>OU900094.1:2058008-2696498 GCA_918026865.1 Phyllotreta striolata | reverse complement strand
TTGAATAAGGAGGGGTATAAATTTCGCCAATCTGTCTCTTCCATTACATTATTCAATCTAATTCGTAATTTAAAGACTGTGCTATTTTGTGGTAATTTGACAGTATAAAGATGTGTATTATTTGGTGAATAATTAATCATTCTACTCCAATTATCCGGCCAGCTCTCATTTTTAGTTCCATTTTTATCGAAACAAATAAACACTTCTCTACTATTATATGGGTGGTGAATATAAAAATAATTAAACCAAATGGCTTGAAGAATTAACATATGTGTTCCCATTATCACTATTAGTAAAAATGTGTTAATTTTTGTTTATGATGGTGTTTAAATACTATCGAAAACTCCATAATGTTCCAAATCTAACGATTTTTATTATTTTAAATTCAATAAATTGCACAATAACATTTCATAAAAAATTTAATAATAGTATTTACAAAGTGTCTTGACAATGATTTATAAAACGTTTAATAATTTTTCTATACATTCGACATTTTTTATCATATCTGTCACGTTTTTCCATATATCGTTTTAATTTCTGTTCAAAAATACCCATACTGTTATACATTACTTTTACATATTGTTTTGTTTTTTCATCGATTTGACTTTCAGTGTCACTGTCATCAATATGATAATTCTGCTCAGTAATTCTAGAAGTATCATGCTTAAAACTATCACTTTCAGCATTAGTATCATTCACTTGTTGATTTAGACCATCATCATGTTTGATATTCGTTTCAATAACTTGCTCTTTTTGTTGTTGCTCCTCGGTTTCTCCCGTTTCTTCGTTGGAAATATTATAGGAATACGTAAAACCAATTGGTTTTATTGTTTCGAAACATCCACTGACAACTTCTACATCACTGTCAATAGTCGTTGATAGTAGTTCATTAGAAATTATGTGTATATTCTTTTTTGGTAACATAGGATCTTTAAAATCTCTTACAAATGTTTTCATCTTAACTAAATTTTTAAAAATTGATCTGAGTATATATAGTAATATCCACCTTTCTCCACCAAAAATTATTAAAATTTAAGTAATCACACGAAAAACATTTTGACACTAATTATCCGTTTCTTTCAAAACAAGATGTTGTTAATAATACAGGTAAAGTCGATTATTTCAATTATTTCAATTATTTTAATTATTTAATTATAAAAATCCAGCAAAATTACGTTTGGGTAAAAAAATATGTAACACTTTTTATTCAAAAATAAAATAAAAATATTGAACTTAAGTAATCACACGAAAAAACATTTTGACACTAATTATCCGTTTCTTTCAAAACAAGATGTTGTTAATAATACAGGTAAATTCAATTATTTCAATTATTTCAATTATTTTAATTATTTAATTATAAAAATCCAGCAAAATTACGTTTGGGTGAAAAGATATGTAACACTTTTTATTCAAAAATAAAATAAAAATATTGAACTTTCTCAATATTTTTTTGAGAGGGCACTGTATAAATATCCCTGAACATAATCTCCACAATCAAACAGTTTCACAGTAAGTAAACATACATGGTTTATATAGTTTATTTAATAGTTTCTATTATAGATGCATATGAACATTTTCGAACTTTATGGTGACCAGTTGGAGTGGGTGGATGAAAACAAGTAAGTTAAACACAATCATTCGGATATTTTTTATAAATTTATTTTATTTTCAGTAATTATTTAATTGATGAGGATACTATATTGTAAGTGGTTTAAACATCTATCAATGAAATATTCATTTTATTGATTTTAGAGCTGATCCACGCATTCCTACAGAGTGCGAGTGTCCAGACTTTAACGTATGTTATTGTCCATGGGGAGTTGATGAAATTAGGGAGGAGTTGATTGAACAACTCTATGAATATAGAACAAATCAATAATGTAAGTTTTTATTCCAATTAGACGCAAATTATTTTTATTTTAATAACTCACATCGTTTATAATAATTTCTTTTGTTACAGCCTCCTTTACCACCACTAGCGCCATAGTCACCACCATTATCACTTAAATATTGAAACATTAAAATAATATTAGTTTAATAAAAATATTTGGTAACTATTATAAACCGTTTACTCATTAACTCTCAAACCCCCACCATAAAAAAATACAATAAAATTTCCCCCCACACAAATATGTATTATATTTAAGAAATTGAATACTAAAAACTATCAGTTTCCAATAGTTATAATGTGGATGGCATATGTAAATTATACAGAAATTTCTGATTTAAACAGTGGAATTACAAATCTTCGAGAAAGATTTCACAATTTACAATTTGAAGCAGATCATGAACAAGTTTACGGATGGGTTCGATCGTATCAACCATACACCGAAGATGAGTTAATTGCTTTATCAAGAAAATACAGGAAAGGATATGAAATGTGTTCATCATATGCAAATAATAAAATTTGTCTGGGATGTTTTGTTTCAAATATGCGAGCTGCTGATTTAAAAGGTTACTTAAATTGTATTCAAAAATATTTACCAACGTTTTTGCGAGAACCTGATTATCGAGAGTGTGACCAAAAAGAAGAAGGAGAAGAAGTAGAAAAAGAAGGGGGAGAACCCACCACTCAAGAAATATTAATATAAATGTATTTATGTTTGTTATATCTTTAGTTTTAATCATGAATTGTAACAATAAATACATATGTGAACAAAGATTTAGTCTAAATCCATCAAAATCCAAGTTTATTTCTGTGTGTTTATGTCCTAATTTTAATTGGGCACCATATGTTCTAATTTCTTCAAATAAAAACTCTAACATACAATTCAGCGAAAAAGAATGGGGTGAATTTTTATCATACAAAGATGTGATTAACGACTTTATATATTCAACAAATTATTGTTCGACCATAGAAGCAACAAGTTTTGTGTTACATTTTGAAAATTTTGAAAAATCTAAAGTGTTAAAAATAAGTTCCAACAATTCCAATATTTGGTTAGGATCTTCATCACTGGAAGAAATGTGGAAAATTTTACCATTAATAAAATATCATCAAGAAAATTTTAAAAATCAACATATATTAAGTACTTTACAAATATTGAAGGAGGGGAAAAGGAATGATGTTATAAATAATTCTCTTATGATAATGGAACCAATTAAAAATATAAATCCTGTGACTTATGGAATAATAATGGAGGTGATTTATTTATATCCAGAGCTTTTATGAAAAAGGTGACATTTAATGAAAATTTGAACCAAGATCATCACATGTATACATGGAATTATGCATACAGAGCTGCTCGAAAAAGTGAATGGGAATCAATAGCACTAGATCGTTTACGTTTTTCAACACGCATTACGGAAGCTTCAATTATTTTAAATCCTATATTAGATTTAGTTCATAGAAATAATGTACTAAAAAAAATAAAACATTTTTATGATTTATAAGCTTTTTATTAAAAATTAAACTACATCTTTTTTATTTATCCAAGAATTATAATTCAATCCCAACCACTTAACATAAAGTTTGTTTCCTTTTCTTTTTAACACCTTTTCAATTAAATAAACATCAGGATATTTTACTTTTTGTAATTCCTCTGTATAAAAACCACCTTGAATTTCTTCTTTTTTATCATCTTCTAAAATATATGTTGTTGGGTTGGTTAATTTAACTTTCTTAATTTTAAAAACTTCGGTTGTCCAATTGGGTGTATAACCTTTTGTAAATGTATGGCGATGCTTACTTATACGAACAAAATCACCGTTTTTAAATTTCGGTTTTTTAGGGTCAATAGTTTTTAATTGGTTAAAAGCAACAATATAACCAGCGTTTTTATCTGTAACTTTACTAGGTATAGCACCTGTAGTTGTATGTCTTGTATTATTATATTTGGCTACAATTTCAGGAAGAATTTTTAACCATTTGTAAGAACCTTGTAAACTAAATTGTTTCCAAAGCATCGTTTTTAGAGTTCGAATAACTCTTTCAACTATACTCGCTTTTAAATTGGAAAATGTGCTGTAGTGATTAATATTATATTTTTTCATTAATTCTCGAAAATCATTATTGTAAAATTCTTTTCCAAAATCGGTTTGTAAATTTTTAACAGGTGGCATTTGCAATAATATTTTATTCATCGCTTTTGTAACATCACTACCTGTTTTTCGTTTTACAGGTTCAGCCCATACATATTTACTAAATGCATTAATTACAACTAATATGTAATTATATCCTTGATTCTCTTTATTATAAAGAGACATTATAGCTAAATCACCCTGAATTAAATCGTGTAAACCTTTGATTATAACATGTCTTCTTTTATATTTTTGTCTTGCCGGCTTATGCAATTCTTCTACAACATCAAATTTACTCATATTCCACTGGTACTTTTAAAATAATCTGAATACATGCGTACTCGTCATAATCATCTGTAGAAAATAACGTTAATTTATCGCCTTTATATATTTTTTTATTAATTAAATCATTTTTTTGAATCTGCTGATAATTTAATAAAATGCTTGCATCGATAGGAATTATTGTAATTTTTAAAATTATTGCATCAAAAGGAAATTGAAAATATGCTTGTCGGTTTAAATCCCATATTTTATGATCTTCTGGACTGATCAAATTGTTTCCTTTTCTAGTACTTGTAAGAGTTACTATTGATTTAGTAAATAATTTTGGTTTGTTGCAAATGTAAAACGTGGGTGGAAACGTGGGAGGAGATGTGGTAGAAGCATTTGCAATAGAAGAACCATCATCGAGGAAGTGACTACCAAATTTATTAAGTGGCATTTTTAAACTAAGTACATTATTAGATTGCACGAGTATTTATTCAATTATCCCACCCTCACGTAATTCTTCAATAATTGAAATAATTTCATTTTGAACACCAGTATTACCAGCTGTTTCAGAAGCTACTAGTAATTTTAATCTATCTATTAATTCATTATAATCATCAAAATATACGTAATCAATTTTGTTTTTTGAATATTTCTTTAATGCACCTCCTCTTTTGCTTCTCATATTTCTGGTTAAAACACCTTTTAGCAAACTGTTTGGAGCTGAATTTGATCGTCTCCTATCAACAGGTTTAGTTTCTAATGTTGGTTTAATTATAAAATCATACTTATTTTTTATATCATGAGGATAACTTTTTTTAATGGGTAAATTAGGATCATAATCTGTGTGAATTAAATTTGTTCTTCTAATTATATCAACAAAATTTTCTACGTCTTTTTTCTTATACCCCGTGGGATTTTTCTTGAATAATAATTCATAAAGCCCAGGAGTTCCCTCATATTGCAAATTATTAATTTTTAAATCGGGGCCATTGAAATTTATTTCCGAATTACCAATATAAAACTTATCGGTTGTAGGGTCATGATAAACACCTAAATCGTGATCGAAATGTCCATCAACATCCCTAATCATATCTTCAATGTATGCTCTAGGTAATGGTGAGTTGAATTGTTCAAAATATTCTCTCAATACTTCGGGGTTAGTTATTGTTTGATAAAATTGCGAAATTGTATCATCTATGTATTCATCTGTTGGAGATACTTCACCATGGGATTCATACGTTTCAACATCTCCTAAAAATGATGGAGTACTAGATTCTTTCTGAGGTGGAGTGTTTTGAGTGTTAGGTGTTGAAAATAAAGATTTTCTTAATTTTTTAATCGGTTTAATATCATATGGTTCTTGTTTTTCCAAAACCGAAACTAATTCTTTTATGGGTTGTGTTATAGGTTGATAACTTTTTTCTAAATGTATCTGGGATTGGGTTATATTTGTCTTTAAATTTTTATATTTCTTTTTTAAATCTTTTCTAGCCTTTAACAGCTGTTTAGTAACTTGTGGATTCATATCTACTAACTGTTTTCTACAAAGAAACTATTTATATAAATGTGTCCAAATTTTTTCTATATTTTCCAGCTGAAAGGGGGCAATCTTTATCAATTGTTAAAAAGTCAAATTTTTTTTTCCAACAATAAGAACAAATATTTTTAAATTCTTGAAAAGACATGTCTATGTTTACATGATCGTCATAAACATGTTTTAAATTTGTTAAATCTTGTTTAAA
Source organism: Phyllotreta striolata (assembly GCA_918026865.1). Taxonomy (NCBI): domain Eukaryota; kingdom Metazoa; phylum Arthropoda; class Insecta; order Coleoptera; family Chrysomelidae; genus Phyllotreta; species Phyllotreta striolata. The sequence continues at coordinate 2,690,466 of OU900094.1, read as the reverse complement.
AATTATTAAAAAATTAGCATTATCTCGAATTAATTGCTTTGGAATAGATGAATATGTTTGACATAAATAAAAGCAATCTGTTTGTTTGTGACGACCGAAAGAAAAGTATTTTTGTATAATATTCTGATCACATGAGGCTACGTCATCAAAAATTATAATTGAATTATTTTTTATATTTTCAGGAGAAATAATATCATCCGAATTATCGAATTCTTCGTAACCAATTTCTTTAATAGGTTGTAATAAAGTCTTTAAATATCTATATTTTGGTTGTTGTAATGATTTTGAATATAAATAAACATTTTCAAATCGCAATCCATTCGGGTGTTCAAGTAATGATATTATAACATTTGTTTTTCCTGATGCGCTCGGACCTACAATTAAACCCCGTTTACATTCACCACCGAATAGAGGACCATGCTTATTAATCTTTATATCGTTTACTATAAAATCGTGATTTTTAACTGGTAGTAAATGTTTGTTTTTCATTGTGATACTGACTATATAAATATAGGGTTGTGTCATATATATATGCTAGTCAATGTTGAAACGTGGGCGTGAACACCGAAAAGGTAGAGGATTATTAAACTCTTTGATTAATAAATTACCGTTTGAACTACATATACCCGGTTATAATTATTGTGGACCCGGCACGAAATTACAAAAACGATTAACTAGGGGGGAAAGAGGTATCAATCAATTAGATTCTGCATGTAAACAACACGACATAGCTTATTCTAAAAGTAGTAATCTTGAAGAAAGACATAAAGCAGATAAGGTATTAGAAAATAAAGCCTGGAACATTATCAATTCTGATTCTAAATTAGCTGAAAAAACTGCGGCGTGGTTAGTGACGTCAGCAATGAAAGGTAAACAAAAATTCGGCATGGGATTAAAACAAAAGAAAAAAAAGAGAATTATTAAACCTCCAAAAACCGGTGGATTTCTACCACTTTTATTACCTCTCCTTGCCGCTCTCGGTGCAGTGGGTGGAGGAGCGGCGAGTATTGCAAAAGCCGTAAATGATGCAAAAACAAATAAATTAGAACTTGAAGAGCAAAAACGTCATAATTTAATGATGGAAAAATCTGGAAAAGGAATAAAAAAAGGGAAAGGAATAAAAAAAGGAAGAGGAATAAAAAAAGGAAAGGGTTTATATTTGAGACCATACTCAAAAAACTAATTTTACCTAGCAGAGCACTAAACGATGTTGATTTAAAAAAATATTCTAAAAATATTCCATATTTTAGAGGTGTATTTATGAGAGACAATTTACCAAAACATATACATAAATTTGAAACTGGAATAGTAAATCTTGATTCAAATATTGGTAAAGGTACTCATTGGGTGGCTTATTCAAAGAAAAATAATAATATTATATATTTTGATAGTTATGGCAACTTACAACCACCTACAGAATTAGTTGATTATTTTCATAGTAACGGAAAAGTAAACATATATTATAATTACGACCGAATTCAAAATAATTCATACATGTGTGGACATTACTCTCTGTTTTTCTTATATAATCAATATTTTTAACAATTGTTTTCATTTCTTAGTAAACTATTGTTGAGTTATGTCTTTAAGTTTCACTTTAACTGGAAATTCTTCCATTTTAAATTATGATTTTAATGATCCAATATATTTAGAAGATGACTATGAAATAGGTTTGGTAAATTTTTATAGTTTTAATACAATACCAAATATAGATGAAACAAATAATGTTTTTTATTGGGGTAAACCCGGAGACAAAGTATACGAATATAAAGTGCCTGTAGGAGCATATGAATTAAATGATATAATACAACTTATTAAAAATAACGTAAAAATTGTTGATAGTGATGCAGTTATAGATATAATTCCCAATATAAATACATCAAAAATAACAATAAAAAGCAATCGCATAATTTATTTTAAATATAAAGTAAATTCTATTGGATCCGTATTTGGATTTGATTTGGAAAGACTTGATCCTGATAAAACATACATTTCTGAGCATCCTATAAAAATTTTAAAAGTTAATTCTATTGGAATTGACTGTAGTATAGCAGCGGGTTCATACTTAAATGGTAAACCTGTTCACATTATTCATCAATTTTTTCCGACTGTGCCTTTTGGGTATAAAATAGTTGAAACTCCTCAAAACGTTTTGTATTATCCAGTTAGCGTTAAAGCAATCAACAATATTACGGTAAAAATTATAGATCAATCTGGTGAGCTTATAAATTTTCAAGGTGAAGAAATTACTTTAACTCTACATATAAAAAAATTATGGTCTTAAAATTTAACTATATAAAGCAATTTTACAATAAAAAAAGTAGTTATTCAAAATCAATCAGAGTAATAACACCGACAAATAAAAATTTTTTAATTTCTCTTGGCTTAAAAGTTTTGGTTTAAAATGGATATTTTACATGTGACAAGTCAACCTTTCAATGACACTAGTATTGAAGAATATCAATTTCACAGCTATCAGCCAAACATAACGGGAAATGTAAATTATAATGATGAAATACGAATTTGTATTCAAGATTTAGACGCTTATACATTACCTTCAAATAGTTATTTGTATATTGAGGGTAAATTACTTACAGAAAACGATCAAATTCCAAAAAACCTAAGATTTATTAATAATGGAATTGGATTTTTATTTCGTGAAATGAGATATGAATTAAATGGGGTTGTTGTTGATTCGGTTAGAGATTTGGGTTTGACAACAACAATGAAAAATTATTTAAGTTTAAATGAAAATGAAAGCGTACTTCTACAAAATGCTGGCTGGTTTCCAAAAATTAAAGATGAAAAAATTTTGGTAGATGCTGATGGTAATTTTAACGTTTGCATTCCCATGAAACATTTATCAGGATTTTTTGAAGATTATAAAAAAATTATTATGAATATGAAACAGGAACTAGTTTTAATTCGTTCCGCTGATGATATTGATTCGATTATTAGTATCGATGAAAGTGAAAAACCTAAAATTATTATTTCAAAAGTATTTTGGAATGTACCACATATTAAACCAAGTTTAAGTCAACAACTTAGATTAACAAACATTGCTAAAAGTAATAAAGAATTACCCATCAAATTTCGCTCTTGGCAAACTATTGAATATCCATCATTAAATAATTCTAGTAGACATACTTGGGCTGTAAAAACTAGTTCAAAAATTGAAACTCCTAGACATGTTATTATTGGTTTTCAAACAGATAGAAAAGGAAAAATGATCAAAGATATGAGTAAATTTGATCACTGCAAACTTAATAATCTAAGAATATTCTTAAATAGTGATCGGTTTCCATACCATGATTTAAATTTAAATTATGATTCAAATAGATTTTCGACGGTCTATGAAATGTTTGCAAATTTTCAAGAATCCTACTATCAGTTAACACAGAATCAACCTATTTTTACTCCCAATGAATTTAAAGATAAAGCTCCTTTAGTTCATGTGGATTGTTCTCGACAAAAGGAGGTGATTCAATCGGGTAGTGTTGCCTTAAGAATTGAATTTGAGACAGATGTTGCCACATCTACCAATACTTCAGCATATTGCCTTATAATACACGAAAAAGAATTTTCTTATAACCCCTCCACAAAAATTGTAAAACAGTATTAAATAAAGAGTTTTGTAAAAATGTTACAATGTACGAGCAACAGTTGCGTGAGTTTGTTGACAAATTGTTTAAACTAAAGCAAGACATTGAATTTTTGGAAAGAAGAAAATATGTAGAAAAATTATTAAAAAAATTAAAAATATGAGACTTGTAATAGATGTGCAAGGATTTAAAATTGAAAACAATAAATTTATAATCAAAGAATTGGCGGCGTTTAATGGACATCAAATAAATCATTATGTGTTTAAACCACCATTTCCTTTAAGAATGCTTTCTCCTGAATTACACCGTCAAGCTACTTGGTTAATGAATAATCATCATTGCATCGAATGGAATTCTGGGTTTACACCTATGCATCATTTTTCAAGCATAATGCAGCAATTAACAAGTAATGTGGAGATGGTGTACGTAAAAGGGGCTGAAAAAGCTGATTATATTAAAAAATATTGCAACGTGCCGGTATATGAATTTGAAGAATCACCCACACTTGAACATATGGAACCGAAGTGTTTTAATCACACATCTAATAATTGTGTTTGTGCTCTGTCAAATGTATTTTTTTTATATGAAAATTTTATAATAAACGAATAAAATATTTTTAATGTATTTTTATTATAACCAAGTTATACATATTGTCTTAACTACTTTTATAAATAAGGTAGTATATCATCAATAAAATCACTTAAATCTAAATCTTCTAAATTAGATTCTTCACTATCTACAAAATTATCAATATTAATTATAAAATGCCCCCATGCTAAAGTATTTACATCACCTGGTATTACATGTCTTTTATCATCATGATGTGAAAGTGCAATTTTATTTTTTAACTCTGTAAATATTGTATGTAAATCTGAAACAAATATGTACATTTTTCTAAAAATCACACCTTCATTTTCTACAATTTGTACATAGTCATTTAATTCTAAATTATGTTTAATAACTGATCCAGAAACTCCTTTAGCTTTTTTAATTAAATCACAATTTTTTAAGGGTTTACTTAATTTTATACAATATGCTTTAGCCCCTGTACCATAAAAAGAATCTATGGGAACACCACCAAATTCATCTTTCATTTTACCGATTGTTGATACCGTTTTTGGAATATTGTAAATATTATTTTCCGGATAATTAGAGGTATCGTAAAATTCAATAGTATTCTTTATATCCTGGTAAAAATCCTCTGTAAATATTTCTAAAATTAAAGAGTCCGTGTCTGTATAACACAACTTAGCATTAGATTCATATTTCCCCTTAATGTAATTGTAATAAAAATCGTAAATTATTGTTTTTGAAATATCTAAAATTGAAAAACCTACATAGGATGGTTTATCATAATACATTTTTAATTTATTTAATTGAATTGCTACGAGGTTGTCACAAAATATTGAACACGAATTAAACTCTGGTTTGGCTATTAATCCACGAGCTCCTGGAGATTTTGTTTTATTTTCCCATCTTGTTACCAACCGAATATCTTTTCTTTTTTCTATATTTTCCATAGTTTTTCCAAATATTGAATTTGTTAATAACTTGAATAAATCCCGTTCAAATTCATTTTTTGAATTATTTCGAAGAGTTGTATTTAATTCTATGTATTTCTTTAGCCATTGTGATTGTGAAAATTCGATTATCCTATGAATTTTTTTCAAATTTAAACCATTTTTTAAACATTGTTTTAAATTTTTGTAGTGAATAATATATTTTGTTTTATCGTATAAATTAGGTATAAGTTTAGAAAATTTACTATTTGGTGGGATTAAATTTTCTGGGCAAAACGGTAAATCATTATGGAGATCGTGTAAATCTAAAGGATATTCCAAATCAACTTCCAACACATATCCTTTAGGTGAATCATCTAATATGGAAAAAACATTAAAATTTTCAATTTCGTTTTCACATAACCATCGAAAATCACTTGTAGGAAGATAATCACTCATTGCAGCTCCATATAAATTTGTCGCATCTAAATACATTATATAACTATTGGGTTTGGTAGGATCATAATTTTTTAAGTATTTATTATTAGCAACTGCTTTTCTTTTACTACATTGTGCAACCCCACCTCTTATTCCTTTTTTAAAAAAATGTAGCATGTCAACATCTGTTAACAATTGCAGTTTTATTTGCGTGTGTTTTAACATTGCATCCCAACTTAGGGATGGGGCTGTAAGATATTGCGCTGGATCTAATTTATATTTATCTAAACATACTGTTCTAAAATTTTCAAAAACATCTGCCAATAACAAAACATCTGTTTTTAAGTATAACATTGAGTATTCACCTAAATTGTTACAATTAAATGTATTCCAAATTTTATTTGCTCGTTTATAATCTTCATCAGAAATAGATTCATTTTTTAATTTATCATAGAATTTTTCCTTGCATGGTAAAAGCTCATCATTTAATTTTTCATATGAATCAACATATGAATATGGAAAAACACCTTTCTTTCTCATTAAATTAAAATTTTCTTTAAAATATTTTTTTATTTCCACACATTGAGTTGACTCTAATGTTAAACTAAGTTTATCTAATGATCTTGCTAAAAATCGAAACGAATCAATAAATTGTATTTTCATGTACACATTATTTTTCTTTATTCTTTCAACCACTATACTTTTTGAAAATGAAATGTATTTTTCTTTTGTTTGAGCAATAGCAGAAAGGGGTTCCTCATTTATTGATAATTCTTTGATAAATAGGTGACAATCGTAATTTGTGAGGTTGTGAAAAAATACTGGTACAAAAGTTGGTAATTTATAATGTAAATTGCAAGCGTTGTGAGCCGGACCCCTATATTTTCCAGTTAAATGACAGTGATCTCTTACTTTTGTATCAAAATTATCAAATGAGGTGTCACAAATATAACAATTTTTTGCATTTGTAAACGTTTCCATTTCTTCTGTAGTTAATGGAAGCATTTTTTTTATAATTTTTAAATGATTGTAGATATTACGAACTGTTTCATCCAACTTTTGCACAAACACTTTTGCAACATCTGGTCCTTTATACATTTCAAGTTTAGATAAATTATCATCAAAACTACATTTAACGTAAAAAGCAAACGCGTACGGCTCATGTTCACACACTTTTACGGAAAACGATTGTTCAGCTGATTGTTTGGCATAGTCTATGGGTTTTAGAAAACTTTCAAAATCCGCATATATCACAAAAGGCACTTTTAGTTGTTTTTCAATGTTTGTAAATTTTAATACGTTAGCCGGTATTAGTTCACCACACTTGTTTATTATTAAATCACATGATGGTAATTTTGTATATATGTGAACACAATCATGTTGTTGGTGTAATTTTAACTTTTCAGTCGAAGAAAATGATTGAAGACATCCATCACAAAAATATATTTTTCCATTATGTTTAGTTTTTTGACTTTTAATTAATTGGGCTAAGTCGGTGATTAAACAGTAATGATTTATTTCATTATTGGAAATTAATAAAAGGTTTACATGTGTTGTTCTACGCTGAGATGTGAAATGTAAAGGTCCTACAATTTCATAAACAATTTTTGATTTTTCATAGTATGAATCAATGCCGTAAACGTTGACAGAGATGTTGTTTATACTTTCAAATTTTTTAATATCTGTTAATTTTACTGGAAACTCTATTCCTGTAAAATTTAATAAAGTATCATATGGTGGGTATGATGCAGGATTTCTTGGATCTTCATTTGTTGGAAATATTGCTGCGATAATTGAATACGCAAAGCATTTGTTATCATTATTCATTAAATTTAAAACAGCTCTTTTTTTTGATATCTGTTTTGGTAACGGAATAAACGATGAAGCTGAAATACTGTTAAATCGGTTTATATTAACATCCAAAAATAATATTTCCTTTAAGGCCCAGTTGGAATCTTTTTCTTGAAATTCTGATGCTTTGTTCGCAATTTCATCCTTAAATTCTTCAAACAATCCATTCAAATCGGTAGAAATGGTTACAATCTTGTTGCAGGTATTCATAGATTTGACATCTGATAAAAAAGTGTCCGTTTTGATATATATTCCAAAACTTTCCATATTTATTTTAAGAGTGCGGTGTACTTGTAGGTATTCACTAATTTTCTTCAACACTTTCACTTTAATTTCTCCAAAAAATTCATTGTAGTCTATAGATTTCTTGTTGATGGAAAAACGGTAACTTGCTATTCGGTTTTTAAATGCGTGAGATAGTTTACTAACGTTACTATCCAACACTTCAACATTGATGGGTTTTAATCTTTTTTTAGGTAGTTCATAACAATTTAATTGATGACGATGTAAATTGGCGTCTGTTGAAAATTCACAATTACACTTATCACATTTAATTTTTAAACCACATCTGTGACGTTGTAATTGATATTTTTTTTTAAACTCGCAATTACATTTATCACATTTTACACCACAATTTACCTGGTGGCGATGTAAATTGTATTTGTTTGAAAACTTACGACTACAATTACTGCACAGCATTTTGAGTTAAACTGAAAAATTCAATTGTAAACCTTATTTAATATATCCCATTATTACCCAAGCGGTTATGCAAACTTAATAACACGTTACTCTTGTTTACGTTTCGTTTTGATGGTCAACTCGTTTGACAAGTGTTAATTTTACAATTTTAATGATTGTCTGGTGGTTACGCAACAACTTCGTGTTACTCAGTAGAAAGTGTTACTCTCCTTTTCGAAGGAAATGATAATTAGTCTCATAATATATAAATATATACCTCTGGCTTACTTTTCGTTTCGAAGGTTAACTAGTCTGAAAAGTTTTAATTTTACAATTTAATGATTGTCTGGTGGTTATGCAATAATACGTTACTCTGGTTTACTCTCCGTTTCGAAGGAAATGATAATCAGTCTCGTTTGCAGTATAGTCCGGTATACACTCTTTCTTTACTCCTCTTTATGCTTTAACACCCAACAATCTTTGATCTTAAATGATATTAAACCTTGGTTGAACTTGATCTTGAATAACCTTTAACCTTGATAGATCTTTGACCTTGAATAACCTTTCACCTTGAATAACCTTTGACCTTGAATAACCTTTGACCTCGAATAACCTTTGACCTTGAATAACCTTTAACCTTGAGGGAGGGTTAATGACCTCGGGTGACCTACTTAAAAGAGAAAGGTTGTCCATCAAGTAACGAGAGAGCAAATGAGGAGAAATCGGAGGAACCGGTTTTACTTAAAACTGGGTGACCTACTTAGGAACCGGTTTTGTGTGACCTACTTAAAAGAGAAAGGTTATCCATCAAGTAATGAGAGAGCAAATGAGGAGGAATCGGAGGAACCGGTTTTACTTAAAACTGGGTGACCTACTTAGGAACCGGTTTTGTATGACCTACTTAAAACTGGGTGACCTACTTAGGAACCGGTTTTGTATGACCTACTTAAAACTGGGTGACCTACTTAGGAACAGGTTTTGTGTGACCTACTTAAAAGAGAAAGGTTATCCATCAAGTAATGAGAGAGCAAATGAGGAGGAATCGGAGGAACCGGTTTTGTGTGACCTACTTAAAAGAGAAAGGTTATCCATCAAGTAATGAGAGAGCAAATGAGGAGGAATCGGAGGAACCGGTTTTGTGTGACCTACTTAAAAGAGAAAGGTTATCCATCAAGTAATGAGAGAGCAAATGAGGAGGAATCGGAGGAACCGGTTTTGGAGGTTGCGAAACCGGAAGTAAAACCGGTTCCTCCGATTCCTCCTCATTTGCCCTCTCATTACTTAACTAATCCTATTCACTTAAGTTTGCCCTAATCTTTCTACAGCTCCATTTGATGAAGGATGGTTTACCGGGGTATATAAAAATTTTATAAACTTTGTCTTTAAATATTTTATCAGTTCTTTAGATTTTATACCACTGTATTGGTCAAACAATAATAATTCAATTTCGTGCTTTTCATTAACTTTATGAATTAAATTTATAAAATCTTTAGCTGTTTGATTCTTTGATGTTAAAATCTAGCAATACTTAGTAAAATGATCCGTCAAGTATTTTTTTACGGAATTATTATTTGAAAACCCACCTACAGTATCTAGTGACATTATTTGAAATGGTTTATTAGCTGGACCCAGCCTATCTAAATACCCTAAAATTCGTTTTCTTCTACTTTTGTTCTTAAGACAAATTTCGCATGACTCACAAATTTGTTTTGCTATCTTATCCATATTTTTAAAATAGTACGATCGTCTTATCATACTAATAATATTTCCTATGCCAATATGACCAAATTCTTTATGAATTTTTACTATTAAATCACGACCTAATTTTTCAGATATTTGTACTCTTTTTATTCCCTTTTTTACTTTAAATATGATTGAATTATCTACTTGTAAACATTTGTTTTGTTTCTTTTTATTAATATTTTCTTTTTGATCTTCAATAATTTCCTCCAACTTTATTAAATTTGTAACTCTGATTATTTCTTCATTTTCAAAACATTCTAAAACTGGATTTCTTGATAGTGCATCTGCATCCAAGTTCTTTTTACCTTCTCGATATATTATTTTAAAATTAAAATTTGTTAAAACATAATTATTTCGCCAAGGGGTGTATCAGGTCTTACTTTTAATTTTAAATTTTCTAATGGTTTATGATCGCTTAACACGGTAAATTCCCGGCCTATTCATTGATGTTGCCAAAATAATATTGACTCTTTAATAGCCAGACATTCAATGTATATTGCGGCCTTCTTTTTTTGACCAACTGTTAATTTTTTTGAAAAATAACTTACAGGGTGCAACTCTCCAAATTCATCTTCTTGTTTCATTATTCCTGCAACACCTTCTTTAGATGCATCTGTATTTATATAAATCCTTTTATCTGGATTAAATATTTGTAAAATTGGTTCTGTACACAGATATTTTTTTAACTCATTAAAAGTTTTATCGCATTCTTCAGACCATGAAAAATTCACTCCTTTCCTTAAGAGATTGTGTAGAGGTTCCAATTTTTCTGCGCAGTTTTCAATAAATTTATGATAATAATTAACTTTTCCCAAAAACTGTCTAACTTGTCGTTGATTTTCTGGGGTTCTAAAATCCTTGATAGCTATTAAACCATCTGTTAATGGTTTTACCTTGTTTTTATTTATTACATGTCCCAAATATTTTACAGCTTTCTTTGCAAACTTACATTTTATTAATTTTAATTTGAAACCTTCTTCTTGTACTGCTTCAAAAAAAAATCCTAAATGCAATAAATGTTCTTCAAAAGACTTCGAAAATATTATTATATCATCCATATAATTCATACAGAAAGCTCCTAAACCTCTTCTTTTAATAATATTCGTTAGAATTCTCTGAAAAATTGATGGAGAATTTTTGTACCCAAAAGGTAATACCTTCCATTGGTAATGATTTTCTTCTGTTACAAAAGCTAATTTTTCTCTGTCTTCTTCTTTTACATGTATTGCCCAAAATGCTGAATTAATATCCAATACTGAAAAATATTCACAATCTACCGTTTTCTCTATAATATCTTCAATTCGTGGGAATGGTTGAGCTTCCGGCACAACAATTTTATTTAATTGTCTAAAATCGATGCATAATCTTGTTTTTCGACCTTCCTCTTTTTTATTCACCATTGTTATTGGAGCTGCAAAAGGCGAAGATGATTCTTCTATTAAGTCTGCTTTTAATAAATTTTTGATTTGTTCATCTATTTCTTTCTTATCTAAAATGTTACATCTATATGGTCTCTGTGCCACATATACTCAGTGACATTAGAAGTGTTACACCCAGAAGGAATAATTTCTTGAACTTAATTTTTTGGCAACTTGGTAGACTTACATCAAGAATGAAGCGATAACATTTTCAAGAAATTTTATTAACATGTATTCAAAAAAAAATTAGTAATGTGTTTGACGACCCCGTAGCTGAATACACTCCTGTACACGTCTAGGCATTGACAAAATTAGATGATCGATATCTGCTTGTGGCACCTCGTTCCAAGCAACTTGAACTTCGTGGATTAACTGTGCCAGAGTCTGTGGAGGATGGTGCAATGTGGACAGTCTCCTTCCCATCATATCCCACACATGTTTGATGGGATTTAAATCAGGTGAACGGGTCGGCCACGGTAAAACATTAACTCCAGCTTCTTGCAGAAAGTCCATAGTTCGACGAGCAATGTGGGGACGTGCGTTGTCTTGCTGAAAAAGGACGTGTCGACGGCCATCTAGATAAGGCAGTAAAGTGGTATGTAGGATATCATCAACATAACGCGCAGCTGTCATACTGCCTCGGATAAACACAAGCGGTGATCGGCTACCATAGGCAATAGCCCCCCAAACCATTACTCCAACTGTCCTGTGTACATGCCTCTCAACAGCAACCCCGATATCTAGTCGCTCTCCACGATGGCGTCTTACCCTCCTACGACCATCATGTATACCTAGACAGAATCGCGATTCATCGCTGAATACTACATTATGCCATTCTGCCACCCAACGCGGCCGTTCTCTGCACCAATTCAAACGTTGATGACAATGGTCCGCAGTCAAAGGAAGCACTAATCGTGGGCGGTATGAAACCAGTCCAAAGGCTCGAATGCGACGGTATAGTGTACGCATGGTAACAGGTCTACCTTCTACTCCAAACCATTGGTCAGCGATTTGACGCGTAGTGGCAAAACGGTCTCGCAGAGCCAGTAACCTGAAGCGCCTATCTTGACGTTTTGTAGTATGCCTAGGTTGACCAGTTGGTCTTATTCGTGTCCCTCTACCTTCGTTTGTCCACACACGACACACACGCATTACCGTCATTGCCGTACAATTAACACGGCGGCCAATTTCGCGATAGGACAAACCCATATCTCTATAGGCAACAATTCTACCCCTGTCGAAATCGCTAACATGGTGGTAATTTTGTCGTCTTCGAACTCGAGGCATTTTCCAACGCTGAATACAATTAGACTAAGGAACAACAACTAAAAATATATGTACCAGCCGGTCTTTAAACATCGGTTTCTTCACAAAAAAATTTAAAGATAAAACTTAATTTTTGCAAAAACTATCAAAGATAAAGCATTGATATTGTTATCAAGGCATGCTTTAAATATTATCATTCTGTTGCCAAAAAATTAAATTCAAGAAATTTCCCTTCTGGATGTAACACTTCTAATGTCACTGAGTATATTTGTCAACACTTAGTTTTATACAAGCTTCTCCTGACTTTATTCTACCAACGTCGTATTTGTCTGAAGCAAAACAATTAATATTTTTATCGATTATATTATTAATTTTTCTTTTCATTTCATTAGTTAATTGATGACTATCCTCTTCACTCGTTCTTAAATTTACAAATTTTTTTATAAATTCCTCCTTATTTACTAAATCTAGATTATATTTTTTATTAAATTCTACTAGATTATCCCACTTATCTATGTTAACCAACTCTTTACTATTTTCTATTCTTTGTTCAATATTTAAATTTTCATTTTGTAATAACTTAAATTTTCTAATTGTATCTAATTAAATACCTATCAGAATTTGGTATTTAAAATTATCATTCTTAATAACGTAGAAATCAATAATGTCCTCCATTTTCCCAATTTTAATTTTAAGATATGCTCGTCCATTGCTAAAAGATTTTCCTGAAATAGTTCTTAACAAATGTTCGTCTTTGAAAAAATTAACTCCCAATTTTTTTAAAATATTTTCGTTAATTAATGACACATTGCTACCAGTATCATAAACTGCGGAAAAATTTTTATTTCCGATATTTACATTTATTTTAATTATCTCAGGTCTTTTAGATGGACTATTATTTAGTTTTTTGAACTTGTAGGCACATTTATGTTCATTAAATTATATATTTCTTCTTCTTCATTATCATTTTCTATCACATTTACCTTTTCTGCCTCTTCCTTATACCAACATTTATTTTCTGGATGAAATTTGCTTCCAGGTTTTTTCAATTTTATACAGAAGCGACATGGTCTTTTCTCGTTCTTGATATTTCCCTTGAAGTCCACAGACTTCGTTACTAGTCTTGATTCAAATGACGTTTTCTTCTCAACATTTTGTTTTGGCATATCTATTTTCGATAATTCTTCGAAAAGCCTCTCAGTCGTTACTATTTCATCTTTTTTTAATTTATCTTGAACATACAATGGTAACCCAATGACCCAAATTAATTCTCGACGTTTCAGTCATATTTTCTTCTACATCTAACAATATATTTTCTTTTTTTAACGCATAATCAATTACTCTACCTGCTATGTACTTAAAATTGTAAGCATGTCTGACAACCGCCCAATTTCTAAACCCAAATACAGATTTAAATGACTTAACCCAGAGATTCCAATTTTTGTTTCCTAATTTCTTAAGTGTCGAATTATACCAATTGTTCGCACTCTCTATTAGGAAAAAATCTAATATTTCAATCTTCTGTTCGTCTGATACAATTCCATACTTACTACATTCCGTTTCAAACTTAAAAATAAACTCATTTGCGTCGCTTTTTCCACCGAATTTGCTTAGAACGAATTTTCTTTCAACGTCTTCAATTTGGAACTTGTACTTATCATTCAACTTTTCTTCTAATTGTTGGACTAATTTTAGCAAATTTTCCGTGGTCTCGTTTTCTATTTTCTTCTCTGGCTTTATTCCGCTCTTATCTTGACTCGGATTTTCTTCAACTACTTCTTCCTCCAAAAAAAATGTTTCAAACACGGCATTACCATCGTCGTCGAAGTAGAGATCGTGCAATTCTTTATCCAGCTGAAGTTTTATACATGACGGAATTGACCAACCTTTTGCATACTGTTGCCGGCGTATTTTATGGCAGCTTTTTCAAAAAGTTATGGATGTTTGGACTCGTGTTGGGCGAATATCGGAAAAACAAAGACTGTCCCATCGGAGCTTATCATCCGGGTAACTGCATTTGTCATCAAGTTGTCCAGATCAATCGTTTTTTCTAATTTAAATTTCGCAAGTATGGACATCTTGTTGACGATTATTTCAGATTATGTAATAATTGATGCGCCGAGAGTAAAATTCAGTTATTACTTCCTAAAAGAATATAATTTAACAATAATAATATACTATACATAATTTACAATCTAAAAGTAATCTGAAATAAACTTCGGTGCTTACAATTCACAATTAAAACAATAATGACAAACCTTTCAAACAATAAACAAACTTATAACTCGGTAACACATAAAACAATCTTACATATTTATTGCTTGATGAAATTAATAAATGTAAAAACTTACCGAAATACACGAGTGATAAAATGGCGTCGCGTCTCTCCATATCTTCTTCACATACATATATCGATTTATCGCATTTATTGCATTTTAATCCAATTAGGGCGTTCAATATTCGAGAAAATTTTAAATTTGGGAATTCGTCTGCAACAAAAGAATAAATTAAACATCAACAAAGTTTTTATTTCTCCGGTTTAGCCGAGTTTTTGAGATAGAAGAAGACATGCTTTATTAACCATAACAATATACAGGGTGTAAACGATATGATAGTCATTATTTAAATGGTTGATAGGGTAGGTCAAAACAAACAAAAAAGTTCAAATAACATGGGTGCAAAAACCTCGTGATTTTCGAAAAATTCGACTTTAAAGTTAAATACAATTTGGCAACGATGCGATGTATTGTTTAGGTGCAAGAAAATTAAAGGAGATAAGTCAAGGCGAACTGATCATATCACAGCAGTAAAAATCTATTTTCATAAGAAATGTATTACACAAAAAACTAAATGGGCTTATAATAGTTGATTTTACAAAATAAAAACTTTTAATTTTTGAAACAATAAATTAACATAATACTCTAGACTTAATTAACTTAATAAACCTTAACTAAACATTACATAAACTTAAAATTTAAAGTTGTTGTTCAAAATGTCGTCCTCGGCTTTCCACACAAGCTTCAAGGCGAACGCAGTTTCTTCTTACCATGGGTACTCGCCCTCGTTGTCTAATCGTTTCAGCCCCATCAAAAATTTTTTGACGAAGTTGTGCTTCAGTGGTAATTAGACCTTCCCCATAAACCAACTCTTTAAGTTCTCCCCAATACCAGAAATCCAATGGATTTATGTCAGGAGATCTTGGTGGCCATTTTCGGGGATCGGGAGCATTTCGTCCAATCCAGCGATCTGGATAATTTTCATTCAAGTTCTGAATGACGCCTCTAAAAATGTGTGGTGGTGCCCCGTCATGTAGAAACCACAAATTTAGTCTTCGCTCTAATGGCATGTTATCCAAGATCTATTCCAAAAGTTGTGATAGGTTATTTGTTAAGAAGTTTTGATACCCTTCTCCAGTCAAATTTGGGGGTAACTCAAAGGGGCCGATTACCTGATCATCAGATCCTGATCAGTCAAAAGTTCATATGGCTTTTTTCACAAAACTCAATATATTTTTATCTAAATGACTTTAAAGTTAAAAACTTTAAATGATTATATCTAACAGAATCTTACGAATATTTATGTGTAACTTTATTCATTTTAAAATATGTTCATTTCTAAATAAATCAAAAGTAGTTTTTTAAAATTTGGCCTAAAATCTCAAAAAATAAAAATAAAAAATTCCCTTAAGTTAAAATTTAAAAAACACATGGCAACAGCGCAATGCACGCGCCAGCTCGTGAATAATAGAGAGAGCGCGAATCTTTGCCTAAACCGAGTTTTTTGTTTACATTATTTTCTTGTGTTTCTTTTTCTGTTGTGAAATTAAAATTTATTAAAATATTTTCGAATCAGGAATACGCTGACATGCTATTAATTTACGGTGAATTTATGGTCGTCAAAATTCAAATCTTGCAGCTCAAATTTATCGCGACAGATTTCTCCAACGGCTATCCCCAACGGTTTAGTTAAGGTTTATTAAGTTAATTAAGTCTAGAGTATTATGTTAATTTATTGTTTCAAAAATTAAAAGTTTTTATTTTGTAAAATCAACCATTATAAGCCCATTTAGTTTCCTTGTAATACATTTCTCATGGGAATAGATTTTTACTGCTGTGATCTGATCAGTTCGCCTTGACCTATCTCCTTTAATTTTCTTGCACATAAACAATACATCGCATCGTTGCCAAATTGTATTTAACTTTAAAGTCGAATTTTTCGAAAATGACGATGTTTTTGCACCCATGTTATTTGAACTTTTTTGTTTGTTTTGACCTCCCCTATCAACCATTTAAATAATGACTATCATATCGTTTACACCCTGTATATCTCTTTTTAATATTAAGTTGGTCTGCCCGTCTTAATTGAAATGGGCCATCACCAATTAAATTAATGGGACCGTAAAAAATAAAATCTTTATTGACGGTATCAATGTCTTCTTTTCGGGGCCAAATAAATGTGTCCAGCTCTGGTTTTAGAAACTTTATTCTATAATTTGCGTTTCTTCTATCTTCAATTATCCGACCAATAAACCACGACTGGTCATAAAAAAACGCGTAATAGTTTTCTAAGTAAACCTCAAGCTCGGCAGTTTTTGATAAATTTTCCGATTTACATGGCAACATATCATCTAAATACTCCAAATCATCAAGTTCCATCACTTCGGAGTCAATGGAGGAGTCAGTGCTTGCGCCATTAGCTTGATTCATGGGTAGTTTTTGGTCAGTCTTTTTTAGAGTCAAGGTCGGCCGAACATTTTTGGAATGTGATTTCTTCGGTGTTTTCCTTATACTGCATATAAATCTTTTTAATCGGGCTGTACTTACTCTACCGTTAGACTGATCTAAAAGCCAACAATACGATGACTTTTTAATAACTGAAGATTTTTTACCGACATTGAGCTTTACATACGGTGACTTTTCTGATACACTATGCACTTTTTCGGAAAAATCTTTTAAAGTTATAGAACTCGTTTCCAAAGTATCACACTCACGATTTTTTCATTAGACATTTGGTCATGGGTAATGGGGTAGCGCGTAAATAATAATCCGATCACCCACTCACATTAAGAAATTTATTGATTTAATAATCAGAAAGGTTACAGTCGTGTGTATGCGACTTCGTCGCGAGCACGTGCGATCGGGTTCGAAGTTTGGACCGAAGTGAAGTCCCGGCTTCCGTTTGTCCGTCGTCTGTTAGCTCGCTCGTGACCTTTAACGTCTCGGCCGGACGGCGAATACTTGACGGGCCACGAGAAGCTGTTTGCGCCGCCTAGGCGTGGGCTTCTGCAGGGGCGCCACAGGACTCCCTCCCCAGTGACGTTCGCCGGAGGCGGGCGGTACGAAGAACGTGACCCTCTTGGCGGCTCTTGGCGTTGCTGGATGCCTGAGGATAGGCCGTAATAAGGGCTGTGAAGAAACCGGTAGTGGCGGTGAGGACGTCGCTGGCGGCGGCGAAGGCGTCGCTGGCGGTAGGAACGGTGCTGGCGGCGGCGAAGGCGTCGCTGGCAGCAGGAACGGCGCTGGCGGCGGTGAATGCGTCGCTGGCCTCGGTGAAGGCGTCGCTGGTGGCGGGAACGGCGCTGGCGACGGTGAGGACGTCGCTGGCGGCGGTGAAGGCGTCGCTGGCGGCGGGGGCTGGTGCCCGCGTAGCCTGGTTGGTCGGAGTAGGCCGGTTTGAGGCAGTCCGTGGAGACGGCCTTTTCTGTGCCGTTGACGTCAACGATGAATGTCCTGTCGTTTAGGCGATTCACCACCCGGTGCGGTCCAGTGTAGGGTGGCTCTAGGGGCCTGCGGATTCTGTCTAGCTTGCAGAAGACGTGCGAGCAGGAGTGCAAGTCCCCGAATATGAAAGGCCGATGCTCGGAGTGACGAGAGGCCGGAACTGGGCGGATGGAGCAGAAAAGTTTGCGGAGTTTGGAAACGAACTCCACTTGATCCGTGGGGGCATCCTGAGAGGCTAGGAGTTCTCCGGGGATGCGGAGGGCGGTCCCGAAAACCATCTCTGCCGGTGATGCCTGAAGGTCTGGCTTGAAGGTGGTGCGGAGGCCTAGGAGAACTGTCGGAAGCGCCTGCGGCCATGGGGTATCCGGACAGCACATCAGCGCGGCCTTGAGCGTTCTGTGTAGGCGTTCCACCATCCCGTTTGATTGGGGGTGGTACGGAGCGGTGAATTTGTGATTCGCGCCCAGTAGCGTGCGAAGTTGGGCGAACAGGTGAGCTTGGAACTGTCTTCCTTGGTCGGACGTAATCGACAGAGGTGTGCCGAAAGTGCTAATCCACCCTTCGAGGAGTGCCCTCGCGACTGACGGGGCGGTTTGATCTGCAAGCGGAATTGCCTGGGGCCAGCGGCTGTATCGGTCGACGATGGTCAGGCAGTATTGGTACCCTTGAACCAGAGGAAGCTTAATTAGGTCGTTATGAATGTGTTCGAACCTGCTATCCGGTGCGTTGAAGTTCCCCAGGGCGGCTCGGTTGTGCCCACAGATAACCTACACTATAGATGGGAAACTCAATTTTTTTACTAACGACACCTGTGACGCGCGTCTATACATTAAATGCAGAATACTAATTATACTTACAGTGTTCTGCAATTTGGCGCCAAAATTTAAAAAAATTGTGTACCTACTTTTTATTACTTTTTAAATGAGAATTTCATAATAAATTTAGAGGGAAACCTTTTTAACTGAAATAAACATTTTACTTTATAAATGTAGTTAGTGTAAAATGATTAGGTCAGTTAAAAAGAATTCCTCTAAATTTATTATGAAATTGTAGATTTGAAGTAGAAAAAATAAAAGAAACAACAACCTTCTATAGCTGAATAGGTATATTCTACAATGGTCTAATTCACAAGGTATATTTTTTTTAAATTTAGGTATTCTTCTTTGATACTCGTCATGGGCCCTTTTAAATAATTCATTACTACCTATTAGAACGGTACCTATTAATAAACAATAATAAGGATAACTAACTGTAACGAATTTCGATAGCATTATTCAACTCACAACATGCACGTAAAAATACAATAAAGACACAAATGTCCGAAGTTAAACCATAAATGGCATAAAATAACCAAAAACTCAAAAACGACAGAAAATAAGAAGGAAGTCGTTAAGTATGTTTCATACGGGTGTTTTATACAGATAAAAACGCGAATCCGGCCATAAAGGGTGGAACGGACCAATAGGACCTATGGACTTTACATAGATAACATACTAACTTGACGGGGACTTTACTAGGCCATTTTCATACACTGCCATCTATAGCAAAACATGCGCAGTGGTGTTTCATGGACGCTCGAAACAGGTGGAGCCAGTAGCCACGAGTTCCCATACCCTGGTTGTGCCTGTGGACCTTGGCGACCTGACATGGGTGGCATTGTCGGGCCCAGCGAAGCACGTCCTTGCGGAGTCCTGGCCAGAAGAATCTCTCAGCTAGGCGGTTGGCTCTGGCTCTTCCGCTCGGATGGGAGAGACCGTGGCTGCAGTCGAAGGCGACCCTGCGGAGTCTGAGTGGCAGGTATGGCCTGAAGAAGTTGCCAGTCGGTACAGCATGTAGTCGGTGGCCGTCTATCTCTACCTCTCGCAGTCCGGAACGCGGGTTAGCGTGGAGGTGTGGGAGTTGCTCGTCCGACAGTTGGGCTGACCTGATGGTGGCGGCGTCGAGTGCGGGGGCGTCTACAGCGCAGATCCGGGAGAGCGCGTCGGCGACGACGTTCTGTGGTCCGGGCGTGTAGTGGAGCTCGGTATCGAACTGCGATATGTACCCCAGTTGCCTCTGTTGTCTCGGTGAAGCTTTGTCCGCTCGCTGGCTGAGCGCGAACGTGAGAGGACGGTGGTCCGTGTACGTCGTGAAAGGTCTGCCCTCCAGGATTCTCACGAAGTGGCGTATGGCGGCGAAGATGGCCAGCAGCTCCCTGTCGTAAGCGCTGTAGCGCTGTTCGGTCGGTGAGAGTTTACGCGAAAAGAAGCCCAGAGGTGTCCAGGACCCGTCGGATTGCTGCTGGTCCAGGGCGGCAGCGATGACGGTGCTGGAGGCGTCGGTGCGCAGCGCGAGCGGCGCGGTCCAGGAAGGAGACCCGAACTGCATGTGCGAGAGTCTCCTTAGCGAGCCGGAACGCTGACGACGCTGCATCCGTCCAGTTCAGCTTGGCTTTCTTTCCGGTGGCCCCTTTGAGGAGTTCGACCAGTGGGGCCTGGGTTTCGGGGGCGTGCGGCAGGCAGCGCCGGTAGAAGTTGGTCATGCCCAGAAAACGGCGTAGCTGCGAAGAGTCGACAGGCTGTGGGAAGTCCAGGATGGCCGCCACCTTCCGGGGGGGCGGTTGGAATCCTCCCGTTGACACCAGGTAACCTGCGAAAGTAACTTCGGCTGCCCCGAAGACGCACTTGCTCCAATTGATGTGGAGGTGTGCGTCCCGGAGGGTCTCGAAAAGAAGACGAAGGTGTTCCAGGTGTTCTTCGTGAGAATGCGAAGAGACCAGGAAGTCGTCCACGTAGCACTGGACAAAGTCGAATTTCCGCAGGAGGTGATCCATGGTGCGCTGCAGAGTCTGCGCAGAGTTCCGTAGGCCCAGTGGCATGCCGACGAACTCGAACAGGCCGAAGGGCGTGGTAGCGGCGGTCTTGGCGATGGCCCGATGGCCTCTTCCGCCATCGGGATCTGGTAGAAGGCCCTCTGGAGGTCGATAACGGAGAAGACGGTGCCCTTGCTGGCCTGGAGGATGTCCTCAATGATCGGCAGTGGGTACCGGTCGGGAACGGTGATTGCGTTCAGACGCCGGTAGTCGCCGGTTACACGCCATCCTCCGCTGGGCTTCGAGACCAAGTGTAGTGGACTGGCCCACTGGCTGGAGGAGGGGCGTATGATCCCTCGGCTCTGGAGCTCGGCGAACTGCTCCCTGGCGGCGGCGAGGCGGTCGCCAGCCAGGCGTCGTGGCCTCTCGAATACTGGTGGACCCTGGGTGTGAATGAAGTGCTGCACGGGGAAGTCTGGCAATGTGGCTGAGGCGCCCGGAGGGGCGGCGAGCTCGACGAAACCCTGGATAAGGTTGTTGTACGTCTCGGAAATGGCTCCTTCCGGGAGCTGATACGTCGGTGCGATGGTCACGCTCACGACCTGGGCAGGTCCGATTGAACCGACGGCGGAGAGCTGCGTTTGGCGATCCAGGATTCGCCTTCCCCTTAGGTCGATCAGGATGCCGTACCGGGCGAGGGTGTCTGCGCCCAGAATGGCCGTCTGGACATCGTCGACGATGAATTGGCACGCTATTGGTCTTCGGAGTCCCAAGTCGAGCGAGACGGAATTTCGCCCGAAGGTGCGGATTGGTGAGGAGTTGGCTGCCTGAAGCACCAGGTCGGCCTGCTGTAGGTATCTTCCTGGAACGGCCGATCGGGGTAGTAGGGAGACTACGGAGCCGGAGTCGACCAGGAATCGCATGTTGGTTTTCCGGTCGCGGACGTGGAGGCGGTTTTCTCGTGGAATGTTGCCGGCGGCGTCCCAGGGAGACGGCGCCGGCGTCGTCAGTTTTCCGGTAGGGCGGCGGTGGCAGCAACGTCGGGCCAAGTGCATGGAGCTTTGCATCGCCTAGCTTGACCACCCCATCTGGAATGGTACCAGCACTGGCCGGTTTGGGCGTCGGGGCCAGGTGTCGAAGAGCGGTCCCTGCGACTGGAAGGACCTCTGCTGGTTGGGCGTCCCCGTTGTGTCGTGTCCCGGGGAGTGGAGAGGAGCTGCGCCATCATCTTGCGCAGAGCTGCGACTTCCTGTGCCAGGTCCGTGGTGGGCCCGGTCGAAGTGGACGTTGGCTGGGAGGCCTTCTGCATGGAGTATCCGGCGGCCATCACGGGCGGGCCGCAGTCGTGGATTTCGTCCGCCGCTTCTGCGAGCTCGGCCAGGTTCTTCGCCTTGAACAGGCGGAGGATACGCCTGGTGGATGGCGGGAGTAGGTCCAGCCACTTAACTCGCATTACGTCATCTCCCACGCCGCCTTTGGCCAGTGACTGCATCTCCCGGAGCAGTTGGGAGGGTTTCTTATCGCCCAATTCCACCCCGGTGAGCAGCTTGTGTAGTTGGAGGTCGGCCGAGTCGGTCATGCGGCTCAGAATTGTTGCTTTCAGCGTTTCGTACCGGTCAGCGGCCGGTGGGCTTCGGAGGATGTCGGCCACCTCGCGGATCGTCTCCGGGTCTAAGGCGGCGACGACCAGGTGGTACTTATTGGATTAATGCCTCACCTGGTGTACCTGCAGTGCGGACTCCACCTGGAGGAACCATAGCTCTGGATCGCAGCGCCAGAACGGTGGAAGCCGGCAGTTATTCACAGCACTGATTGTCGGTTGGCCTTGGTGGCCTTGCGTAGGCAGCTGGAAGGCATCTTGGTCGGCGTCAGCCTGCTCGTTGGCTGGGTCGTCGAGGGCCGGTGGGTTGCTCATCGTCGAAATCGGTTCGTAGAAAGTTCACGGCATGAACATAGGCACTCGACACTTCGGAGAAAGAAACGCGTTGTGTGAAACACGTAGGACGCGTCAAGAAAAGGAGTCGCGACGCGTACGAACTCGTGGCACGTGGAGAAAAAATCGGAAAAATGTCGCACAACACGAAAAATACTTCTTCGGGGTCACCACTTTGGTCATGGGTAATGGGGTAGCGCGTAAATAATAATCCGATCACCCACTCACATTAAGAAATTTATTGATTTAATAATCAGAAAGGTTACAGTCGTGTGTGTGCGACTTCGTCGCGAGCACGTGCGATCGGGTTCGAAGTTTGGACCGAAGTGAAGTCCCGGCTTCCGTTTGTCCGTCGTCTGTCGTCTGTCAGCTCGCTCGTGGCCTTTAACGTCTCGGCCGGACGGCGAATACTTGACGGGCCACGAGGAGCTGTTTGCGCCGCCTAGGCGCGGGCTTCTGCAGGGGCGCCACAGACATTTCGTCCGAAATTAGGTCCATAACCTCGTCCATAACTATATCGTCCGCATTACTAATAATATGTGTTTTTACCACGTCTTGATCAATTTCATTTTCTTCTTGGTTCTCGATGTCTTCGTTCTCCTGTGTATTTTTAAAATGTTGCTTCCGTTTTATTAACGGTACCTGCATACATTTCCAATCGTTCTCTTTTGCATTGATTCCAAAATGTTTCATATCCTCTATGACATTTTGTAGAGCTTCTTCAACAGTAGCCTTAATATCCAAATCACGAATTTTTTCTTCACTTGGTAAATTTTCTTTCTTTAGTATGTTTCCTAATCTTTTTTCTTCCCTGGGAAATGTAAAAGTGCCCCTCAGATCGTTTATGGTATCAATTGTTGTTTTAATTCTCTGAATTCGGTTTAGCATATCCTTTATACTAAAATTTATTATTGTAGAATGCGTAGAGGTCATGGACCTGGCAGTCCGAAATAATGATTCTCATGCTTGGCTACCAAAAACGCCGATACTAAACATCTCTGGTTTTAACTCACCGCTTTTAAGCTTCAGTATTAGTTTAATTAAAGCGTGTGCCTTTATTTCAATGCAAAGGTAACATTTACTGGTCAAAAAGTTGTCAGTTGTATTATATTCTTTTTTCCTTTAATCCAGGCTCTCAAGATTCTAGTAAAAAATACAATATACCAGATGCTATACAGTCTGGTACTCAACTCAGTGCTGGAATTTAAAAATGACAATTGGATGTAGTGCATTTGCTACACTACCTTCACTTTGTGGAATTTCCTTATTCAGTTGTTCAATTACTATCAAACTGCACATTTTTTCTGCGGATGCAAAATTCATCTTGTCTTCACTTTTGAGATCAGAATCTGTCAGATGTTTGTCTTTTGGAACCTTTAAAATTAAGTCCCTGAGATGACCAACAGTGGCAGTATATTTTCCAATTGGCAGATTATTCCTGTTTAAGAAACGAGTTCGCATTTTTGTTAAAATATGGGTGGTGTCCTGTACATAACATTCTTCATTTTTCTCAATGCTGCAGTGGTACCATTCCCAATCTGGAACTGGCAGAGAATATAGTAGCTCTGAATCTTCTGTGGACGTTTCGTTTGTTTGTTTAAATTCAGGTGTTACACGAGACATCAAATCAGTATTTAAACGCAGTGCTCTTAAAAAATGAGTATCGCCGTCTGAGGAAAATCCCATAATTGTGATGCCAAATTTTTTAGCTTCTTCCTTCATCTATTCCCATCTTAAAGTGACCTGCTCAGTAATAAATGAATTATCGGTTCCGAACAAGGACAGGCAGTATGTCGATGCCCCAACATGTAACGGTTGAGACATTATTGCATAAGCATATGCTGCTTTTACTCCAGTTTAAAAGAAGTCTTGATTGCGTCAGCAGAAGTGGCAGGAAACGTATTTTGTTGAGGCAAGCCATTCCTCAATGGCAAAACAAATCCTATAACTTTATTAGATTTGCTGTCATATTCAATTTTGCCTGTCACACGAGTGCCATCCTCGGATACCCATATCATTTTTGGTAAACCTCTATCAGTTAAGTGTTTCAATAGGCCTTGAAAATCAAATCCACCTTCTTGTAGAGCCTCATTTTTATTGTTTAAAAATCTATTTAGGGTAGAAATGGAAGGTAAACTATTCTTTAAATTTGCTTGTAGTGTTTCATAAAGTAACCTACCTCCAATATAAAATAGGTATATTCCGAATTTTTTTGTCGCATTATCGTATCTGTTACGATTGTTAGGGCAAATAGAATTTTTAAGTGATAAATCTCGCAACGTTTTGAGTAATCGGGGTATACCAGGCACGGGTGTATCAGTATTTTGGGGAGTTTCTATTTCACTTATATTCTTGACAAGTTCCTCAGCCAGTTCACTATTTTTACTTGCTACTTCACTCACTTTTTCAGCCATAAAAAAGTAATTCGTGATTAAACCTTGGTCGTCTAACAAGTTTTCTCTGGCTCGTCTCTTTCTCTCATGTCTTTGATATTTCTTTCTGCTCCATTTAGACGGTACTTTATTCTCATCTTGGTTGTCTATTTTGCATAATTGATTCGATGAGGTATCGATGCACTTATTATTTTCTTCAAGGGGACGGGTATGGTCGCTGAGGTCTACGAGGGTACCAGAAACAGTACTTGGTGCGGAATATAATCTTGAGCCTAAATAAACATCACATAGATTTTTTGGCATACTATCGGTGGAATTTGAGGCAGAAGATAAATCGACGTCACTAAGAATTTTAACATTTGATGATTCGCCGTGCAGGAGAGGATTCTTCGATGAATTTTTTGTTACCAAGTAGGAAGTAATGAACTGTTGCTGAGAACTTGTTGAAATTTCTGTCGATACATCGAAAGGCGTGATGGTTTGTGTTTTAAGATGTTTGGTCATCAAGTGTATATGAAAATTTGAGTAAATCCATTTTTTTTTTATTTTTTCTAGGTTTAAGTATTTTCGGGAGTTTGTATGTTGCGTTACAGAAGCAGGTTACTAGGGAGAACATATTGTCATGTTGGTCCAGAGAAGTTACAATTTTAATATTGTAATGTAACCTACCTATTCATCTCCCTGCCGGATATATTTACCTATCACTGGTGTCGATAGATAATTAACCTGATCGTCTAGTTAACCTCAGCCTCAAATTCGTTGATTCATTGGCGTGAAACGTTTTAAGAAGGAGTAGGGAAAAGAAAAATAAAAGCAATAATTTGCCCAATAAAACATAAAACGATTTATTGTGGGCTTGTTTACATGAAGTGCGGGTTCGTAAACGCGGAGAGGGGAAAAGAACCCGCAAGAAAAACCCCTCTCAGAAAATACTACAAAACATCTGACAATTGGTCAAAGCGAAATAGTTCAACCATTCAGCGAACTTTAAAGGAATAATAACTCAAATAAACCGAAAATCGTAGGTACGCCCTCCTCATAAACCATTATTAAATCGGACGCCCCCGATAGCGTGAGGAAACAAATAAGTTAAAAAAACGAAGAAACAAATGTGCTGTAGTACTTTCCAAAATGAATAAATGAGTAAATAAATCACTCATTAACGAATACAAGGCAATCATAAATAACTGGATAAATAAATACCCAAATAAAGAAATAAATAGATCAATAAATAAATAAATAAATAAATAAATAAATAAATAAATAAATAAATAAATAAATAAATAATAAATAATAAATAAATAAATAAATAAATAAATAAATAAATAAATAAATAAATAAATAAATAAATAAATAAATAAATAAATAAATAAATAAATAAATAAATAAATAAATAAATAAATAAATAAATAAATAAATAAATAAATAAATAAATAAATAAATAAATAAATAAATAAATAGATCAAGAAATCGAGCAATCAATAAACCAATAGATCAATAAATAAATAAACAAGTAAATCAAAATATAAATCAAGATATTGTTGGGTGCTCCACACCGTCCATACGAATGTACCCGCAATTAAATAAAACAAACAGACTAATGTCAGGTTCAGATTTTCCATCAGAGAGCACGCAGAGCTAAGGTTATTTGGCGCACGGTAATTGTCACGAACTCGCCCCTCGCACCAACACACCACAGTCAAAA
Source organism: Phyllotreta striolata (assembly GCA_918026865.1). Taxonomy (NCBI): domain Eukaryota; kingdom Metazoa; phylum Arthropoda; class Insecta; order Coleoptera; family Chrysomelidae; genus Phyllotreta; species Phyllotreta striolata. Next base: position 2,663,429 of record OU900094.1, on the reverse strand, counting down.
CGAGAAGAAAGGTTAGAGTCAAAGGGAAGACCAAACAGTAGCATAGCCAGAGCTATTAAGCCTCACCTGGGTCTATTTCGTTGGCATAAGCGGTATGATAGACCCCCAGAAGCGCGGCTTAACCAGAGGAAAATATTAATATAACTTTCACCCAGTACCCAAATGATCAACTTTTCGTCATGCCGCGGGATTCGCGACAATTACCAGCCATTTATAGGAAAATAGTTAACACGAAAGAGGTTCTCGTACGCCCCAACTTCCAATCAGAAACCGTCAATTTTGTCTCTTTATGAACTTCATAGAGCTTGCGGGTACAAATACTTCATTTAACTATATCGAGCACGCCCCTCAGGTGATAAATTCTACGAAGCAGTGCGCAAAGAAATGGACTTTACAAATTATTGGTTAAATAAAATCAATCGGGTCACTTATTCGGCAAGAACCGCCCATCACCTTGCACTGCTCCGTAGATCGGAGAGTTGATAAAAACATAGACTCACCCTGCTTTCTACGTAGAAACAAAGCAACCAACGATTACAAAAAATGCACAAATTTTACAGGAACCAGCACAACTCAAAAACACACGACCACCTTCGTTAGTGGTGCACAGCAAAAAGCCCTGATTTTTGGCTTTCTCCTAATTTTCTAGCGCCTTGGCCGCACTTTCTACAGCCCATCTTCTAGCCCCTAAAACCTCTCGAAAATCGCCTGCGCCTCTTTGTCCACGCAATTGCACATGTGTGTGCACTTGACATTCCAGCGAACGCCACGGGACCCCTTGTACCTACTTTTCCTTGGAAGTCTTTTGTCTTCCCTTAGTTTTCAGAATTCCCACATCTGGTTAGTTTGAAACGGCCAAAAATTCCTACAGGGTGAAAGCCCGAGTCCCTTCAATATCATCAAATTTATGCTGAAGTACTTCCCAAAAATCAGTATTTGCTTTTTCTTTTGCCAACTTCTTTAAATTTCGAAAAATTAGGCCATTTTCGTGTGTTAAATTCACGGCAGGTCTCTGATTGGCGAGCTGATTGGAAATTCGTCTAGGATTATCTTCGGTAGTGTCCTCGAAATTGTCTAATCCCTGCTGGGATTCTTCACTTAAAAATTCAGAAGTTTCAACGCAAGTTCTAGGCCTCTTCTTGGGGGGCCTTTCTTGATTACTAAGCGCAGACGCTTGAATTTCTTTTTTGTGTGATTTTCGTTTCTTTTTGAAATATTCGACCATTGAAAGTAGGACTTGTTGGTGTGCTGGTAACATTTTGTAAATTTTCGGGTTTTTGCTACATATTCCATAGTATTTTGCTCGATCCTCTTATCATAACATATTCAACAATTCCAAGAAACACAAAAAAAAACTCCCCTCGATAAAAACAACTGATATGTGCAGCTAATAAGATTAAACAGAACATCTTTTACACACCACTTGATTTTATTAATTTTTGATTTTTAATATTTTTACCAGCATGTCCAAATTAACACGTTCGATTTTCTGGCCCTTGAATAATTTTTCAAGGGCTATCCATTGATACCAATATCAAAAAACTTAAGGGGGAGCGGGTGGTACATTTACAATTTTAAATTTTTATTGACGATTCGGGATCCTGTCATCAAAATAAGCAAGTTTTGACTGAAACATTTTTCAAAATTATTACAAAAAATTGCTAAAGTTTCAAAAATTTTATTGTCTCATTGCAAATGGTCGTAAATTCACCATACAGTATAAACCTGGGTATAAACAAATCAATATTGAGTAAAAGAATATGATCAATAAGAGTAAAAAAACAATTAATTTTAAAATTTTTAGCATTTTTTTTATAATTTCAAAAAATGTTTCAGACAAAACTTGCTTATTTTGATGCCAAGATTCCGAAACTTTAATAAAAAATAGGGGTTTCCATCATGATACAATGACACTAAAGATATGATTGATAGGCGTCTCAAATTCGTTCTCGTCGCGCATGACGTCACGCGGAGAGTAAAATTTGAATTGGCTATTATAGAATGGACTGAAATTGAGTATTTTAGCTCGATTTTTAACAATAATTATTTTGAAAATTAGGTTTTTGGCAAGTATGTGTTTATAAATAGATACATTTAACGAAACAAATAAGCAAAATGTACTAGAAATGTATAGTAATTCTAATATTAATCCGACTTGGACCGTTGTACCGGGGACGCGAAATAAATCGCGTTATAAGCGCCGAGAATGCTAAGAAACCCATACTCTCGCATTGCCAATAAGCGCGAATCGCCCCGGTATAGCCGCTGAGCCGCGCTGATGTGGCTCACTTAAGTTTTAAACATCAACTCACCAATAGTTGATATTAATTCTACAACTGTGCGATCACGCGATTTCGGACCGGCAGCTGGCTCGCGGTCGTAAATCACCAAATATTCATCTAATTAATCTCGCTCTTCAGTTTGTTTGTCTTAGATCAGTGGCTCGCGCGGTCTGAAAATTTTTCGCGATTTCTCAAAGCCTTGGTTAAACTTTACTTGTTTTTAAAATTATTAATTTTAACTTATAAAATTTATTTGACATAAAATTTCACTGACAAAGTGAATACATTAAATATTACCCAAATAATACTTTAATCTATTTAATTTTGATACTAAAAACGGTACATCCATGTGCACCGGTACCTTTGAAGTCGGCGCTAGGCGTTTTTTATGCCATGTCGAATTATGGCTAGAAATAGTATACAACGATGTCCATCAGAAAATCTCATTGACGATTCTCGCTTCTTTTCTAGTATGCCCTGATACTTATATACATAGAAAAGGAGCGAGAATCGTCAATGAGACTTAATAAATAAATAAATAAAAGAGAAAAATAAGAAGCTTATTATACACATAAGTTAAATACAGTGTGGGTCAAAAGGTTTGCAATAAATAAAACTATTTTATTATTGATTTTTCGGAAAACTTTATTCTTAATATAAATTCCTTTATAAAAAACCAGTTTTGATTATGTCAACTTTCTTTATTAAATATTAAAAAATTAAATTATTGTGTTATTTTTGACATTTTTCTTTTTTTGCTGACTGTCTGATCTTGCAAATTTTTATTCAGTTTTCTTAATCTAAAATACATTCGAGACCTAAAAAATAATGATTTTACTTTACTGCTGCATTCTATATTAGAGGCGAGATTTAATAATTTGCTTAAATATCCCTTGCAAATTTGTACGTTGTCAGTAGGATTAAATGTATTAAATATTTCATCAAGCTGTTGGAACTGCAACATGAATTCTTCTGATGGCTTTTTTAACCCCCCTTCAGAGAGATGGTTAACCCATGTAAAATTGTTTTCGTCAGAAGATGCCAAATATGAGGACGAAGCTACCTCAGGTTCATTTTTCAACTTATGGCAAATGAAACCTGCCAAATTTTCAAGCCCATCATATGCGAGATCATCAAGTTCTTGGAGAAGTGGATCTGGTGCTGGTGTTTTATCTTCTTGCCTAACAGGATCAGCTAGTGTTAAAAAACACCGGCTACTTAAAAGGTCTTCTTTTTTCACATTCAAACTAGGTGTATCATCTTCCTCTACATTACAGGCTTCAGAAAATGTGCGTTCGTTATGTCCCAGGATGTATGACCTTAATCTATATTTAAATTCTAGGGGAGTTGGATGATCATAAAGACCTCCTTTAGACCTTAAGACCCCAAATAAATTTTCAAGCACATCTTGATTAAGGCGGTATGTTAAGATATAACTAATGTTATATGTTGACTTCAGATCTTCAAATAGTTGTTTTAAGGAACTATTTGTTATAAGAATGCCTTTTGAAAAGGCAGTAAGCAGTTTCTTCCCTTAATTCTAAGATTTGTCATGGTTTTTGTCATTGTATCTAAAATATTGTTCTGGACATCCAGAGATAAGCCGTATGCTTTTTTTCCATCTCGAGAATCTTCTTCGGGAACCCTAGCATTAAGGCAATCAAACCAGTCATTTACCTAAAACAAAAAAATCATTATTGATCATATACAATAAGGGAAGCATTTACCTACTAGCAAATTATCACTTACATTTTTAAAAAAATTGGCACATTCCATCCAGTTGTCATCATCAAATTTTCCAAGCATTCCACATCTCGATATCGCTTTAGAAACTGTATGGGAAAATAGTTTAGTAGCTAGCTTGACCTTCTGCCTTTGAGCTCCTTTTACATTTAACGAATCTAAAGATATTTTATGAATAATATTGAGATCGGTTGTACTGGTTAAGTTGATAACTTTTTCAATTATTTGTTTGGTAATTTCAGTGTTATTTATTACGAAGCCTTGGTCTACAAAATGGTTTCGCAGCAGTTTCATGAGATGTGGCACATCAGCGAATACATAAATTTTCTTTTGATTGACTGGACTAGAAAAACTTGTTTGTGATATATTAATGTTTAATTCTTTATGTAAACCTCTATTTCCTCCACCTAAATCGCTTACTATGGCTACAACAGGGAATCCAGCATTTTCAGCAAAGCTTATAATCTCAAAGAGTTTTTCCTTTGTCATTTGACAGTCATAATCGTAGAATATTGGCTGCTTCCAATTTCCAAATAATCCTCTTAATACTGCTACCTGTACGTAACTGTATGGTTTAAGAGTTTGATCATTAGTTTTGTCATACATGTAGACTTTTCGCACTTTAACTTCGTCAAATGACAAGACACAGAGTTTTTGCAAATCGGTTAATTCTGTTGTTTTAACAACCATAAAAACCTAAAAAATTGTTTTATTTATTTCAATTTTTAGTATGTACATGCAAACTGCTACCACAAAAATAATAAAATTGTCTAACCTGCTTTAAAAGTCCGGGTTCTAGTTTTATCCTCTTGCACCACCCTCTTAATGTAGAAATGGCAGGTAAAGGATAACCTTTTTTTAAAAGAAGTCTATAGGCTCGCGCACCTGCAGAATGGATAACAATTCCTCTTGCAATCTTCAACTGTCCATGTAACTCTGTTTTTGGGATTTTTTAATTTTTTTATCTGGTTAGGAGTAAAAAATTTCTGAAACACCTGATTTTCATTTTTTAAATGTTCAATCTCTTGCCTTAGCTTGAATACGGTTTCGTCCCTGATGTCGCCCTGATATGGCTCTGTCATAACGCTGAAAACAAACAGAAATTATAAACTTATCAAACAGCTTTTTTAGGTAATTTTTAATTGGGAACTAAAATACAAAGGAAGTTGGTACTACCTAACATCTTTTCTTTGAACTAATACTGATGGTATGTCTTGAGGTAAGTCTTTTTCAGGGTTTTTATCTAGAAGATCTCTTGATTCTCTTGAATTAATATCAGGTACAATCTCTACGCTACTCTCTCCACCAAGGTATCTACTACAAGTACACATTTTGATAGGTGAAACTTATAAATTAATAAATATTTTTTTCCTATTTTTTCTTAAAATTTTTTTAGTTCTGAATTGTTATAATTTTTACAAACTCAACAACGAATACTAGTACACAACCTTATTTATTACTTACCTAGTTGAGGCTGAGGCTGATGAATCTAAAAGATCCTGAACACCCTTTTTTTGCTTCTCTTTTTTCCAAGCGTTCATGTCTTTTGGAGTTGCTTTTTGCTTCTTTTGTAAATGGTAAATTTAATGCAGGCACAGCATCTTCTTTTAAAAGACGATGATTTTTAGAAGAGAATCCCGTTAGTTCGTATTTCAAATCCCTCTTGAAACTATCCGCGGTAAAATGTTTTGAACAAACCCTGGCATTTTTGGTAATAAAAGAATCCTTCCGTTTACAGGTATTTAGCCAAATTTTTACCAACTTTGGATCGTTTGGAAAGCGAAAAAACATAATATTTTTATCAAACACTTTACTTTGATTGTCACTATTACACCGAGCTATCGAACACCTCATCTTTGATCAACGAAAAGAGTATCTTTTGCTTACAGAAATCCAATAATAATCCTACGCTACACTAATAATATTATTTCACGAATCTAAAAAGTCTTAAAAACCACAAACACACTAATAATACCTCCAGAACACAAAAAACACGAAGAATAAGCACAACTTAATTAAACAATTTTAATTAAACAATGGCTTTTAATGTGCAAAATAAAGTGAGGTTATATTTTAACTCTCCGCATGACGTCACAGCCACAATTGTAGCTCCGCCTTCATGCGCAAGATCATATCTTCTTTAATCTTTGTATCATGGGTTTCCATTAACATTTTTAAAGTTCTTGCACATGACTCCTGCACCAAGACCGCGCATCGCTCATGCTGTGGTCTGGTCAAGGACTTCGTCAGGACGTCGACTGCCATATCTCCGAATCCCACGTGCTCCAACATCACCCGACCGGACTCAACGACTTCCCAGACGTAGTGGTGTCGAATGTCGATGTGTTTGGTTCGCGCGTGATATACGGGGTTCGACGTCAGCTTATTGGCTCCCACGTTGTCGATGTATAGACGGATGGACTCGAGCCTTGGAGTCCCCATCTCCTGAAGGAAACGTATAAGGTGTACGGCCTCCTTTACAGCGTCGCAGAGGGCCATATACTCAGCCTGTACTGATTTCTGAAGGCATTCTGAAGCAATTCTGAAGCCGATACTGATCCTACCTATAGTTACAGGGTTGCAATCTTGCAGTCCAAAACGCTAGAAGATCTCCCGTGTATAGGTTGTCTGTGTGACGAATATACCGTCCGACTTCCTCGTTATCTCCATACCCAGGCAGCGCTTCGCATCTCCCAGGTCTTTCAGTCCGAAACCTCTTGCTAGTTCCGTTCCGAAACCCAGTATTTCTTCGAGATTTTGGCTCATCATAAGTATGTCGTCTACGTAGATTACAACTAGCACTCTCATTTTGCCCTGCCCTCTTACATAGACGCATGGAATAGTCGTCGGTGTAATTCCCAAAGCTCGGAGATCCCCGTCTAGACGCTTATACCAGGCACGGCCTGCTTGCTTTAAGCCGTACAGTGCCTTTTTCATCGGGCATACTTTATCGCCGGTTGTTAATTCTTTTAACATCGCTGAGGTCTTCTCGTTATGCGGTCTCCACGTCATATTGTCGAATGTGCATTCGATTCTGCGCCGCCACTGCAATAGCCGCCCTTATGGAACTGTGGCGCTCTACCGTGGCGTAGGTTTCATGGAAATCTTTTCCATAGATTTGTGCGTAGGCCTTTGCAACAATTCTGGCCTTACGTCTCTCTATGATACTATCTTGTGCGTATTTGTTGCGCAAAACGAAACGACTTCCGAAAACTTTCGACATTTTCGGTCTATCGATCATTTCCCAGGTACCTTTTTTAATAATGGATCTGGTTTCGCTAGCCATGGCTTTCAGCAGCTCGTCACGGTCGGGTCAACCCAACGCCTGATTCAAGAAGACCTCAGCGAGAAAGCAGTACTCGTCGGTACCATTCTTAGGACTGGTAGCGTAGTATGCTTCTGCGTAGACCCGGACTCACAGTAAAATTCGTTTTTCAAACATGTCTTGTGCAAGCGTGTGAAAAGTTTTTGGAGAGGTAGCCTGCAATTTGTAGTTACATACATTCGGATTTTCGATTTTCGGTCGAGGCGGTTTCTAAATCTAAAGATTCATATGTAGTGGTAATTCGACGTTTCTGTAACCATCACATTATTCGGCGTATACGTAAAGCTCTCTGTTACAAATTTAGTGTAATCGGGGATCAAAGTATTGAGACACGCAGGTTTCGCGGTTAATCGGAAGCGCCCAGGTCAACAGAAGTCCATCGAAACGCCAGAGAACAATGAGATTGAGCGCCTCAGCTTTTCAGTTGCAGAACGTCGCACAATCCCAATGTTCTTTGGGGTTCTAATGGACTTTTGTTGACCTGGGTACTTCCGATTTACTACGGAACCTATTTTTGGAACTTTTAAAGCCACTATTAAACAAAATTCGTTGACGACTAAAAAAACACCAAATTGCTACATGCGACTACAAATACTAGCCAAGAAGGTAAAGAATTTTTCTTGGCGTAACATTTAAAAAAATTATTTGACCAAAAATTATTATACACTCTGTTATTTATAAGATGAGACATAGGGATTCCTGTACAAATGTGTCAAAAGCAAGCTAACTTTTTTACCAAATAGCGTTCATAAAAAGTAATAACAGATTTGAAAAGATCATAAAAAAATATGTCGAAATGGACATTAAATTTTCTTAAATTCATTCTGGTTTATTAAAAAAATGTATAATTAAGTTGAAAAAGTCATACGACATAAATAATTCCTTTTTATATCACTATCTAATTAATGTAAAAAGGGGCGGAGCTAACAGGGTTGGTTGACGCTCTGAAATTTGAACATTTCGATGTGAAGGATTGTGGTTCAAACCGCGAGAGCGGAAATTTTTTTCTGTTTTTTTTGGTATTTTTGTTTTTTTTTTTAATGTTTTTTTGTCATTAATAAAAATATGGCATTAATTTAAAGGCTCTACTTACTAACGAGATTTTGCATTATCAAAATTGACAATTATAATTGTCGGAGCTTTTATTTAAATAAAAATAAAATTAAGTCTCTAAGTTTATTTAACATTTTTTTAGACAAAAACATTAAAAAAAAAACGAAAAAAAAAACAAAAAAAAAACTTTGTCCCAAGCGCGATTTGAACCACATTACTTAAAAATTAATTATTCAAATTGCAGAGCATTAACCATCTCTGTTAGCTCCGCCCCTTTTACAACAAATTAGATAGTGTTATAAAAAGGAATTATTTATGGCGTATGACTTTTTCAACTTAATTATACATTTTTTTAATAAACCAGAATGAATTTAAGAAAATTTAATGTCCATTTCGACATATTTTTTTATGATCTTTTCAAATCTGTTATTACTTTTTATGAACGCTATTTGGTAAAAAAGTTAGCTTGCTTTTGACACATTTGTACAGGAATCCCAATGTCGCATCTTATAAATAACACAGTGTATACGTTGAATTTTCACTGAGTAGAGACATTCTGAGAATTGGATCCCATTTCCTCTAGAATTTAGGAGCTAATTTCTAATTGCATTGTGTAAAAATAGTAGGTATTAAAAATAAATAGCCTAATTGAATAATTAATTTGTTATATAAAAAGACTTATATTTTCAATAAGTTAACTTTTATTACTTAGAAGTTTGTGAAAGTACAATTTGTCAGTTATTATTAGTATTAATATTTAATATAAATTATTTAACTATTTCTAAATCTATTTTGATATTGTTTTATCTCTCGTAATTCGTCATAAATTGTGAGTCGTTGACAAGAAACAAGTCAAACTACGTTAAATACAACATTATTTAGAAATCAAAATTATATTTCTCTTAAAACTCAGTTGAAAATTTAGCAAATGATGATATTAGACGGTAAGTTAATTCATGATTATGTAAAAATACGTTAATTCGCATATTTAAAATATATCGTACTAAAATCTCTATTTTAGAAGTTGCTTTTAAGGTTTTGAATACCAAAGACTACTCAAAATTACCACTTTGGATTCCAAAAGTCTTTCTTAGTCAAATATTTTTGTGGCCAAAATGTAATAAATTTCATTTAAACCTAATTTCACCTATTGCTGTAATTTTAATAACGGTATTCATTATTTATGGTTTGATAAGAAGATTGTTTGAAATTAATTCGATTTATGAATTTGCATATATTATGGAACTAGTAAATGGACTGCTTCAAGTAATTCAACCTTATTAAAAATTATTAATATTAAGTATGCCTAATATACAGAAATAGTTGAGAATCTAAAATTACATCATCTTTGATATTCTGAAATTTCCCTTAACTCATTGAGAGATAACAGAAATAATAAGATAACAATTAATATACATAATTCAATTTTTAGACTGTTATCAAATGTTCAACATTATTCTACTACTCAAAAGAGTTGAAGACTCTACTAAATGAAATAATGGAAAAATTTTGGCCCTACGATTTAATTGAAGGAAAGCCAAAAAGAAACATAATGAATTTTTATTCCTTTATGAACATTTTAATCTTTCAATTCGCAGCTATTGGTATACTGTTTGGACCAGCATTCCTAATACCAGCTCTAATAAGAAGAAATATGGCGTTTCCTGTTAAGGTACCTAATAATTACATATTATGAACTGAACATCTGAAACATACATATTATGAGTTTTACTAGAAATTAATTTCTATATTTAATAAGATTAATAAGAATATTGAATATAATAAAAATTAAATAAATGAAAGAATGATTTAAATAATTATTAAAATTATATTTCAGTATTCCTTTGATTGGAGCTTGTCGCCAATTTTTGAAATTATGGCCGGAACTCAAATTATTGGTTATCAAATTAACATGTATTGCGTAATGGGTACCGATTTATTGTTTGTTAGTATCGGCACATGCATGGTGATTCAATATCGTCTTCTTCAACAATGTTTATTAAAATATTACACCCCTGAGATGATTGTTATCAACAAAAAGTTAAAGAATTTTGGAAACGATAACGATATTAAAATTTATGATGAAAGGAAGCATTATTTTATAAAATGTGTAAAACATCATCAAATGCTTCAAAGGTACACATTTTTGTTTTAACATTTAAGCTTAAATCTACATACACAGTGGCCCATTTAAAAGGAATCATATGTATGTATTAAACCTTAGAAATGTTATATTTTTCTGAAAATAACAAAAATATAATAATGGCCTTCGATATTAAAATTGATGTGTTTGAGTGATTTTCCAAAGATACATTTTTTCTACCTGAAACACAAACATCTGTTTACTTTTCAACGAGCCACCCTGTAAACACATTTATACACCAAGAAAACATTTAATTAAAAAAATTATACATGAAGAAAACTCCCTTTTAAAATTCATATTTTATTAAAAAATCTGGATTGAGGTTATTAGTTTAAGAACTTGGAGTAAATTTAATTAAACTCTGTTTTTTACAGGTTCACTAAATCAATGAACAAAATCTTCAATGTAATTATGTTATTCGAGTTGAGTAGCATAATTTGTGGTATTGGCCTTGCAATAATTCAATTCGCAAGAGTATGTCTTTAGGTGTAACAATATTTTCTAAATAAAACTACTCTAGATTTTTTATTTTTAGACCGGTTTTACCACGAATCAACTATATGTCTCATTAACTATGATGGTAGGATACTCTTATCAATTATTGATTTACTGTGCTACTGGGGAGATGATAAATAATGAGGTAAGTCGAGTCGTTGAAAAATTCACAAAATTAACAAAATTAAAAAAATATATATCTCAGGCGAAATTATTGCCACATTTTATTTACCATTCTAATTGGAGAGACTTAAGAAGCAGGGAGCTTCAAAGAGACGTAATTTTTTTCATACATAATGCTCAGGAAGTCCCAGCAATAAGCGCTTTTAATATTTTTGAATTAAATATGGAGACATATTTAAAGGTAAGACGTAAAGATAATACCTTTGTTTGTGTTCATTGACAATTTTTAGGTAATTAAGATGTCGTTTTCACTTTATACATTTATGAAAACAATTGCTTATAAGTAAAATTATTCAATTGTCAACAATTAACCAATTAACAAGGTTTACAAATGGGCGCCTTTAAATTATTCGAAAACAGTTCTTCGCAATGAATTTTTCAGAAACAATTTTTCGAAACTAACAATTGTTCGAGTGAACAATTATTCGAATTATAATTTGTTTATTTAGAAGGACTAGGTCACAACTAAGAAAGAAGAAATTTTTGTTCTGTCTTATGCATTAAAATATACACATGTTAATATTTCAATGGTCTTATGAGAAATCATATAAGTTTTTAGTTTTAAAAATCTATTTTTAGAGTTAGAGAAAGTAGGGTTACCAGGGTTAGAAGTCTACGACCTACGATTTGTAAAATTTGTACTTACTTCTGTTTCTAAAGAACTTAAAAAAATAGACTCAAATTTTATTTAATTATAGTAAAAAACTTTTTGGTATAACCCAGTTGAAAGTAAAAAGAAGATGGGCTACAGCATACCATAATCTTTCCAATTAATTTATGCTTAATTTTATATATTTAAAAGATTCAAAATAAAGATTCAAATTATATCCTAGATACAGTAATGTTGTTGTTTCGTCGTCTTTGTATATACACCGTTGGAAAATTATTCGCGCATAATAGGGAAATCAATGTTAAATTCTTAGCCGTCTGAAATCCAGTCTACCAGTGTACATTTCAATAGAACGTTGCGATTAATTCTAATAAATTTAATTGTTCTACTGGACTTCACATCGCGCTTTGGTTCGGTTAGATTAAAAATCAAATAATTTCGACTCTTCCACAGTATCAAAACGGGTTTGGATGGGTGAACGTCGAGTCGATTAAAAAGAAATGAGAATATTTAAACGATAATTTATTGAAAAAATATCACTAATATTAAAATAGAATTATGTAGATATGTCTTTTTGTCACAATGGCTTGAAAAATAGTCCACCGCTTTCTGCTAAACAATTGCAAACCTGTCATACAGATGTCATCTCATATTACTGATTGTGAGCTGAGGTATAATACTAGCAGAAAATTGAATTATTTTTTCCCTTATTTCAAGAAGATTTGTTGCTCTTTCAAAACTGTACCTACCGAAGCACATATTTTTTTGAAATATCCTCATAAAAAATATTAAATTTAGTTTCTAAATAATTTTGTACCTCATACTTAACACAAATAAATTAACACAATTAAATTTATTAGAATTGATCGCGACGTTCTGTTGAAATCTACACTGGTAGACTGGATTTCAGCCGGCTAAGAATTTAACATTGATTTCCCTATTATGCGAAATTAAATTTCCAACGGTGTATGTTTGTAAGCGGAACCCTATTGGCTAATTTAGTTTGCTAAGGAACAAACCTTTAGCTTCTTAGCAACAGGGGTCCGCAATTATTTTTAGTTTACCTTATAGCGTCTATCAAAATTTTAATCAGTCACCGTTTAATCACCCTCGTATTAACATCAAAATTTGTAGTAAAGCGTACCGTTCTCATGTATTTAAGGTAAAAATTAATAAACCGTATTGCATCCAGTTCGCGAATTATTTACCGATCGTCTCCGTAGTCCTTTAAGTATTTCAGCCGGAGTTAATAAAATAGTTCCTGACTTAGTCCTGCGCCCCCACAGTTGTATTATAAAATAAATATTTTATTGTCGCAAAAATAATATTAATATACCAATAAATTGTCTCATCCACTTGCTTCCTAATTATTATAAAACTTGATTTACCTGCATTGTTTACCTGAGTTCGGCACCACAGCCTTTCCATACAATTTATATATTTAATAACATCCGGGTATTTCCTAATTTTTATTTTTATTTATTTATCAATTAAGGGTACAATCTAGTTCTATTTAGGGTTGAACAAACTTGTTTTTCGAATATATATATTTTCGAAAAATTGTGTTTCGAAAAACTGTATTCGAAGAATTGTTTTCGAATAATTTACCTAAATCCTTTACGAATACTTGCACAATGCTTTAATAGCATTAAAGAAGAAGTAGTTGAAGATATTAAATCAATGAACCTACATCAATATTTCAATTTGCTTCGTGCACTTATTAAATTGTATTTACGTTTTCATCGACGAATAAAATTTATTTGTTAAAAATGTCTCGAGGGTAGATTCTTCCTAATTTACCCCCTTTAAAGTTTAAATTTATCCACTTTACGTTTTTTTTTTAATTTCTTTGTACCGCAGAAAAAACTAATAATTTTATTTTTCAAAATTTATTTTTTTATTGCTTAAAATTGCACTAAATCACATACAGGGTGATTCATTGCTGTCGAAGTAAAATTTTAGATATACCGACGTCTGGTAGATAGTGCTCGTCGACATAATCGAAGGGCCGACGAAACCGAGCTCGTGTTGAAGCCCATCGGTGCAAGTTAGCAATTGTGATTAAGATATGTTTTTACTTAATTAACGTCCCCGAAAAGATTGAAACCCCAAAGAATTTACCAAAGAGATACATACCTTCTCTTCTAGGTCAACGTCTAACACATTTTTGTTTCTCTTTCAATTTTCATTTGATTGGATTTTATTAATTTTTGGTACGTCTATTTTTTTATAAATATACCCGAAGGGAATGGGAGAGATATGGAACTAGCGATGAGTTAGCATGTCTCAAAGACATTGAAAAATTTATTGATAAAAAATGTGGTTCTTTAGAAAAAATGGAGGATTTAATAAAACCTGACAAACGGGTCGATTCTGTTTGTAAATAGCAATATGGTTATTGGCAATTTTGTAAAGATATTGTTATCGTAACAATGTCCGATTTTTTGGTAAAAGTATTCGTTTTGAACCAGCAACACACTGGCATATCAGAATTAAAAAATTTTAGGACTGTCTTTAAAAATAAAGACAAACTTTTCCAAACTTATAATTTCACCCTGTATACTTTTTTTAAATTTTCATTTGATTAATGTAGAATCAAGTAACTTTTAAGAAAAATTACACATTTAGGATAACCGAATAATTTACATTAAAATAATATTTTCTGTCCTATAAATTTTAATGAAAATTAATAAAAACGACTAATTACATATTCTATTCTATGAAAAAGTCCTAAAATTACAAAAAAATCTTAAAATTAACTAAATTTAAAATATTCAACGCGCGTGATAATTGTTCAAAAAGTAACGAAAAACACAATAATTCAATAAAAAATCTATTGTACATTATAAAACATGTTCAAAATGAAATCCATTTGCTTCAACATATTTTCCAATTTCCCAAGAACAGTTTAGTATTTTTTCATGAAAAGAGACGGGTGGTTCTCCTATTGCAAGAGCAACGGTGTACAAAAAAATACGAAATCTGTGCACCCCATAAAATTTTTATGGGGGTTGTGATCCCTTTAACCCCTTTAAATTTTTGTGTTCGTTACAATTAAATTATTTTGGTCACGCCATTACATTAACACATTATTTTAAAAACTTTTTTGCCTCTTAGTACTTTTTCGATTAGCCACTTTATATCGAGATAATCGGGTCGATTCTGTTTGTAAATAGCAATATGGTTATTGACTATTTTGTACAGATATTTTTATGTTAGCAATGTCCTAACAAATAACCTATTCTGTTCGTTTAAATTAAACAATATGATTTGTCATTATTAAAGATATCTTGTTATAATAAATTGGATCTTTTTTCATTACTATATGAGTTAAGAGTTTACATTTTTTGCAAATACGAGATACAAGTAACACCTTTGATTTGCTAAATGAAAAATTTATTAAACTTAAATAAGGATGCAGCTTTAATTTTAACTCAACAGTTGCCAGAAGTTCTAGAAGTACCATTCCGAAGAGATACAACACCTTTTTATCTATAAGTTGCGTTGCATATATTTCATATTTTTTGTTTTTTAAATATTTTTTAATTTTTTAACTATTACTATTACTTCCATTTGTTCCTTGCTTGCTTTCTTTGTTCGCCCTTTCATCATATTATAAAAACCGCCTCCGCTTCCACCGCAGAAACACATGAAAAGCTACCTTCAATGGCGTCAATTGTAATCGTAAAATCGGGGCTTTTTGTCGAGCCTTCGTCGTACGCCACGCGCCGTCTCGACAGTCCCACCCAGAATTTAATAGAATTGGCCACTACCGAAAATGTTTAGAGATGCCGAACTCAACATAATCCCCGCCTTGAAAACCATTAGTTTTCAACACACTTCTGGTCCATCGGAAGCCGGCAAAGCTTCTGAACAGCACGAGTAACCGAGCCACTGGAAGTCTGTATGGAGGCAACTCGTGTTCGTTGATCGGACCCAGGATGAAGGCGTAGTACACGGCCCAATTTCCATTGTTGTAGAGGAAGATTCCCATTTATGAGAAGAACCAAATCACCAACGGAAAGAACCGGAGGTTGTGGACTATTCCATTTCGACCTTCCTTTGCGGCACTCTCTCGTAGATTTTGAGACGATTTTCCGGAACTGACAGTAAGTCCAATTGAGAAAGGGATAATAGGGGTTCTCCAATCAAAAAATGGCCAGGCGTAAGAGCAGATAAATCGTGGGGATTGTTGGGATTTGTCAAATAGGACAACTGCCAACATGACTGATACAGTCAAGGGGAATTAGGTTGGTAAGCTGCGATAGTTAGTGAATAGTTGAGAGAATGATAACTTACAGGGTTGTTAGAGTTGTTAGAGTTTTTACGGTTGCAAATGTTTGTTGCATAGCAAATTATAAACACATTGTAATTTATATAAAACGCGCGTGCGCAAAGGATATAACAGAGTTCGGCGTTGGCGTCCATGTAAACCATTTGGGGTTGGTTAGTGATTGAAAGTTAGAGAGGTAATGCAAGTCAACTGAACAGTAAGCAATTGCAAAGTGTAGTTCTCCTCAAGTTAATGGTTGTACTGCGTACACTTGTTCGCCAATAAAGCTGCCGTTCTCTCCAAATGTGGTTTCACTACAGGGATCATTAGAAATAGAAGTTATGGGCCGGGAATTCAGAATAGCTTCGACCTGAGTAAAAACAGTACTTAAATCCTCAAAGGTCAAATGTGAATTTCAAACTACTCTGATAATGTGATGTTGTAACGATGTTGTCTCGTATGTCGGGGGTTACCTAAGTATGGTAAGAAAGGGGTATACACTCGCTCGAAATGCAAACTCTCTCGTAGGGTATCACAAATTAATTTATTAACTTATTCTATAATATTCATTTCTTTAATGTCCCCCCCCCTTTTATTTTTTGAACGGATCAACTTAGAAAATTGAAATTTGGGATAATGAAACTAATGCATGATTACTATATTTTGAAGTAAAATTGACAGATGAAAATTTCAAGATGGCGACTGGGCGCCATCTTGAGAAATAAATTTAAATGGAAAGGGGGGTCTTGTGACACATCGTTTTGAAGCTACTGACAAATACTGTACAACCCTGGAATATAAAGTCAATATCTGCACCCATTACAAAATGGCGGATCATGTAATAAATACCTGAATACAAACAAATTATGTAATATCAATTTTTCTAGAATTATTTGTTTTTCTATGCCAAATAGCAATCTCAACAAACCGATAACGTTTGACAGGTTATTTTTGGTTAAAAAAATTCCAAAAAAATTAAGTACGTCAACGAACATTAATTGTTTAGTCAAAATAATCTCATTTAGTTTTTGGTTTTCCTAGTGTTTAAAATATTCTCTTTAGTTTTCGATTTTTCAAGTGTTCAAAATATTTTCATTTAGTTTTCGGTTGTTTAGTTCTCACTGTAGTTAGGTACCGATATGGACATGGATTCGATATTGCACTCCAACAAGATGGAGCACCACCACATTACTCCAGATAAGTAAGGAACTATTTGGATGCTATTTTCCATGGTCGTTGGATTGGTCGTCGAGGTCCTACGGAATGGCCAGCCCGCTCGCCAGATTTGACACCTTTAGACTTCCCAGATAGAACAAAAACATCCAATGGATATCCACTGGATCCCAGATAGAACCGGATATCCTATGAATGTTCATTACTGGTACAATTTTGGTCCATATGGACATGGACAATATTTGGATATCCGATGGATATTTAATGGATACTCGTTAACGTACCTCTATAAAATTGATATCCATCTGATATCCATTTTCGGACATAAAATGGATATCCGGACGTTGGATAAATAATGAATATCCATAGTATGTTCTTCATAAACAAGGAAATGGATATTCGTTGTATGGACAAGAACTGGATATCCTACGAATATCCATTATCGTCATTAAAATGGATTTCTGATGGGACCTTAAATGGACTTTAAATGGATGTACTACATGGAATATTCAAAATCAACGAAGGAGCGGATTTTCATATCCCACATTAAAATGTGTAATTTTTGATTGATTTGATTTAAACGCGCAGATAACTAAATGTAGTATATACGTAAAAAATAAACTATTATTATTTTTATATATTTGAATTTCGCGCGCTCATATCGACCCGTGATTGACTTGACAATCCGATTGTTTCTTTCTAGCGATTCTAACCTTACTTTTCTTTAAACCCGGTTAAAACGTAAAGTGACGCCGCTAGTTATTTATTTTGTGAAACATTTAGTGAATATTAAAGATATTGCTTTGAAAGTAAGTTTTATTAGCACAAATACTATGTTAAATACTATGTTAACTAATAGCTTCGCAAGTGAATTTAGTTGGCATGGAGCAAAAAAAAAGAAGGTGTTTGGCAAACTAAATTTTGCAAAATTAATTTTGGGTAAGGTTCTCTCTTAGGAATTTTCTATTTAATTAATAAAATTGTGAAAGTAAAGCAAATTATTTAGTTTCATTAATGAATGGCTAATAAGCATTTGGTAAAATATGCATGGGTGTGTTTTATAACATTTTTTGAGTGAATACTGTAGTAGATTTGATTTTATTATTATACTGTAATCCTTATTTAATATTTCTTATTCATAAAAACTGCTAAATTAATTTAAAGGCTTCAATTAGTATATCATTAATTTTTAGGGGCCACCAGCGAAATGGCCAAAGACCAGAAGGAGACGGAGGAATCGGTCAAAAAATGGCTCAGGAGAGCCAAAGAAAGGTCTCTAAAAGAAAGGAAATAAGAAGAAGAATATTTAATTTGAAATAATAATGATAATTTTTTTAATAAATATATAATTTTTTTTGAAAACATTTGATATTTTTTAAAACAGGTAATATGTCCGTAAAAGGTCCAAGTTACTGCCTTTAAATGTACAGGTAATATCCAAAATAACCTCCAAAGAACGTTCGTTCTACATCCATGACGGATATACATTTACTGTCCATTTTGGTGGACTATGTATATATTTTGGATATCCATTTGTAATCCATGGGATATCCATGGACATCATATGGATATCCATCTCTTTCAAGAGATATATATTTTTTTATGGGGCTATTTGAAGCAAAAAGTGTACGAAACTGAATCTGCTCAATATTGGATATACGAGAAAGAATTACAGATATTTGTAGAAATATCGAGGTTACTATGTTCGAAAATGTTCAGCGTGAAATATCGGATAGGCTGTTCTTATGTCAAGAAGTTCAAGGCAACCATTTCGAGCATCTTCTGAACTAAACTTAGCTTATTTCCTTAAATTATGAGGTTAAACGTCGATGTTTTCAGGTAATTATTAAATGTACGCCATTTTGTAGCCAATGCAGATGTTGACTTTATATTTCAGGGTTGTACAGTATTTGTCAGTCGCTTCAAAATGATTTGTCACAAGATCCCCTTTTTATTTAAATTTATTTCTCAAGATGTCGCCCAGTCTCCATCTTGAAATTTTCATCTGTCAATTTTACTCCAAAATATCATGCATTAGTTTCATTATCCCAAATTTCAATTTTCTTAGTTGATCCGTTCAAAAAATTAAAGAAATGCACTGTATAAACAAAAGTAGTATTTTGATCTGGTGAAACCCATCTTTTTCAACGATTTCGTTAAAACGATTATTCCAGCATTTTGGAGATTCTCGCAATCCATAAAGAGTTCTATTTAGTTCTTATTCTTATTCTTCTTATTTTTTTTACCTGAATTTCTTGAAGTATTTTTTAATGTAAACTTCTGATTCCAAATATCCAATCAAAGAAGCCGAGGAAGTCCATTTGTTCTATCTTCCAACCTCTTAGTGCATAAATCAACAAAATATTTATGGTTGAGCTCTTGGTGATAGGTAAATAAATTGAACTCATATAATTCTCCTCCTCAATTTGAAAACCTTTCGCCACTAAACGCGCTTTTTTTGTTCCGTCATTCTTAGTCTTGAATACCCACTTCGTGTCCACTGCTTTTTTATTCAATGACAAATTTGTTACTGTCCATGTGTCCAGTAATTTTAAAGAACTAATTTCCTTATCTATAGACTCTTTCCGACCATCGATCTTCAAAGCATCACTATAATTTATTGGATAGTTATCACTGGTTAAAAAATAATAAGCAGAATACATCTTGTATTCATTAAAATATTTTGGTCTATTAATTTTTCTTCCAGATCTTGAAACATTTTCTCTTATGTATTATTTCCATCACGACCATCTATTTCCTCAGCTGGCTCTTGTATTTCATCATTCTCTTTAATAACGTCGATAACTTGCCTCATTTGCTTTCTCTCTAGACTGTCTTCGAAACCCAGCCGCTACCATTTTTTCATAGGATCAATATCGGTTTAGCTCTTGAATCCAATTTATCTGGTTTAGAAGTTTGTACTGTCCATGCCCTTGATTCTCAACTTCGTAATATCATTTTTACCATACCCATAATTGTGTTGTGATTTTATTATCACTTGTTCCGAAAGGACACCTATTTAATTCGTATGTTGAACATCGAAGAGCTTCTTCCCATAAGAACTTTGGAATATTAGTTTCGGAAATTTTTACTATTATTCTTTCCAATAAACTTCTATTCATCCGTTCTGATGTACCGTTTTGTTGAGGGGTGTACGGCTGAGTATACAGGGTGATTCATTCCGAAACGGAAAGATTTTAACCCTATATAGAGGTTACGCAGGGGATCCCAAAAAACCTATACATACACTGTTGGAAATTAAATTTCGCATAATAGGGAAGTCAATGTTAAATTCTTAGCCGGCTAAAATCCAGTCTACCAGTATACATTTCAATAGAACGTCGCGATGAATTCTAATAAATTTAATTGTTCTACTGGATCGCACGCCGCGATTTGTAGAGGTACAAAGTTATTTGTGTTAGGTATGAGGTACAAAATTATTTAGAAACTACAATTAATAGGTTTTTTGGGGATATTTCAAAAAAATGTGTGTATCGGTAGGTACAGTTATGAAATAGCAACAAATCTTGTTAAAATAAGGAAAATTAAGGAAAAAATAATTCAATTTTCTGCTAAAATTACACCTCAGCTCAGTAATATGAGATGACATCTGTATGACAGGTTTGCCTATAGTTTAGCAGAAAGCGGTGGACTATTTTTTAGAGTTCTTTTATTTTCTGTTTTAAAATAATCTTTAAGTTTATTTTTGGAGTTTTCTTTTTATTATTTTCTTAGAATTTACTTTCTTTTTCAAGCCATTGTGGCAAAAAGACATATCTACATAATTCTATTTTATTATTAGTGATATTTTTTCAATAAATTATCGTTTAAAAATTCTCATTTCTTTTTAATCGACTCGACGTTCACCCATCCGAACCCGTTTTGATACTGTCGAAGTGTCGAAACCGTCGAAATTATTTGATTTTTAATCTAACCAAGCCAAAGCGCGGTGCGAAGTCCAGTAGAACTTTGGGGATGAGTGACGGGGTAGCGCATAAATAACAATCCGATCACCCACTCACATTAAGAAATTTATTGATTTAATAATCAGAATCAGAATCAGAAAGGTTACAGTCGGTTGTGCGACTCCGTCGCGTGCACGTGCGATCTAGTTCGAGGTTTGGACCGAAGTGAAGTCCCGGCTTCCGTTTGTCCGTCGTCTGTCGTCTGTCAGCTCGCTCGTGGCCTCTAACGTCTCGGCCGGACGGCGAATACTTGACGGGCCACGAGGAGCTGTTTGCGCCGCCTAGGCGCGGGCTTCTGCAGGGGCGCCACAGGACTCCCTCCCCAGTGACGTTCGCCGGAGGCGGGCGGTACGAAGAACGTGACCCTCTTGGCGGCTCTTGGCGTTGCTGGATGCCTGAGGATAGGCCGTAATAAGGGCTGTGAAGAAACCGGTAGTGGCGGTGAGGACGCCGCTGGCGGCGGCGAAGGCGTCGCTGACAGCAGGAACGGCGCTGGCGGCGGTGAATGCGTCGCTGGCGGCGGGAACGGCGCTGGCGACGGTGAGGACGTCGCTGGCGGCGGTGAATGCGTCGCTGGCGGCGGGAACGGCGCTGGCGACGGTGAGGACGTCGCTGGCGGCGGTGAAGGCGTCGCTGGCGGCGGGGTGCTGGTGCCCGCGTCGCCTGGTTGGTCGGAGTAGGCCGGTTTGAGGCAGTCCGTGGAGACGGCCTTTTCTGTGCCGTTGACGTCAACGATGAATGTCCTGTCGTTTAGGCGATTCACCACCCGATGCGGTCCAGTGTAGGGTGGCTCTAGGGGCCTGCGGATTCTGTCTAGCTTGCAGAAGACGTGCGAGCAGGAGTGCAAGTCCCCGAATATGAACGGCCGATGCTCGGAGTGACGAGAGGCCGGAACTGGGCGGATGGAGCCGAAAAGTTTGCGGAGTTTGGAAACGAACTCCACTTGATCCGTGGGGGCATCCTGAGAGGCTAGGAGTTCTCCGGGGATGCGGAGGGCGGTCCCGAAAACCATCTCTGCCGGTGATGCCTGAAGGTCTGGCTTGAAGGTGCAGCACATCAGCGCGGCCTTGAGCGTTCTGTGTAGGCGTTCCACCATCCCGTTTGATTGGGGGTGGTACGGAGCGGTGAATTTGTGGTTCGCGCCCAGTAGTGTGCGAAGTTGGGCGAACAGGTGAGCTTGGAACTGTCTTCCCTGGTCGGACGTAATCGACAGAGGTGTGCCGAAAGTGCTGATCCACCCTTCGAGGAGTGCCCTCGCGACTGACGGGGCGGTTTGATCTGCGAGCGGGATTGCCTGGGGCCAACGGCTGTATCGGTCCACGATGGTCAGGCAGTATTGGTACCCTTGAACCAGAGGAAGCTTAATTAGGTCGATATGAATATGTTCGAACCTGCTATCCGGTGCGTTGAAGTTCCCCAGGGCGGCTCGGTTGTGCCTGTGGACCTTGGCGACCTGACATGGGTGGCATTGTCGGGCCCAGCGAAGCACGTCCTTGCGGAGTCCTGGCCAGAAGAATCTCTCGGCGAGGCGGTTGGCTGTGGCTCTTCCGCTCGGATGGGAGAGACCGTGGCTGCAGTCGAAGGCGACCCTGCGGAGTCTGAGTGGCAGGTAAGGCCTGAAGAAGTTGCCAGTCGGTACAGCGTATAGTCGGTGGCCGTCTATCTCCACCTCTCGCAGTCCGGAACGCGGGTTAGCGTGGAGGTGTGGGAGTTGCTCGTCCGACAGTTGGGCTGACCTGATGGTGGCGGCGTCGAGTGCGGGGGCGTCTACGGCGCAGATCCGGGAGAGCGCGTCGGCGACGACGTTCTGTGGTCCGGGCGTGTAGTGAAGTTCGGTATCGAATTGCGATATGTACCCCAGTTGCCTCTGTTGTCTCGGTGAAGCTTTGTCCGTTCGCTGGCTGAGGGCGAACGTGAGAGGACGGTGGTCCGTGTACGTCGTGAAAGGTCTGCCCTCCAGGATTCTCACGAAGTGGCGTATGGCGGCGAAGATGGCCAGCAGCTCCCTGTCGTAAGCGCTGTAGCGCTGTTCGGTCGGTGAGAGCTTACGCGAAAAGAAGCCCAGAGGTGTCCAGGACCCGTCGGATTGCTGCTGGTCCAGGGCGGCAGCGATGACGGTGCTGGAGGCGTCGGTGCGCAGCGCGAGCGGCGCTGATGGGTCCAGGAAGGCGACCCGGACTGCATGTGCAAGAGTCTCCTTGGCGAGCCGGAACGCTGACGACGCTGCATCCGTCCAGTTCAGCTTGGCTTTCTTTCCGGTGGCCCCTTTGAGGAGTTCGACCAGTGGGGCCTGGGTTTCGGCGGCGTGCGGCAGGCAGCGCCGGTAGAAGTTGGTCATGCCCAGGAAACGGCGTAGCTGCGAAGAGTCGCCAGGCTGTGGGAAGTCCAAGATGGCCGCCACCTTCCGGGGGGGCGGTTGGAATCCTCCCGCTGACACCAGGTAACCTGCGAAAGTAACTTCGGCTGACCCGAAGACACACTTGCTCCAATTGATGTGGAGGTGTGCGTCCCGGAGGGTCTCGAAAAGAAGACGAAGATGTTCCAGGTGTTCTTCGTGAGAATGCGAAGAGACCAGGAAGTCGTCCACGTAGCACTGGACAAAGTCGAATTTTCGCAGGAGGTGGTCCATGGTGCGCTGCAGAGTCTGCGCAGAGTTCCGTAGGCCCAGTGGCATGCCGACGAACTCGAACAGGCCGAAGGGCGTGGTAACGGCGGTCTTGGCGATGGCCTCTTCCGCCATCGGGATCTGGTAGAAGGCCCTCTGGAGGTCGATAACGGAGAAGACGGTGCCCTTGCTGGCCTGGAGGATGTCTTCAATGATCGGCAGTGGGTACCGGTCGGGAACGGTGATTGCGTTCAGACGCCGGTAGTCGCCGGTTACACGCCATCCCCCGCTGGGCTTCGAGACCAAGTGTAGTGGACTGGCCCACTGGCTGGAGGAAGGGCGTATGATCCCTCGGCTGTGGAGCTCAGCGAACTGCTCCCTGGCGGCGGCGAGGCGGTCGCCGGCCAGGCGTCGTGGCCTCTCGAATACTGGTGGACCCTGGGTGTGAATGAAGTGCTGCACGGGGAAGTCTGGCAGTGTGGCAGAGGCGCCCGGAGGGGCGGCGAGCTCGACGAAACCCTGGATGAGGTTGTTGTACGTCTCGGAAATGGCTCCTTCCGGGAGCTGATACGTCGGTGCGATGGTCACGCTCACGACCTGGGCAGGTCCGATTGAACCGACGGCGGAGAGCTGCGTTTGGCGATCCAGGATTCGCCTTCCCCTTAGGTCGATCAGGATGCCGTACCGGGTGAGGGTGTCTGCGCCCAGAATGGCCGTCTGGACATCGGCGACGATGAATTGGCACGCTATTGGTCTTCGGAGTCCCAAGTCGAGCGAGACGGAATGTCGCCCGAAGGTGCGGATTGGTGAGGAGTTGGCTGCCTGAAGCACCAGGTCGGCCTGCTGTAGGTATCTTCCTGGAACGGCCGATCGGGGTAGTAGGGAGACTACGGAGCCGGAGTCGACCAGGAATCGCATGTTGGTTTTCCGGTCGCGGACGTGGAGGCGGTTTTCTCTTGGGATGTTGCCGGCGGCGTCCCAGGGAGACGGCGCCGGCGTCGTCAGTTTTCCGGCAGGGCGGCGGTGGCAGCAACGTCGGGCCAGGTGCATGGAGCTTTGCATCGCCTAGCTTGACCACCCCATCTGGAATGGTACCAGCACTGGCCGGTTTGGGCGTCGGGGCCAGGTGTCGAAGAGCGGTCCCTGCGACTGGAAGAACCTCTGCTGGTCGGGCGTCCCCGTTGTGTCGTGTCCCGGGGAGTGGAGAGGAGCTGCGCCATCATCTTGCGCAGAGCTGCGACTTCCTGAGCCAGGTCCGTGGTGGGCCCGGTCGAAGTGGACGTTGGCTGGGAGGCCTTCTGCGTGGAGTATCCGGCGGCCATCACGGG
The DNA here is from genome assembly GCA_918026865.1 of Phyllotreta striolata. Classification (NCBI taxonomy): domain Eukaryota; kingdom Metazoa; phylum Arthropoda; class Insecta; order Coleoptera; family Chrysomelidae; genus Phyllotreta; species Phyllotreta striolata. The sequence continues at coordinate 2,638,251 of OU900094.1, read as the reverse complement.
CGGGCCGCAGTCGTGGATTTCGTCCGCCGCTTCTGCGAGCTCGGCCAGGTTCTTCGCCTTGAACAGGCGGAGGATACGCCTGGTGGATGGCGGGAGTAGGTCCAGCCACTTCACTCGCATAACGTCATCTCCCACGCCGCCTTTGGCCAGCGACTGCATCTCCCGGAGCAGTTGGGAGGGTTTCTTATCGCCCAATTCCACCCCGGTGAGCAGCTTGTGTAGTTGGAGGTCGGCCGAGTCGGTCATGCGGCTCAGAATTGTTGCTTTGAGCGTTTCGTACCGGTCAGCGGCCGGTGGGCTTCGGAGGACGTCGGCAACCTCGCGGATCGTCTCCGGGTCTAAGGCGGCGACGACCAGGTGGTACTTAGTGGAATTATGTCTCACCTGGTGTACCTGGAGTGCGGACTCCACCTGGAGGAACCATAGCTCTGGATCGCAGCGCCAGAACGGTGGAAGCCGGCAGTTGTTCACAGCGCTGATTGTCGGTTGGCCTTGGTTAGCTGGCGTAGGCAGCTGGAAGGCGTCTTGTTCGGCGGTAGCCTGCTCGTTAGCTGGGTCGTCGAGGGCCGGTGGGTTGCTCATGGTCAAAATCGGTGCGTAGAAAGTTCACGGCGTGAAAGTAGGCACTCGACACTTCGGCGAAAGGAACGCGTTGTGTGAAACACGTAGAACGCGTCAAGAAAGGAGTCGCGACGCGTACGAACTCGTGGCACGTGGAGAAAAAATCGGAAAAATGTCGCACAACACGAAAAATACTTTATCGGGGTCACCACTTTGGGGATGAGTGACGGGGTAGCGCATAAATAACAATCCGATCACCCACTCACATTAAGAAATTTATTGATTTAATAATCAGAATCAGAATCAGAAAGGTTACAGTCGGTTGTGCGACTCCGTCGCGTGCACGTGCGATCTAGTTCGAGGTTTGGACCGAAGTGAAGTCCCGGCTTCCGTTTGTCCGTCGTCTGTCGTCTGTCAGCTCGCTCGTGGCCTCTAACGTCTCGGCCGGACGGCGAATACTTGACGGGCCACGAGGAGCTGTTTGCGCCGCCTAGGCGCGGGCTTCTGCAGGGGCGTCACAGAACAATTAAATTTATTAGAATTTACCGCGACGTTCTATTTAAATGTACACTGGTAGACTGTATTTCAGCCGGCTAAGAATTTAACATTGATTTCCCTATTATGCGCGAATAATTTTCCAACACGGTATAGTATGGGTCTTACGCTCTTTATAACCGAGTTACAGGGCGTTTTTTGAATTTGGCCCATTTCTTTCAGGGCTTATAACTTTTGAATTACTTAGTAAAATTATTTCATATTTTGCACAGATAATCTATACCTTCTGAACAATTTATCGACCCACTAAAAAATTCAAAATCCAGGTCCGGCTTAATAAAAATTATTAAAGTTTGACTTCCCTAAAACAACACCCTGTACATTGAATTTTTAAATATTGAATTTCAAATTTGGAAAGAGCACAAAAAACTGAATACCATCATCAACTTTTTACTTTTGCGCACGCCGTTTTACTACCAACATTTTAACGTTAAAATGTACATTATGAGAAATTCGAATAAGTACAGAAATAAACAATAAAAAAACAATGAGATTATTCTAAATTCAATTTAGACATAGTCATTGAATTTCTCCGGCTTCTTATTAATTCTCTTCGGTCGCTCCTGAGTCATCTCCTCCAGGGGTTCTTCTTCTTCAAGACCCTCTTCGTCGCTTTCGTGTGGATTTTTATAGCCTTTTAATTGGGACACGTGGGCAGTAGTAATATGTTTTCTTTCACTTTCTCCACTATCGATCTTTTCTATTCTATACGTATCAGATGGCAGTTGCTCTATCACCATGTAAGGTCTTTTATATTTCGATTGCAATTTCACGCTCTCTCCTGTAGCAGTCGAGACGGTTCTTACCATGACTATTTCCCCTACGTCGTACTGATGTCCGAAATACTTCTTTTTATCATAACTCATCCTATATATTTCCTTCTATATCCTTCTATATCCTTATCTTTCTTCCTAACTCTTTCTATCGTAATACGCCCTATTGCAGTCTCTCTTAATTTGTCCAAGTCCGTGGTATAGTCAGTATCATAGTTTTTCCAAAACCGAATTTTATATGGCGGAAATATACCCAAATAATAATTTAAATGGTGCCTGTCTCGTCGTTTTATTAACAGAGGTGTTCAGGTCCCAGGCAACTTTCTTCAAGCACCGATCCCAGCTTTCTTTCTGTCTCCATCTCGGCCTGAATCAACGGTATTAAGGTTCTATTTACCCTTTCCACCATCCCAATGGCTTAAGGGTGTCGGGGTGAATTCAAGGTCAACTCTTTATCGCCGCAAAATTTCACGAAGTTGTCAGAGGTAAAACACGTTCCGCCGCCACTCACCATATTCTGCGGAATTCCGTATCGCAGAATGATATCATCCAAAGTCCGTATCACCTGTGCTGTCGATGTGTTTTTTATTGGATGCAAAGACACGAACCTCGTGAACGCATCAATAATGACAAAAATGTGCATATTTCCTCGTGGACTCCTAACGAATGGTCCCACGTTGTCGATGTGAACCCTCTGAAATTGTCGACTTGAGGGTGGTATCGGATGTAGTTTTCCTGGTTGCCTTCCAGACGGAATTTTATTGGCGAGGCATGTCATACAATCAGCGATGTGTCTTCTCGTATAGGCCACCAACCTTGGAAACCAAAATTTTTCTTGGATCCGGGATACCGTGCGTTCGACGCCGAAATGTCCAGCTTAGTCGTGACATTTAACTAAAATTGCTTTTCTCATCGAGCATGGAATGACCAGTAATCTTCTTTCCTTATCATTTACTCTACACTACATCTTTAGATTTCCTTCTTCCCATACATAATCTTTTATAATGTCTTTTTCTTCTTGTGTTCTTTCATCTTTTTTTCTTTCAAAAATATTTATAATTCTCCTTAACCGCTCATCACTTCTCTGTAGCATAGCGGTCTGAGCTTGCTCATTCAATGTGTAGATAGTCAGTCTGTTCTCGTAAACCATATCTTCCGTATCACAAGCCGTCTCGATTGGAGCCCGACTCAAGGCATCGATATGCTCCATAGCCGTACCCTTTCTATATTCCAAACTGAATTCCTATGAGCAAGGATCATAATCGCTCTAAGCTCCAAACGATGGCTAGCAGTTCCAGTCGTGAGGAATGATATTTGCTCTCGCTGGTCGTTGTTTCCTTGGAAACACAATATACAAGTCGTTTGTTTCCCGCATTATCTTGTAGCAGCAGCAATCCAACAATTCCATTAGCACAAGCGTCGGTGTGCAACTCCGTAGCCGCTTCAGGATCATAAAACATAAGAACGGGATATTTAGTTAAACAGTCTATTAATTTATTCATAGATGCGCAACACTTATTGTTAAATTCGAAATTAATTGTCTTTTTAGTTAATTCGGTCAACGGACGCGGTATTAAAGCATAATGATTGATAAAGCGTCTAAAGAAACCCGACAAACTCAAAAATCGCTTCACCTCTTGCACATTCTTTGGTTCTGATTACTCGGTAATCGCGCATAATTTTACCGAACCCGGTTTTAGTCCACTCTCACAAATCACGTACCCCAGATAGTTTATTTCTTTCATTCCGAACTCGCACTTTTTAATGTTTAGTCATGTTTGCTTCCCGAAACGCATTCAAAACCAATTCGAGTTTATAGATCATTTCAGTCCAATCACGAACGATTAAATCATCCAGACAACAGCAACATATTTCGTAGTGGTCCCAAAACTAAATTCATCAACTTAAAGAATTCGTATGGCGCGTTTGTAAGTCCAAAAGTAAGTTTTTTAAATTCTCCTGTAGTGTCCGGCGTAATAAAAGCGGTTTTTTGCTAGCAGCATCGGTTGAAGGCGGCTGGAGATACCCATTTGCTAAATCCAAACTCGCGAAAATTTTACCTCCCGACAGAAATTTGAATTGCTCGTCAAGTCCAGGTATCGGAAAGTTCATTTTTACCGTCTGCGCATTCAATCTTCGATAATCGATGACCAACCGCGGATCTCCATTCTTCTTTCTCACCAGCAAAACACGCGACGCGTATGGACTAGTCGTCTCTGTCACAATTCTGCAAGGTTTCATATCGTTTACAAATTTGGCGATAGTTTCCCTGTCCTTTGCAGACACCTGGTATGGATTTCTTCTAACCGGAATGTCGTTATCCACTGTATCCACTGTGTTCGTGTTTTAGTGGTTAATTTAAAATAAAAAACGCCGCTAGTTTACTGATCCTAAGTAAAAACCGCGTAACAGTGAAAAGAACGTGTTGACCGCTAACGGGTAGAAAAAAGAGTGATTGTCAAAAGCCGGCGCGACGCGGCGAAGCTGGCTCAGTATAGCAGGCGCTGGCTGGAGTCTGCATTCCTTTTGGCCGGCGCGCGATCCTTGGCTGAATAGATGCGGTGCTTCGAACTCCCCGCGAGAAAGGACCGCGAAAATCAAACATGGTCCCGTGTTGAAAGCGATGTTTTCAAATCGCTAGCTGGTTCCTCCTCATTCTCGATGGGCAAGACGCAGATCTTGGAGAATGAACGCTTAGTGACGCCCGATTTCGTCTTGATGGAGGCGACGCGCGGAACGCCGTCGTTGCCTGGGTGTAATTGGATAATTCTCCCCATCTTCCATAGAAGTGGAGGAGAGTTGTCTTCTCGAATAACAACCATATCACCAACTCGGAGTGATTGCTGTGAAGTTTTCCATTTTGTTCTAGTCTGAAGCTCATTTACGTAATCTCGTGTCCAACGAGACCAAAAGCGTTGTTGGAGCTGATGAAGTAGTTGCCATCTGGTCAATCGATTAGTTGGAACGTCCGTAACGTCCGCTTGAGGGATGGATGTTAAATTCCTTCCAATCAGAAAGTGAGAGGGGGTTAGAACTTCGGGATCTATAGGATCGGTAGAAAGAGGAGTAAGAGGTATTGAATTGAGGATTGCTTCAATCTGAGTTAACGCAGTGTAAAGTTCCTCGAAAGTCAAAGACAAATTGGCCAAGGTTCTCTTAAGATGAAATTTTGCGGATTTGACTCCAGCTTCCCATAATCCGCTGAAGTGTGGAGTATATGGTGGAATAAAGTGCCACTCGATTCCCTGGTTGGTGGCACCGTCGACGATAGATTCGGAGTTGTCGAGCAGAAATTTTCCGAGCACCTGATTGGCGCTCACAAATGTTTTCCCGTTGTCAGAGAACATTCGAGACGGCTTTCCTCGACGAGATATGAAGCGATTGAAAGCAGCCAAGAAAGCGTCAGTGTACTTTTCCAATACTTTACCTTTCCACATTAAAACCTGTATGTTTGATCTACTTTGTAATAGGTGTGATTTTATCGATGACCAAATTAATGCGGTTTTTATTATCAAATACCATCACCATCACCCGAAAACGTGAAAAGTTTATTCTTTTATGCAAAACATTTGCGTGTATACATACAGGGTGGTCCGTAAGTAATGGTCCAAAGTGAAGGCGTAGATTCTCGGCCTCAAAATACTAACCCAACTTGCTTCAGTAAAATATTGAAAATAAAAAAGATACAGTGTCAAAGTTGAAATCAAAAAAATATTTGTCCCAGCAGTTTGAAAGATGTACAGAATTGAAAATTTGAAGACAGGTGTTTAAATACATGAGAAATTTTTAAGAATGTTTATGTATAAATATATAAATATTTTCTCCACCGGCCATGATAAATTATTCGACCTGTATACATGTATGTACCTATATTTCTCATATTACTATTTCAAGGAAACCTATACCTGGAAAAGGAAACTATAAAATAATTAACGAATCCTATTATTTTGATAACTTGTAACGATTAGGTGATTGAAATATAATATACTAAACGAATCTAACTTTTATTAGGTATAGTGCGTGAGTACAATTGCTGGGTTATGTTATTAGCATATACCTATTAGTTCTATACTGCTTACTACGGTCTAAAACCCGTAGCAAACATTATACTGTGGTGTGCCCTTAGATCAAACAATATAGATGCATAACTCAATGTCATAATTTTAAAGCTAAGAAGCGACATCTACAAATTCGAAGGAACTAAATACAACGTTGCCATATTGCCAAAGATTTCTTTTTTATATATTTGATTTGTTTGTGTAAATACAGGGTGTAAATAAATGGTTGAGAAAGAATTTAATGGGTTATTCCTTGTCGAAAGAAAAGAACTTTTATATTAAAAAAATGTTTGACTAGGAATCACCGTTTAAATTCTTTCCCAACCATTTATTTTTAATAGGAATATATAGGTCACCCAAACGTTTTTAAAAAACTAGGACGACGTAGGTATAAAAACAATATTTCACTTATATTTATTAAATTTATTTAAACAAAAAACATTTCATATTGTTTCCAAAAACATCTAAAACACTTGAAATATTTAATATTTGATAATTTTATTATGATATTTTTTTAAAGCCACATTCCTTGCTTTAACAAATGTATTGGGGGCAGTGGCAGGTAATTGTCGGTTATCTCATAGTTAAAATATTGTTAATTTGTTTTAGATGATTAAAAAGATTTACATTTATAAATTTGTTAACAATTTTTTAACAAAAAATTAACAAAAAAATTTTGTACGGTAAGCATTTCGTTTAAGCCTAGTTTTATTCCTTTCAAAATCTTCCTCAATAAAATGCAATCTGCAAACTCGACAGTTTGTAAAAACGTTTTCGGGTTTCATTTTCAGTAATCTTGTGTTTCTACAGAGTTTCAACCATTTGTTAAACAAATCAACATTTTTGTTGGGATTTGGAAATGTGTGTTTACTAGCTGAGGATCCCCAACAACTACTAATTGCATAATAAATGCCGACCATTTGAAATAAATAACAAATATTTATTATTTATCGAAGCACTTTTAACTGGTTAAATAAATAGGTATTTCCTTAATTACTACAACAAAAGAGATAAAACAATTCTTACCGTGACAAATACAGAAGTTTAATATCGTAAAATTTGTGCAACTTGTATAAAAGTTTATGAAACACAGAAAATACACTACCAATACTTAAAAATCACTTTTAATACACTACAAATATTACGTAAAGTACTTCAAAATAATTAACAAACAAAACAAAATAACAATAAATACAAAAAAAGCTTCCGACAACAAACTTTCAAAATTCAAACGCTAACGCTGGTGAATCATTCAAATTTTGACACTTTTGACTTTTTGCGACGACGCTGTGTTGCCATGTCTCTTTTGTTGGCTGTGAAAGCAGCTCCAGCGCCATCTGTTTATTCGAAGAAACTAAAAATAATTCTCAGAAACACCAATTGAAGAAAAACATCTATAGGTTTTGTCTATGGGTGTGCCTGCTTATTTATGCGCATGCTCAAGTGAAAGATTTCTTGATTGGCTACTTTTGACAGAGCAAATGAAACGTCAGAAACGTGCTAGCTTTTATTTTGGTATATTTTTTGATATATTTTTAAAATCGACTTCAACTTGCCTGTGTAAATATGGCAGGTTACCGAATTTCGTGGTATTATTTTCCTTCTTTTCTTTTTAGGCCTCAGCTACTCGCTATTGGTCCTTTTAAAATAATGCGCTTGCGTATAAACGACTAAGCACACCACGGAGGGTCGGATCTCTCTCTTTAATCGCTACGATTTTCTCTCATGGAATAGATAGGGAGTTAGCAGTATATACTAATAGGTATATGGTTATTAGCTCTTCGGTTGACGTGCCTGTCATATGAGAAGAGTGTCTCAGTTGACGTTGGGAAGCCAGCCACGTTACATCTTCCCTGTACACGAAAATAGAAAGTTATAAAATAGCAACTAAACAGGATTAAACGTATCCCAATAAGTAATTGTAACGCTCCTCAAAGATCTAGTCTTTGAGGTGGTTTTATTCTCCTTCCGCTCCTTGAGGTTTGCTGTGGTGGATCTCTGGTTGTTTCATTAATTCCCTCTGGTTCGTCTATCTCGGTGTTTTCATGCGCCTTATTTGTGTTCGTCGGTTCATGAGTACTTGCTCCCCCTCTCTGATAGGATGTGGCCTAAAAATTTTATTTCTTTAGTATTAAATACACACTTTGCTTTGTTTAATTTAATCCCAGCTACCCTCAAAGTTTCAACTACTTTCTGAGTTATACGTTGTAATTTTTCTTTTGTGTCCGCATATATTAACACGTCATCCATTGAACACTCGGTGTTGGATATGCCTTCCAATAAGGTGGTCATTATTTCCTGATACACTTCTGGCGCTGATGCTAGTCCAAATGGAAGTCTTGTGCAGGAGTATCGTCCCCAGGGTGTGGAGAATGTTAGGTATTTTTGTGTTCGTTCGGAAACTCGGATCTGCCAAAATCCCTCGGTCGCGTCTAGTAGAATAAAGTACTTTGCCCCATGTATGCGTGCAGATATTTCTTCCAACGTTTTAAATGGGTAATGTCTCCTGAGTATATTTCGGTTTACTTCTGTCGGATCAATGCAGATTCGGATTTTTCCTTTTTGTCGAACTATAACCATCGGACTGACTGCTGGTGTTGGCTCCTTGACCTTTTTGATGACTCCCAATTCTACCATTCTATCAAGTTCGTTTTTTACTGCTTCTCTTATTGCGTGAGGTACTCTTCTAGGTGGTCGAATTTCGAATCGTGCATTCTCAATGAGATCTATGTCGTATATGAAGTTTTTTATGCATCCTAGTCCCCTGAAGATGTCATCAATTGTTCCTTGAACTTCAATTGCTTCTACTCTTACAACTAGTCCCAATTCTTGACAGGTCTTCCTTCCCAGTATTGGTGGAACGTTTTCTTCAACTACTTTAAATGTAATCGTTGCCGTTCGGTTTTTTATTTGACAATATATTTTTGTTTCGCCTATTACTGAGATTTTATCTTCGCTGAACGACAACAGTCTTTTGGTAACTGACGGCTTGATTTGTGTGCCCAATTGGTTGACTATGTGTTTGGGTAACACATTGCACTGTGCCCCGGTATCCAACTTAACCTCGAATCTTTTCTTGTCCACTTTTATTATTTCGTGCCAGTCTTCGTCACCGTCATTATTTATTTGTCTGATATATAGGATCTCTTCTTCACTGTTACTGTCTGTTTCGTTTTCTACTATGTCGACTTTTTGAGCTCTCCTTTTTGTATAACTATTTGACCTGCACTGTCTGCTGAAATGCCCCTTTTTATTGCACTTTCAGCATTCTTTCATGTAGGCTATTCTATTCATTTATTACAGACTTTCAACATTGTGCCAATAAGAGCGGAATTGGGGAGGAGATTCCGCATCAATTCAATGCCCTAGGGTCAGTCCTAGGGCATAGAATATTTTATAGCGTCAAAATGGAGGCGGAGGAGCCCTTCATAACATGTTGGGTAGTAAGGTTGGGTAGTAAGGTAGTAAGGTTGTTTTTTTTTTCTTTTTTAATTTTTTTAATATTTTTTTTTCTTTACAGATAGGTCGATTACAGATTAAAGGCCCGGCTCCACCTCCAACCTTCCACCGCCCGCCATATTTTTATTTTTTATTTTAATATTAATAAATTTTTTTACAATTTTTGACTTTTATTTTTAAAGAAAAAAGCTGTCTTTTTGACATTATTGTGCCTATTCTATAATATATTTTAATTTTCAATATGAAAATAGTTTTTACAATTTTTAGACTTTTCCTTCAAAGAAAAGCTGCCATTATTACATTGTATAATAAAAAATAATGAATAAATAAGTTTTTTACAATTTTTAGAATTTTATTTCTTTTTTTATTTCAAAGAAAAGCTGCCACTGAAAAAATCCTAATAATGCTAAAAAAATCACTGCTTGGTCGATAAGTCGCCAAAGTAAACGCGCTCGTAATGTACTATTACTATTTTTACGAGCCCGGTCATATCGCATACCGACACGACAAGCGTGTGTAAATTTCGAATCGACGAGTGCGTGTATACAAAGTTGAGGGTTTCGCAGGATAAATAACAATAATATAGTGAAACTTTTATTGAAATATAAATTTTAGAACCTTTTTTTGTATACCGTGTTAGAAAATTTTTCGCGCATAATAGGGAAATCAATGTTAAATTCTTAGCCGGCTGAAATCCAATCTACCAGTGTACATTTCAATAGAACGTCGCGATCAATTCTAATAAATTTAATTGTTCTACTGGACCGCACGCCGCGATTTGTAGAGGTACAAAGTTATTTGTGTTAGGTATGAGGTACAACATTATTTAGAAACTACAATTAATAGGTTTTTTGGGGATATTTCAAAAAAATGTGTGTATCGGTAGGTACAGTTTTGAAATAGCAACAAATCTTGTTAAAATAAGGAAAAATAAGGAAAAAATAATTCAATTTTCTTAAAATTACACCTCAGCTCAGTAATATGAGATGACATCTGTATGACAGGTTTGGCTATTGTTTAGCAGAAAGCGGTGGACTATTTTTTAGAGTTCTTTTATTTTCTATTTTAAAATAATCTTTAAGTTTATTTTTGGAGTATTCTTTTTATTATTTTCTTAGAATTTACTTTCTTTTTCAAGCCATTGTGGCAAAAAGACATATCTACATAATTCTATTTTATTATTAGTGATATTTTTTCAATAAATTATCGTTTAAAAATTCTCAATTCTTTGTAATCGACTCGACGTTCACCCATCCGAACCCGTTTTGATACTGTCGAAGTGTTGAAACCGTCGAAATTATTTGATTTTTAATCTAACCAAGCCAAAGCGCGGTGTGAAGTCCAGTAGAACAATTAAATTTATTAGAATTGATCGCGACGTTCTATTGAAATGTACACTGGTAGATTGGATTTCAGCCGGCTAAGAATTTAACATTGATTTCCCTATTATGCGCGAAAAATTTTCCAACACGGTATAGTAAGAGCAATAGCTAAACTTACAAATAATCCACAAAAAGTTAAACAGGTTATATATTTACGATATTCTTCATCCAACAATTCATCCACTACTTCTAGTCTTTGCACTTCTTTTACACTTTTATCAAAATACGAAAGTTTAAGTTTGTAATTAACAAAACCCTTGATTACCGGTAATTGTCAGAAGAATACCTCCAATCCATTAATGACCGTATTATTCATTTTGCAAAAGCTTCGACAAGACGAGTGACTGAAAAATGTCAATATTCTATATAATAGGTGAATTAATTACATAAAGAAAATTTAGTTATTATGATTTACAATTTGTATTTTTTTTTTCTTTAGGTACATACAAACAAAGAGGATTTCTTTCTGTAGCTGGAGTTACCAGGCAACACCTGCTGTCCCCTGATGCTAAAGCATTGTATGTAGCTGCTAAAAGGCTGCAAATAGCAAACAGGAGCAATAGGAGATTATCGGCAAGTAAGAAGTTTTTTTCAAAGCAATTTTTTCTAAAAAACACAATGGTTGTCGCGTTTGCGTAAATTATTAGAAAAAAGTAATGTAATGTAAATAGTGCAACATTTAATTTTATATTATCGCAGCTAAAAATGCAAAAATATCAACCTAGAGGTAGACGTTTTACAATAGACGACAAAATTTTAGCTTTGTCAATTCAAAAACAGAGCGGTAAGAGTTATAAATTCTTATCAAAATTTTTTAGTTTACCTTCGCGTAAAACTTTAAGGAAAGTAATTTCTAAGATTCCGTATATGCCAGGGTTAAATAGTTCGGTTTTAAACCACATAGACAGTCAAGTCTCTAAAATGCAACCATTGGATAAGTTTTGTGTGTTGATGTTTGATGAAATATCTTTGAGGTGCGGTCTCGATTTCAATGCGACAACCGATTCAATAGACGGATTTGTAGATTTTGGTAAGGGAAATAGGCGATTACAATTTGCAGATCATGCTCTTGTATTTATGCTGAAAGGCTTACATAAGCAATGGAAATTGCCTTTTTCATTGCCTTTTTCATGCCTATAGTTCCCTAAACTAAACTAAATTTAAACCGAACTAAACAACCGAAAACTAAATAAAAATATTTTGAACACTAGGAAAATCGAAAACTAAAGAGAATATTTTGAACACTAGGAAAACCAAAAACTAAATGAGAATATTTTGACTAAACAATTAATGTTCGTTGACGTACTAAAATTTTTTGGATTTTTTTTAACCAAAAATAACCTGTCAAACGTTATCGGTTTGTTGAGATTGCTATTTGGCATAGAAAAACAAATAATTCTAGAAAAATTGATATTAATTTGTTTGTATTCAGGTATTTATTACATGATCCGCCATTTTGTAATGGGTGCAGATATTGACTTTATATTCCAGGGTTGTACAGTATTTGTCAGTAGCTTCAAAACGATGTGTCACAAGACCCCCCTTTCCATTTAAATTTATTTCTCAAGATGGCGCCCATTCGCCATCTTGAAATTTTCATCTGTCAATTTTACTTCAAAATATAGTAATCATGCATTAGTTTCATTATCCCAAATTTCAATTTTCTAAGTTGATCCGTTCAAAAAATAAAAGGGGGGGACATTAAAGAAATGCACTGTATAGAATAAGTTAATAAATTAATTTGTGATACCCTACGAGAGAGTTTGCATTTCGAGCGAGTGTATACCCCTTTCTTACCATACTTAGGTAACCCCCGACATACGAGACAAAACGAGGACCCCCTACCTCGTTACAACATCACATTATCAGAGTAGTTTGAAATTCACATTTGACCTTTGAGGATTTAAGTACTGTTTTTACTCAGGTCGAAGCTATTCTGAATTCCCGACCCATAACTTCTATTTCTAATGATCCCTGTAGTGAAACCACATTTGGAGAGAACGGCAGCTTTATTGGCGAACAAGTGTACGCAGTACAACCATTAACTTGAGGAGAACTACACTTTGCAATTGCTTACTGTTCAGTTGACTTGCATTACCTCTCTAACTTTCAATCACTAACCAACCCCAAATGGTTTACATGGACGCCAACGCCGAACTCTGTTATATCCTTTGCGCACGCGCGTTTTATATTAAAGAAATGCACTGTATATTTACAAATTAGTTGGTAGAGGTGTATGCGTGTAAACCTCACGCCTTCGGCGAACCTCATCGAATTCATTATTTTTTATTTTTAAATAATTTTCAATGCCTTCAATTTTACTATTTGTTGACCTAATTAGGAATTGAGTTTAAAAATGTATTTTTTACAATATTACTTATTTTACCATTTTTTTACGAATTAAAAATAAGTCTGGTATTCAGTGTTTTATTTAACATATTTATGTCATTTTACCTGCACCTACAAATATTGGGTTATAGCTACCAATTCTGTTTAAACTAAGTCCAATGTTGAAACTGATCAACTATCTCATCAACTTCTCATGTACATTTTAACGTTTAAATTTTGGTAGAAAAACGGCATGAGGGAAAATAAAAAGTTGATTAATACATTCAGTTTTTTATGCTCTTTCTAAATTTGAAATTCAATTTTTAAAAATATGATGTATAGGGTGTTGTTTTAGGGTCGGCCAAATTTTAATAATTTTTCTAAACCTGGATTTTGTAATTTTTTAACGTGACAATAAATGGTCCTAATGGGCTCATTCAACACTTTTTTTTTATTTGCTTTTTGGAAAGACCACACAATTTTAAGTCACTATGCAAAAAATCAGAATTAAATTCCATGTAGAAGTCACTTAAAAAGGCCTTAAAAACCGTCGCGCCGAGCGTTCGCTCGAATTGACTGTGACGTCACTGCATGCGTTGCGAGAACAGATTTGTAATATAGGCTGTCGATTGATAATATTGAAACGCGCTTTTAGGGTTTTAAATAGGCTTAGGGAGTTTTAAATAATGACGGACAATAAATCAAAAAATAGTTATAAATATTGCATTGTTCCCAAATGTCGAAGCACTAGTTTTAAGACGCCTAATAAAATATTTATTAGTCTTCCGCGCGATTTAAGAAAAAACAAATTGTGACAAAAATCAATGAAAAGAAGTATGCTGGTTAGTACTAAGTCAACACATTTTGTCATATTTGTCGCATTTTGTAACACACTAATTATAATAATTAGTTTGCTTAGTAAAAATATTTAAATTTTTTTAGTTTGAAAACGATATGGAAAATTACACGTATTTTAAAACAATGGCTAATTCCCAATAAAAATGAAGCAAGATGTTGTACCTAATATCTTCGACTGCTAAAAAGTTCAAAGCGTTAAACTCACTGTAAGCAAGAACAATATTTTTAAAAAGACAGCGGTAAACTACTATCGAGGATTTATCAACCTAGTTGTTCTAAAAGTACTCGGAATGAACAGAACCATGATATGGATGATGTGAATTTGACAATGGATAAAAATTTAAACAACACTATTACAAACAGGGCCTGTCATAAACAAATTCAAGTTTATATAAACATATAAAACTCAGTGTGATTTGACCCGTTCGGGACAGTTACCACAGTTAAAAAGACGAGACGATCGCGATTGCAATGCAAGTTAAGTGAATGCGAAGCGGACAGCGAAGAGATCGCATGCAGTGACGTCATCATCGTATTATCGCGGAGCCAAATAATCGCATTTTTAAACTCGAATAATTAAAGAACCGCTGATCGGATCAACTTGAAACTTTCAGTATTAATTTTTTTTGACCTCTTCTTTATGTACGTAAAGTTTGAACAAATTCTAAATTTTATCGAATGAGCCCATTGTATAGAATATTTCCACCAATTAACAAAAAAATATTCTGAGTGATTCAAAAGTTATAGGCGTCGAAAGAAATGGACCAAATTTAAAAAACACCCTGTGACTCGGTTGTAAAGGGCGCAAAACCCATAGTATAAGGGTTTTTTGTAATCCCCTGGGTTACCTCTATACAGGGTGTTTGTAAATTACATGCACATATTAAAACTGGTTAAACTATATGCTTAATAAAAACAATTGTATAAATTATTTTTTCAAAATAGCGCATAATTACTGAGTAATTTATTTTTGAAAATTGTTGCTAAATAAGATACACGTCTCTGAAATGTTGAGAGGGTCAGTTACAAATTTAAAGCGATCAGCTGTGGATCGGCGGATTTCTTTCAACGTTGCCATATTTTATTTGTTATTATAAGACATTTTTAAAGAATGTATTTCATTTGATTTAAAGGATTAGAATTACTTTAGATACTAATAATCATACTAGTAATCGGTTAATATTTAAAAATTGAAGTATTTTTCATTTAATTTAGATGCAATAATCAATAATTCAATAATTGTTGTAATTTTAAACAAATCGACTCGCGCGATACGATCCGTAAAGTTCACCGTAAAGTTGTAATATCGACAAAATAATAATTGATAAATGAGAAATCATGTCTCATAAGAATTTATTTATTACTTACTACTTATTAGAAGCACATCAATTAATTAATTCTTTTTGATCAAACGCGTCTGCCATTGCATTGCTCCAAGAATCAGAACACTAAACTAAGAACAAACTAAACTTGAAAAACAATAAGAACTTAAACACTATCAAACAAATCACTAAAAAGAATTATCTATTTGACCACGAGGTTAACAACCCTAGAAAACAATACGCACTAGAAAACATTCGGCTAGATTTTTCGAAGGCCGGCAGGCGGAGGGAGAAATTTGCACGTCACATCGCATAAATTATCTTTTACAAGGGTAATAAAGCGATTTCATTAGTTACTACACAAAGATACAGACGCAACCAGTTCGTGCGATGATTTGCCATTGCCGATTTGAAAAATACATAAAAATTTGTAAATTTGTTAAGTGTGAACTTTTATCAAGTTTGAGTTTTTGGGTTTGTTGGTGATACCTAGATAATCATGAAGATTTTGGGTAAGTTTAATTTATTTAAGGAATAGGGTTCCTTAGTTTTTAATGTATTCAATGTTTCCGAAATTCATGAGCTATTTTCGAATATTTTGCAAAACATTCTTTGACGAAATTCAACCATTTTTAAAATGATTAATTTTAGTATACCTAGTTGGTTTGACGATATTACGGAAGAATTATCACATTATTTCGTTTTATAAACATTTTACAACACTGTTCGTTCAACGCGCTCCCAGCCGCTTATGCAGAATACACGTAGACAGTACGACGTAGAGTTTGGGGCGGATAAATGTTAAATTGCCCCAAATTTAAACATTTGAATTAAAAAAAAATAATAACGCCAAATCACTTTTAGAGGTATTCCTGACATGTGGTTGGAATATGTGCATGCAATTTACAAACACCCTGTATATACAGGGTGTCTCAGAATAACTATTCCTAATTTTCAGAAATGACAAAGGTCACTTAAATTTTTTATCAATGCACTAGTGTCCGAAAATGTCTCGGTGTCAAGGAAAATTAGAGGTCTTTAAAAACAATCTCGGAAAGCAGGAAAAATTTTAGTTAGTTATGTGAGAGGTTTCAGGGGATCAAACGTCGAACAAACGCTTTGAAAAATAACTTTAATAAACAAGATAATTTGTATAAAAAACGGTTAGAATCTTAACGTTGAAGAACACGTCGCTCTCATATGAAGTCTAGGCGTCAAGAGACATAGTATCCCACCCGGGACAAAGAAAATGGACCGGCCCGGTGGATGCCGAAAAACTACTCGTTAAATTGGTAATATAACTATTAGGTATAAATTGGAGAATTCTAACACGCCCCCACAATTTAAGCCTGGATAGAAACTAAACCCATGTCGGCAGCGAATTTTGAATGCTTCTGTATCCCCAGTGGTTTGGTCAGCAAATCAGCCGTCATGGACTCCGTCGGAAGGTACTCCAGTGAAATGGGATGATCCCTCAGAACTTCTCTGATGAAATGATGGCGAACCGAAATATGTTTCGTTCTGCCATGAAAGATTGGATTTCATGCCAATCTACCAGCCCCTTGGTTGTCGTTAAACAGTCGAATATTGGAAAATTGACTACATCCCAATTCGATCAAAAAAACGTCTTAAGTATACTGCTTCTTTGGCTCCGTCGGAAATGACCATGTACTCGGCTTCTGTCGACGAAAGAGCCACAGTAATCTGTTTGCGTGAGCTCCTCGAAATGGCGGCTCCTGTCATAAGGAAAACGTAGCCGATATACGACCTCCTGTCGTTAACGTCGTTCCCCCAATCTGCGTCGATATACCCGGTAATTGGTAATCCGCTTCTGACGAAGTGAAGACCATGATTTATGGTGCCCATAAGATATCTAAGGACCCTTTTAGCAGCGAGCTATTAGCTCCTTATAAGGAAGTTTTTCTTCCATGATATCGGTTGAATTTTCCCCAATGTTTTCGGTTGAAAGATTACAGCCGGCGGCGAGAGGAGTGTTGACCGATTTGCATTCGGACATACCGAATTTAAATAAGATTTCTCGAATGTATCGATTCTGAGACAAGAAAATTCCTTGATCGGTTAAAGTAATTTCCATTCCTAAAATGTTTTTAGGTTTTACAAGATCTCGAATTTCGAATTCTCCAGATAAGCCATCTATTATCTCACGAATACGTGATTGGCTACTTGAAGCTATCAAGAAATCGTTTACGTAAGCTAGAAGAATCGTCTTTTTGTCCTGGTCCAAATAAACGCAAGGATCAGCGCTGGTTGGTTCCAGATGAAGCCGACTAAGTGTAGTTTTCAGTTTCTCGTATCACATGCGCCCTGCCTGCTAGAGTCCATAGAGTAATTTAAGGATTTTGCAGACAGATCCCTTCTTGAGGCTATCCAGCATCCGGCCTGCTTTCTGACGAAGGTGCTGATTCGATTCCCTCAATAAAATTCGATGTAGCATCTCCTTCAATTGTTTGGGTATTTCCATGAAGAGTTCTACGTCGATATCGCCGTTGAGATAGGCGGTTGATACATCTAACTGAGACAACTGAAGTTTATTCTCGGCTGCCAAAGCTAACAAAATTCGAAGAGAATTTAGCCGAGCAACCGGTGCGAAAGTTTCTTGAAAGCCGATGCCAGGGCGTTGGGAAAATCCCTGAGCTACTAGTCTGGCTTTTCGTCTCTCCAGCGTTCCATCGCTGAGGAATTTGTTACGAAGTACGGTGCGACAACCGATGACTTTAGAGTTCCTGGGACGGTCCACGATGGTCCAAGTATCATTCATTACGAGTGACTTGATTTCATCATAAATTGCATCCTCCCAGGAAAGTCGATCTGGTCCAGATAATGCCTGCGAATAAGGTATTTCGCGAGCAACCATTGAAAGTTCTGCCAGATTTACGAAGTCATCGTCAACATTTTTAAGTCTACCTGGCCATCGTCTACCTGGTCGACCAGTACGAACGATAGAAGGTCTGCCAGGACCGCGACGAATGTTCGCTTCGGGAACAATTTCATCTCGTTGATTTTGTTCCGGACGAGGCCCCGGTTCAGCTTCAGGTACAGGAGGTAATGCAGGAGCATCGTTCGTATTATCCATTTGGATTTCGATCTCGACATCGTTTTCATCATTCTCCATCGTCGAATGTGGTGGCAAAATTTCCTCGAATTCATTCATAGTTTGAAATTCGTCCAGGAATCTGACCTCTCGAGTTTCCAATATTTTTCCTCTTCCCGGAAACCATACGCGGTACGCTTTGGATACGTTAGAATAACCGACGAATATACCTTCTTCGGCCCTCGCGTCGAATTTCTGAATTAATGCGAATACCTTGGATCCGAAAGTCCTGAAGTACTTCACCGTTGGAGATGATCCGTTTCATTTTGTATATGGTGTGCCTTCTTTTAGGCATTTTGAAATGCAACGATTTCGAACATGGCAAGCCGTGGCGACAGCTTCGGCCCAGAATGAAGGAGGTAGATTCGAATGAATCGGCATGCAACGGGCTGACTCGACCAACGTCCTGTTCATACATTCGGCAACGCCATTTTGTTTTGGTGTATACGTCGTTGAGAGTCGTCGCTGAATCCCATATTGCCGTACAATTTCATCCATCTTCGAATTTATTCGTCGGATTGCAAATTCTGAATTTTACAACCCGTATGATTTTCGACTAAACTTTTGTAGTCCTTGAAGGCGTCGATGACGTCGCTTTTATGGCGAAGGAAACGTACCTCGCACCAATTCGTATAATCATCGATGAAGGTTACAAAGTACCTGGCACCCCTTTTGATTCGGTTCTCTTTGAGGAAAAGGTTGTCTGGTTAATTTACTGGCAAGGCAAACCCTACAGTCGAAATTTTCAACAGCATCGAATTTATCCATACCTCGAACGTCATCATTTTTGCTCATCGTCGTCAGATCTCTGACGTTTAGGGGGCCAAGACGCTCGTGCCACTTCAAAATGTCGGGTTGAAGTGAGGAAAGACATGCAATTTAACCTCTCCGTAGATAATAAAGGTTGTCGACTCGATCTGCATACAGCTTTTCATTTCCTTGAAAATCCCTGACGATAGCACAGTTTTTTTCTGAAAACGATTTCATTATTACCACTATCGACAATTTTGGAAACTTTGGAAATTTTGGAAGAAAGTAAATTGGTTCGCAAATCGGAAACGAAAAGTGTATTTTTTAGAGTGATACGTTTGTTTACATCACCGCATTCGATGACGACATCTCCTTTTGCTTTCACGAGAGCAATAGAATTATTCGCCAATTTTAAGCAACTATTGGATTCCGTCGACGTAGCAAATAGCTTCAAATCCTTGCACAAATGTGATGTGCAACCGCTATCCAAGCACCACCCCGAATTTCCGTTGTCCATTGTAGTGATGTAGGATTCGTCGACCAGCCCTGCATTATTTTGCGAACTAGCCCTCTTCTTTGCAAAGCATCTTGAAGTTCGGTGCCCTTCCTTGTTACAAAAATTACATTTAGGTTTAAATTTCTCCTTTTTATGATATCCGGAATCATTCGATTGTTCACTTTTATTCCTGTTACCACGATCGAAATTATTCGCGTACATCACGTCCGTCGAGTTAGGTCGATTTACCGATTTTTGTTTACGAAGTTCGAATTCTTCCAAGATTTTAACCTTTAACACTTCGACATTAGGTAAACAATCTCGCGACGCGATAGCAATTCGAAAGTTCTCATAGCTTTCCGGCAAGCTAATTAATAATAGAATGGACAAAACTTCGTCACTCACGTCGACTTGCATGTTTTGCAGTTTGTCCGCGGCGTCGAAAAATTTATTTAAATGTTCGCGCGCGTCGGAATTTTCCTGCATTTTATTCACTATAAGCTGTCGAAACAATTGTACTTTGCGCGCCGGACCGCGAGACGCGTAATCCGATTCCAATTTGTCCCAAACGTCCTTAGACGTTTCACACGACCGAATTTGTTTGAGTTTAGCCGGACTGATTAACAACACGAGATGCGATTTTGCCTTCCGATCACCTTTGACCCAGTCGTTGAAGGTCACCTGCGAAGCAGCGAGCGCGGCAGGTTCGCCGCCGATGAAAATTTCGGACTTAGGAAGGTCCCCGTTCACATAACGCCACAAATCATTGTTTACTAAAAGAGCTTCGGCATGAATTCGCCACGTATCGTAATTGTCTTTCGTAAGAGTTTCGAATTTTGAATTTATTATGCCATTCATTTCGTAAAATTAAGGTTAAAAGTACTTAAGAAAATGTCTTCCGCAAAACGCGCACCAGATTCACGATTTTCTTGAATTACAAACGTTTATAATCGCATACCTGGGCCCATAACCTGTGAGAGGTTTCAGGGGATCAAACGTCGAACAAACACTTTGAAAAATAACTTTAATAAACAAGATAATTTGTATAAAAAACGGTTAGAATCTTAACGTTGAAAAACACGTCGCTCTCGTATGAAGTCTAGGCGTCAAGAGACATAGTATCCCACCCGGGACAAAGAAAATGGACCGGCCCGGTGGATGCCGAAAAACTATTAGGCAAAAATTGGAGAATTCTAACAAGTTACTTACTAAATTGAAAAATTTTATCAGAGCAACCTGTCAAAAACGTCGATCCTTTTACAATATTCGATTTGGATGGATCGGTAGAGGGGGTCCGATTTGTTGGCCTGTCCGTTCACCAGATATGACGCCGCTTGATTTTTGTATTTGGGGTCTTATTATTATCATCATTGAATTATGAGACACATGTTAATACACAAGAAGAGTTAGTGGCTCGAATTATTTTAGCGTTTGATGATATTCGTGAACGTCCGCAGCTGTTTCGAAGAATTCGCCGGTCAGTTCACATCGTTACAACTTATGTATCGAAAATGGTGGTCGTAACTTCGAAAAATTTTTATAACTTTAATGTTGTATTATTTCTAATACTAATGTTCCTGCTTCAATTTAGTAACGTTGGATAGAGATTCATTTTTAAATATTTCTAGTTATCTTGACACCGAGTCATTGTCGGACACTAGTTTATAAATAAAAAATGTTTATTTAAGTGCCTTTTATCATATCTGAAAATTAGGAATAGTTATTCTGAGACACCCTGTATAGGGTTAAAATATTGCCCTTTTCCAATGAAACACCCTGTATTTTAGAAAGCATCTTTGAACATTTTAAAACATTAAAATTACCAGATTTAAAGGGAGAAAATGACACAAACAGAATGCGCTTTATTTTTGGGTGGCAGTTAACAAATCAGCATTCAAATTATTGTGGACGGATTTGTATATGGATTTTTTGTAATCCCCTGAGCGACCTCTACATAGTGTTAAAATATTGCCCTTTCCCAATGAAGCATTTCCGTGTATAATACAGGGTGTCCCAACGAAAAGCAGCCCCTTTAAACGGCTTTAACCTTTTTAACCCCTAATCATAAAAAATGCGATTTTCGTAGGTATGTTTTATTAGGTTATTACAGTGAGACAGAAATATGTATTGCCAATACAGGGTATGAAAAAAGTGATTAAATGTAAATAGCTTATGTTATTTCAAATGCTGTTAGTTAGTTATATGCATCCTGCCACGGTAGTTTTCCGTCTGTGGCAAAATATTTTGCATATGTTTCTCGGATCTGTTTGGGTTAAGCTCTTAATTTTCTTGGGATATTTTGAAGTGGCAAAAACGACTATGCGGTACCAATATATTGCCTCCACGTTCTTGGTACTATCTGGCCATCGTGTTCACTATCAAAAGAATCTGGAGGCGTGTACCATGCCGATAATGTTCTACTCTTTCTCAAGAAATCGTGCAATAATAAACAAGCCAAAACAACGGTATAGGCTTTCTCTGGTTGTAGCAATATTGGTCTCCTAAGTACTAGGAATGTTGCCGACATTATCCCAAACGCATTTTCAACAACTCGACGAGCACGTGAAAGGCGGTAGTTGAAGTGTCTCTCTGTACTACTTTTTTCATGCGTTCCTGGATAAGGCTTCATTAGGTATTCACTTAAGCTAAAGGCATCATCAGCCACAATCACGTAAGGTATAGGTCCATTGGATGACATAGAGTGAGGTAAAGGAATGTTTAGTTTACCTTGTTCCAATTTAAAACAAATAAGTATTTCGAAAACCACCTCCATTGCTTATTCGTCCTTGACAACCAATATCGAAAAACAATAGTTACCATCTACTAGAGCCATCATTACGATACTGAATGTGCCTTTATAATTGATGAATTCTGATCCACTATTAAATGGTGACGATAATACAACATGTTTGCAAAATGCAAATGCAGTTTGGAAAATTCCATTTATCATAGTATTCCTTTGACAAATTGGTCCATTCTTCCATGGTCTGTGGCATCTAAAAATTAAAATTTCTTTAATACATCCAAGTGGTCGAGTTCACTATTTGGATAAACATTTTTAAAATATTTAAATGATATAAAATACTTGCTCTTTACAAAGTGCTCTTTACAAAAGTTCACATTTTTTTGGATGATGAAGAAAAGGTCCCTAACAATTACCAGCAAGAACTCGAACAGGTCGAATTGGTACCCCCAGTCTCCAGTATCCAGGGCGAAAAGATCCCGTCCGATGCCGATGTCAGTCGATGTAATAGAGAATCATTTAAAACTTGCCGCAAAAAGTGCAAAAAGTGAAAGGCAAGCGAGGTAAAGATGCTTGTTCTCTGTATGGCGAGCTTCTTGCAACAAGGCTGAGGTCGTTAGATACATTTAACAGAGACCTTTTAATGCACTCAATGGATAATTTGGTTTTTGAAACTACTATTAAAATTAAAAGAGGTACTTCTTCAATTCCGATTTTTGGACAACATCAGCAACCTCCAATTGGATTATCACATCACATCAATCACCGTCTACTTCCTTTTACTCTCCTAATTATACTTCTCAGATGTCACCCGTTAGTTCCAATGGCTCGCTTATCACCACTCCTCAATCCTCGTCATCTATTCTTCCTCACTCACAGAATTATTCTCTTCAACCATCCCCCTCTAATTTCTATGGGTACTGTCGCCCGGTATGTAATATACCAAGAACTTTCAAAGGACACATACATGTCTTCTCCCAAGGCAAATGCATCTTGCAAATAACATATTCATCTATGTTTCTTACCTTATTTGCACATTTCAAGCAATATTTGGACATATTCAAATATTCACTTGAGCCTAATGGATCAATGTAAGTAAATGTTAAATTAAGAAAGTCCGCAATTACTAAAGTATAATGTTGCTGTGATAATACAGGGATAACGTTAATTTTATTTGTAATATCAGAGAAAAATCCATCACTATAAAATGACACATAATTGATTCGGCTTACCAGATTGACCAAATTTTTATTTTATCAATATCATATTCTCTTTCTAACAAATTAACTAATATAAAAAATGTATTCGATATTTGTTCTTTATCCTTTAAAGTCGAAAAATCTTCAATAGTTAAATTATTGATATTTCTAAAATGGTACAATAAAATCTTTTGAACATTCGTCTCTATAACGACATACAATGTAATTTCCTAAAAGTTAGTTATATTTGTAATAACTTGGATTTTGCTATGTACTGATTTCTATTTTGGTCGCTTAAACTTTTGCTTTATCAAGATATATTATTTAGGCAATAGGGTTCTCTATGAAAATTTTTAGAGCAGATAGGGCAATAATAAACCACATCAGGTGAATACAGCGGTTTTTCGAATTTTAATTTTATTTTGTCGCAGTTAAAATGTATCCATCTCTTACAGATCTCGCATTTCACCCAGTTAATATGTGAGGCGTCTTCTTTCTCGAATTCCTTGCAAAAGGCACATAATTCTATTACATCTTCTGAATATTGTAACAGTAACGTTTTTAAATGGTAAACATAATCCATCACTTTAAAATTCTTATAAATCCAAGTATTTTCAGGAATCAATTTTGCTGTTGCATATAAAGCATTCTTGACATTATATAATTTTAAAAATGATACATGTTGAAAATTACAGTTAATTTGCAATTGGAGGAATTAGTTCTAATTCACTTTATTAATTTTGTGTTGGTTATACTGCTGCGCCTCGCTAAAAATCTCTCTGTACAAAAAACAATAAGGTTAAAATATATCAAAAAATCGAGTTAGAAAAAAGTCGGTTTCTATGGTTTTAAACGAACAACTAGCTCTCATTGTTATTTGCGAATTGTTAACAGTCAACACGCGTTTTTTTTAGTTCCTCTCAAATTGTATTAACTGAATCACCAGTTAGCAGTCCCTCTCAAGTGTTTGGATACAAACTCTTGTACTCTCAAGCATAATAAAGACGGCGACTAGCGACTACACGTTACATGCATCTCTAAGGAGGAATCGCACCCTCCTTTAGAAACTCTCCTGTACAAATTTTTTAAATCAGGGGAAATACCTACCTCTGCTCACTCCAATCGCCTTCAACCAGACGAACAACTCGCTTTGTGTCTACGACTCAAGTTCTCAATGGTCGTTATCAAGTTGACATCCTCTTTCGCTCTAATAAAGAATAGACGAAATTAGGTGATTCTTTTTTTTTTGCTAAGCGCAGATTCCTAATGTTGGAAAAACGGTTGCACCGTGATCCACTTTTTTTGCCACGTATTCTAAAGCCATTCACGAATACCTGAAGCTGTCTCAGGCCAAAATAGTTCCCCTTTCGTTGGAAAACGAATTTCATGAGTTTTACGCCCCAGTTATGTGTTTTCCGAGAACGAAGTATTACCATTAAGCTTCGAGTTGTTTTCGATTTGAGCGCGCAAACATCATCTGGTCTGTCATTAAACGAAGTCACTTTGAAGGGTTATCAAGTTCAACCCGACCTCTTTGACATTTTAATCAGATTTCGAACGTACAAATATGTCTTGACTTCAGACATCGAAGGTATGTACCCGCAAATAGCTATTAACCCAAAACATCGTTTTCTACAGAACATCTTGTGGAGAGATAGTCCAGCAGATCCTATCCAATGCCTAGAATTGGAAAGAGTTTGCTTTGGCGAAACCTTTGCACCTTTCGTTAGCACCCGTGTAATAAAAGATATTGCTCTCAAAACTCGAGATTTCCCTAATGCCTCAAATGCATTGCTTTCTCAAACTTATGTTGACGATATCCTTGCTGGCACTGATTCTCTAAGTGATCTATTCACTCTTCATGATGAACTCAAATCATTGTTACTTCAATTTGAGTTTCCTCTTCACAAATGGGGCTCCAATTCGCAAACTTTTCTCAATCAAATTCAACCCAACGGTTGTCCCGAGGAATATGAACTGAATCGTGAGATAAGTCCTTGCAAAGTATTAGGTTTAAAATGGCAACCGCTCTCTGATCACCTTCAAATTTCAGTTCCTCAACAGTTAAATCACACCCCCATGATTAAAAGGAAAATCTTGTCCAGTTTTCTAAATCAGTATCTGATCTCGCCAATATAACTTTTCCTCGTTTTATTGCATATACTTACATATACAGGGTGGCCCAGAACTCACGCCCCACCGGGAAATGCCTTATGGAAACGACAATGGAGATGCCAAAACTGCAGTCCAAAACATGAAAAAGTTAATCCTTTGGTAAATAAAGAGGTTTAAAATTGACCATTCCCAATAGCAGTTCACATACGCGAAAATGACGTGAATTAGCTATACACCAATTTGACATTATTGAAAGATTCTGTCCTTTTCACTTTCAAGGTTAATAAAAAGCTGCCAAAACCATCTGCGACTATTGATCAAAGATTTGCTTTCAAATCGATCATTCAGGAGCTCCGTCGTGCTGATACCAAACTTACAGAATTTTTTATTGCTTTAAAAGTGGTTCGAATCGAATGATCCATTTTTTAATCGATTTTAAAGCAAATCTTTGATCAATAGTTACAGCTGATTTTGGCAGCTTTTGTTAACTTTGAAAGTAAAAAGAACATGGAATCTTTCAATAATGTCAAATTGGTGTATAGCTTATTCACGTGATTTTCGTGGATTTAAATTCCTACCGGTATTGGTCGATTTTAAACCTCTTTATTTGCCAAAGGAAGAACTTTTTCATGTCTTTGGCTGCAGTTTTGGCATCTCCATTGTCGTTTCCGTAAAGCATTTTCCGATGAGGCGTGAGTTCTGGGCCACCCTGTATTTGTTATTACTCATGATCTTATAATTTTTGGGCGCAGATGCTACTTTGTATTTGGGTATGTTTAAAGAGATCTCTTTATTAACTTTAATGACTTGTTGCCGTATTTTTTTATAAAAATAGTTGGTCTTAAATCCCTTTCGCGTAAAAGATTTTTTTAGAAAACCAAACCAACGTTCTATTAATGCGTTACTTAGCTTTTCTGTTGAGTACTATCTAGTATAAATTTTAAAAGTTCTGGGTTGTAAAATGCGTTACAAGCACTTAACATTTTTATATCATCATTTCTGTTAAATGTTTGAATAATATTTTTAAAGTAGAGGTAGAAAGGTGACGTTTTTCTCAAACTTGTAAATTTGTTATCTATATTACTACTTACTTGATTTCCAACATGTGAATGAACTATATTAGTTTCCAGAATACCCGGAAAACATATATTCATTATTTGCAAAGCCTGCATTCTGCCGTTTGATATTGTGAAGTCATATTTATCGTGACATTCTTAAGTCATTCTGTGGAATCATCCAAATTCTCAATATTAACAGCTACTGCGAATAAGGATTTTAATGAATTTTTGTTTTTACTATCCCATTGTTCAGTATAACTGTCAATCAAGGAAAATAAAAATTTTATGAAGTGTGCACAACATAAGGAAATTTTAATAAAGCTTTTTGGTGGTTTCTTTTTATCTGTCAAATATTCATAGCATACTATAAGATACTCTTTAATTTCAAATGTATTGAAAGCTTTACAAGTTGCATTTAATGTAACAAAGCTAAAATCGGAGATAAATATATTAAAGAGCGTCCAACATTTACGCTCTTTGCAATATCTTCAAAATTTAACAAATAACGCAAATATAGTATAAGTATTGTGGTCAGACGAAATCATCTAGTTGCTTTGAAATAATCATTTGTTTGCTTAGCTAAATACCGCAATTTCAAAACAGACGTATTTCGTTTATTCATCATATTGACGACTATTTTTGACACAAAATGTTAAAAATTACAAACTACTAAAAGACAAACACTAAATTTAAAATATTAAGTATAGTAGGCGGCGCTTATAAGGGTCATGTTTGTCTAGCTAGTTTTGATTCTTATAAGCGGCGATTCTTATAACCGGAAAGCAATTTTTAAAAGAAAACACATTCGATTTTTGTTAAAATCATACAACAAATTTTACGATTTTTCAACAAAATAAAGATGTTGATAGTCCAAACCACCACCACTAGCTTCTTCTAATGCTATTCTTAAAATTGCAATAGCTTCACGAGCTTCCTGCTTTTTAACCGGTATTCGCTGCATTTCATCATCGTCATCATCGTTAGGTGAAAGTTTTTCTTTATCAGAACATGTTTCATGTAATGACGTCCCAATTTCATCGTCTGTTTGGACTTGTGTTGTTGGTAGGTTATCGTCCATATTAACCCAATTGATGAATTCTTGGTCGTTTTCATTTCCTTGTAGCTTGGGCTCAATTTCATCAACAGTGGAGTCCTCGTAAGTGTCATTAGTATGAACGAAGCCAGATTTTCGGAAGCAGTTTTTCACGCACGTCTCAGAAACTGATTGCCACGATTGTGCAATTAAATGAAGAGTGCCTTTAATTCGCAACTTTTCTTTGACACTTAAAGTTATCCGTTGTCGTTTGTCGGCCATACTTTACCGTAAATTATTACCTTCGAACTTCGAACAGCGATTTTTTCAAACGTGAAAAACGTACTGGATTATGTTTATTCAAAAACAGGGAATTTATAGAAATGTATACCAACCAAGAAGGATTTAGTAAACCGCTCCCAAACAAGTAAACAACAGTAAACAACCTCTAAGAATTCTTTCACAAAGAGGGTGAAACATGTAAATCGCAACATAATGATCTTATTTCAATTAATTGTTCCAGTTAAAACAGTAATCTTTTAATCTTTAGTATTCGGCAATTTCCAGATTTGAGTCTTATAGCCGAAAATGCAATTCTTATAAGCGAAACAAATTCAATAGTATTATATTATAATGAATCGCGTTTTCATAATTTGATTCTTATAAGCGGCGCTTACTGTATGTATAGGTATATGAAAAAATAAATGACACAACAAACTTTATAAACAAGCTTGAATATTTGAAATTAAATTGTATTTTATTTCAAACAAAGTAACCAAAAAAAAGCACACCTAAGACAACTATGTATAGTCTAACTAGCCAGAATTCGACATGGCATAAAAAACACCTAACGTAGACTTCAAAGGTACCGGTGCACATGGATGTACCGTTTTTAGTATCAAAATTAATTAGATTAAAGTATTAATTGGGTAATATTTAATGTACTCACTTTGTCAGTGAAATTTTATATCAAATGAATTTAATAAGTTAAAATTAATAATTTTAAAAACAAGTCAAGTTTAACCAAGGCTTTGAGAAATCGCGAAAAATTTTGAGAGCGCGCGAGCCACTGATCTAAGACAAACAAACTGAAGAGCGAGATTAATTAGATGAATATTTGGTGTTTTACGACCGCAAGCCAGCTGCCGGTCCGAAATCGCGTGATCGCGCACTTGTAGAATTAATATCAACTATTGGTGAGTTGATGTTCAAAACTTAAGTGAGCCACATCAGCGCGGCTCAGCGGCTATACCGGGGCGATTCGCGCTTATTGGCAATGCGAGAGTATGGGTTTCGTAGCATTATCGGCGCTTATATAACGCGATTTATTTCGCGCCCTCGGTACAACGGTCCATATCGGATTCAGGCTATCACTATAAACAATTAAACACAAGAACAATAATGTCACGAACGCCAATGGATCGTGAGACGGTTAGGAAACTCGAGTATTGAACCTGTGAGAATCGTTGCTAATAGTGCAACGATAGGTGAAATATTTCGAGGAATCATGTAAAACAGGATGCAACCAAAATCCACCGTCGGTCGGACCACCGTGAGAACGGTGGACAAACGAGGAAGATTGGTTGGCATAAAAAGCCTGACCGGCTCGTGCCCAGGGAGATTCCATCGAATTGTAAAAGTAGTTCCGAGTTCGTAGTTCCACCGAGTCAAAGAGTAACGGTGTTATTAAAAGTGCTCGAAAAAGTAAAGAGATCGCGCCGGCTTACGTGACGTGCCCTGAAGTCAACAAGAACTTCTTAATAAGGTAGGGTAGTTTGTCGTGCTAATTGTTACCGCTTGGTGTGGTATAGATTCCTCACCCCTGTATCTAGATTTAAGCAATATACTTGTTATTTGTTATCTCTCTAAGTATCATTCTCTGGGCCCCTGAAAGAATCCTAATTTTCAGAAGATAGGAGATAGACGATAAAAGGAATCGGCGAAGCACGAATTCAACACCACGAAATAAAGAGCAAGCCGTGCCAATTCGTGACATTATTAACGTTATAAAGTCTATGAGACCCGGCGTCTCATATAAAGGTCTATTAAGTTTAGGGTTTCAGTATTTTTTACTCAAAATTTGTTTAAAGTATAAATAAAAAACAAGTCTCACCCAGCGCCCCATTTCGTGTTACATAATTACAATACATACATTTTATTACAAGAACAAAATACAAAAAGGCACGTTTTAACACTTTTTCAAATTAGTTTACACTTGATATGTATAGAAACCTTAAAGAATGAACTTTTCTACAGTTATTTATTGACGATCATGTCGTTCGTTTCGCCCGAAAGTGACGAAAGTGGTAATGAGAGTGTTTCGAAAACTAAAGATTCGGACTTAACATTCGTGGACAAATTTGTGAGGGATAACCATATTATTTTAAATAAAGGGAAAACTCCGGCAATAAATAAAAAAACAAGACGTCATATCCACGCTAAAACAACTATATGAAAGTAAGTTATCATGCCTTATTATAAAATGTTGTAAGTTAACTAAACAAAACGTTGTAGATAATTTTGGAAAACCTACGGATTCGAAAAAGTTACTGAAAACAATTAATAACCTGGAGGCGGCAATAAAAAATAGACCTATGCCAACGCAACAGGAAATAAAAAGAAAAAGTTAAGTCCAGCAGAATAATTTATGTACACTGCATTACAGGGGGATCAAGAGGAGTGCAATCCTGTTCTACACAGAATACCTGGTAAAATAATTATTTTTTATCATAGTTATACTCGTATAAGCTAGTGCATGTAATATTTGGTTTCAGGACATGTTGCAGTTGGAATCGCCTCTAACGAAACAAAAGAAAAAAAATGATGAAGTAGCAGGTTCATCAGGTATTTCATGAACGTCCTCTTCAACATTGCTCCCACCATTGCCTGCACGTCCAAAGCGGTTAAAAATATTAGAGCAGTACGAAACGGAGGAAACACGGACGTTGAGCACTACGGAACTGCAGATATTGGTGCTTTTGAAGCAATTGCATGTTCTTAACCTAAAAAAAGGCAAAGCTAGAGATGGAAGTGAAGAAAGATCCGTTTTAAGAGAAGGGGACAAAAACTATACAATGTTATAATTCTATATGTATTTTCGTTGTAATAAAAATTATGTTCATTATTTTGATTGGCGTAAATAATTGTAGCTAAACGGTTACGTATGACTTGACCTTTTCTTCGAAGTTCAAGTAGTCGAAGAGGTTCTTCATCTTCGATGTTGTCATCTTCTAAATGTAAGCCTTCTTCAATTTCATACACTTCTTCATCTTTTAAATATTTTCCAATAATCGAGTCGATTCTGTTTGTAAATAGCAATATGGCTATTGGCTCTTTTGTAAAGATATTGCTATCCTAGCAATGTCCTAAGAAATAACCTATTCTGTTTCTGTGTAATTTAAACAATATGATCTGTCACTAGTAAAGATATCTTGTTATAAACCTTGCCATTTGAGCAATGCCATTTTTTTACTTGCTATTTGATAGCAATATGGTTAATCCGATCTTTTTTCATTACTATTTGAGCTAATAGTTTACATTTTTTGCAAATACGAAATACAAGTAACCCCTTTGATTTCCTAATTGAAAAATTTATAAAATTTAAATAAGGCTACAACTTTAAATTTAATTCAACAGTTGTCAGAAGTTCCAGAAGAACCATTCCGAAGAGATACATCTTTTCATCTACAAGTTGCGCTAGTTCAGAAATCTATGATAAAAATATTTACTTATATTTTTTTAGGTTTTTTCAATATTTATTAATTTTTTTAACTATTACTATTACTTCCATTTGTTCCTTGCTTGTTTTCTTTGTTCGTCTTTTCATCATTTTATAAAAACCGCCTCCGCTTCCACCGCAGAAACACATAAAAATCAGCCTTTAATGGCGTCAATTGTAATCGTAAAATAATAAATTTTAGGGAGGAATCTTCTTTTTTCGGTTATATTCAGATAATTACAGTGTAGTCAGCTTTATTTTTCACTAATGACAGCATGTTTTAAGCAATATGGTTAATCGTTAAACAGAACCCGGTCATTCTGCACTGACACTTGTCAATAACTCATCAGCATTACAGGTTGCTTGTACATTTATTGCGCGAAATTGCGACAAATGTATTCATTACCATGATGATTTTCGCCATTTTTTTAATTCTTATTAACGTACAATCAATTGCATCTATAGCAGTTGGAAAACGAAAATTTGCTCGCCATTTTTGCTTTTCCGGTTCTATCGCTTCATGGTCCTACGGTTTCAAAGGTAATTAATTAATTAGATAACAAAGAAAGTACAACCATATATGAGGAAACTTTATCCAAATATGAGATTTTTCAATGATTTTTTGGCTCACAAGATGTACCACATTTGATACGTTGGTTGACTTACACCGATATCTTCTGCTACACCAATGAAGCTACACTATGGAAGCCTAAAGCCAAATATAACAAAAAGTTAAATACATAACATATTTATTTTAATATTTGCTAAGGAAAGCAAAAAACCCACCTGGATCAGCAATATATCTCAAAAAGATTTTCATTTTGATTTTCATTTCAGTTTGTACTTAAACTTTATTAAGCTGCTGCATTATCCTCGAAAAATAATGAATTGGTGTAAACCCAGAATTCCATTCGATGTAATGATGATTATTCATTAACCTAATAGCTTGACGGCGTAATTCAGGTAAAAGCATTCGCAAAGGGAATGGTAGTTTAAACACTTAATGATTTATGTGATTGCCTTTGTATGCCGCATATTCTTTCATTATAAATTTATTGTTTTCAATTTGTAAGCGTTTTTCGCCGGTACGCTTACGAGTAGCGCTCTTCGGTTATTTTCGGAATACGGGGTTTGTCTCGGGCGCCAGATTTTTAGTGGTTTACTCCACTTACTTACTTTTAGCGTGACATGGTGGAGGCGCCGGGCACGGTAAAAGGTGTTGGGTGTCCAACCCATTGTTTTAAGACAAGCTAGGGGGTCCAGGTTTACGAACCAACAGTAGTAGTGTATATATGGGGACTCAAAAGAGGAGCATTCGGAGCAGGAAGTCTTTATTGCCAAACCGGATATCGTTATCACCAACCGGTAATCTAATTACCGGATATCGTTATCACCAAAGATGAAGCGTTCTTGAGGGGTTTACGGGATGTCCCGCGGCGGGACAATTTGTATTGCAGGAACCTGCAATATGCTGGTGGTGGACTATCCGTATATATCGCGCGAACGTCAAGGGACGGCACGTTTTTAAATGGAAACCGTATTTTTTATCACATGCAAATTTTTTATCTTATCCAAAAGAGCAATAATTAGATTTTACAGGATGCATTTCTACCATATTCCTCTTTTAAAATTTATCTTGACCAAAACAGCATTAGAATTTACGGAAGGCACTTCCACCATAATCTCTTCCCAAACTTCCTTATTTAAAAGATGCATTCGAAAATTTTCTTAATTGTGTCTGTGATTATTCTAAGAATTTTTATTCAGTGCCCAATGCAGTTCAAAACTATATACCACAAGTTCCAAGCAGCAGCAGTGACAAGAAAATTAATGATGTAATAACGATCAATTGTATAATATTAGCATCGACATTAATTTTAATATTGAAAATTACGGTTAAAATTGTAAAACGAAAATTTTTTCCTGTAATATAATTCTTGATGAATATAGTATGTTTCCCACTAATATAGTATGTAAACCTATTTACTTCTAGTTCTAACTTTCACTATTATTCACTTCTTATTGTTATTTGCGAAAGTCTCAACTTTGCAGCCGTATACAGGGTGTTTCACAACTTATCCGACAAATTTTATCCACATATGCACTGTTACGAGAGAAGTTGATTTCCCAAAAAAAATTGTAATAAAAGTCTTACAGAAATCGAGATAATAAAATAATAGTTTAACAGTTCGATTACTTATACAAGATGTTCAAAATTGTTTCCATTTACTGCAATGCAAGCATGGGTGCGTCTAATCCAATATTCGACGTACTAATTGAAATACATCTCCTTCCTGCTAATTCTGAAGCCTCAAATTATCGGCAGCCACTGTGATTCGGTCACGCAATTCATCAATATTCTGAACTGGAGTACGGTATACCTCGTTTTTCAAGTATCCTCATAGAAATTTTGAGTATATAAATATTAAAAATGTTTTTAATATTTATACAATAAGAAGTAAGGTAAAGATAAAAACAAAATGTATTTTTTATACATAAGCGACATAATTTTTTATACATATTTTATAAGCGACTTATAGATCACCCTGTATGTTTCGATACTCAGATTTTCAGTTTTACTATATTTGAGGAAAGGGAAAAAGATATGTTATCCGGAAAAAATAAGTTTTAATTGCGATTGTGCATAATCAAACTCCCACGCTATCCTCACCTAGGTATTAAAAACGTTAACACACCTCATTTGATACTTATTTGACGTTTGAAGAAATAAAATGAGTAAGTAAAATTTTTTTTAATAAAAAAATAACCTACTACTAACTAATTTTTTTCAGATCTACAAATAATTGATTTTTTAAGGAGAAGGCTACCTCCACAGGAAAGGGTAAGTACAACGTTTTTAATTTATTCTTGTTTATACTTGTTTATACTTGTTTATTTATTCCGTTAGTTTATTTTTTTAAACAGTAGTTAAGAGTAGAAGAGGTAGTTAAATAAAGGTAGTCAATGTACAACAAAATTTTTTGCTTAATTTAGGTTATTTTTATTTATTTCTTTAATTAATTTTTAATTTTTTTTGTTTCAGAATAAACCAACGTTTATTCTGTTCGGAGAGGGGTCGGAGGCCCCTCCGCCATCCTTTGAATATATAGAGAGCGTGGGACCCTAAAAAATCCACGTTGAAAGGGGCGAAACAATTACCGTGTGGTCGAGAAGGTAAAATAGTTTTTATTTTTTATTTTATTTAGAGGTCCACAATAAAGAATATATAAGATGTATTATACAATGTGTTTACAAATCAAAAGACTTTTTGTTTACAAAACAAAAAGTTTACAAACATTTTATTATTATGTTTACAACGAGTATAAAAATATTCATATACAAAAAGGAAACACATCTTTCAACTTTATTATGAGAAGATTCCAACATTTTAGCAAAGGTGCAGTAGGGACCATACTTTATGTGGTCTTCAATTGGATCATTATTTAATTTCCATTTATAAACTTCACAACCGCAACAGAAACATCTAACACAATCTTCAATCCCTGTATAGTAAAATCCAGCTAATGCTAGTTCTGTTGGAGACACAGCACCTTTCCAGTTTTTAAAACTTGCTAATCTGCAGTCGAAAGAATTTGAAAACTTTTCTTCAGCACACATTTTTTATAAAATTCACTGAGATCGAAATAATTTTTTCAAGTATTAGAATAGTTATAACAACTGAAGTGTAGTAAGGCAACCAATGAATTGAATTATTTTCCACTGCGAACGTATTTTCTTTTTTATTGCGTGGGATGGGGTATAAATTTCGCCAATCTGTTTCTTTCATTGCATTATTTAATAATCTAATTCTTAATTTAAACACTGTGCTATTTTGTGGTAATTTAACGGTATACCAAAACGGTATATCATTTTTATCAAAACAAATAAACACTTCTTTACTATTATATGGGTGTTTAATAAAAATAATTAAACCAAATGGCTTAAAGAATTATAATACTTGTTAACATTTTCACCACTATTAAACAAGTTAGTTTTTTTTATATTTAAAAGCATTTATGCCATACGACAAGTTATCCTTCATTCATCCACCGAAGCCACGCCTCTCCTCAGTTCGAAAGATTTTCTGTTCTTTGCTATCTTATTTGATTGAGGGTCTCTAAAGAAACTGGCAATTTGCCTAGTTATCCAGCATTAATTAAAATTACAATAAATACAATTAATAAAATTTTTTATTCAAAACATTTACAAATGTTTAAGAGATCGTATTATGAAGCGTTTAATAATTTCCTTATACATTTTACTTTTTTTATCATATTTATCACGCTTTTCAATGGATTGTTTTAAGCAGGGCGCGCACTGAATCGACTCGGAACGGTCGGATCGGAAAAGAGCGTTCGGAACGGAAGCTTATGCCGCGCACCGATTCAGAGACTTCGGAATGCATCGGAATATTTTAATTATTTTATACATTATTGTACATTGTATACTCGCTCGCTGACCCACACACTAGGTGGATGCTTTATTTCCATCCCTTATTTCTAATAAATCGCTATTACCAAAATCTGCATCGTCAAATATCCTAACGTAAATAATGATGGTTCAGGAATATGCACATATTTTCATAAAAAAGTACCTACATTACTCATTAAATAGTTCATTATAAAAAGGTAATACGAATTTATTTAAATTTAATCTGTGAAAAATTAATAGTTTGGGGACGATATTCCAAGTAAATTTAGTATCGACAAAGATAGCATTACATAAAAAAAGATAGACCTTCGGAACGTTCGGAAAAGTTGCCCCTTCGAGAATACTCTGACGATTCCGATCCGATCCGACCGTTCCGATCCGATCGTTCCGATTGAGTGCGCGGTACTGCATTTATTTTCGTATGTACCAAACTCTTCCGAACGCTCTTTTCCGATCCGACCGTTCCGAGTCGATTCAGTGCGCGGCCTGCTTTAATCTTTGCTCGAAAACTGTTATACAGTGCTTTCGAAAAGTAAGGAATAAATTCATTATTTCTGAAATTAGGAGTTTTTCGAAAAAATCCTCTGACACGTCGATTTTGTTTTAAACAAATGCACTTTTTGATATACGATCCAAATTTGTGACGTAATGGTTATTCGAGATATGACGTCATCGACAATTTTTTTAAATGGCAACACCCAATTTTGACCATGCCAATTGAAAGAGCGTGTCATTCTACGTACATATCGCCAAAAATATTTTTAAATTAGCCTATGTAGGTTAGATAAAAAAATGAAAAAAACATTATTTTAAGTTTTACCAAATTTAATGGTTATGGTTAAATTAAATGTTCAAATTGTGCACCGTTGGCTACCTGAGAGTAACCAAGACGATTAATGAACTCTTGTTGAACATTTTCAATAACTTCAGGAGGTGTACTATGTATGTATCTCCTGACGGATTCTTGCCTGCAATTCTTCCAAAATCACCTAGTAACGTACACTTTACTTTTTTAAGTACCCCCCACAAAAAGTAATCGAGGGGGTAAAACCTGGTGATCTGGCTGGCATCTCAATCGACCCTCTTCTTCCTATCCAACGATTCGGGAACACCTCATCCAAATAAGCACGTACAGGTGCTGCATAATGTGGAGATGCACCATCTTGTTGAAAGTAAATGTAATTTCTCGGAAGATCTCGTTCCTCATTTGGATAAAAATGTAATAATTCCGATATAAGGTCGCCTCGAAGAAATTCCAAATATCTTGCGCCAGTTAGGTTATCGTCAAAAAATAGGGACCAAACAAATGTAGCCTCGTCAGAAAAAAATGAAGTTTTTTACGAAATTATTATTATTCATGTATAGCTCTTGCATTTGCTGCGCAATTTTGTGCGCTGTGGAAATAGCCATATTGAAATCAGAAGCCACTTGGTTAAGCGTTGAGTGAGGATTGTCTTCTGTTGCTAACAAAACGTTAAGTTGACTTTCGTCTGATTTTGAGGGTCGACCAGATTTAGGTAAATCACGAACATGACCAAAGTTACGATATTTAGACTCAATCTTGCTTACCGTGCTTTGGGTAATAGGCCGAGCAGGATGAGTTTCATTGAACAATGCAACTACTTCTTGTTGGGTGCGCATCCTATCTCCAAATCCGATCATGCAAAGAATTTCAATTCGTTCTCCTTCTGTTAATGTCACCATTTTTTATAAAATAACATTTTCACTACTCAATTAACAGTTCAAATACGCTGCTTCTGCCAAACAAAAGTTAAGAACGATTAGAAATAATAAAAAATTAAAAAATGTACGATGTCAAGTTTTAATCTGATAGTAATAATAAACATTTTTGGTCGCTTAAGGCAACTGTCAAGAACCATAATTGTTGGTGATATATACGTAGAATGATATGCTCTTTCCAATGGCATGGTCCAAATTGGGGGTCACCATTTAAAAAAATTATCGATGACGTCATATCTCGAATAACGATTACGTCACAAATATGGATCGTATATCAAAAAGTGCATTTATTTATAACAAAATCGTCGTGTCAGACGATTTTTTCGAAAAACTCTTAATTTAAGAAATAATGAATTTATTCCTTACTTTTCGAAAGCACTGTATACTGTTCTGTTATTTCTTCTTTTCCATAATCACTATCATCCGTAGTATGCTCAGTGGATTCATCGCTTTCGTCACTATCGTCCTGGTCTATTTGTTGATTTTGCTCAGTGTTATTCTCATAATTCTGCTCCATATTCTGATTGGTTTCATTTAATTATTCATCGTTAGAAATATCTAAATAATTGGTATTACCAATCGGTTTTATGGCTTCGAAACATCCACTAACAATTTCTATATCACTATCACTTGCTGCTTCATGCGAAATAATATGTATGTTCTTTTTTGGTAACATAGGATTCTTAAAATCTCTCGCGAATGTTTTCATTTTGAATAAATTTTATAAACTGAATCTCAAAGAGTGTTGTATACAATGTGTAGTACAATAAAATCTACCCCCACGTCCCCCCACCAAATTATGAATAATATTTAAAAACTGAATAGTGAAACTGTTAGTCCCTAAGTTTAGTTACAACAGTCACTATGTGGATGGCTTACAAAAAGTATACTAAATTGTCGATTTATACAGTGGCATTACTAATATGCGAGAAAGATTTCACGATATGCATTTTGATGCGGAACATGAACAAGTTTACGGGGGTGCTCAAGGGTTCTACGATGAAGATGAGTTAATTTCATTATCCAGACAATATCAAAAAGGATATGAAATTTGTTTAGCATTTGAAAATAATACAATTTGCTTGGGATGCCTCGTTTCAAGTCTACGAAATGCTGAGCTACAGGGATTTTTAGATTGTATTCAAAAATATTTGCCAACGTTTCTGCGAGAACCTGGAGAGGGAGAAGAGGAAGGAGAAGGGGAGAACAACCCACTCCAGTTAAGAAATATTAATATAAAATGTATTTTCGTTAGTAGTATATTTAGTTTTAATCATGAATTACAACAATAAATATATATGTGAACAACGATTTAGTTTAAATCCATCAAAATCCAAGTTTAAATGTTCCGCCATTTTGTAATGGGTGCAGATATTGACTTTATATTCCAGGGTTGTACAGTATTTATCAGGAGCTTTAAAATGATGTGTCACAAGACCCCCCTTTCCATTTAAATTTAATTCCCAAGATAGCGCCCAGTCGCCATCTTGAAATTTTCATCTGTCAATTTTACTCCAAAATATGGTAATCATGCATTAGTTTTGTTATCCTAAATTTCAATTTTCTAAGTTGATCGAAGGGTGATGCCGTGCTCGCTGGGTATGTTCAGGGTGATGCCGTGCTCGCTGGGTATTTACAGGGTGATGCCATACTAGCTGGGAATATACAGGTTGATGCTGTGCCAGCTGGACATGTACTGGCTGTTGTAGTGGTAGCTGCGCAAATACAGGGTGTCCCAAAATTCACGCCCGTCCTTTCAGAATATGATTCAGCGGGCTAAAACAAATTAAATTTTAAGAATAAAATTTTTTCGTTTTGTCAATAATTTTATCATGTCAACGTATTCTCGATTAGAATAATAATGATCCATTTTTATAATAAAAAAATAAAATTCTACTTATGCCAATAATGACAGAAGTTGACAGAACGAATTAAAAAATTTTACCATCACCATAGCAACCTGCCAGTCATTTGTTTTTAGCTTACTTTGTTTTAATTAAAGTTTAATGGTTGAATTTAAATTTTTTTGTTTTTTTATCAATAACTCGGTTATCAAGGACAAAACGAAAAAAATTTATTCTTAAAATTTAATTTGTTTTAGCCCACTGAATCATATTCTGAAAGGACGGGCGTGAATTTTGGGACACCCTGTATATAGGAAACCGTAATATTTACGAAAATTTTTCAACATAGCAAAATTGTACAAAATATTTTATCTATGGAACGATACTTTTTCCAATACAATTGAAAAAGCCGCAAGGAAAATAGCACTTTTTTATAACCTTAATTTTGAATTTTCTCGTAAACGGTAGTACTTACGAAAAATTTTATAATTATGTAATTTGTAGAGAATATCGTTCCCCATCGAATAGCAATTTTCGAATTTTCCTGCGACAACTAAGTCTTGGAGAAATGACACAATGACAAATTTGGAGAAAATTTTGAGAAGATGTGCTATCTGGACATGTACATCGTGCTAGCTGTGCATTTACAAGTTGATGGGTCACTCGATGGGCATGGATAGGGCATGGGTGGAGGGTTTGATGGTAATGTACAGGGTGATGTCGGGGTACCTGTGGTGCGCCTATTTAAACGTTACGATGAATGGCGACGGTTTTAAGTCTTGCCTTTTGCATCGCGCAAGGGGGTTGAAAGGGGGCGAAGCCCCCTTTCCCACCGCCAGCGAGTCAAAAATATAAATTCCGTGACTTATGGAATTATAATGGAGGTGATTTATTTATATCCTGAGCTACAATGAAAAAGGTGACATTTAATGAAAGTTTGAATCAAGTTCATCACTTGTACACATAGAATTGTGCATACCGAGTTGCTCGAAAAAGTGATTGGGAATCAACTGCACTAAATTGTATACGGTTTCCTGCACGCATAAAGGAAGCTTCAATTATTTTAAATCCTGTATTAGATTTAGATCATAGAAATAATGTATTTGAAAAAATAAAACATTTTTATACTTTAAAAGTTTTTTATTAAAAAATTATACTACATCTTTTTTATTTATCTAAGAATTATAAATTAATCCCAACCATTTGACATAAAGTTTGTTTCCTTTTCTTTTTAACACTTTTTCAATTAAATAAACATCAGGATACTTTACTTTTTGTAATTCCTCAGTATAAAAACCACCTTCTTAATCTTCTCTCTTAATTTCTTCTTTTTTATCATCTTCTAAAATATATGTTGTTGGGTTTGTCAATTTAACTTAAAACTACGGTAGTCCAATTAGGTGTATAACCTTTTGTAAATGTATGGCGATGCTTACTCATACGAACAAAATCACCCTTTTTAAATTTCGATTTTTTAGGGTCAATAGTTTTTAATTGTTTGAGTGCAGTAATATAACGAG
This sequence comes from Phyllotreta striolata, assembly GCA_918026865.1. Taxonomy (NCBI): domain Eukaryota; kingdom Metazoa; phylum Arthropoda; class Insecta; order Coleoptera; family Chrysomelidae; genus Phyllotreta; species Phyllotreta striolata. Next base: position 2,597,196 of record OU900094.1, on the reverse strand, counting down.
CGTTTTTATCGGTAACGTTACTAGGTATAGCACCGGTAGTTTAATGTCTTGTATTATTATATTTGGCTACAATGTCGGGAAGAATTTTTAACCATTGATAGGAACCTTGCAAACTAAATTGTTTTCAAAGCATTGTTTTCAGAGTTCGATTAACTCGTTCAACTATACTGGCTTTTAAATTGGAAAATGTGCTGTAGTGATTAATATTATACTTTTTCAGTAATTCTTGAAAATCATTATTGTAAAATTCTTTTCCAAGGTCCGTTTGTAAATTTTTAACAGGTGGCATTTGCAATAATATTTTATTCATTGCTTTTGCAACATCACTACCTGTTTTTGTTTCACAGGTTCAGCCCATACATATTTACTAAATGCATTAATTACAACTAATGCAACTAAATGTAATTATATCCTTGATTTTTTTTATTATAAAGAGACATTATAGCTAAATCACCCTGAATTAAATCGTGTAAACCTTTGATAATAACATGTCTTCTTCTATATTTTTGTCTAGCCGGCTTATGCAATTCTTCTACAACATCAAATTTACCCATATTTCTCTGGTACTTTTAAAACAAGCTCACAAACAGCAAAAACATTTTGAAAAGTTTTAGAAGTTAAAGAGAGTTCATCGCCCACACTAACTCCATGATTTTTAATAATACTCGGTTTAGTTTTTTGTTTAAAATAATTTGAGCATCCTTAGGATACACGAAAGCTTTTTCAATTGCGGCGGCTATAGGAAACGTAAACTGTTTTGAATGATCAAATATATACCACACAAAATTTCCATCAGAATCTTTATTGATATTTCTTTTTGAAGTACTTGTAAGAATTAGTATTGATTTAGTAAATAATTTTGGTTTGTGGCAAATATAAAACATGGGTGGAAACGTGCGCGAACACGTGGAAGGAGCATTCGCCATGGAACAACCATCATCGAGAAAATGACTATCAAATTTATTAAGAGGCATTTTTAAACTAAGTACATTATTAGAATGCACGAGTATTTATTTAATTATCCCACCCTCACGTAGTTCTTCAATAATTGAAATAATTTCATTTTGAACACCAGTATTACCAGCTGTTTCAGAAGCTACTAGTAATTTTAATCTATCTATTAATTCATTATAATCATCAAAATATACGTAATCAATTTTGTTTTTTGAATATTTCTTTAATGCACCTCCTCTTTTGCTTCTCATATTTCTGGTTAAAACACCTTTTAGCAAACTGTTTAAATAAATAAAGTGTTTAAATATCTATATTTTGGTTGTTGTAATGATTTTGAATATATATAAACATTTTCAAATCGCAATCCATTTGGGTGTTCAAGTAATGATATCATAACGTTTGTTTTTCCTGATGCGCTTGGACCTACAATTAAACCCCGTTTACATTTACCACCGAATAAAGGATCATGCTTATTAATTTTCACATCGTTTACAATAATATCGTGATTTTTAACTGGTAGTAAATTTTTGTTTTTCATCGTTATACTGACTATATAAATATAGGGTGGCATCATATACACTGTGTTATTTATAACATGCGACATAGGGATTCCTGTATAAATGTGCCAAAAGCAAGCTAACTTTTTTACCAAATAACGTTCATAAAAAATAATAACAGATTTGAAAAGATCATAAAAAATAAGTCGAAATGGACATTAAATTTTCTTAAATTCGTTCTGGTTTATTTAAAAAATGTATAATTAAGTTGAAAAATTCATACGCCATAAATAAGTCCTTTTTATAACACTATCTAATTTGTTGTAAAAGGGGCGGAGCTAACAGAGATGGTTAATGCTCTGCAATTTGAAAAAATAATCTTGAAGTAATGTGGTTCAAGCCGCGCTTGGGCCAAATTTTTTTTTGTTTTTTTTGGGTTTTTTTAATGTTTTTGTCTAAAAAAATGTTAAATAAAAGTATTTAAATTATGACAAGCTTAATTGGGATAAAAATTTATTTTTATTTAATAATTAAATGTTCAGACAATTTTTTATTGGGTTTCCTAAAAAATAAGGTTGCTGAATATCAACCAAAGACAGAAGAGGAATTGAAAAATATTATTACTAACGAATGTCAAAAAATTAGTAGAACTAATAATGATTAGTAGAACTAATCGTAATTAATAATGTACGGCGGAACTTTTTTCATCGTTTCGGACTTTTTAGCAGAAAATGGAAAACAAATTGAACATTTAATTAAATAAAAATAAAATTTTATCCCAACTTCAAGATTATTTTTTCAAATTGCAGAGCGTTAACCATCTCTGTTAGCTCCGCCCATTTTACAACAAATTAGATAGTGTTATAAAAAGGACTTATTTATGCTTACTTAGGCTTATTTATGCGTACTTAGGCAACACATTCCTCTGTTTTTCGAAATATTCTTAGTAAAGTATTCAACACATGCCGATGTTGCTGCTAGTCGTTTGTAGAATAAAAGTTCAGTCAAAGTCAAATATTTATTCCAGATATATGAAAAATCAATATGAACGAAATTGTTATCATTAACTCTTGCTTACACATTACAAATATTTAAAATCAATACTTATTTACTAAACACAAATAATTCATATATATTTTTATTATGATCACCAGAAGCCTTGATTTATTCCCTGTGTGCCTAAAGATTCATTTGCTTGTTATACATAAATACAAATATGACATTTCAGAAGGCATCTAAAGTTTTCACATTGGGAAACAAAATAACCAATTGTTACATTTGCATTTTAAAGCCCTTAATTTATTTTGGAGTTACTATAACATACATAGCAACGCCTCTTTGTTTCCATAGAAATGGAGTCGTGGAAAATACCAATCCTAGGTTTGCAAAAAGCTATGTAAAAAGAGAATTTGCTACATGTTGGTTACTTATAATAGGAGTAGGAATCATCTTCTTACTATATCACATATTTGATAGGAAAACTAATATGGCAACGGAGACAAATTACGCATTTTTACTTCCCAATTTGATCAACACATTTATTTTTAGCGCATCTGTTCTTATCAATAATGGTAAATACATAAAATTTATCAACGGACTACTCTCTTTGTTGTACAATGGGAAATATTTCGGAATCGGCTCGTTTTTAACCGAAAAAAAATCGAAAAGTCTTCGTAATTATGTAGTATTAATAATTCTGATGAATTCTGCATTTTATGCATTTATACTGTTATATATTTCGTACAAATCAACTAAATTAGATCTTAACTACATTTTTTTAATGATTATTATGTTTATGAACGTTGTAAATGGGACAAATTATGCTGTGCATTTTCCTACAAGCATTTTAATTTACCGCATAATACTGGAAAAAGTTCAAAATTGCATAAAGAATGCTTTAATTAGAAAAGATAGAAGATTAATAGATGTTTTGAGGAATTTAACAAGGTATTATTTGGCGTGTATTTTTAATTACAAGCATCATATTTTCGCTTTCGATAATGTTTTTCTCTATACAGGACAATTCGTGTTTGTGGTATTTGCCTTGGTGGAGAATTGTTTGAATTATTGTTTATTTAAATTATCTTGGGAGTGGGACTGGATGTTTTTTTTTAGGTTTCTGTTTATTTGTTACTCCAGTAGTTGTATTATAATATTCTTCGTTATGTTAGAAAAATTGAAAAATCAGGTAAGCTTATTTGAATTTTTTAATCACAAATTGTTTGTATTTTTTTGATACTGTTCTTAATGAACATTGGTATATTTTTTTTATTTTTATAATGTATTTTATTAATAATTATGACTATTTATGATTATTATAATAATTATAATTATGTTTGGAACATAATTAAGAGTATTCAATGAAGGATATGCCCTATTGAAGATTAAGATTAAATTAAGATAGAGAAAGTACTAAGTGTGATACACATTTTTTAAAAAAGTAATTCTTTAGAGAATTCGACAATACCAATATTGTTGGGCAAAATTCTGACTCTAGTGCCCTCTTGGGAGAAATATAATCGTTATGGACCTAATGCAAAGTGTGACACTTCATTTAAAAGGTACTTTCATCAGAAAATTAAGGCAATAAAAATAGTTCAGTACGTGGGTATCATAAAAGGGTATTTCCTACATTTTTTGTTAAAAAAATTATTTGTAGGACATTATCATGTAGGACAGTATCATGGATAAGAGCTCCTTAAAGTTTGCAATAGTAAATTTGCAACAGTAAATTTGCTATTATGTATTTCAATATTAGTATCAAAGAAATAAACACTTTTGTTTGAACCTCATTATGTACCTGAACAGCTTAGGTACTTCGTGCATAAGTAGATTTAATATCTTTCTGGTCTATTGGATTACAGTTGCATTTTCGTTAGGAATAATTAAACTAAATATTCTCTTTAGAAATCTCTAAAAACCTTTTGAAATATTAGGAAAGTTCTAATCTAGTTCAAATCTAATTTCAAGTGGACTATTAATTTATCATAAATAAACTCCTCTTTTATGGGTATCTTTTTGGGACATCCTGTGTACCATTTAGTCATAATATTAAGTCGTTTGTGATTCGTGATTCACCCTGTAGGTACATTATCCCAATGTACATGTATGTTCGTTTGAAAATATTAATACGTATGTACATTTTTCTGCAGCAGTTGTTATAATCTTTGAATAATAATAATCGATTGATGGATTTTTGATTTCAGGTTGACGATTTATTATCATTTCTTTACCGGTATCCAATAAGCCAATTATCTCGGAATGAGGCCAGCCAGGTATGAATCATAACAACATAGCTAAATAACTATTATTTTCTTAATTGTCAAATTTTAGGTCGAAATGATAATTTTGACTTTAACATTAGAAAAACCAATATTAAGAGCATCGGATATGTTTACAGTGGGAATAAATTTATTGTCAAAGGTACCTATAGCAAAATGAATTGACTCTTTTTTTATAACTTGTAATATCTTGAAGCAAAGGGTAGTGTGGTCCCATTACTTCAACACTTGTTCAGCACATGATGGTTCAACATTACAATGAATAAAATATGCAAGAAAAAATAGTGCTCAATTAAAAAAATGTTACGTTGGTTCACACTATATCATATAATAACCTAAGTTTTGGTTAATAATTTTAAATGAATAAAATTTAAATAATTTTCATTGTATCTCAAACGATAAACGATATAAAGGGCTTTTTCACAATTATGAATTACCTTGAATTCACCGTGAACCTAGTGCCTAGATAATAAACAAGTGTTTGCTCCTAATTACGGAACCTGCCTTAGCATTGCAACGTGCTTGGTTGGATTCTCCATTTTCATTGATCATTGCCCTTCGAAAATTTGAATATTATTAGACGTTAATCGTTAAGTTTGGGTTAGTTTCATTGTAACCTAAAAGCTGTATATACGTAAATAAGTGAGAAATTTACTGTGAATGATCTTAGTGAATATTTGGATTTAATATTGGAGAGGAATGTGGTTGCGAAGATATACGTTACATTCAGTCATGCCCATTCATGAATAAGGCACTTGTGGCGAACCACAGAATTGTAACAGCTGTGAGACTCCTCGAAGTTGGTAAAAAAGTTAAAAATATCTTCTGTAGCATTATGGATGCGTGAAGGTTTGGAAATGGGCAAATATTACAATTGTCTTGATAATTTTTATTTGGCTGCATTTATTGGCATGTTTATTTGCCTGTTTATGACCGGATTATATAAAAATCCGAGAGGGTAATTTATGAAAGAGAAAGGGTTTATTTTCCTTTTAGGGAGAGTCTCACGCTAATAGGTACAGCCGCCGAATACATGGAAATGATTATAATTTTTGGAGAATGTGGATGAAACGCACGAGAAGCTGCTCGAATTTATCGGGAACAGTTTCCCGAGAGGATGAGTTATCCTGATTATCCTTTTATTTTTACAAGCTAGTCTTTGATCAATAGTCGTAGCTGGTTTTGACAGCATTTGTTAACGTTAAATGTGAAAAGGATATAGAAAAATCTTGTGATAATCTTTTTTATTGACTGTCAGAAAACGCCGGTAAATCAAGCCTTTACACGAGAACCTCCTATATTGTTTTAATAAACTCTAATGATTCAATTTAATTTTATTGTGGCTATATTTGATTTTAGGTAGCCGGAAATGTTGTTACGTACGTATTAGTGATTTTACAGTTTTATGCAGTATTTTCCAATTGAATTATAACGTTTATTTGCGAATTGAATAACCCTTTCGAAACTTTGACGGATATTACGGAGATGAAATTGACTAAAGTGGAAAAAGTGGCACCCGAGCTTACCTGCTTGAGAGTTGACTGGGCGCTTCATTAATGTTAGGAATTACTGTAGTTCTTTTCACATTTGTCAATTAGTTGAATTTATGTATTATAATCAATAAGTTCTTACAATACGTTAAGAGAAATAACCATTGTTATTTGGATAGTAAACATATTTCGTAAAAATTTATCGGTCAGGCATATTCATTATGCACTTAAATAAAGTTCACTTTCGTGAACTATCTTATCTGCACGTACAGTTTATTCGTATGTTAAAATAATAATTTACCTGTTCTTTAACAAGCAATTTTAAGAAAAAGTTCTGTGACTCTACATGATGTTCTCATAAATATATAAATAAACTCCTGGACACAATTAATGCAACATCATAAATTTGCCACATTTTTTATGCTATTTTTTGTTTGAATTTATGATCCAATTTAAATGATTTCTTTTGTATTATAGGTTGGTTCCTTGACAATGTCATAATTTTTGCTATTTATGATAAAATGTTCCTTTTCGATTTATATCGGGTGTAATAAAAATGTCATGTTTTTTTCCGAAAATTCGTTTCACCCTGTGGAGTATCATAGCAAACAGAACATATAGCAGTTGACAGTAGACGGTAGGTCCATTTTTTGCCAACATTTTCTTTTTTGGTTTACTTCATTATCTCTGTTATTAAAGAATATACGCCGTTTTATAGCGCAACATGTTTTAATAGACTTTTCAAGTGTGTCAATATCGAATACAATATTTGTTATCTGTATAACTGTATAATTTCTGCTCGCTTTAATAAATGAGAAAAAAAAATTAACGAGTTACTTTATTTCATAAAGTAAAATTAAGAGTATAATATACAGTGAGGACCATAAGTCATTTACAAATTAATTCTGAACGTACTATAAAATTCAGAATTAATTCTTAAATTTATCAATATGCTCGGGGGTTAAAACTAAATTGGTCTTCACGTGAATACGCGTTAATAAAAAATTTTCAAATTTGGGAGTTGACTTAAGAATGAAATTACCTTTAAAACGAGGGGTCACTTGACCTCCCTTTCCATAAGAAAAAATGATTCAAAATGGCGCCTAACTGTCATTTTGAAAGTTTCAACTGTCATTTTTACGTCAAAAAATAGTATTTTTACTCCAATATAAACACCCCAAATTTCGCGACAAAAGCTCTTACCATTTAAAAGTTAAAGGGGGGGTGACGGACTTTTGGTCCTCACTGTATAGTGTGAACCATATGTAATGAATAAATTAATTTTCTTAGTTAATATTTGTACAATTATGAAACCTTCAAACAGGTCAATTTTTGTTTTTTAAATTGAATTTAGTAACTTAAGATTTTCACCCCTAACTGCAACCCCCTAAGTATGAGACTTACCACCCCTAAATTTTCAAATTTGAAGGGTAGGCTTGAGATACCTCATTTAAAAGGCAATTTCAATCTCCATTCGGTAGGGCCATTTTTTATTTATTCTGTTGTCTAGTTACGGATATAATGACATTAGAACAGTAATCATTGTAAATTTCATATTTTCACATTATTCTTTTATACATTGTAATTAATAAATTAGCTGTAAGTTGTTCAGACGTATAAGACTTACCACCCCTAAATTTTTAAATTAGAGGAGTAGGTTTTTATTTTTGATAACAGAAATTATAAAATAAATTATAAGGAAACACGAAGAAATCATGTAGAAAAGGCAAAAATTAAATGGATTAAATCCTATTTAGGCAATTCATCGTCTTTCTAAATTTTAACGCGTCTTAGGGTCGTAGTGCCGTAGTCACACTTTTCCGGACATGGGTAATATCGGTAGCATATCTGATTGTTCTCTACGAGTGCGTTTCTCAACTTCACAACTAGATTCCAACGTCAGGATAATTCGAATATAACGATTATACACCCAGCGTTTCGCAACCTCTCGGTGTACAAATCGAATACGTATAGGATTCGGGAAAGTCGTATCTGTTCCCTACTAACGCATTTCTCAACCTCGCTAGTAAAGTACAGCGATAAACGGATCGGTTTTACCAAGCGTTTCTCAAACTCTCGGTAAAACCAATTTGTTAGGTTCGAAGGGCAACACGAAAGGAAATCAAAATCGAATACAAAATAAAATCTACTATTGACTACACTCACCAGTCTTCGGTCGTACATTTTCATAGTCCATTTACAGTTCTTGCAATTGTCTGACGAACTTGTATAATAATACCTACTCTTTTTTATAAATTGTAATTAGTGACTTTCAGTTTTGTGAAGAATATTTTTTTAACTATTTTTGTTAAAGTTAATGTTATATATAAGTGATGTTATAGAGTTTATTGTTAATCAAAATGATGCTTTCTTTTTAATGCATGAAACTCTCTTGAAAATTAAAGGAATTTTAAAAGTCGATGGTCAAGATAAGGTTTCTCTAGCATCCAATTTCGCTGCATTTTTGCTTAACTCTTGCTCTTACAGTGCAAGGGAAATAGAAACAGTTAGAGATCCTGGAATAGTTAGTACTGCAAGAGTATATTTATGTTATGAGCTAAATTCAAATTCAACTGCTGCAGCTGGATGGAATTATCCTAATAAACCTATATTGAATTAGGCAGATAAATCATTTAGCATACTTATGCCACTTAAACATACAGGGTGTCCCTGAAAGTGTGAGAAATCTCTCGGATCTATATAGAACATAAAAAAATAAGATGAGGAGTTCCTATAAAAAATTTCCCTACAGGCCCTCCCTACGAAGATATGAGTTCCAGAAGGGCGCCACTGGAAATAGGTTTTCCTTAAATATCTTCTAAAGCACTTGATATAATTAAACAAGAATTTAATATGATTGACACTATGATGGCCTCAAAAATTAGTGTCCTTGAAACATATTTAGCTTTGTTAGTTTACCAGGGCCGGGCTAAGGCTAACACCTTAATGCATAAATTTTTAACACCCTGTATGATAAAGACTTAAAAAACATAAATCTGGAAAGCTTGAATCATAAACTTATAAAAAGGTACTCCTCTCAATTATCGATGAAATGAACCGTTTACAAGAAAAACAATAATAAACGATTTATTTTTACCAGAAATGGTATCACAAATTAACACAATTTACATGTATGGGATGATGAAAATCCGCATTGGGATAACTTTAATCGGTAACTTTACTTCAGAGCGCTTTTCTTGATTTAATAGAGCACTTACCATTTAAAACCCACTGAAACATATGTACTTTGTGCACTATGGGGCACCACCGTTTCTGGTTTACAAGTACTGGTTCACTTAGTTATTATTGTTTTTCTCATAAACGGTTCATTTTATCGACAATTGAGAGGAGTACATTTTTTCTAGTTTAAGGTTCAAGATTTCCAGATTTATGATTTTTAAGTCTTTATCATACATGGTGTTGAAAATTTAGGCATTAAGGTATAAACCTTAGCCCGGCCCTGCTAAACCAAACAAGTTAAATATGTTTCAAGGACACTATTTTGTGAGGTCCTTACTAGTGTCTATTATATTAGATTTTTGTTAAATTATATCAAGTACTTTAGAAGATATTGAACTGACAAAGAAATTTGCGGAATATGATTCGTCTAGTGTGTGACGTCTAACGACCCGGCGAAGGCAGCTTAAGGCGAGTAAGCGCGCTAGGCAAGGGGAGGTAGGGAGGACAGTATCACGCCGGCGTTGGCGTGGCGAACTACAATTCGGTGAACGGCGAATATCGGCGACATATTATAATGGCGATTATTGGTGTTGTAATGATAAAGTGTTTTTAATAAAATCACGGCGTTTCAAATCAGAAGTGGGATCAGGACCAGCGTGCGAAGCGGCGAAAGGACGAAGGATTTTCAGACGGAAAATCTCCGGCGAAGAAAGGGCGAGACCTCCATCTTGGTTTGTTCAGGTGTCAAAGTTCTACTTAATGTTTAGGCGATTAAACAGTAAGTACCCATTTAATTATTGCGGCGATATAATAATATTTCGGGATAAGGTGAGCGCGCCGTATTTGTGAAATTTAAACAAAAAATTCAAAAGCGAAATCCGTTACCGGCGAAAAAGGATGGGTGTGCGCATGTGCAGCGGCGAATGTTGTTAATTTGACTTTTACAGTCGACGGCGAGAGTTAACTTGACTAGTGGTGACAAAAAACAATAACAAATATGGCGACGAGATTCCGATGTTCAACGGCGACCATGGGCGTGCGGTTTGAATTAAATTTTAATAAAATTTTCCAATGGCGTAGTTTTATTTTATTTTAACAAATTGGCGATTTGTTTATTGGTTTCTTTTAATGTCGAATTTATTATTGGCGTTTGTTTGTTTAATTATATATGACGTAACTAACTATATATTTATATATGACGAACTACGGCGCAGTCATCGATGAGTGTTTGACCAGGCGCAAGCATTTAACCGAGCGAATAACTGCGTTTCAATATTTAAGAAAAACCTATTTCCAGCGGCGCACTTCAAGGACGCTTACCTTCGTAGGGAGGGCCTGTAGGGAAAAACTTTATAGGAACTTCTCATCTTATTTTTTCATGTTCTATATGGATCCGAGAGATTTCCCACACTTTTAGGGCCACCCTGTATATTTAACGTTTTCAAGGACTATAACATGATGTAAGCGTTTTTCGCCAGTACGCTTACGAGTGGCGCTCTTCGGTTATTTTCGGAATATGGGGTTTGTCTCGGGCGCCAGATTTTTTTTGGTGGTTTACACCACTTACCTTCAGGTACAGCGGTGAAGGGCCTTAGGTAGCTACAGATGGAGATACGGCACTTCCAGGGGTCAAGAAATTATCGACGTTCGAAAGCGGTTATTAGGTTTTAATTATTGCTACTAATTATGGAAGCGGCCGGTCGCTTAAATTTTAGACGGGGTACGGAAATAATCGGGACGAGTGTCTTTGTTAAATTATCACGATAATTTATTAATCGAAAAATATTTTGAATAAACAAATAAGATAACTCTTAAAAATGAAGTAGAAAAGCGAAAAACTTGTAAAGCGATAAAAGGTATGAACGGTATACAACGATATCTTTGGAAACACTTCAACCTTGCAGCGTAAAACTTTATAAACGGTATTCGTTACCAATTCTGTGGGCTTACGAGTTTAGACGGTTTTATCCACGAGGAAATGATCTGTACGGACTTTCGGGTCACAATCAAAGTATCAGGGAAAATCTTCACCACGGGTTCTTCGAGCTGAAGTCTCCAGAAAAGAATCCTCCAAGGTGAAGGTGTGAGAAATATCGCAAGTCAAATTCTCCGTGCAAGTGGTATTTTCACACGGTCCTATAGGACTACTACTATAGTAGTAGTGAATATTTCGTAGGAACAAATGTATCTCGGCGCATAGCTACAATCCATTTCCTCTTAAGCGTTGGATCAGTTAATTGGAAATCTAAAAATCCAAACGAATATACATAACCTTACATTGTTTATCTCTCTCTCTTTTAATCCTGTCATCAATTTTCTGCCACTGCACTTTCTCCATAGGTTATAAGCTCTATGGTCGCAGCCGTTGGATCCGCCTAATTTCGCATTTTCAATGGATTTTCAGCGTTAAATTCAAGGTAAGTAAGCTTATTTGACGATTTAATACCTCTACAAACAATCTCAAACGATATTTAAATGGTCCCGTACAAGAAATAACCCATTTAAAAATTGTAAGGTTAAGTTGCATAAAGCCGATTTTTAATCAAATTATTTTACTTTTTAGAGGGTCTACGGTGTTAGCCGTAGAATGGAAAGTAGGTTTAAATTTTTATTTTACTTAATTTCATTTTTACTTAATTTTCTTTATTTTGTAGAATTGGTACAGGATAATAGGAAGTAAATGACAACAAGAAGCATAAAGTAAACCACCAACAACGGTTAGGATAATATTTTCGATTTTTTCTACGATTTTCACAATTCTTCGAAACAACTCGTACTTCGATCAAAGTATCTTCAGATACAAGAATAATGTGTTTAAAACGTATGTATTTATTAATAATACGTTAATAGGACAAAATATCATTCGAATGCAATTATTTTGAACAAAAATAAGAAAAATAACGTAGTAACGAATTTTTTATTATTTGTAGAATTGAAAAGTAGGGTTATTTTTCTTTCTTATAATTTCCTTATTGTGCAGGAATGGTCCGGGAAAATAGGACGGAAATGACAATTAGAAACGGATAATAGACCACCAGCAACCATTAGGACAACGTTTTGGATTTTTTCCTGCTATTTTATAATTTGTTAGACAAAATTTTAAAGTAAAAGAAGAAGATTCTTAGGCCTTTTACCATTCAGGTCAGTGTCTACATAAATCTTACGATACCTATCTAAATGTAAGTAAATGAATAAAAAATCATTTCTATAACCATTTCATTGAATAATCTATAAAAATAAATAAGATTAAATAATCCGTTTAAAATTTTTGGTCCAGAAATTTGGAAAATGTCAACACTGTCAACAGTGTCATTTGAAACTGTCGTCGGGAAGGTACGCAGCCGTTGGATACGCTTAATTTCGCATTTTTACGGGATTTTTAATGTTAAATTCAAGGTAAGTGAGCTTATTGGACGATTTAATACCTCTACAAACAATCTCAAACGATATTTAAATGGTCCCGTACAAGAAATAACCCATTTAAAAATTGTAAAGTTAAGTTGCATGAAGCCGCTTTTTAACTAAATTATTTTACTTTTTAGAGAGTACGGCCTACATTTTACAATAATTACTCAAATGAAGATGAAAAGAAGGTCCCAGTAAGCATATTGTGCTAAATTCCGTTGATTATTAGCCAATATTTGGATTCGAAGAATTGTCTACTTAGAAAATCCTACCATAATACATGGTGTTACATTTGAAGGAATACCAGTTTTTGGGTGTATGAACCGTTTGTAAAGTATATATCTACAGAAAGAAGGCCAAATAGTCGTTGTTTTAAGGAAAAAATGATAAAAATCGGTTAAGAATTAACGAAGATATCATTTTTACCTTGGTTCGAAGAATACGTGGTTATTTTTATCCAAAAGTAAAACGTTAGTACTTGATAAAATGTTCTATTAACACAAAATATTTATTGATATTTAACAAAGTATCGAATGATTTTTTGTTACCCTAGAATGAAAAGGAACGTTAGATTTTTTTGTTTTACTTATTTCCTTTTTTTGTAGGATTGGCACAAGAAAATAGGAAGTAAATGACTACTAGAAATGCAAGCGATTTTCACCTTTCTTCGAACAACTTTTACTTCAGTCGAAGTATCTTCGGGTACCAGAATAATGTGTTTAAAACGTAAGTACTTATTGATAATAGGTTAATAAGACATAAAATATCATTTAAATACATTTATTTGGAACAAAAATCCTAAAAATTGATTGAAAAATAATGTAGTAACGAATGATTTTTTGTTATTAGTAAAATTGAAAAGTAGGTTTAGATTTATGTTTTACTTATTATTTACAAATTTTGCAGGATTGGTACCGGAAAATAGAAAGAAAATGACGACTAAAAACGGCAGTTGAAACACCAGCAACGGTTAGGTTAATGTTTTGGATTTTTCCTGCGATTTTCACCTTTCTTCGAAACAACTTGTATTTCGATTGGTGTACCTTCGAAGACTGGAATAATATGCTTTAGAGGTAAGTAATTACTAATGGCTAATGGCAATGCCCACGACCTTTTCGCAAGCATAGTTAAATAAATATGGTCTCGCTAGCTACGCGAGCTCGACTACCTTGCTCCACATAATGATATATGCTCTGCCGCATAGACACACAGCTCGAAGGTCTGCCTTCGGCCTACGGCCTTCTCGCAAAGACAGTTAAATGCAGACAGCCTTCGAACTGCCAGTCGAACTGGTACATACTGCCTACAAATTGAATATTGAAAGGGTAATGATTGAATTTTCTATGATAAGGAGCCCTTTACTAACGATTTTTCTGTATTCTTAGAAATCCTGAAGCTGTTTCAAGCCTTCCGAGAGAAGATTACATGAAGATTACAGAAGATACAAGACAGTGTTACTACCATAAATTTAAATAATTTGGAGATCCATGGTATTTTACCGTTTTCTATCTTTTACCAGAATATTCTGTCTTCAAAATGAATACTGAAAAGGTAAGAGTTAAAATTTCTATGAGAATGAACCCATTTCTAATGATTTTTATTTTATTTTTCAGGATTCCGAAGCCGTTTCAAGCCTTAATTATCTATTAGAGGGAACCAACCCAACTTTAAAGACATTTTGGAATTCTGAAATCTCTACGAACTTTTACAACTTAGTCAAGACACCTGGATAGCAGGATTTTCGCTCGGATTGATTCCTTTACCAGCAGATCAATGTCCTTGCGGTTTTTTACAACAGTTAATGAAGAACTGGATCCATTCTAAACGATTCTAGGCAGTTCTAAGCGATTCTAGAACGTTCTAAATTATTCTAAAGCGTTATAAATGATTCTGGAGCATTCTAAATGATTCTAGAACGTTCTAAATTATTCTAGACAGTTCTAAATGATTCTGGAGAATTGTAAATGATTGTAGAACGTTCTAAATTATTCTGAAACATTGTAAATGATACTGGAGCATTCTAAATGATTCTAAAATGTTCTAAATGGGTTTAGGCAGTTCTAAAAGATTCTGAAGTGTTCTAAATAATTCTAAATAGTTCTAAATGATTCTACATTATTGTAAATGATACTGGAGCATTCTAAATGATTGTAGAACGTTCTAAATTATTCTAGACAGTTCTAAATGATTCTGAAACATTGTAAATGATTCTGGAGCATTCTAAATGATTCTAAGACGTTCTCTATGGGTTTAAACAGTTCAAAAGGATTCTGAAGTATTCTAGATAATTGTGAACAGTTCTAAATGATTCTGAAATATTGTGATACCTGGAGCATTTTAATTGATTCTATGAGTTTAAATAGTTCTAAAAGATTCTGAAGTGTTCCAAATAATTCTGAACAGTTCTAAATGCTTCTGAAATATTGTAAATGATACTGGAGCATTCTAATTAATTCTAAAACGTTCTAAATGGGTTTAGACAAAAATTCGCCCAGATATTGTACAAAAAGCAATCCGCACTGGCATTCCAAATAAGTCCAAGCGTCCGTGCATTTTCATTCGCACCAAATCTATAGAACCTGAATGACCATGCGACTCCTTGCCCCTCAGTACCTCTGCACTATTCGACATGAACTTACACAATCGAAAACCAACACCAGCTACAGCATTGGTCACCTTGTTTGCAATGTTGACTGCTTCATCGATGTTGGATACCCCCACTCAACATGTCGTCTACGTAAAAATGAGATTTAATAACATCGCCGGTAACAAGGTCATCCTGTTCCAACCCATGGGATAGCCAAAAGCGCAGCGGCTGAAGTACCTTAAGTTACTGTTGTTTGCTCGTAAGTGTCCAAAGGGTCGTAAGGGTCGTCTCTCCAAAATATACGCTGCAATGGCCTCTGACTAGGTGTGATGAGGCACATGCATAGACCTATTAACTATGGACGCGGTTTAGACAAAGAGGTAATGTTGTCGATGAATGACAGAGATGCAGCTAGTTTGGGCATATGGCAATGAGAGATTGGACAATGCAGTAGCCAATAGCAAGAAAGCAAAAGACCACGTGAGTTACGTTTTCAGATATGCAAGGAAGTTGGAGCAGGGGAGGGTAGCTTATGGTAAAATAGGGTTGAGGATTGCAGCAGAGGATATTGTGATTTATTATTTTTTTGCCGAGCAAATTGCGTTTTTCAGCTGAGCCTAAATTCCCACGCATTTGCAAATACAGTTCTTATTTTGTATTGTTAATTGGAACATCCTACCTATTAGCCAGTACAGATTTCGCAATTTAAGACCTAGATGCTTTCTCTTGTAAAAAATATGTTTCTTCCTGGTCATTCTTCTGTCCAAGTGGATACCAAGATAAAAACAATATTTAAATATTAAGCGTATAAATAATTTAACAAATTAATAGCCTTTTTTCACGCACCCTGTATATATTTTATATTTTTTTTGGTCCCGCCTACATTTAGCCCAAACTAGCTCCATCTCTCACGGACCTCTCTCTCTATCATTGGGAACGCTGAATAACCTCAAAATAACGATTGTGCCACGTCCATACTTAATAGGTCTATGGGCACATGCGATACATTTTCTCGATGTCGCCAGCAATCACGAAGTTATACTTTCGATAGGAAATAAGCGTGGAAAATAAATCAGGTTTAATCGTGGGTCCCACCATCTGCAGATCATTGAACCAATAACCAGAAGTGGTTGGACAGAAAGAGTCGGAAACCACCCTTAACTTAGCGGAAGTGCTGGACTCCTTGAATATGCCATGATGTGGCATATAGTATGCGTGTTCTGCCGTTTCCGGTTCCTTCACCCTTACCATGTGGCCAAGTCTCCTATACTGTGACCTACTACATACCAGGACCCGGGTATGTTTTATATTTACCTTCGTGATCGTCTAATTATTTTATATCCGGGATATAGAGCTGACGCTAGACTAGTTAGAATAAAACAAAAGTAAACCTTAGAATATATTTATTTTACCAATTTATGTACAATTATAAATACTATTTAAACCTAACCAGTTCAGAGCGGGTCCTTACGGAACCCCGTCCGAACGTGCAGGCCAAACCAACACCTGTAAGTAATTTATTAACTTTTATATTAACCTGGTTGATATTCTCAGGGTGGAATTTCCCATAGCCGTATTACACGGGATTGGCCAGAGGTGCCGCCGTACTAGGATGCGAGGATCCCTTATGTTCTGGTTATGGCACATAACATCTTTTTATTCGTATTATACAGAGTGTCCGGTACACTGGCCAGAGGTGTCCCATTTGGGTCAACACATACATCTTTTTATATTTAAGTGTCCGGATCACTCGAGAGAGGTTGGGATATTAGTTAGTAACGCCCATGTGGACATCCAACTCGGTAGTATATCAACCATAATTTGCGGGTCAAGTTAAACATACTTGTAACCCGACCAAAGAAGCCAAATGTTGAATTATGACGGTATATGTCATTCGACAAGATATGGCTCGGACCGTCCACTCAGACACGGTCCCGCAACTACGTCGCTCTTCCGCAGGTTCGGCTCGACTAACCTGGTGATAAACAGAGCACAGGCAAGCTAATGTCATCGGACGTTTCGGACTCTGATTCGTTCATGATTTCAAATAAACGGGGTGTGCGATAATTAGGGTTTATTCGGTGTGTATGTTCGGAAGGTTCAGTAACGGGTCGTCGCATTCGTCTATGGGGCGTCAGGACTGGGGCGGTTTCACGGACTGCGCTCGCTTCGTCGAGGTGGCCACGGGTAGTCGGAAGACCCACGGTCGTCAGAGCTTCTCGGGTCGTCGCGGCTTCTCGGGGCGTCGGGGCTCCTAAGGACGTTGGGGCGTCGCGGGCCGTCAGGTCTTCTCGGGGCGTCGGAGTGTCGCGGGTCGGCAGCGTCTTCGGAGCGTCTGGTAGGCAACGGAGGGTAGCGTCGGAGTTGGCGTCGTCTTGTTGTTGGCAGGAACTTGGTTCGAAAACTGAACGATGGTCGTCTCGGGATCACCCTTTTTATACACGAAAAATCCGTGACGTATCGCGGATTTTACCCTGGTTCTCACGGCCATGTGGTAACTTGCTATCAACACTTGTACTTATCTAGTGCGCCACATGTGGGATCTTTTACAGAAAATATTATCTATTCGTTAATGTGTTTTCGGAATTGATAATTTTACTAGGTACCCGGGTCTGGTAGGTTACAATACTCATCCATGAATGCACGATATCTACTAGCAAACGCGGAGTTCCTTTCGAACTTGCACTCCAGATTGAAGAATCTCTTCCTAGCAACCTCGCTTGATTCACCCAGCACGTGAGGGTTATGTTTTAAAGGGATCGCAACCACGAACCTGCCATTCTCATTTTTTGTGGTGTTTTCTATGAAATGCGCCTCCACCATTTCCTCTTCCTTGGACCAGAGCTTGCGACTAGGTATCTCCTCGATCTCCCAAAACTGCGACACTTCCTCTCTATGCAATCCAACTTTAACAAGTTACAACGAACGATATGATTATTTTGAGTCGGGACTGAGCCGCCAACTATCCAACCAAATATAATTTTTTGAAGGGTTGGTTCATTTTGACCTAATTTGATTTGTCCCACGCGCAAAACTTCATAAAAATGGTCTGCTCCGATCAGTAGGTCTATTTTATCTGGAATATGGAAATTCGGATCAGCAAGCTTGATGTTCGAGGGTATTTTCAAAGAACCGCTATCAAAATGAGATTTATGTTTTATTTCTGAATGTGTTCCGTTTAGGCCTCCGATTACTAACTGAGTAGGAGTTTTCTCAAGCCCCAACAATTCCGCCTTGTGCGAAGTGAGAAAGCTGGCTTTGGACGCCGCGTCTAAGAGACCAAAATAGGCCTATCGAATCTGTCAATACCAGGAACGATTAGGGTTGACAAAAAGACCTGATTAATGGGTGCGTTCAGGGAACGCAGCTGTTGGCAACTGTTGGCAAGTGTTGTCTGCAGCGGTTCCCTGAACCACAAAGCTAAGCTCGTGTTCAATTTTATTCGCTTTTATTCGCTTCTATGTGCAGCATAAACAACACTAAGGGCCGGTATTTATTAGTTGCTTTAGGGCCCTTCTTTGTTCTTTTAACTCGATTTTTTTGTCTTCCTTTGCTCTTCCTTCATTTCTCATCTTCGTTATTTCCCTCCGTATTTTAATACATCGTTGTTTTGCATCTCTAATATCGCTTGTCCACCAATACGGTATCTCTCTCATCGTATTTTTATTTTTGAGTCCACTTTTTTTGCGCATTTTTTAATCGTACTTGTTAGCTCTGCTAGGTTCTTCATCGGGTAGTTCTCAGTGTTCAAGAGTTTTCTAAATCTATCTACATCGTATGCATATCTGTTCGCTTGGTACGGTTTTGTTCCGGTTTTTTTTGTCCGATATTTCGTAATAGAGATGTTTGTGGTGTGTGTAGATTTCTTCGTCTAGCACTCTCCAGTCCTTGATAAATTTTTCCGCTTTTTTGGTGCAAAGTGTCACATCTATATGTGATTTCGTGTTTCCTCGAACGAATGTTGGTGCCCCTGAGTTCGCTGCCACTAATCCCAGGGTTGCCATCCAGTCGGCCCACACTAGTCCTCTGGCGTCCGTAATGGGGGATCCCCAGTCCGGCGCCTTCGCATTAATGTCGCCGGCTATGACGACGTTCCCCTTCCCGATGTGTATGACCTTGTACATAATGTCATCTACTACTTCCTCGTATTCTTTATTGCCCAGACTGGGTGGGATATAACACGTTATTATACACAGATCTTTGAACTCACATACGATGTATCTCGATAGTGCTTCCACTTTCTTTAGTCCGCATTGTTTGTTTCGAATATAAACCGCCACGTCTCTCCGGGTGTCACTGATCCATCCTCTTTTTTCGGTTATTTTTTTGTTCGGCTCCGAAACGATTAGAAAGTCGATTTTTCTTTTCTCCACGATTTCATGCACTACATCATGTGCGGTCCTACTTCTTCCTAAATTACATTGTAAAATTTTCATTGCTTAAGATTTTTTATACATAGCCTAAAAAAACAAAAACATGCACAGTAAAATTTCAACGACACAGAACATATACTAGTATATCACTTCGCGTTAGCTAGGTCTATTGCTATTCCTACTTTCCATACGCACCAGCCTCGTTCTCATTTTGTTTTCTCTAGTCTCGATTATTAGTTCTCTAAACACTGGACATTTCATTTGGTCGGCCCTATGCCCTTTCATTTTGCACTTTATACAGTACGACTCGTTTTTACAGATTTTCGCTTTGTGTCCTTCTTGTCCGCAGTTTAAACATATCTCAGTTCCATTTCCTACTTCTTTGCATTCCGCTGTTCTATGACCATGCTCTAGACATTTGTAGCACCTTGCGATAGTTACGTGCTCTTTTACATCGCAACTTAACCAACCTATCTTTATCTCCCCTGCGGCAATGAGCTCCAGCGCTGCCTGCCTTGGGATGTCCACAATTGCTGTTTTTTCTTTTGATTTTCCTGTCTTAATTCCCCTCACGTCGATTTGTTCTGCTTTTAAGTTTACGGTTTTGACCAATGCCTCTGTAATATCCTGCTCCTCCGTGTCCGCTCCCATTCCTAGTATAAGTATTGTGGTTCCGCTCATCCTGGTAGTAATCGTAATATCCTTGCAGTGTTGGTTTATTTTACCCTTTAAACGCTCCGCCTTATCCTTTCCGCCCTCGACTGTTATATGCACGTCCTCTTCTCCCACTTGTTTTATCCTTTTAACTTTGATTCCTAGTTGTTCTATGTCCACCTTTTCCTTGACTCTTCTTAGTAAGTCGGCGTACGAACTTCCTGTGCTCTTGATTAATATCGAGCTACTCGTTTCCCGCGAACGCCATAATAACCGCCAACCTAAAGTTGACGATTCGGTTAGGCGCCGATCAAACACTCGTTTGAGATCTTGAATGAGGTTCGGAAATGTTGAGGAGATGACGATAAGGTGGTCCAGGTAAGCCAGTAAGTAGATGTCAGACAGGCCTGCACGAAACTTGTCGATAACGCGCTGAAAAGTCGCCGGCGCGTTGCGCAGTCCAAATGGCAAACGGTTATAATTGGCTGTGAGATGTTTCAGGGGATCAAATCCCTGAGCTACTAGTCTGGCTTTTCGTCTTTTCAGCGTTCCATCGCTGAGGAATTTGTTACGAAGTACGGTGCGACAACCGATGACTTTAGAGTTCCTGGGACGGTCCACGATGGTCCAAGTATCATTCATTACAAGTGACTTGATTTCATAATAAATCGCATCCTCCCAGGAAAGTCAATTTGGTCTAGATTATGCCTTCGAATAAGGTATTTCGCGAGCAACCATTGAAAGTTCTGCCAGATTTACGAAGTCATCGTCAACATTTTGATCGTTGTCGGAATAATCATCTTCGTCGATTTGAGGAATTTCGGCAGGAGCCATATTATATCGTTTAGTTGGTCTACCTGGTCGACTAGTACGAACGATAGAAGGTCTGCCAGGACCGCGACGAATGTTCGCTTCGGGAACAATTTCATCCCGTTGATTTTGTTCCGGACGAGGCCCCGGTTCAGCTTCAGGTACAGGAGGTAATGCAGGAGCATCGTTCGTATTATCCATTTGGATTTCGATCTCGACGTCGTTTTCATCATTCTCGATCGTCGAATCTGGTTGCAAAATTTCCTCGAATTCATTCATAGTTTGAAATTCGTCCAGGAATCTGACCTCTCGAGTTTCCAATATTTTTCCTCTTCCCGGAAACCATACGCGGAACCCTTTGGATACGTTAGAATAACCGACGAATATACCTTCTTCGGCCCTCGCGTCGAATTTTCCTGGATTTGGTTTCTGAATTAATGCGAATACCTTGGATCCGAAAGTCCTGAAGAACTTCACCGTTGGAGACGATCCGTTCCATTTTGTATATGGTGTGCCTTCTTTTAGGCAATTTGAAATGCAACGATTTCGAATATGGCAAGCCGTGGCGACAGCTTCGGCACAGAATGAAGGAGGTAGATTCGAATGAATCAGCATGCAACGGGCTGAATCGACCAACGTCTTGTTCATACGTTCGGCAACGCCATTTTGTTGTGGTGTATACGTTGTTGAGAGTCGTCGCTGAATCCCATATTGCCCTACAATTTCATTCATCTTCGAATTTAAGTATTTGGTGCCATTGTCGGATTGCAGATTCTGAATTTTACAACCCGTATGAATTTCGACTAAACTTTTGTAGTCCTTGAAGGCGTCGATGACGTCGCTTTTATGGCGAAGGAAACTTACCTCGAACCAATTCGTATAATCATCGATGAAGGTTACAAAGTACCTGGCGCCCCCTTTTGATTCGGTTCTCATGGGACCGCATACGTCGCTGTGCACGATCTGTAGAGGTTTTGTAGACCGTTTTTCTCTTTGTGAAAAGTGAAAGTGGCGTTGTCGTATATTAATGAAAAACTGATCACCGCGTATTGTCGTAAAAAAAAGATAACGAACCTCAAGTAGTGTCATCATCCCGCAGATCAAGTATACCGACTTTTAATTTCAAAGCACAGTGTTTTCTCTTTACTAAAGAGATTACACCGGACTTTTTAAATAAACAGAAATAAGAGGACATGGTGCAACAATTGGGAGTGAAAACTACAATTTTAAAAGCAGCTGAAGAACGGGATGATGGCTGGGGACGGGAAATAATAAAAAGAATTGAAAATCGTGGCAGATTTGAATGCAGTACAGGCAAGATATCATAGATCGTGTCAAAAGTGTCTGTATAATCGAGTGCCATCGGGAAAAACGAGGATATCGGCCTGCAACTAACGTTAATGAAGCGATGGAATATATTTACTCGTATCTTACCGAGAATTCTGAAGAATGTCAATTTTCGCTCGATGAGCTCATGAACCAAATTGAAGGGGAGAACCGTAAAAGCTCGTCTTATGAATAAATATCAAGAAGATGTACTTATCATTGAAAAACATAAGCAATCGCCTGTCGTCTGCTTCCGGGACACAGGTTACAAATTTCTAGCTGACCAATGGTACGCGGCAAAAAAGTTAAATCTCAATGAAGAACGGCTTCGTGTTATGTTCTCGGCACGACGTTAAGAGCAAAAAGTTGTTTGTTTGGCACCATCTTATCGCCGGTCGGTGGTCGCTGGTCGGTAGCCGATATTCATTCCGTTTGACGAAGAAAATCGCTTCTTGGGGGCTTACTTTAAAATAGGGGGTGGGTTTGTAATTATATCTACGGACAAGCTCGGAAAATTAATATTAATCCTCCTTCAGGTACGTCGATTAATCTTATAATTTTCCTTCGCTTGTCCTTGATATAATGTAGATGTTTAGAGTGCATATGGAAGCGATTTTCCGGTTGCGTACATTTATTTAATAGTAAGGAACCATGTCCTTAATATAACAGTATTGTGATTAATGAAACAAGAGAATAATACACATTAGTAGAACATATTTACACTTATCTAATACCTACAATATTTCTCACATCTGGAAATATCTATAATAATAATCTAATAATTTAATAATAATACATGATATATGATATAATCATGATACATAATATATGATATACCGAGCGTCCAGGTTCGAGCCCTGTAATCAGTAGAAAGAGAGAATAATTCGAACTGAGGAGAGGCGCGGCTTCGGAGCGATGAATCGGCAGACGAATGCAGCGCTGGAACTTGGCCGCTCGGTATAATGTAACTATACCGGGTGTCCGGAATTTCAGGAGACAAACTCCGGGGGATTGTACACCTTTTCTGGAGGCAGCCCAAGTTGATGCGTGGCGCGCAATTTTAGTACTTCTTTGAGCCATCGGCTTATAGTTTGTGATGTTGCAGGGTGGAATGGTTTTTTATGAGTTAAGATCATTTGTTCGTGATTGTTACGAAGTTGTGAAGTTTTTCCTAGATACAATGCAATAGTGTGCCAACGCATAATTCAGAAGCCTCTAAAAAATTGAAACAATAAAGGTGGCTGGGGCTTATTTAGTTTCGAAGTTTTAATTTTCTCTGCTATTTTTATCTCTATTCTGTCGTCTCTTTTAATTATGTTTCCAATTTTTATTTTGGATAACGATTGTACCCTGGTTGCTGATGAGATTGCCATTAGAAAAACAAGTTTATAGGTTAATTGTTCTAGTTAGTTGGTATCCATTAAACCATTTTTTGATAACTGACAATACTGAATCCGGATTCCACGTGTAGGAGTATTTTGGTTCAGAAGGCCTTATATTTGCCACGCCTTTTAGGAATCTATTAATGCATTTTGAGTTTTGCTCATTTGGTGCAAAGATCAGGTTTAAAGCTGATCTATAGGAATTGATGATAGAATAAGACCTGCCGTTAACCAATATATGTTCCAAGAATTCTAGATACCTGCCTAGACTGTACACGAAGGGGTCCGTATAATGTCTTTGCGTGCAGAACTCCCAGTATTTTTTAAAGCAGTTAGTGTATTGCTTAGGGTTCCATCTGACAATGAATTTATTACACTAGTTTACAGAACATCTGTTGCCAAAGAAATTTTAGCTGTTTCTGACTACATATGATATGCTATTTTCAAAAATTAGAACTCGCTGAACGCTCGGAAAGGGGGCTATGCCACCTTTCAACCCCCCCGCGGCACAAAGCCAAGGCCTACCGGCCTTGCCTTTTGTACCACGGTTTTGGACACTGACCCGATTAGTAAAAACCCAGTGCAATGCCTATTATCTCCTTGAATTGAGACATATTCTGAGACATTTTAACTAAATCAAATTAGCGTTTTTAAACTTTGCAACTCTCAAAAACAAATAACCAAAAAAAATATACAAAAGGAACGTAATAAGTAAAACAACAATTTTACTTGGAATCTAACACGTTTAATGTGCCTCCGTTAGAATTTATTATTTTAATGTTTATATGTTGGATTATGTTTCTTCGGGCCGGCTCGACGCGGCCCTCCCGAACGCCTTCCCGTCCGGCGACTGGCGTTGCTGTTGGCGTTGCCGCTGACGTTGCCGACCGCCTCCTCCACGTCCATTTGGTTGGGCCTGACTGGGCCCTTCCTCCTCCATTTCAACTGCTTTAAAAGAAAGAGAAATAATAATTCTAAAGAACTAACCGGAATTAACTAATTTAATGAACAACAAAAGAGTACAATAATAAAAATTAATTCCATAAAATGACTAAATAATCTAAATATACGTACAGCTAGGCGCGGGGGATGCTGGCTGAGGCAGACTTCTATTCAATTCATCCATATTTAAATGGTCGTTTTTTCTTTCTATAAAGAGTAAGTTGTACTATATATAGTAAATATCTAAATATATGTATATAGATATAATATAGATTTGTGACAATTTAAAAACGTACAATTGATGTCTTACAAACGAAAGATGATATTTATTGAAAAAAAAAGTATCTACGGATACTCATCATTAAAAATACCTAAGGTTTTTTTATTGGCTTTTAGAGCTTTTTAACATTATAACCCAAGTCTGCTTTGTTGGTTTTAAGATAAAATTGTTAGATAATAATTAGATAATAATTAGATAATAATTTGGTGAGTTCTCTTTTAGTCCATTTTAGTTCCCTCTTCATATCTTAGAAATGGTTTTAGGCATTTTTTGATATCATGTTTCGTTTGTGATAGATATAGCCCTTGTAAGTTTTTAAATTTTCACTCTGTGTCTATGTGTTTATATTTAGTTAAAACTAAAATGCTAATTCTGTTATAGTTTTTAAATATTATTTATATGATAATTAAAATTTTACACGAGAATCACCATCTTGAAAACAATTGTGACGTGTAGGTAGTACTTTATTGCAAAATTTCTTTAAATAATTAAATGGAATAAAACAGAATATAATATAATAAAACATAGTACATGATTGCAATAGTTATAGATATAGAAAGAAATATAAACACAATAAGAAAATATCTAGTCTTAATCAAATCAATTAAAGTATATTAATGAAGCGCACGGATTGACCGGAACATTTTCTTAAATTATTCAAAATCTTTTAATGGCTTTGGGCTAAATATATACACTAATTATTACATATTATTACAAATATGGATAATATATACACTAAATGCAAGCCCGGTAGTGTTATAGACACTAACCCATATAAATATCCTGGTTCTTATTTTTTATTTAATGTCTCAACTACAAAGACTATTCAGACAGCACATACAGTGCATTTCTTTAATGTCCCCCCCCCCTTTTATTTTTTGAACGGATCAACTTAGAAAATTGAAATTTGGGATAATGAAACTAATGCATGATTACTATATTTTGGAGTAAAATTGACAGACGAAAATTTCAAGATGGCGACTGGGTGCCATCTTGGAAAATAAATTTAAATGGAAAGGGGGGTCTTGTGATACATCATTTTGAAGCTCCTGACAAATACTCTACAACCCTGGAATATAAAGTCAATATCTGCACCTGCTACAAAATGGCGGAAATTTAATAATTACCTGAATAAATCGACGTTTAACGTCATAATTTGAGTAAATAAGCTGAGTTCTGTTCAAAAAAAGCTCGAAATGGTTGCCTTGAACTTCTTGATACAAGAACAGCCTATCCGAACATTTTCGAACATAGTAACGTCGATATTTTTACAAATATCTGTAATTATTTCTCGTATATCCAATATTGAAGCAGGTTTAGTTTCGTACACATTTTGCTTCAAATAGCCCCATAAAAAAAGTCTAAAGGTGTCAAATCTGGTCAAATTCTGGTCAAATACATTCCGTAGGACCTCGACGACCAATCCAACGATCCAACGACCAGGGAAAATAGCATCCAAATAGTTCATTACTTGTCTGGAGTAATGTGGTGGTGCTCCATCTTCCAATGGACGAGAATTGGCCATTTTAGAGTTAGTTGACGTGCTACCTAACTGCAATGAGAACTAAACAACCGAAAACTAAATGAAAATACTTTGAACACTAGGAAAATCGAAAACTAAAGAGAATATTTTGAACACTAGGAAAACCAAAAACTAAATGAGCATATTTTGACTAAACAATTAATGTTCGTTGTCGTACTTAAATTTTTTGGAATTTTTTTAACCAAAAATAACCTGTCAAACCTTATCGGTTTGCTGGGATTGCTGTTTGCCATAGAAAAACAAATATTTCTAGAAAAATTGATATTATTTTGTTTGTATTCAGGTAATTATTAAATGTTCCGCCATTTTGTAGCAGGTGCAGATATTTACTTTATATTTCAGGGTTGTAGAGTATTTGTCAGTAGCTTCAAAATGATGTATCACAAGACACCCCTTTCCATTTAAATTTATTTCCCAAGATGGCGTCCAGTCGCCATCTTGAAATTTTCATCTGTCAATTTTACTCCAAAATATAGTAATTATGCATTAGTTTCATTATCCCAAATTTCAATTTTCTAAGTTGATCCGTTCAAAAAATAAAAGGGGAGGGGGACATTAAAGAAATGCACTGTACATATAAACATTGTGATGACAAATGACAATTATACTTTGTGAAAATTAAGGCCTTGTGGATTGGGTAATTCAGAATTTCTTCGTATACCACTTATATCAGTTATAATCTTCTTTTTCCTTTAAGGAAGTTATTAGTTGACATTATTAACATGTCTACAAATGCAAATTTCTACAAATGAGTAAATTTATTTGTAAGCATTTGACCCCCCGATATATAGATACTACTCGCTAAACGCTCGGAAAGGGGGCTATGCCCCCTTTCAACCCCCCCGCGGCACAAAGCCAAGGCCTACCGGCCTTGCCTTTTGTACCACGGTTTTGGACACTGACCCGATTAGTAAAAACCCAGTGCAATGCCTATTATCTCCTTGAACTGAGACATATTCTGAGACATTTTAACTAAATCAAATTAGCGTTTTTAAACTTTGCAACTCTCAAAAACAAATAACCAAACAAAAAAAATATATAAATGGAACGTAATAAATAAAACAACAATTTTACTTGGAATCTAATACGTTTAATGTGCCTCCGTTAGAATTTATTATTTTAATGTTAATATGCTGAATTATGTTTCTTCGGGCCGGCTCAACGCGGCCCTCCCGAACGCCTTCCCGTCCCGACGACTGGCGTTGCCGCTGACGTTGCCGGCCCCCTCGTCTACGTCCATTTGGTTGGGCCGGACTGAGCCCTTCCTCCTCCATTTCAACTGCTTTAAAAGAAAGAGAAATATTAATTCTAAAGAACTAACCGGAATTAACTAATTTAATGAACAACAAAAGAGTACAATAATCAAAAATTAATTCCATAAAATGACTAAATAATCTAAATATACGTACAGCTAGGCGCGGGGGATGCTGGCTGAGGCAGACTTTTGTTTAACTCTTCCATATTTAGATGGTCGTTATTTCTTTCTATAAAGAGTAAGTTGTATATAGTAAATATCTAAATTTATGTATATAGATATAGTATAGATTTGTGACAATTTAAAAACGTACAATTGATATCTTACAAACGAAAGATGATATTTATCTAAAAAAAAATATCTACGGATACTCATCATTAAAAATACCTAAGGTTTTTTTATTGGCTTTTAGAGTTTTTTAACATTATAACCCAAGTCTGCTTTGTTGGTTTTAAGATAAAATTGTTAGATATTATAATTTGGTAATTAAGAGAGTTCTCTTTTAGTCCATTTTAGTTTCCCTTCATATCTTTAGAAATGGTTTTAGGCATTTTTTGATATCATGTTTCGTTTGTGATAGATATAGCCCTTGTAAGTTTTTAAATTTTCACTCTGTGTCTATGTGTTTATATTTAGTTAAAACTAAAATGCTAATTCTGTTATAGTTTTTAAATATTATTTCTATGATAATTAAAATTTTACATGAGATTCGCCATCTTGAAAACAATTGTGACGTGTAAGTAGTACTTTATTGCAAAATTTCTTTAAATAATTAAATGGAATAAAACTGATTATTATATAATAAAACATAGTACATAATGATTGCAATAGTTATAGATATAGAAAGAAATATAAACACAATAAGAAAATATCTAGTCTTAATCGATTCAATTAAAGTATATTAAATGACGCGCACGGATTGACCGGAACATTTTCTTAATTTTTTTAAAATCTTTTAATGGCCTTGGGCAAATTATATATATTCAGTGTCATTAACACCGCATAAAGTATTCGCAAATAACAAAAGTATCATTAACAAGTTAATAGTAATCAATTAAATCGAATTTATACTTAGACCAAGAAAATTCCGACTTACCCATTTTGAATTTAAAATGAAAAGGCGGAAGTAGGCGGAATTAGTCAAAACTAAAATTGTAGAGGCGCTGAAGTAACATTGATGACATATTTATTATCTACATGAACGACTAATATTTTTTAAAAATGAATTAAAGTTACCGAATGCTATAAAATTTGTATTATTTAAGTAGTTTACATAAATATTTATATAAAGGCTAAAATGGCTAAAATGTCAAACTTCAACTATTAGTTTCGTATTGTATGAAGTTGGCCGATTAGCCCTGGCAGCTGAGGCCAAAAACCTATGAATAAGAAGAAGTATTTTATGAAACTGTTTATTTTGTTTGTATTAAAATTTGATTTTTATTACCAATTGAAAGTTATTCGAATTAATCTCATGGGAAAATAATAAATATACGTAACATTTAAAAGAAAATTCCATGATCTTTCTTCATGAGCGATGAAAACGATAAACTTGGAAGTATAAATACCAGAAGACGATCGAAATTCTATTCAAACTGTTTTATAGGTTTATCAAGTGATTTTCTACTTTCTATCATATTTTCAAAAATCTCTCGGTTTTCGATGACGATAAGCTGATTTTTTAGGATTTCATGATGTATAATGGGTATTGTATTTCAAAACACAAGTTGCCTTTTAAGAAAATTCTTCCGATTACCTCCTTATTTCAAAGGAACATGAGTATAATCTGGATTTTGATGTAATAGGATAGGTACCACATTTTTTCAATACGTTGTATTATTTATTTTTTAATTAAAAGCCTTTGTTTATCAACATACTTAGATTTTGTACTAATATTTTTCATATAGCTCTTATGATGATTATGTACGATGATTACAAGTAAACTGTTTAAAATGTTAATATACATACATATTTAAATATAAATTTAACATAATTAACTTACAAAATGAGATTGCCAATTAAAAATAACAAAATTTAAAACTGGATAATAACATTCGACGGATAATTACCTAGATAGAATTTCATCTAATAAATTGTACAAAGTAATTATGACGAAAAACCAAATGTACCATATTTGTAACTTAAATTGAACATAATATATACAGGTTGCCATAGGATATACTTATTATAATATAACATACTTACTTTAGCTAAAAAATAAAATTTATTAAAAAACACCACTTCCATGGCCGGCCCAGGAGGCAATAATTTCAATTCTCTAAAAAAATGAAATTATAGAAAAAATAAAAATATATAAGAGAAAAGAAATTATCCGTGGTGTTTGTGGCCTCGTTATTGGATTCCCCATCAGTAAATCCGTCAATATTTTAACATAAATAAAATAAATACAGATAACTGACAGGCCTACCTTAATTTATAAAACGATCGGTATACTACTATATGTTATTGTAATTACAGCAAGTAGGTATTTTTAATTATGTGGCATTATATAGGGTTCGTAAGAGCAACATATAATTGACCATGAGTAAAACAAGGAGTTCGTAAGTCGATTCCAACTGTACACAAAGTCTGTCCTTGAGCTTTATGTATAGACATACCATAAGCCAGTTGCAATGGAAACTGACGTCTATTCATTTGAATTTTCAAGTTTTTGTTAATTTCAAATTTAAAAATAATTCTCGGTATGGCATAATGAACGTTATTTGGATCATTAGGTCGCCTAACCGTAACTAGTCTTTTAGTGATTGATATAATTACCAATTTTGTTCCGTTGACAAGACGATCACTGAAGTTGAGGTTTCTCGTAAGTAGACAAAGCGCTCCAACTTTTAACTGTAACATGTGATCCGGTACGCCGGATTCTGTCGCTTGGTGCATCATCTCGTCGGTTATTGTTCTGACCAGAGAATTTTTCTCTTTATCATCCAAATAATCGGCGCTATACAACGTTACGACGTCACCTTGTAACCTTTTCAATACAGCGGCATTGACTTGGCGTACATTTTGGTTCAACGTCGATAAAATTGCACGTGTTGCACAAGCTTCGGAATTTTCTATAAGATCTGTTGGAAAAACAAAATCTAATAAATCATTTAAATTCGTTACGAATTTAATTTCTTTCAAAAGCGGAATGATAAACCGGTGACACTGTAGATCTACGTCGTATACAGGTACCTCGGGAATTATTCCATCGCCAACTTTTAGTAAAAATGACGAAAATTCCGGATTATCTTTTACCCTATGAGGTGTATTCAATTTAAATATTTTCATAGAGGGCCAAATGAAGGATCGTTTCATCGAAACCGCTAAAACGACGTTCGATGTAAGGGCATTCCTCACGATCGGTGCAATCTGTCTAAAATCACCTGAAAAAATGATAATTTTCCCACCAAACGGCAAATGATTTTTCATCAAATCTTTCAAAGATCTGTCAATCATTTCGATGTAATACCTACTGGACATCGGCGCTTCGTCGTAGATAATTACTTTTGAATATTTTATTAATTCGGCTCGTTGACAATGTGTCGTCAAGTGCCAATATTCTGCGTTACATTCGTTTATGTTAAGCGGCAATTTAAACATCGTCGTCATCGTTTACTAAACCCACATGTCTAGCCGCCTGTTGGAACGTATCGCAATCGTTACCGCCCAACTTCAACAAATCCGCATAACCTGAAGCTGGAAAATTGGCCAATAACATTCTTAAATAATATTGCTCACCTCGATTGGGCGAAACCCAATGTATTCTACCAACAACTCTACCACGTTGTCGTTTAGTTAGGAAATGTTTACCGTCGGCAAACGAATAAATTTGTGCCGTTTTGGTACTAGGACGTTTACAGTAAACCATATACTTTTCGTAGAATTCGATATAATTCAAGTCCTTCAATTCCTCCAATTGATCGACGGGTCGAGCAAAGTATAAAAGTAATTTGGAGGTAGAAGTTTGAATGGCGTTCTCCTCAAAGCCTTGTCTAAAACATACATTATGGCAATTATTGAAATGAACTGGTAATGTATAAACTACTGGATCAATTCCTGTAGTATTAAATTCCAATATACGCCATGTAGCATCAGTTGCACCGATGTAGCGTTTAGTGACGTATTCCTCGACTTCATTATGTTGGTCTGGTTCCACCGACATTCGTCTCAATTGTTCGCCTTTCGTCAAATACTTAAAAAGATAATGAATGACTGTACGTGCAGAACATTTATCAAAATTGATGTGACAATTATATTTTAATAACAACGCTGGGTTGTAGGAAACTACCCAGGTGTCATCAATTTCGATGTCACCATTACCAAACCGAACGGTCGCTTTGTTCCTGTCGCTACGTTTGTAATTGTAGAAGCCATGATTGTCTACATACGTGTTTTCGACCGGTTGTTTCGGAAAGTATTTCGTACATTTCCTCAATTCCTTATCGAAACAAGGTGGAAATTTATTACTTCCTGGACGTCGTTCTCGTGCACAATAGGGTCCATGGATCATGTGCCTCAGAACCAAACGTCTCAATTCACCGTCAGCTTCATCCTCGGCGGGAATATCTGCCCTGATGAAACGATCTACATCTGTCGTTTGAACGGGACCATTTTTAACCTTAAAAACAATATGAGCGTGGGGAAGACCACGCATTTGAAATTCTATTACGTATATAATATATACTAATTCACCGAACCAACGTCCACTTCGCAAATCTCTCATTAATTCGTCAAAATATAATTTAAATACGCGATTAACGACTTGAGGTTCGCCCATTGAACACGATTTATGAGTGGACGCTTTTATTTCCGGCCATTGGCCATTGGCCGTAAAAGTTAAGAAATAATCAGGAATACCTAATCTTTCAACCAACGTCATCGCGTTCATGTACTTTATCTTCATATATCTAGGTCCACCTGTGAATGAACAAGGCAAATATATTCTACCTGCTACGAAACCTTCACCTCGAATTGTTTCGTCATCTTGTGCGTTTTGACGCACTTCTTGGCGTTGCTTATTCAATTCATTGGCGTCAATCACCTCGGCCGCAGTAGCCATGCGCATCGCAGCCGTTGTTGGGTTCTGTTGACACCTAGAAATGTAATTCAAACGTTCCTCTTCAATTCTACAGTACATATCAACCAACCAAGTCTCAGATAATTTATTGAAAGCTGTAAACCTTTCCTGAGACAATAGAAGGCACCTTTAAGTTGACTTAGTTTACCACCTTGGTTGTCCTTCATGTTGATTGTCCAACCTAATTCACCTCTCGGATACAGCAGAGGATACTGGAAGGGTTCCATTATGGGATGAAACACATTTAGTTGTCTTTTACCTTCTCCGTTTTTCCATATACATATCTGTCTCGGATCGTTGGGTTCGTCTATTAGACTGATTACAGCCGCCACCTCAGTCGACTGAGGTTGTTCACCCAATATCGGACCAGTCCGACGTCTCGTTGTACATTCGAAAACCAAATGAGCCTTTTCACTTGGCTCCAAAGCGAGGCGTCTAAAATCTTTAATAAAAGGATTAACTCTTTCTAAAAAGCAAGTAATTTCCTTAAGTATGCTATTTTTTAAATAATTAAATTTAGCAGCTTCTAACCGCCTAGCATCACCGTCATCTATATACATGCTGCTATGATTGGGATAAGACGTACTTTTCATATTCAAGTCGTGTACCTTATGATAGGTTCGACCTTGAATTTTGAGGAAACCCAAACCTTTCGGACTTTTCCACTTCGTAACCATTGCGCAGAATGCAAACAAATCGTTGTAATGGCGCGGGTGGCTCAAAAACGACAAATTTTTATAAAAATTTGCGTCTAATGGCTCGAACTGTCTGACGTTGTAACGATTCTGTCCGCAGCACCATTGTGTTCTCTCTTTTTCTTCATCAAACAGCGGGGCTCCACAATGAGGGCATTTAAAACAAACCGCTGGATCTAAAAGTGAAGGATTTTTTAGAGCATAATTATTAATTTTTGCATATCGCTCATTTGTCCTAATTTCGCCAATTAATAGGTTGCGACTGCTACGCAAAGGAGTTTCTCTATACACTTTATCGTAAATTCTACGGCGCTCCCTTAGTGGAACATTCGAAGCTTTACGTCCTCTTTTGTAATTGTTACATTCTCCCATATTAATCGTCATGTTATTAATCTTGCTTAATTCAAGATTCGTTGTAGACACCATAGCCATCATATCATCCTGGCCTGTTCGTAAAACATGGTCAGTATGTGTTGTCATTTTTTCTATCTCCTCAACAACCCTAGGAACAATAATGTTGGAATGAATAATAATTTTTTGTTTCTTGGAAGGAAGCGTAGATTCCAAATTCTTGGGTTTGCGACCTCGTTTGACTTTTTTAGGACGCCCCACTTTGCTAATGGACGTCAAATTCGTTGTACTTACTGCTTCATTAGAAACTGAACTTTTTGAAACAGCACTTACATCTTCCGTGTTTCTATGTCCAGTTTCCGATACATTTACCTCATCATTCCTAGTAGCAACGTTCAATCGAACTTCAAAATGA
This sequence comes from Phyllotreta striolata, assembly GCA_918026865.1. Taxonomy (NCBI): domain Eukaryota; kingdom Metazoa; phylum Arthropoda; class Insecta; order Coleoptera; family Chrysomelidae; genus Phyllotreta; species Phyllotreta striolata. Next base: position 2,562,696 of record OU900094.1, on the reverse strand, counting down.
ATTCGATGAATGTTATACTGCCTGCTATTACCATCACACGCAGAGTTGATCAAAAGAAGTTCAGCCAAACCATCAATATTTGCGCAGGTGAACAGCCTTGCCTTATTATTTTCTTCACACATGTCGTATTTGCCCCATTCGTTGACGGCATGTGAGTCGAATAAATATATGTCTCCGTCGGTTTCTCTCCAAAAACTGACAGTTCTGTCTTGACCTATATACCAAAAAAATTGTTATTAATGTCCAAATAAATTTTTTAAGTATTTCTCACGCAAGAATATTTTAAAATTACTTAACATTGTCTATTGTATTAAAGTATCAAACAGGTTAATTCATCTTAGTTTACGATATAGGCGATGGGCCGATAGATGCAACAAAGACATTACATTTATAAAAGTGTGATATAAAATGTGATACAAAGGGTGATATTGTGGGATTGCATTTCTCTCTCTTTCTAACAACTGTTTAATATATATTCTTTCTTTGTTCAACTCATAGAATTGATCATAATGCAAACTTTTATGTACTTATGTCACTTATATATGTGTACATTTACCTACCCGTAAATAAATATCCACAGGTCACACTGTCAGTTTCAAATCTTTCCTGAAGAATATCACCTAACGCACTTTTCTTCGCTGGCAATTCTGTCAAGTAACGTGGAAAATAACCGGCATTAACTGCCTCTATTTCTGTTACTACCACGAGTTGTCCTAAAACGTTTAATTCTCGTGGTAATTCCTCGGGTTCGAGAAATGGAGGCCTTTCCTGAAATTTGAAAATTTTATAGTTAGTGCTTCATCAAAATTCTAATCAGCTAATCATTTTAAATAGTTAGTATTTTCCAGTTTTAGCTCTCAGCAAAACAGAGAAGGATATTTAACAAAAATGCATATAATATATTGTTCGAACCCTGTTCGAACTCCATCTATCATAAAACCGCATTATAAAATTGCCGAAATTGCCGGCCAAGACCCTGCCGGCTGCGCGAAATTTTCATTGGGGTGTTCTTCACTGTTGAATTTTACGATAACATTATTATATCTACTTAATATAAACTTGAATTTCTCTAAAACTGTTAATTGTGCCATTGTTATACAGGTTGCTCCATTTTTGATCGCAACATAGGTTATATAGGCCATGGGTGCGATAAAGAAAACTTCCATTAGACACTTATAAAGGAAAAGGAAAGAATGATATTTATGTCATTGCAACTTTTCACTCTGACAACTGTTATTTTAATTGTCTTTCTTTGTTCCACTCATAGAAATGACCATGTTGCAATCGGAAATGGAGCAAACGATATACATCTACGTACCGGAACAATATTTTCATACTTGGCATCCGCACATTAATATTTGATCGATTGTTCGACCAATGAACGGAACCCCCAGATGCCTACATGCTAGAGCTAGGCTAGCATTTGGGACACAGCTAGCGTTTTTGGTCTTCGGCAGTATTAATCTGTCGCCTTGGTGGAAGCTTCCTACCGCAATACATGAATAGTTCATGGTTTTAACTACAAAAAAGGATGCTTAAATTTAAAAACACGTTATTAACTAAAAAAAAAACACGATACATGCATTTAACTAAAAAACCCTTTTTAAAATATCATGCAGATTGTTGGGTCAAAATGTTTTATTTAAAAAGACTTACCTAATTATCACAAAAATCGCACAAATTACACAAATTACCCAAATTAAAAACACAATAATTCAATTAAAGTCGGTTCAAAAATTTGAAACAAAATGGCTACCAACAATAATGGAATTGTAAACAGCAACCGGCATAACAACGGATTTCAATTGTTTTCATATTGTGTTGTACGAATAAGAACGAGGACCTACATGTATCAAAAATATTAGTAGGCCGATTTATTATTTTACTTAAAATTTTCGGATTCGTTCAAATCTAGGGTACTACATAGGGTGTTAACAAAAAAAATATTTTAAATTCGTGTAACTATTTTTTATGAAAAATAAATTTTTCATATTTAAAATATGTGATCAAAACCAATGGCATTGCTTTCTGCGCAAGCTCGACTTGTTAATTTCTTAAAATAATTTCGTAATATAAAATCATTGTCGGACAACGACAATAAAACGATGGGCTCTGCCGCATGACAACGCAGCTCATATAGTAACCATAAAAGGCTTCGCTCGCTGCGCGAGCTCGATTTTCTAAAACGATGGACTCTGCCGCATGGCAACGCAGCTCATACAGTTAGTAAAAAAGGTCTCGCTCGCTGTGCGAGCTCGATTTTCTAAATCAAAGGGCTCCGCCGCATGGCAACGCAGCTCATATAGTAAACATAAAAGGCCTCGCTCGCTGCGCGAGCTCTGTTTTCTAAAACGATGGACTCTGCCGCATGGCAACGCAGCTCATACAGTTAGTAAAAAAGGTCTCGCTCGCTGTGCGAGCTCGATTTTCTAAATCAAAGGGCTCCGCCGCATGGCAACGCAGTTCATGCAGTTAGTATAAAGGGTCTCGCTCGCTGCGCGAGCTCGATTATCTATACCGATGGGCTCTGCCGTATAACTACGCAGCTCATGCAGTTAGTATAAAGGGTCTCGCTCGCTGCGCGAGCTCGATTATCTATACCGATGGGCTCTGCCGCATAGCTACGCAGCTCATGCAGTTAGTATAAAGGGTCTCGCTCGCTGCGCGAGCTCGATTATCTATACTGATGGGCTCTGCCGCATAGCTACGCAGCTCATGCAGTTAGTATAAAGGGTCTCGCTCGCTGCGCGAGCTCGATTATCTATACCGATGGGCTCTGCCGCATAACTACGCAGTTCATGCAGTTAGTATAAAGGGTCTCGCTCGCTGCGCGAGCTCGATTATCTATACCGATGGGCTCTGCCGCATAACTACGCAGTTCATGCAGTTAGTATAAAGGGTCTCGCTCGCTGCGCGAGCTCGATTATCTATACCGATGGGCTCTGCCGTATAACTACGCAGCTCATGCAGTTAGTATAAAGGGTCTCGCTCGCTGCGCGAGCTCGATTATCTATACCGATGGGCTCTGCCGCATAGCTACGCAGCTCATGCAGTTTGTATAAAATTTGTTCCCTGTTAATAACAATGAGCTTTGCCGCCTAGACCCGCAGCTCGGAAGCCTTACGGCCTCCTACGCAAAGGCTGTTAAATAACTAAGGTCTCGCTCGCTCGCAGCTCGAACGGCTATCAGCGTTCTACGCAAAGGCTGTTAAATAAGTAAGGTCTCGCTCGCTGCGCGAGCTCTACTAAATCGCTGTGAATAACGATGGGCTCTGCCGCATAGACCCGCAGCTCGAACGCCTGTCGGCGTTCTACGCAAAGACAGTTATATAGCCGGATCCTCGCTCGCTTCGCTCGCTCGGTTTATGTAATTACCATTTCCTTAAATACAAGTCACCCCGTACTATATTTTAATTTAAATTTAAATAATTGTTGGCTTTAGAAAAAAAACCACCCCGTATATCAATTTTTCCGATTTCCTTAATGAAAAAACACCCTGTACATCAAATTAAATGTCAACGTATCCCGTAGTAACGGAAATGACAACTTTGACAGTTTGAAGTTTGTTCATCGCCGCTGTCATTAGTGTAGGTTTTTTAAAAATAATTTGATCGTTTCTCCGTTTTTGGTAAGTACAAATGACCAAGAAACGTATATTTTTGCGAATTGTTGCAATTTCTTTTATTTTCGTCCATTAAAATCGACGAAATTGTCAAAATAACAAAAAATCCGTCATTTCGGTGTTAGTTCCGTTTAAACCAAACGAACGGGCAACGGCCATCAAATAATTTCTTTGGAAATCTGTCAAAAATTTTACATTTTTAATTTCGATTTACGGCAAAAAACGAATTTAGCCAGCGAAAAGAGGTCGATTTTCGTAACTGATGGCTGAGTATATACAGGGTGATGCCGTGCTTGATGTGCATGTACGGGGTGATTCCAAGCTTACTGGGTATGTACAGGGTGTTTCTGTGCTTGATGTGTTTGTACATGCTGATGCCATGCTTGATGTGCTTGTACAGGGTGATGCCGTGCTTGATGTGCTTGTACAGGGTGATGCAGTGTTTGAAGTGTATGTACGGGGTGATGCCGTGCTTGATGAGCTTGTACAGGGTGATGTTGTAATTGATCTTCATGTACAGGGTGATGCTGTGTTTAATGTGCATGTACAGGGTGATTCCATGATGGCTGGGTATGTACAGGGTGATTCCATGCTTGCTGTGTATGTACAGGGTGATGCCGTGCTCGCTGGGTATGTGCAGGGTGATGCCGTGTTTGATGTGCATGTACAGGGTGATTCCACGATGGCTGGGTATGTACAGGGTGTTTCTGTGTTTTAAGTGCATGTACAGGGTGATGCCGTGCTTGATGAGCTTGTACAGGATGATGCTGCAATTGATCTGCATGTACAGGGTGATGCTGCGTTTGATGTGCATGTACAGGGTGATTCCATGCTGGCTGGGTGTGTACAGGGTGATGACGTGTTTGATGTGCATGTACAGGGTGATTCCACGCTGGCTGAGTATGTACAGGATGATGGCGTGCTTGATGTGCATCACAGGGTGATACTATGTTTGATGTGCTTGTACAGGGTGATGCTGTGTTTGATGTGCATGTACAGGGTGATTCCATGCTGGCTGGGTATGTACAGGGTGATGCCGTGCTTGATGTGCTTGTACAGGGTGATGCCTTGCTTGATGTGCTTGTACAGGGTGATTCCATGCTGGCTGGGTATATACAGGGTGATACCTCGCTTGTTGTGCTTGTACAGGGTGATACCTCGCTTGATGTGCTTGTACAGGGTGATACTGTGTTTGATGTGCTTGTACAGGGTGATGCCGTACTTGATGTGCATGTACGTGGTTATGAAAAAATTTACAAGACGGCAAAATTGTTCAAAATACTTTTCACAATCGAACGATAGATTTTCCAATACAATCGGAAAAGCCACAAGGAAAATAGCACTTTTTATAGCCTTAATTTTTAATTTTCTCGTAAACGGTAGTATTTACGAAAAATTTTATAATTATGTAATTTGTAGAGAATATCGTTTTCCATTGAATAGCAATTTACGAATTTTCCTACGACAACTAATTCCTGGTGATAATACAAAATGAAAAATTTGGTGAAAATTTATTTGTATGGAAAAAATTGATTATTTCGAAAACTATTAGGTTTTGAAAAAATTTACAAGACGGCAAAATCGTTCAAAATACTTTTCACCATCGAACGATAGATTTTCCAATAAAATCGGAAAAGCCGCAAGGAAAATAGCACTTTTTAATAACCTTAATTTTTAATTTTCTCGTAAACGGTAGGACTTACGAAAAATTTTAGAATTATGTAATTTGTAGAGAATATCGTTCTCCATCGAATAGTCATTTACGAATTTTCCTACGACAACTAATTCCTGGTGATAGTTCACAATGAAAAATTTTGGTAAAAATGTATTTGTATGGAAAAAATTAATTATTTCGAAAACTATTAGGTTTTGAAAAAATTTACAAGACGGCAAAATTGTTCAAAAAACTTTCCACCATCGAACGATAGATTTTCCAATAAAATCGGAAATGCCGCAAGGAAAATAGCACTTTTTGTAACCTTAATTTTGAATTTTCTCGTAAACATTTTATAATTATGTAATTTGTAGAGAATATCGTTCTCCATCGAATAGTCATTTACGAATTTTCCTACGACAACTAATTCCTGGTGATAGTTCACAATGAAAAATTTTGGTAAAAATGTATTTGTATGGAAAAAATTAATTATTTCGAAAACTATTAGGTTTTGAAAAAATTTACAAGACGGCAAAATTGTTCAAAAAACTTTCCACCATCGAACGATAGATTTTCCAATAAAATCGGAAATGCCGCAAGGAAAATAGCACTTTTTGTAACCTTAATTTTGAATTTTCTCGTAAACATTTTATAATTATGTAATTTGTAGAGAATATCGTTTTCCATCGAATAGCAATTTTCGAATATTCCTACGACAACTAATTCTTGGAGATGTGACACAATGACAAATTTGGAGAAAATTTTGAGATGTGCTATCTGGACATGTACAGGGTAATGGAGGGCTTGATGGTAATGTACAGGGTAATGGAGGGCTTGATGGTAATGTACAGGGTGATGTCGTGGTACCTGTGGTGCGCCTATTTAAACCTTACCATGAATGGCGATGGTTTTAAGTCTTGCCTTTTGCATCGCGCAAGGGGGTTGAAAGGGGGCGAAGCCCCCTTTCCGAGCGCTAGCGAGTCCAATGAATAAAAACTGAAGTATTTGCTTTTGCTTTAAGCAATTGCTAAGGAATTCAGCAATTGCCTTGAGCCAAAGCTTTTTCTTAAAAAACAGAAGCAATTGCTATAATTTGCTTAAAATCTGATGAATAAATTAAGCTATTGCTTTTTCTAGTATAGCAATTGCTTCCAAATTTTTAAGGTAGGGTAACCGCAGCATCATTTGCTTGCTAAATAGTCGACTTTGGTTTTCTTTGCATACGGTTTCTTGTATTTTGTGCTAAATATGGCTGAATATATGAATGTGCGTAAAGAAAAAATATATAGTGTACGTAAATATTGTAGAGATGAGGATTTTAGAAAGTTATACCGTTTTGACCGCAAAAATGTTGAGTGGTTAGCTAATTATTTTTTAAAAGAGACTGGTGAAAAGCGCGGAGCTGCGCTATCAAGTCTGGATAAAATGAAAATATTTTTAAGGCAATTGTCGGATCCGGGCTACCAAAATTCTGTAGCTGAAGAACTCGGTATTCATCAAACGACTGTGTCAAAAGTTTCTAAATTTGTAATGGATGCTGTTATGGAAAAGGCAAATATGTTTATTAAATTTCCTAAAAGTACTGAAAATGTTGTTGAAGCTAAACTATTGTGGTCAGGGAAATATCGTTTTCCAAATGCTATCGGTGTGATAGACTGTACACACGTCCGGATTCCAAAATTTAAAGAATTCGGTGATGAATATATAAACCGAAAAGGATACTCCAGCATAAACGTTCAGCTAACTTGTAAACGCTAAAAATGATTTTCTTTTCTTTTAATTTTTGTACAAATATCATTTGTTTATCTGTAATTTCCTCGTCACTACTATTATTAAATTCTTCACTCTCTGCCATATTATTATTATTATTATTATTTATGAAATCACTGTAAACCACTTAGATATTCTTAAAAATATAACTGTACTAAGTTCGTACATACCACTAATATGAAACAAGAATGAGTAGGGACGTAGGGATCACAACGTTGTAAACCTACGCCGGCAAGTCTGGACTTTTGTTGGGGAAGCAATTGCTACGTTGATTTCAGAAAAAGCAGCATTTGTTTAAAAATTTATTCATAACGAGCTCTAGCAAATACTTTTGCTTAAAGCAATTGCTAACTAAGCAATCGCTTTTGCTAATAAGCAAATGCTTCAAGTAATTGCTTCATTTTTATTCATTAGGCTCAATATGTACAATATAAGCTAAAAAATAGGAATTTTCAAATAAATACCTAAGGAATTAAGAGTGTCCTGATCAGAAAAATGTGAGAACTCTTTATTGTGAGCTGTATCCGAATCTCCTAAAATATGTAAATATATTTGTAAGTGACTAGTAGGAAATTTCAATCATATTATTAATTTGACTTACCAAATTCCATTGAAGTGGGTCTTTCAGGTGACAAACTTCTTGATCTTTGCAATTTTTGACGAATCATTTTTGATTTGGTTTTTTCTTGTATAAACATTGCTAAAATTGAAATTCTATGTATTATAAAACAAACCAATAAATATCTTTCATTGAAACTTACTTTGTAAAACACTCTTTGTGGGATAAATATTATCGTCCGAATCTTCCGATAAGGATTCTGGATCATTGAAATACTTTTTATTTTCTTTCCTCTTTCTTTTTTTTGTTAAAATACCTTCATTCATGGATGAAATGTCAGAAGAAATTATTGCCTTTCGTGCTTTTTTTTGAGCAACTTTAAAATCATCTAAAAATTTCAAGAATAGTTAGAAACCTGAAGAAGAATCCATTGAGCAAATGTGCTTACCATATGTACCAAGAAGTTTTACAGGATAAACTTTCCAATTGGTTTGTGGTTCTGCTTTAGTTTCAATCAACTTGGCAATCTTGGCTGTTTTGAAAGAGTGAGGTGGCCAAAAACATTCCAAAGAAGCTGAGACGCACCAATTTTTTGGAACAGCTTCTACTTTATCTTCCTTTGTAAAAATGACCACATTCCAAGTCATTTTCTTTAAGATAGAACAATATTAGGTGTTCATTATATGAATATGCTAAATTAAGAACAATTAAATTTAATACTAAAAAGGTGTACTGCCATAAAATAACGTAATTAAAAAGCTTATAATATAACATCCAATTAACCAAATTAAAAATTAAAAAATTTTCCTTTAAGTATTTTAATGGCCTGGAGTCAATATGAAAATACATCAAGTATATTATTTAATTTATGTTTCAGCTTATTTTATTTCAAGTCATTTTTAGAATGGAAATAAACATTCCGAAGATACCTTAAAAAATAAATGTATGAATAAAGTAGGTAAGCACTCACTTGATGTATTTTCATCGATCACAGCCTATTAAAAAATTAATTTTGATATTGATGGTCATTAAACATAACAATAAAACATTTTATATTCCTTAATCATTAAAATGTACAAGAGGTAAACAGACAAAATGTTCTTCAAAAGGTAGTATCATGACTTTTCTTTTAATCGAATGTAAAAAGTCCATTTTTAAATTACAATCTTTCTGTATAAAATTAATCCCAAAGTAGTTTGATTGAATAGGTTTTTTAAAAAAGGGTTTAACAACTGGGTAATTAAATCCAATAATAATAAATTTGTTTGGATATACAGAAAAAATTTTAATTTGAAATATTGTACCATCATTTAATTCAACAAATGAATCACCAATTTTACAGGTATTAATTGTAAAGGATTTATTTTGCCACACTTTATATTGGGGTGACGTACAATTTGGCATAAGTGGCCCATTATTATGTTCAAATAAAAACGTTTCCTCTTTTTTTTTTCTAGAAATAATTTCATTGTCATTAATTTCTGACAACCTTCGAATCACTTGCTGCATTGGAAATGCTGATTTTCGTACATTTCTTGTCAACTGAGGCATAAAATTTTCAAATGGAAAGGCTGAAAAGTTGTCAAGTGGACCATATAATCTCACACAATCAGAAATGTGCAGCAAGTGATGGACGTTGTGAGAAACAAAGTCTAATCGATAGTTTTTTTTTGAGTTTATAACAAAGTGTTTCATAAGATCTTCTGCATAATTTAACATTAAAGGGTTTTCACAAAACTCTTTGCAATATAATATTCGTGTTGCTAAGCTGAGACACAAAAAATTGTTATAATATTTTGGTGAAATAATTTTATGTAAAACTATCATTTCTGTATAAAGTAAAAATAATCTAAATTCGGTTGCTTTATACCTCTTACATTCAAGAATGGATCTAGGCTTCCTGGCAAATTCACATGGTATATATTTTTTGATTATACAAATGTTGTGAGTTAACTGAAAAACCTTTTGGGCTCTTAGTTTAAAAGGAGGCTTCCCAAAAATCCAGCCAAAAATTTTGTGACAAAGTAATCTTTTCATTACACCTAATAAAATGCAGTGCATATAATCTATAGGCACGCTGCCAATCATATTAAATTCTGGTAAATCTTCTATCAATGATCTTCTAATGTGATGCTCTGGCTGAAGCTTGGCTCTAAAAGTATGATTTGTCCTTTTAGTAAAATTAGTTTCTGAAAAATATAAAGTATTCCCAAAATCGCCCTCTAATGTACATTTTGTGCCACTGTAATATCCATTATGCCCCTTAATATTTAAAATAAATGACTTAGCAGGAGCATCACAAATCAACATTTCAATTTTGAAAGAAAATGTTAGTGAATTCATAGAAATACCGTTTTCACTTAAATATATTGATTCGTCAACAAAATCTTTTAAATATTCATTTGAGTCTGGTTTTGAATTTCCTAAATATAATGCAACACAAAAAACCTCAGTTTTAAGGCTATCAATACTCTTTACAAGACAAAGAATAGGCCAAAATGACAGATTTGTACTTTTAAAAAGTGGAACACCGTCAATATTCACTGAAAGTTTGAACTGTGACTGTTGACTTAGTTTAACACACAATTTTTTACACAAATTATCAATACAATTTTTTATTCCAAAATAATAATATTGGCCTGAACCCATAGATATTATGTTTGTGCTTGATGGTGTTTTTAATAGTGTTCGATGATCTAAAGGTAGGTTTTTTAAATCCTCTATTGTTGTCGCATCACTTTTTAAAAGACGCAACAAGCTTTGTAAAGAATTATGTGTAATTCTTTGATTAACAGCCCAACTAGCCAATTTTCTTGAGAAAGAAGGATGTGAGGTATTATCTAAAGATTTCAATACTACTGAACTATTATTTTGATTTGGATAGTGATCAGCATATTCAATCATTTGAGGAATATCTGTGTCTGAGCTTATTGTTTCAAAATTTCCATTCAAATTTGAATCTATAACATTTACCTCTCTAGATCTTAATTCTGAAAACAAAATTCTAGTATTATGTGCCCTACGATGAGCCGCTAAAAGTGAGGTTATCCTTTCGTTTTTCCTCTTTCTCTTAAACTGTACTCCAAATCCTTCTATCGTTCGTTTGGCAGCCATTATACAATTATATAGAACGTACCTTATTTACACGTAAATCAAACAAACATAAATGAAACAAAAGTCAAAAAGAAAACAATTAAGAATATTAGCTATTAACGGGATGGCGTCAGGCGTGGTCAGTACCAATATACACTCAGTGTTGCCAGGTCGATTGCAAGCCGGGTTGCCAGGTACACTGAATACACCAACTCTTCTTTTTTTTAAAACGCGTATCCACAAAAATGTCTTATAAAAGAGACATTACACAACACTCAGAGACAACTTACGTAAGCTGTCTCTGCAACACTCAACAGCCGACAACACCACTTGAACGAACACCAACACCAACAAGTTAGTTATTTCTCTCACTCTCTGCGGAAAGGATGACGTAAAAGTGAAATAAATATAAAATTATAAAGCATGTAAGAAAAGAACAGCAATAAATTAATAACTGGAATGGATTTATATCTTCAATAATTCTTATAGGTTAACATGTCCTAATATAATATAAAAAATAATTGATTTCAGGTAGGAATATTAATTAAAACATACTTTTTGTAACAAAGACGAATTACGATTGTGCATGTGTATGTTTAGCACATGCTAAGAATATCCTTTTTATTAACCTGGTGAAATCTAACTATCATGTGAAAAGAACGTTTCAATAGGAATGTCCTAAAAACGAATGTTCTTGGCATGTGCGTTAAGAGATATCCTTTATACGCATGTGCTAAGAACATTCCCGTTCGGAATATTTCGCAAACGTATATTCATAGGACGGTCGCTAAAAGAATATTCTATAAAAGATATGTGAATAGCATATTCTACGAATATTCTTAATTCGTATATCCGTTGTTGGACCTAAAACGTACATTCATAGAACGTGAATATACCTTTTTATGTTTACTGGGTACCCAATTCCTTCAAAATTTCAAATGACCGAAAGTTGAAACCAAAATTGTAGAGGCGCTGAAAAACTTACAAACATTGATGCCACAATTAGTATTTCCTGAACGACATATATTTTATAAAAGTTAATATCGATTGAAATATTAACTTCAATAATAACTTCAAGGAATTGGTAAAGCGCAAAGCCGATGCATAGAACGCGCACAATGCTTCCGTTGGCGACGCGTAACGTCGCAGCCCGCAGTACTCGATCGGTTCCATGATGCAGCTCGATGACACGACCCAAGCGCCATTGCAGAGGTGGGAGGTTGTCCTCTTGTAGCAATACAACGCAATCAATTCGAAGCAAGTTTAGTAGATTCTTGCTCCACTTGGCTCGTCGCTGAAGCTCAGGGACGATCTCGTGGCTCCAACGCTTCCAAAAGTGCTGCGTTATTTGAAGACACCTTTGGTACGAAGACAAACGGTTCGTCTCAATCCCAGCTGCGTCTGCTTCAGGCACTGCAGTGAGGGGCCGCCCGATCAGAAAGTGACCAGGGGTCAGCGGCAATAAATCGTCAGGATCGGCGGAGATGTATGAGAGGGGTCGCGAATTCAGAACTGACTCTATACAGCTCAAAACTGTGTATAAATCTTCGAACGTTAAATGCGCGTCACCTACGACGCGTTTCAAACGATGCTTGACCCTTTTTACAGATACCTCCCACATTCCACCTTCGTGAGGCGAACGGGGGTTGATGAATTGCCAACGAACACCTTTGGACGATATGTAGTCGTTGATAATATGCCTAGGCTTCGCACCATATAGTGCGTCATAAAACGCTCCTAATTGCGCTTTTAGCACCGCGAAAATTTGTAGCATTATCGCTAAATATGCAGGCTGGTAGCCCTCTGCGAGCGATAAAACGTTTTAACGAATTTAAAAACCCTTCGGTTGAAAGGAATGAGACGAGTTCTAAATGTATGGCTTTTATGGCTTTTATGGTTTTATGATATCCGCTAATACCCTTTTAATGTAAGACAACCCACCGACAGGCCAGAAACGTTCGCGAATCGCACAAAGTAGCGATTGAGGGCCGCAGTGCAGCAGCTCCTTGTGAAACCTTTGAATTACTAGCTCAGTAAACTTGTCTTGTCGAGGTAAAATGTATGGGTGTCGCTTGTCAAAGGGAAATTCGGAGTTTGTCAACCGACCACCGACGCGAAGACATCCGTCGCTGTCCAAGAACGGGTTGAGAGCTAAAATCGAAGAAGTTTTTAAAGGTTCTTCCTTAGCGTGACACTTGATTTCAGACGCGAAGAATGAGGCTTGACACCACTTGATTAACAAGACCAAGGCAGCTTGAAGCTCGAATACTGTTAACAAGCCCGATTTTCTTTCTTGCTTACGACCATTCTGAACGAACCTTAACACGTAAGCAAGCGTTCTTTGTAAACTTCCTGAAGAGGAGGCTCTTTCTAATAGAAACTTGTAGACTAACCGGGAAGATAAAGCGGGAGACGAACGAGAAGATAAAGGAGGTAGATGAACAGAAGTTGCATTTAGCAAGACTGCGGACTTGGCTGCCCCACTGAGATTGCTCAAAAGGAGGAGCAAAAAAGGTGGACCGTGAAACCAAATATCACTAGCCTGCAAGCTTAATATATCAGAACCCCGTGAAACAAGATCAGCAGGATTGTTTTCCGAAGCGACGTGGAACCAGTGCGAAACTCTAGTTAACTCGTGAATCACCGCGATTCGGTTTGCTACGAAAACCTTATACTTGCTCGGTGTCGAATTAATCCAATTAAGGACTATATAATTGCAAAGGGAATTGACTACGATTCATTTCAATATAGCTATTTTTGTTAATTTTAAATTTGAAATTTATTCTAGTTATAGCATATTCGATATTGTTAGAATCGTTCGGTCGTCCGACTTTGATTAATTTATTACTAATCGAAATAATGATGACTTTAGTACCATTTACCAAACGTTCATCAAAATTAAGATTTCTAATAATAAAACAAAGCGAACCAACCTTCAACTTAAGCAAATGATCCGGCACGCCGGATTCTGTAGCATGATGCATCACCTCATCGGTAACAACGCCAGCCAACAGATTTTGTTCTTCGCTCAAATAGTCGGCACTGTTTAACGTCACCATTTCTCCTTGTAATCGTTCCATTACGATGGCGTTCATTTGGCGTACGTTGACGTTCAAAGTCGAAAGAATTGCACGTCTGGCACATACGTCTGGATCGTGTACAAGATCTATTGGAAAAACAAAATCGATTAAATCGTGTAAGGTCGTTACGAATTTCACACTCTTTAAAAGTGGAATAGTCGAACGTCGACCGTTCGTACCGTAAACAGGTACGGCGGGAATTTTCCCGTCGCCTACGTTTAATAGAAACGAGGAAAATATCGGATTACCCGTTACTCTATGCGGCGTTTCCAATTTAAATACCTTTACCAAGGGCCAAATATTGGAGTTTTTCAACGTAACTGCTACAATAACATTCGGCGTATAGGCATTTCTCACAATCGGTGCCACTTGTCGGAAATCACCTGAAAAAACTATAATTTTGCCGCCAAAAGGTAGTTGGCATTGCATTAAGTCTTTTAGGGATCGATCGATCTTTTCATTATGAAATCTACTAGTCATCGGAGCCTCGTCGAAAATAATAATTTTCGAAAATTTAATTTGTTCGGCACGTTGACAATAATTCGTCATATTCCAGCTGTCTACATTTGACGCGTCTATGTCGAGTGGTAATTTAAACATGGAATGAGCAGTCGTGCCACCAGGAAGATTTAACGCTGCTATTCCAGAAGATGCCACACAAAGGGCGACGTCATTGTTAGACCTAACGCTAGCTGCGATTATTTCGAGGAGTTTAGATTTACCGTAACCTCCGGGAGCGTCAATGAAAATTACCCTATCTTGACTTGGAATCGTCGATGGATTATTATTTGTAAGCAACGTGTTAACGTAATTGTAAATAATCAACTGATCGTTAGACAATAACGGGAGCCATTGGCTCAGTAGTGTTTTTAAATCGTCAACGTTATATTCCTTCAATTCTCTAATCAGTTCGGACGTATCGTCCTTGACGTCAGGAAGGCCGGCTTTTACTAAATCGGTACCGTGTCGTCTTAATGATCTGTCAATTTGTTTTAGAGCTTCGAAATGAACTCTAGTTATGTCATTCGGATATTTTTCAAGTAAATCGAAACAAATAGTATTTTTAAGGTTATTCCAAATTAACTCACCAGGCGCGCCGATGTAGATCAAAAGAGCAAAAAATGCTCTTAAACGGTATCCGTACATGAATTTGGCAGCCTCTTTTAACGCCTCTCTGTATTCGATGTCGTCATTAACCAAGCCCACGTGTCGGGCAGCTTCTTGGAATGTAGAACATTCGTCGCCGCCGATTTTCAACAAATCGTCGTATCCCGTGGCTGGAAATCTAGCTAGCAATACACGCAAATAATATTGCTCACCTCTATTGGGAGAAATCCAATACATTCTGGCAACACGTTGACACCGCTGGCGTTTTGTAAGGTAATGCTTACCATCGGCAAACGGGTAGATTTGTGACGTTTTGGTCTTGGGAAGGCCGCCGTGTACAATGAAATTTTCGTAGAATTCCATGTACGTTACGTTTTTCAAAGTCGCCAATGAAATTTTAAGTAAAAGGAAAATCTAACCCTACTTTTCATTCTACAGGTAACAAAAAAATCATTCATTATTACGTAATTTTTATAATTTTTGTTCTACATGAATGTATTGGAATGATATTTTGTCTTATTAACGTATTATTAGTAATTACATACGTTTTTAGCATAATATTTCATTGTTCGAAGGTTCTCCGATCGAAGTACTGGGTTGTTCGGTTAAAGTTGAAAATGGCAGAAAAAATCCAAAATATGACTCCAATTGTTGTTTGCGGTTTATTCCAAGTTACTAGTTGTCTTTTACTTCGTTTTATCCCCAGCCCATCCTGCAAAATAAGAAAATTTTATGTAAAAGAAAAATCTAACAGTACTTCCTTCTACCGGTAACTTAAATCCTTACCATTTTATTTTGTAGACAGAGCAGTCTGGAAAAGCCAACAAAACTGTCGAATGTACCATGAAATAGACCAAATTATCCAATTTTACGGCAATTACATTCCTCTTGCGTTCTACCCCTCTCTCGGAAGACTTGAAACGGCTGCATATTCCTGAAAAAATAAAAAAAATGGTCAGAAATAGGTTCTTTCTCATAGAAAATTTAATCCTTACCTTTTTAGTATTCATTTTGTAGGCCGAGCAGTCTTGAAAAGCCAACAAAACGGTCGAATGTACCATAAAACACACCAAAATATCCAAATTTACTGCAATAAAATTCCTCTTGCGTTCTACCCCTCTCACAGAAGACTTGAAACGGCTGCATATTCTTGAAAAATAAAGAGCAATGGTCAGAAATAGGTTCTTTCTCATAGAAAATTCAATCCTTACCTTTTTAGTATTCATTTTGTAGGCCGAGCAGTCTGGAAAAGCCAACAAAACGGTCGAATGTACCATGAAACACTCCAAATTTACGGCAATAACATTCCCCCTGCATTCTAATCCTCTCTCGGAAGGCTTCAGCATTCCTAAAAATACAGAAAAATCGTACAAATGAGTAAATTTATTTGTAGTTTTCATCTGAAATAATTATTAATAAAAAATGAAACAAATAATTAACTTATGAATATTTTATTTGACCCCCCCCCGATATAAAATATTTGTGTACATTTGTTTCGCCGCGTCGGTCGCGGCCGACACGGCCCCCCTGCGTTTCATCAGCAGAGGTCGAGGAGCGTTCGCGACCGCGTCCTCGACCATTTTTTCGGCCGCCTCCCCGGCCCCGTCCCCGCCTAGCAGCCCCTTGGTCCTCGCCGGAGCCCTGGTCGGTTGGACCATTCAGGTCCCTTTCGGCCGGTTTGGCCTCGTCGGGTGCCTGAATGGCCTCCTCCGTCTCCATTAGTACTCCGGCGGCTAAAACAAAAAAAAGAAAGAAATAAAGAAAACATCCGGAAATCATTAAAATAAAGAACAATACAAAGTAACAATGTTTCAAAATTATGTTTTTTCGTAAAATGTAAAAATAGCATAGATACTTACGGTTTGGGGCGGCGGAGTTCGCTGAAGGCTGGTCAGCGGCCTGGTCCGCGGGTTTCGCGTAAGCTGGTTCTGCAAAAGCAATTAAAAATATAAGTAAAGATAAAAATTATATCATAATAATAGTAATATTATTGGCCTGCCGGCCTTGCCTTTCGTACCGCGGTTTTGAACACTGACCCGATTTTTATTTTGGTCAAGTAGTACATACCTAATAAATAAAACAACAAATTATTTATTATCAAATTTAATTATTCCACCATTTGAAATAAAGAATTTATATGTGTGGTACACGTTGGTCACACGGCCCCCCTGCACACCGTCGCTGGGCGACGACCGCCGTTGCCGACGCCCTGCTCCCCGACGCCGTACTGTTTCGCCTCGGCTTCGGCGCGCTCCTCGTTGGGCCTGAGAGGGCCTTTCCTCCTCCATTTCAACTGCTGAAAGAAACAGAAATATTAATTCTAAACAACTAACCGGAATTAATCAATTTAATTAATAATAAAAAGTACAATATTTAAAAATTATTTCTGTAAAATGACTTAATATTCTAAATATAGTAGATACATACAGCTAGGCGCAGGGGATGGTGCACTTTCTCGTTTTGCATAATCGTTCGTCTGCTCGTTGTTATTTTCTATAAAGAGTAATTTGTATTTAGTAAATACATATATGAAAAAATATTCATAAAATATTAGATATGTAACAATTTAAAAACGTACAATTGGCGATATCTCACAAACAAAAGATAATATTTATTTAAAAAAAGTACCTAAATACGGATATTTATGATTAAAAATAGGGTTTTTATTGGCTTTTAGAGCTTTTTAACATTGTATCACAAGTAGGATTAGTTGGTTTTTAAAATTGTTAGATATTAATTTGGTAATTTTTGATACACTCTGTATAATTATTATTTGTAGTTATACCATTGGATAGCATTTTTTGTAAGCTTTTTAATAATGATGTATTACAAGTTGGGGTTTGTTATTTATTTATTTTTTGTTGGGGTAGGTAGGGCCTAAGGGGTTTATGGGAAAGAGTTCTCTTTTAGTCCATTTTAGTTCACTCTTTATATCCTAGAAACTTTTCTAGAAAAGTTGTAGGCACTTTTGATTTTTCGTTTGTGAGGTAGGTATAGCCATTGATTTTAAATTGTCACAATGTATGTGTTTGTATTTAGTTTTGAAATGTTACATGATAATTAAAATTTTAGAAAAAAAAATGAACA
Source organism: Phyllotreta striolata (assembly GCA_918026865.1). NCBI lineage: Eukaryota > Metazoa > Arthropoda > Insecta > Coleoptera > Chrysomelidae > Phyllotreta > Phyllotreta striolata. Next base: position 2,544,724 of record OU900094.1, on the reverse strand, counting down.
ATCAAAATTGTTACACGGGAATCGCCATCTTGAAAACAATTGTGACGTGTGTAAGTAATACTTTATTTCAAAATTTCATTAAATAATTAAAAGGAATGAAACTGAAAATATAATAAAACACACATAATGATTGCAATGCTTATTGCAATGCGTCTAAATCGATTCAATTAAAGTATAGATATTAATGACGCGCATGGATTGACCGGAACATTTTCTTAATTTTTTTAAAATCTTTTAATGGTCTTGGGCAAATTATATATATTCAGTGTCATTAACACCGTATAAAGTATTCGCAAACAACAAAAGTATCATTAACAAGTTAATAGTAATCAATTAAATCGAATTTATACATAGACCAAGAAAATTCCGACTTACCCATTTTTAAGTAGGCGGAATTAGTCAAAACTAAAATTGTAGAGGCGCTGAAGAAACATTGATGCCATATTTATTATCTACATGAACGACGAATATTTTTTTAAAATGAATTAAAGTTACCGAATGCTATAAAATTTGTATTATTTAAGTAGTTTACATAAATATTTATACATCGAAATAACTGATTTAAGTGCAATCATCAAATAAACTTAAAATTTAGTTTGATTCTGTTTTGGCAACGTTGTAATTGGACATTTCATTTTAGAATAAAAATGACAGGCTAAAATGTCAAACTTCAACTATTAGTTTCGTATTGTATGAAGTTGACCGATTAGCCCTGGCAGCTGAGGCCAAAAACCTATGAATAAGAAGAAGTATTGTATGAAACTGTTTATTTTGTTTGTATTAAAATTTGATTTTTATTACCAATTGAAAGTTATTCGAATTAATCTCATGAGAAAATAATAAATATACGTAACATTTAAAAGAAAATTCCATGATCTTTCTTCATGAGCGATGAAAACGATAAACTTGGAAGTATAAATACCAGAAGACGATCGAAATTCTATTCAAACTGTTTTATAGGTTTATCAAGTTATTTTCTACTTTCTATCATATTTTCAAAAATCTCTCGGTTTTCGATGACGATAAGCTGATTTTTTAGGATTTCATGATGTATAATGGGTATTGTATTTCAAAACACAAGTTGCCTTTTAAGAAAATTCTTCCGATTACCTCCTTATTTCAAAGGAACATGAGTATAATCTGGATTTTGATGTAATAGGATAGGTACCACATTTTTTCAATACGTTGTATTATTTATTTTTTAATTAAAAGCCTTTGTTTATCAACATACTTAGATTTTGTACTAATATTTTTCATATAGCTCTTATGATGATTATGTACGATGATTACAAGTAAACTGTTTAAAATGTTAATATACATACATATTTAAATATAAATTTAATATAATTAACTTACAAAATGAGATTGCCAATTAAAAATAACAAAATTTAAAACTGGATAATAACGTATTATAACATTCGACGGATAATTACCTAGATAGAATTTCATATAATAAATTGTACAAAGTAATTATGACGAAAAACCAAATGTACCATATTTGTAACTTAAATTGAACATAATATATGTATACAGGTTGCCATAGGATATACTTATTATAATATAACATACTTACTTTAGCTAAAATAAAATTTATTAAAAAACACCACTTCCATGGCCGGCCCAGGAGGCAATAATTTCAATTCTCTAAAAAAATGAAATTATAGAAAAAATAAAAATATATAAGAGAAAAGAAATTATCCGTGGTGTTTGTGGCCTCGTTATTGGATTCCCCATCAGTAAATCCGTCAATATTTTAACATAAATAAAATAAATACAGATAACTGACAGGCCTACCTTAATTTATAAAACGATCGGTATACTACTATCTGTTATTGTAATTACAGCAAGTAGGTATTTTTAATTATGTGGCATTATATAGGGTTCGTGTAGTAGTTGGCCAATGTGGCAAGCAACTTTCAGAACATAAGCCGTTTTACCTCTTTTGCAAAATTGTACCACAGATCTAAGTAGACATCTACCAGAATCGTCAAAGTTTTTATGTAAATTATAATTGCTGAACAAATGTTCTCGCAATTATTATAATTGTCTAGTCTGTACTTGATTGTTTTTCGATTATAGAAAACTAATCGATAAGTTCTTTAAATACGATATTCTTTGCGTGCGCTGTATAATTTAAAATGTTTGAATTCGCAATAAACACACGCATATCGTTTGGGGATCTTACTCTACTAAGAGCAACATATAATTGACCATGAGTAAAACAAGGAGTTCGTAAGTCGATTCCAACTGTACACAAAGTCTGTCCTTGAGCTTTATGTATAGACATACCATAAGCCAGTTGCAATGGAAACTGACGTCTATTCATTTGAATTTTCAAGTTTTTGTTAATTTCAAATTTAAAAATAATTCTCGGTATGGCATAATGAACGTTATTTGGATCATTAGGTCGCCTAACCGTAACTAGTCTTTTAGTGATTGATATAATTACCAATTTTGTTCCGTTGACAAGACGATCACTGAAGTTGAGGTTTCTCGTAAGTAGACAAAGCGCTCCAACTTTTAACTGTAACATGTGATCCGGTACGCCGGATTCTGTCGCTTGGTGCATCATCTCGTCGGTTATTGTTCTGACCAGAGAATTTTTCTCTTTATCATCCAAATAATCGGCGCTATACAACGTTACGACGTCACCTTGTAACCTTTTCAATACAGCGGCATTGACTTGGCGTACATTTTGGTTCAACGTCGATAAAATTGCACGTGTTGCACAAGCTTCGGAATTTTCTATAAGATCTGTTGGAAAAACAAAATCTAATAAATCATTTAAATTCGTTACGAATTTAATTTCTTTCAAAAGCGGAATGATAAACCGGTGACACTGTAGATCTACGTCGTATACAGGTACCTCGGGAATTATTCCATCGCCAACTTTTAGTAAAAATGACGAAAATTCCGGATTATCTTTTACCCTATGAGGTGTATTCAATTTAAATATTTTCATAGAGGGCCAAATGAAGGATCGTTTCATCGAAACCGCTAAAACGACGTTCGATGTAAGGGCATTCCTCACGATCGGTGCAATCTGTCTAAAATCACCTGAAAAAATGATAATTTTCCCACCAAACGGCAAATGATTTTTCATCAAATCTTTCAAAGATCTGTCAATCATTTCGATGTAATACCTACTGGACATCGGCGCTTCGTCGTAGATAATTACTTTTGAATATTTTATTAATTCGGCTCGTTGACAATGTGTCGTCAAGTGCCAATATTCTGCGTTACATTCGTTTATGTTAAGCGGCAATTTAAACATCGAATGCGCTGTTATACCACCGGGTAGATTTAATGCGGCTATACCAGATGAAGCGACACACAAAACTACGTCGCCTTTCGATCTGACATAAGCCGCAATAACTTCCAGTAACTTACTTTTGCCATATCCGCCGGGTGCATCGATAAATATCACCTTGTTATCTGTTTGTTGTACTGTCTTCCCTGGAAGATTGCTACCTAACAAACTATCAACGTAATTAAAAATAATTAATTGATCTTTCGACAACAGTAGCAACCATTGATTTACGAAAGTTTGCAAATCGCTTACGTTATTATCCGTCAATTCTCGAATCAATTCAGACGTATCGTCGCGAGCTGGTGGAAGTCCGGCTTCTTTTAAATTGGAACCGTGACGTGCACCGATGTTGCACAAAAGTGCAAAAAACGATGCAGCATCAGTTGCACCGATGTAGCGTTTAGTGACGTATTCCTCTACTTCATTATGTTGGTCTGGTTCCACCGACATTCGTCTCAATTGTTCGCCTTTCGTCAAATACTTAAAAAGATAATGAATGACAGTACGTGCAGAACATTTATCAAAATTGATGTGACAATTATATTTTAATAACAACGCCGGGTTGTAGGAAACTACCCAGGTGTCATCAATTTCGATTTCACCATTACCAAACCGAACGGTCGCTTTGTTCCTGTCGCTACGTTTGTAATTGTAGAAGCCATGATTGTCCACATACGTGTTTTCGACCGGTTGTTTCGGAAAGTATTTCGTACATTTCCTCAATTCCTTATCGAAACAAGGTGGAAATTTATTACTTCCTGGACGTCGTTCTCGTGCACAATAGGGTCCATGGATCATGTGCCTCAGAACCAAACGTCTTAATTCACCGTCAGCTTCATCCTCGGCGGGAATATCTGCCCTGATGAAACGATCTACATCTGTCGTTTGAACGGGACCATTTTTAACCTTAAAAACAATATGAGCGTGGGGAAGACCACGCATTTGAAATTCTATTACGTATATAATATATACTAATTCACCGAACCAACGTCCACTTCGCAAATCTCTCATTAATTCGTCAAAATATAATTTAAATACGCGATTAACGACTTGAGGTTCGCCCATTGAACACGATTTATGAGTGGACGCTTTTATTTCCGGCCATTGGCCGTAAAAGTTAAGAAATAATCAGGAATACCTAATCTTTCAACCAACGTCATCGCGTTCATGTACTTTATCTTCATATATCTAGGTCCACCTGTGAATGAACAAGGCAAATATATTCTACCTGCTACGAAACCTTCACCTCGAATTGTTTCGTCATCTTGTGCGTTTTGACGCACTTCTTGCCGTTGCTTATTCAATTCATTGGCGTCAATCACCTCGGCAGCAGTAGCCATGCGCATCGCAGCCGTTGTTGGGTTCTGTTGACACCTAGAAATGTAATTCAAACGTTCCTCTTCAATTCTACAGTACATATCAACCAACCAAGTCTCAGATAATTTATTGAAAGCTGTAAAACTTTCCTGAGACAAGAGATGGCACCTTATGTATTTAAGTTGACTTAATTTACCACCTTGGTTGTCCTTCATGTTGATTGTCCAACCTAATTCACCTCTCGGATACAGAAGAGGATACTGGAAGGGTTCCATTATAGGATGAAACACATTTAGTTGTCTTTTACCTTCTCCATTTTTCCATATACATATCTGTCTGGGATCGTTGGGTTCGTCTATTAGACTAATTACAGCCGCTACCTCAGTCGACTGAGGTTGTTCACCCAATATCGGACCAGCTCGACGTCTCGTCGTACATTCGAAAACCAAATGAGCCTTTTCACTGGGCTCCAAAGCCAGGCGTCTAAAATCTTTAATAAAAGGATTAACTTTTTCTAAAAAGCAAGTAATTTCCTTAAGTATGCCATTTTTTAAATAATTAAATTTAGCAGCTTCTAACCGCCTAGCATCACCCTCATCTATATACATACTGCTATGATTGGGATAAGACGTACTTTTCATATTCAAGTCGTGTACCTTATGATAGGTTTGACCTTGAATTTTGAGGAAACCCAAACCTTTCGGACTTTTCCACTTCGTAACCATTGCGCAGAATCCAAACAAATCGTTGTAATGGCGCGGGTGGCTCAAAAACGACAAATTTTTATAAAAATTTGCGTCCAAGGGCTCGAACTGTCTGACGTTGTAACGATTCTGTCCGCAGCACCATTGTGTTCTCTCTTTTTCTTCATCAAACAGCGGGGCTCCACAATGAGGGCATTTAAAACAAACCGCTGGATCTAAAAGTGAAGGATTTTTTAGAGCAAATGTATTAATTTTAGCATATTGTTCAGTTGTCCTGAATTTGCCAAATAATATGTGATTTTGACGACGCAAAGAGGGTGGAAGGTGTTTTCCAAGGTGCGTTGTTTCGTAACACTTTGTTGCCTTTCGAGAAACTTCTGTATTGGCTTCTTGGTACAATTTTGTAGATAACCTGTGAAATTCAGGATGTTCCATTTGATTACATTTGGTAGCTTCCAATAGAGTTGCCTTTTTCATTTCTCTATATTTTTTCTGGTATATTTTACAGCGTTTTTCAAATGGAATATTTGAAATTTTACGTCCTTTCTTACCTTTCTGATGTACCTTTTTACTATTATCACTAGTATTGTTAGGGACAGGGTATGGGAACTCGTGGCTACTGGCTCCACCTGTTTCGAGCGTCCATGAAACACCACTGCGCATGTTTTGCTATAGATGGCAGTGTATGAAAATGGCCTAGTAAAGTCCCCGTCAAGTTAGTATGTTATCTATGTAAAGTCCATAGGTCCTATTGGTCCGTTCTGCCCTTTATGGCCGGATTCGCGTTTTTATCTGTATAAAACACCCGTATGAAACAGACTTAACGACTTCCTTCTTATTTTCTGTCGTTTTTGAGTTTTTGGTTATTTTATGCCATTTATAGTTTAACTTCGGACATTTGTGTCTATTGTATTTTTACGTGCGTGTTGTGAGTTGAATAATGCTATCAAAATTCGTTACAGTTAGTTATCCTTATTATTGTTTATTAATAGGTACCGTTCTAATAGGTAGTAATGAATTATTTAAAATGGCCCATGACGAGTATCAAAGAAGAATACCTAAATTAAAAAAAAATATACCTTGTGAATTAGACCATTGTAGAATATACCTATTTAGCTATAGAAGGTTGTTATTTCTTTTATTTTTTCTACTTCAAATCTACAATTTCATAATAAATTTAGAGGAATTCTTTTTAACTGACCTACTCATTTTACACTAACTACATTTATAAAGTAAAATGTTTATTTCAGTTAAAAAGGTTTCCCTCTAAATTTATTATGAAATTCTTATTTAAAATGTAATAATTGTGTACACAAGATTTTTAAATTTTGGCGCCAATTGCAGAACACTGTAAGTATAATTAGTATTCTGCATTTAATGTATAGACGCGCGTCACAGGTGTCGTTAGTAAAAAAATTGAGTTTCCCATCTATAGTGTAGGTTATCTGTGGTTAGGGATACTTATTCCAGTGGCATAACTCTCCGTGGTAGAGATAACAGACATCAAATTCTGTTCTACTGGACCATCGGCCGTGCACTTCGTCGCTGATGTGCTAATGTTCTCATCAAGTCTTGGAATTAGAATATTGGAATGAATAATAATATTTTTTGAAGGTGGCGGTTTAACAAAACTTGAAACAGAAGAGAATTTAGACTTCTTAATAGAAGGAGCAGAAGCCGTGATTTTAGGGTCGGGACCTCGTTTAATTTTTTTTGGTCGTCCTACTTTTCTTTTAGGTATTAAATTATTAGTACTTACATTAGAAACCGATTCTATTGAAACAGTACTTACATTTTCTATGTTTGTATGTTCGATTTCTGATTCAGTTACCTCGTCAATTCGATCACATGGATTAGAAGCAAAGATCGATCGAGTTTCGAAACAAATTCGGTGAATATTGTATTGTCTTTTATTACCGTCATATGCAGAGTTGATGAACAGAAGCTGTGCCAAACCGTCAATGTTTCTGCAACTAAACATCCTTGCTTTATTATTTTTTTCGCACATGTCGTATTTGCCCCATTGGTTGACGGCATGCGAGTCGACGGCATATATCCCCTTCGGTTCCTCTCCAAAAACTGACAGTTCTGCCTTGACCTATATAAAAACAAAAAAATATCTTTAGTTTCCAAATAAAAAATAGTATGTGCATCTTTCACAAGTTTCCAAGCATATTTTAAGCCTATTTTAATTTTTTTTTATCCGTTTTGCAAAAAAAATATTTGTTTTTCCAGAAAATCCAGAAAATCTATCATTTAGTTTATCTAATAAAGCATTCGGTAATTTATAATGACAACAAACTTTTTATTTATTAAATTAATTAAATAACATAATCACTTATAAAAGGATTCATATATTTACCTGTAAATAAATATCCACAGGTCAAACTGTCAGTTTGAAACCGTTCCTGAAGAATTTCAACTAATATATGTTTCTTCGCTGGCAATTCTACTTGAGAATTTGGAAAGTAACCGGCATTTACAGGTTCTATTTCTGTAATTACCACGACCTGTCCTAAAATATTAAATTCTCGTGGTAATTCCTCTGGTTCGATAAATGGAGGTTGCTCCTACAATTTGAAAATAATATTATTAGTATTCCATTAGGATTATCCTAATATCATAATTTAATACGATATACCTATAATATAAACATCATTAAAAGATCATTTAGCAATGATAATTAAAAACAGTATTGTAGGTACGTACTGGAATAATATTTTCATAGATTTGGAATCCATGTATTAAAATTTGATCAATTGTTTGACCGATAAATGGAGTCCCAAGATGCCTGTAGGCTAAAGCTAGGCTAGCGTTTGGGACACAGCTAGCGTTTCTTGTTCTCGGCAGTGCTAATCTGTCGCCTTGGTGGAAACTTCCTACCGCAATACATGAATAGTTCATATCTATAACTAAAAAAATTTAAGTAAATTTAAAAACACAATATTTAGTCAATTCCCTTTAACCCTTTCAGTACCAACTTTTTTTTCAGCAAGCGAAAAATTTTTTTTTGCCTAAAATGTACTTAAAACAGTTAAAATAACACTTTTTTGTCATTAAAAAAAATATAGCATGTATATAGAAAAAAATTTATTATGGGTACATTTGTACCCAAAAGTACTTAACAAAAAATTATTATGTCTAAAAACTAGCGCTTATGAAACGTTACAAAACAATTTCTGTCTTTTTGAAGGCACAGATGGACACTGCACTTCTTGCATTTCCATCTTGATTTTCCTGTACAACCAGGGTTTTTGCACCTTAAAGGTAAAGGTAGCTCTGGATGCTCTGGAAAATGTCCAATATTGTCAAATTGCACCTCACTAAGAGGTCTAACTTCCACGTTTTGGCGTTTTGCGGGTATTACTGGACTAGATGTACCGCTTGAAGGCCTGCCACGTTTTCGGTCATTGTAGGAGTTGACTTTTATGAGCGCTTCGCCAACTTTCATCCTGAAGTGTAGAAGGTCCATGATACATTTTTGCGGAATACCTAAAGTATGCATGTCTCGTTTATACTCCAACCAAGAGTTTGTTAGGGCCATGTCAACTGCATGAAAGATTAGTCGAACAGTCCACTTTCTGCAACGGCTTTTTATTCTGTAAAACGCAATAAGAGCATCCGTTTTATCTATTCCACCCATGCACTTATTATACTTTTGTATAACTTCGGGTCGATTTACGTCTACAAAAGATTTTGTTTTTTTGTCCCAGCGTTTCACAACATCTTCTGTGCCAATCCCAACGAAGTTAGATACCATCATCACTGGTTTGTTATCTAACCATCTGGTTACTACAATTCCATCTGTAGATATAATTTGTTCAGTGGATCCTCTCCTTTTTTTCAAAAACTGTTTCACGTCGGTTAGAGGTGGTTTGCCAAACCTATTGATTCTAGCAGTACCAGCAAGATGTATTGCTTTTTGGTTGAGAATTTGTAAAAGATAATAGCTAGTAAAAAAGTTATCACAGTACAATGTGTGTTTATTAGCTTCAAGTTCTCTTGATAATTGCAATACGACAGCTGCACCCTGTCCATATTTCAAATAAGAAGGCTTAATTTCTGTGGTACCCCCTTGATAAATTAGGAAATTATAAATCAATCCACTTTGACCACCTAATAAATACAACTTTATTCCCCAAGGATTAGGCTTGTTTTTGATGTATTGTTTTATAGACAATCTCCCTTTGAAGGGCATGATTTGTTCATCGATGCAAACATTTGTTTCTATCTGCAGTTATCTACATCTCTTTAGGACTGATTCAAAAACTGGTCGAACTGTCCATAGTTTGTCGTCGCTTTGTCTGGGTTCCAGATTGTCAACACAATGTATGTGGTTGCGAAGTTTGAAAAACCGATTTAGAGTCATTGTTTCTGCAAAAATATCAATTTTTAAAGATTTATCCCAATACATACGCAGTCGAGGAAATTTTAGACAACCTGTTAGAATACTAAGACCAAAAAAAGATTTTATTTCTTGCAGGTTACATGGTACAAATTTCTCGGTTCCAGTTTGCAAAGCGTACATATTCGTGTATTGAACAAAATCTTCAAATAAACTTTCTGGAAAATATCTTGTTGTAACACTTGGGTTACCTCGTCGGTGTTCGGGCTCAGGTATTCTTTTTATTTAGACTCAAGGCGAGTAGTTTGTGGAAAACGGTTTATTATCATAAAGCGAACGAAAAACAAAACAAATATAAAACGTAGAGATTTGAAAAATAGGCGTAGCAGCTTATTCGTAGTAACGCTCTATCCGTGCGATACGACTGTGCCGAATACGGGGCTTTTCCTTTACTGTCCCAACGCTTGGAAGCAGCTAGAAGAAAGCGTTAGCATAAGGGCGTCGGTTGCATGAGATTCCTAAACCTTTCCTTATAGTTCCTCGTCGTAGGAAGCAAGTCGAAGAAGGTTAGAGGAGTTCGAGCAGAACTCACTCCTCAGCCCTGGAAGCGCGTCTTTTAAGGCCTCTAGGCGCGTTACGTCACGCGCGGTGGTGGAGTGGGCGTGCGCTGGTGGGGATAACGCCGTTCTGCGGACCGGGTGGCTCCCTGGAATGCGGTATTACGGAGAGTTTTGGAACTACGCGTGGGCCGCTATTATGGGGTGTTACAATCTCCCCCTCAGAGTCCTGAAGTCGCCCCGGCTGTGGACTCTGTGGACGGGTGTTTCCTGGGACGTCCCCGCTTCCGGATGGGTTGAACTGGCCGGGGTAGGTCCGTCGGGGGTCCGTTCTCTGGAGGGCGATACGGTGTGAGAGCGGAACTGTGATACACTCCTAGTGGTTCCGTGGGCTTCAACGGGTCGGCGATTTGGTATGAGCAGGGGCCGTGGCGTTTCGTGATTACGTAGGGCCCGTCTCGTCTAGGAGCCAACTTCTTGGAATATTTCTTCGTTTTCTTGCTCAAGGAATGATCGGTGACCCAGACGAAGTCTCCTATGGCGTGTTCAATGGATGGGCGACGGTGCGCATCCGCGTATTGTTTTTGTCGATCCTGCTGCTGTTCCCAAACTTCTTTAGCTTTCTCGAACAGGTCAGCTAATTTCGTCAATTTGGGGGTAGCCTCCTGGACGAACGTTTCCCTCTGGATGATGCTTCGAAAATCGTTTATTATCTCGAAGGGATGTCGAAGTTCGTGTCCAAAGACTAGGTGAGCCGGGGTGCAGCCCGTTCCTTGACAACGTGAAGTATTCATGGCGAAACGTATCGCCGGTAGCATCTTAGGCCAGGTAGTATGGTGCGGCCCGACTAGTATGGAAAGCTGAGTCTTTAAGTCTCGATTTCTTCGTTCAACTGGATTTGCAGCGGGATGGTAGACTGGTGTGAACACCTGTTGGATCTCCAGACATTGGGTAACGTATTGCATTACCGCGCTGATGAATTGTGGGCCATTGTCGCTGATGACCCGTCGTGGCATTCCGTAACGAAAACAAAAGTCGTAGACGAGGGTCCAGGCGCATTCTTCTGCGGTGGCATTTTTAAGGGCGAAGAGTTCTATCCACCGGGTGGCGGTGTCTTCGACGACGAGGACCCATTTGTGCTCCTCGGGCCCTTCTGGGAGGGGGCCGAATAGGTCCATAGCGATTACTTCAAAGCGGTGGCGCATCACAGGTGTCTGTAGTAAGCCTGCGGGGACCATATTCGTCGGTTTGTAACGCTGGCACTCAGGACAGTTTTTCACGTATTCAGCGACCATTTTCCGTAGGCCAGTCCAGTAGTAGTGTTGTAGGATCTTTTGGGTGGTTCGTTCGGCACCATAATGTCCAGCGTGAGGGGCGTCGTGGTATTGTCTTAAGATTTCCGCACGGCCGTCTACTGGTACTACTAACTGTGGCTCTTCCATGTCATCCGTCGGAGAATACCGGTACAACACTCCCTGACTGGTAATATAACCCCTAGCGGTCCAAGGGGTCGTTTCTTCTGGCTTGCCCCTTTCGAAGCAGTCAAGGATCTTTTTAATTTCGGGATCCTGACGCTGCTCGTCTCGCAGCTTTCCGGGCTCTTTCCCTGGGAGGTCCACGGTGACCAGGCCTAAGGGACAGGCGATGGGTGTGTCGATAGGTGGACGCGAGAGGGTATCAGCGACGACGTTGGCTTTCCCGGGCGCGTACCGGATCTGCAGGTTGTAGGGTTGGAGTTGTAGGGCCCATCTTGCCAGTCGTCCACTGGGAGTTTTTAAGGTCATCAGCCATTTTAGGGGCTGATGGTCCGTAATTATAATGGTCGTCGTTTCTTCTAAGTAGCCTCGAAATTTAGCTACCGCCCATACAATGGCAAGTGCTTCCCTCTCCGTGGTGGAGTAGTTTTTCTCTGCAGGAGTGAGCAGGCGGCTGGCGTACTCGACTGGTCGCTCATCGGGACCCTCCCCCTGCAGTAGGGCTGCTCCCAAAGCGTATGCACTGGCATCGGTCCTCAGCGTGAATGGAAGGGAGTGGTCGGCCTGTCGTAGTATCGGGGCGGTAGTCAAAGCTTCCTTTAGCAGGCGGAATGCTTCGTCCTGCGCTGAGGTCCACTCCCATGGGATGGCTTTACGGGTTAGCTTGCTGAGTGGTTGGGCCATCTTGGAGAAGTTCTCGATGAAGCGACGGTACCAGCTGCACGTTTGTAGAAACGTGTTTACTTGTTTCGGCGAGGTTGGGGGTCGCATGGTAGTTATAGCCGCGACCTTGTCCGGGTTAGTCCGAATTCCGGCATCCGAAATGATGTGTCCTAGGTATTTGGCCTGTTGGCATCCGAAGTGGCACTTTGACCTATTTAGCCGCAGTCCGTACGAGGCGAGCAAGCCAAAGATCATATCTAGTTCCTTTATATGATCCTTCGGGTCCTTGGAAAGTAGGATTAAGTCGTCTAGGTACACAAGTAGGCGAAGAGCGGGCAAGCGATTTCGGAATCGATCCATTAGACGCTGGAACGTTGCCGGCGCATTTACAAGCCCAAATGGCATTCGGGTAAATCGGTATGTTCCGAATGGTGTTATGAAACACGTTTTGTCCTGGTCCTCGAGGCATACGGGTATCTGATAGTATCCAGATTTTAGATCCATGGTCGAAATACATCCGACGTTTCCAGTGGAGTGTAATAGATCTTCCAGACGGGGTAGCGGGTAATGGTCTGGCTGCGTCACTGCATTTAGTTTTCGATAATCGATACAAAGGCGGATTCCCCCTCCGGGTTTGGGTACTAACACGACAGGCGCAGACCAAGGGCTCTCGCATTCGACTACGATGCCGTGTGATCGTAGTTCCTGGACTTCTCGACTGAGGGCTTCTCTTCGGGAAGGGGTTAACTGGTACGGTGGTGAACTGATCGGGGCCGCGTCCCCGGTGTTGATTCGATGTACCATCTGTTTGGTTGGTGGCCCGTTGGCTTGGAAAAGAGCTGCTCGTTGGGTGAGCAGCTGGTTCACTTGGTCTCGCTGTATTTGGGATAGTGGAATACCCTCATCGGGGCGCAACCAGACTTCTAACGCGGCAAACAGCGCTTGGTCAGTCGTGGAGAGTTCTTGTTCCCAATATTCCATGACGGCGTCTTCAGCGTCCGCCAGCATGTATCCTGTCCTGGAGGCAGGGTTGGCCCGTAGTTGTCGGGTGGCTGTGGTGACGAGCGTGATCGGACTGATCCCATCCAGGGGCTCAGGACCGTAGTTGTCCAGCGAAAGTGTTCCGTGGTCGTATTCCATGGGAACATGAGGAGTTCCTGGTAACGGGCTGAGCAACGCCGGGCAGGTACAAGTTTGTCTGGTCGGGCCCAATGGTTGCCAGAGTCCTGGAGCAGGATCAGTGGTAAGTGCCGCCGTAGTGAACTGCGTGGGGGACCGCTTTGCTAGAACTGCCTCGAATGTTTCATCCTTTGGCGAGAACGGTAAGGTGTATACAGGGTCGTCGTGGAAATACCAGCAGTGTCGTCGAAAGTTGAGTACCATCCCTGCCGACGTGATGAAGTCGATCCCCAGCAGAGTTTGGGCCTGTGGGGTAGCGTCTGGCAGGACGAGGAACGTAGTGGGTATCTTTCGTCCTGCTAGGTCCACGATGGTGTCGATGGACTGCACTGGCGTATTGGTGGTGTGTCCGTCGGCTAGTGTCACGTCCATTTGCCGAGTACGGACCTCATGTCCGAGATCGCGGAGGATTTTGGCTAACTCCAAACTTGCTAGACATTGCCTGGCTCCGGTGTCGAGAAAAGCGGTACCGGGTCGCCCCTGAATTTGGATGTTCACTGCCGGTCGTGGACTAGTCCGACTGGTGATGAAAGAGAAGGTCGCCGTTGACCGATTCCGGGGGTTACAATCCGGACAGTTCCTTCGGATGAACCCTGGTCGCTGGCAACCGTAGCAACGTAGGCGAACTTCTTCGTTGGGCGTGGTAACCGTGGGGGGTTTGGCGTCAGCTTTTGCTTTCTTCCGGCATACCGAAATATCGTGCCCTGGATTCCGGCAGTAGAGACATCGAGTTTTTGATTTCTTAGCGGTGCCTTCGGCCGTTGAAGGGGGTTGGTTCTCCTTATTTTCTAGTTGGGGTCGGCGTTTCTCGAGCTCCCTAGCTTTGGCCAGCAGTCCCACGAATGTCGTGACTGATTCGCGCGGAATTCGGTCCTTTAGATGCTGAGTGAGCAGACCGTAGATCATGCTGATCTGATTGTCCTCGTCTGGGGGACTCGATAGCTGTGCCAGAAGGGCCCTTTTCTGTGAGATGAACGCACCGGCGGGTGTTTGTGCAGTTTGGAGGGAGGCGAACACGTCCAAGTAAATCTGATAGTCCGGCGGTTTTGGGGCGAATTCTTCGCGTATCATCAATTTAGCGTCCTCCCAAGTGTGCGCCATGGTTTTTACATTCCTCCACCAGATACGGGCCGGTCCTTCCAGCAACATTTTTAACCCCAGCAGGGCATTGGCGTCGGAGATCCCTTCGCTTACTTTGAAAAAATCAGCGGAACTCAGGAAGTCTTCCGTAGTTTCCGGATCATATTCGCCTTTAAAGCGAGCCGTGCAGTAGGTGAAATGCCTGGCCGCGGTCTCTGAAGCCGCAGGGCGTTGGACTCGCCGGGGCGCTTCCTCGAGGGCGTCCGAATTGGTAGCCATGGCCCTGGCGCTTTGGTTCCTTGTTCGCGGAATACTGATCACGTTGAAATTTTACTTGCGACCAGTCAAGTTGTGTCTTACACTGTATCAAGAATCCTGGCCCCACGTTGGGCGCCAATTATGTAACACTTGGGTTACCTCGTCGGTGTTCGGGCTCAGGTATTCTTTTTATTTAGACTCAAGGCGAGTAGTTTGTGGAAAACGGTTTATTATCATAAAGCGAACGAAAAACAAAACAAATATAAAACGTAGAGATTTGAAAAATAGGCGTAGCAGCTTATTCGTAGTAACGCTCTATCCGTGCGATACGACTGTGCCGAATACGGGGCTTTTCCTTTACTGTCCCAACGCTTGGAAGCAGCTAGAAGAAAGCGTTAGCATAAGGGCGTCGGTTGCATGAGATTCCTAAACCTTTCCTTATAGTTCCTCGTCGTAGGAAGCAAGTCGAAGAAGGTTAGAGGAGTTCGAGCAGAACTCACTCCTCAGCCCTGGAAGCGCGTCTTTTAAGGCCTCTAGGCGCGTTACGGCACGCGCGGTGGTGGAGTGGGCGTGCGCTGGTGGGGATAACGCCGTTCTGCGGACCGGGTGGCTCCCTGGAATGCGGTATTACGGAGAGTTTTGGAACTACGCGTGGGCCGCTATTATGGGGTGTTACATTGTAAAATATGTAATCGGATATTCCTCAGAACAGTTTTCATAAACCCGGGTTATTTTATTTGGTAATTGTCGTGTTACATATTCAACATTTTCTAACCATTTTACATTTTTTTTCAAAGTAATGAAGTCATCATAGTTTTCTTTTTCACCCTGTTCTTCATCATCCTCCTTTTCTTCCTCATTATCCCCTTCCTCGCCCTCTTCCTCTTCGTTTAGATTTTCTGAGAGATCATCTATTTGTCCAATCCTCTGTCTTACTTGAATTTCTTCTTCGTAGTCACTGTCCTCACTATCAAAGCCTTCTATGTCGGACAACCCTTTTTCTAATTCTTTTAGCAGCTCCTTCTCCATGAAATCTTTTTTTGGAGGCATTTTAATCTGAAAATAAAAATAATACCTAGTCATTTTGGGTACAATTGTACCCATCGAATTTGTGGGACAGTTATCTATTTGGAAAAATAAAATTTCAACAAAATATACTCACAATTAGTTAGAAGTAACACTATTTTCAGTATTGCACTGAAAAATAAATTGCGATCGATTTTTATTCAAAGAGATTTTTCAAGAAAAAGGCACACTTACAGTTCATCAACCAAACAATTGCCACCATATTGCTTTTGATATTAATTTTCTTTCAGAATAACATGACCCAGGCGCCATCTGGGTATAAAACGCATAAGTATAACACTTATAGAATATAAATTTCTTTAAACTGATTTTATTTACAGATTCACATAACATACATAACGGTATCCCAATAAGAACGCCGGATATACTATGTAAATTTGCTGCTATTTTGTTAAAACGAGTTGTAAGGTGATTTTTTTCACATTTTGTCACGTATAGGCCACGCGATTTAGAAATATGGAAAAGTATTCAAACAAATAGTGATGAATTATTGTAAAAATAGATTACAAAAATGGTTCGTCAATTTATGTCAAGTTATCGATCGCAATTATGCACGCGTTCAAAGTTTAATTGGTGCAAGAAAGCCAAGGAACCGTAAGCATCGCCTCTAATTTTCATTAAAATTAAATCCGACGCTCTTGTTGAAACATCCTATATAAAATATTAAGAATAATACTTTCTTTATTTATTAATATATACAGACTTACTTAATTATCACAAAAATCACAAATAACACTAAAACCAAAATTTATTCGCAAATGAAAAAAAAAACTTAAAGCAAACGCTTCAAGAATTTTTCAAAATGGCTGCGAAAAAAATAATTGAATTGTCAATAACAACCGGCATAACAACGAATTTCTATTGTTTTTACATTGTGTATTACAAATAAGGACGAGGATCTGTATCAAAAATATAATAGGCTTCCCGAGCTCGATTTTCTGGAGCGATGGGCTCTGCCGCATAGCAAAATGGCCAATACAGTTAATACCAAAGGTCTCGCTCGCTACGCGAGCTCGATTTATTTAATTGATGGGCTCTGCCGCATACCAACACAGCTCATTCAATTAGTATCAATAACCAAAGGTCTCGCTCGCTACGCGAGCTCGATTTTCTGGAACGATGGGCTCTGCCGCATAACAAAATGGCCAATACAGTTAATACCAAAGGTCTCGCTCGCTTCGCGAGCTCGATTTTCTGGAACGACGGGCTCTGCCGCATAGACCCGCAGCTCGGAGGCCTGACGGCCTCCTACGCAAAGTCAGTTGTACAATCAAATCTTCGCTCGCTTCGCTCGCTCAGTTTATGTAATTAACATGTGTAAGGAGAAAATTGCTAGGTGAGTAAATTCCTCGCCAACAAAACGGTCGAATGTACCATGAAACACACCAAAATATCCAAATTTACGGCAAATACATTCCCCCTGCATTCTAATCCTCTCTCGGAAGGCTTCAGCATTCCTAAAAACAGAAAAATCGTACAAATGAGAAAAATTATTTGTAGTTTTCATCTGAAATAATTATTAATAAAAAATAAAACAAATAATTAACTTATAAAAATTTTATTCGACCCCCCCGATATAAAATATTTATGGACGTTGGTTTTGCCGCGTCGGTCGCGGCCGACACGGCCCCCCTCCGTTTCATGCGCAGAGGTCGAGGAGCGTTCGCGACTGCGTCCTCGACCATTTTTTCGGCCGCCTCCCCGGCCCCGTCCCCGCCTAGCAGCCCCTTGGTCCTCGCCGGAGCCCTGGTTGGTTGGACCATTCAGGTCCCTTTCGGCCGGTTTGGCCTCGTCGGGTTCCTGAATGGCCTCCGTCTCCATTAGTACTCCGGCGGCTAAAACAAAAACAAAAATAAAGAAAATATCCGGAAATCATTAAAATAAAGAACAATACAAAGTAACAATTTTTGAAAATTATGTTTTTTCGTAAAATGTAAAAATAGCATAGACACTTACGGTTTGGGGCGGCGGAGTTCGCTGACGGCTGGTCAGCGGCCTGGTCCGCGGGTTTCGCGTAAGCTGGTTCTGCAAAAGCAATTAAAAATATAAGTAAAGATAAAAATTATATCATAATAATAGTAATATTATATAAAACTGAATAATTTGTGATCGATATTAGCGTCTTGTAAAATGCCACTTCTGTATTAGTTTGAAATATTATTACAAGATAAAATTTGAGGAAAAAATATAATTAACCACCAACATTGTTACAGTGAGATCGCCAACTTCTACATCATTGTGACATAACTAATGATATTTCACAGAATTTTTTATGTAGATAATAGAAAGGAAATGTTCAACGTGCCATTGTTATGAAAAGAAATATATACGCTATAAAAATATCTCCAATCTAAATCGATTCATTTAATTGACGTGTATTACTGAAGCAAAAAATGACGTTATCAAAAAACGACAAAAAACGACATTATCCTGTATTTTTAATTTTTTTAAATGGCTTTGGTCTAATGATTAAATGTTCTCAAAACCATATAAACGATCCGCAAACATAAAAGCATAATGAAATTGATATTATTCAATTTAATCTAATTTATTGTAGGACTGACAAAAAAATCTGACTTACCCATTTCCTTCAAAATTTCAAATGACCGAAAGTTGAAACCAAAATTGTAGAGGCGCTGAAAAACTTACAAACATTGATGCCACAATTAGTATTTCCTGAACGACGTATATTTTATAAAAATTAATATCGAATGAAAAATTGAATGAATTTAGACATTTTATTCTTTAATAGTTTATATACACATTTATATATCAAAAATTAACCTATTTAAATATAATAATCAAATAAACTTAGGATAGAATTGGATTTAGTTCTGACAACGTGGTAATTGATCTTTCTTCTTCTTTTTTTTGCTCGGAAAGGGGGTTGCGCATTGCGTATCACTGTTTTTGTTACTGACCTAAATTGTAAGGCTGCTGAAGTAGTTAAATATAGAAAAGTCGTAAACATACAGTTAATACAGATAACACTATTTACTGATTGCGAATTGAAAATAATAGAATATAATAATAATTAATAATAAAATAGTTATTTAATAAATTATAAAAGTTTTTGTAAAAATATTTTTTGTTCTTTTATAAGATATGTTATAGTACATTGAATTTAGGTAATAATTATATTTACATAAATTAGAAAATTAAGTTAACATACTCTTTGCTATGTACCTACACCTTGTATACAAAAGAAAAAATAATAACATTAACAATTATACAGGGTGTTCCAATAGTGCGGTAAAGCCCATTTACTCAGTTATTATAATAGATAGGAAAAAATGATAAATAGGAAAAATGTTAAGCACCTTTAGGCGCACAATTTAAAATTATTTCGAAATATACAGGGTGGCCCATAAATCGAAGCCATACCAAACATACCTTTTTTTAAAGGCAATGATATATTTTTTATTTCATATTCGATTTCAGCTCGTATTCACGAGTTTCTCAATATAAAATTTCATATGACTATACTGAGTATTTAAAAAGTTATGGCCATTTTTATGTTCAAATCGACATCACTTCAAGGCCCTGTATATCAGAATCTGTATCAGATAATGTGAATTTTTCTGTGTCAGCACTTTTTGAAAATGGTCTATTTTCACAAAAATTAGGTATATTCTGACAAAATTACAATTTGTATACAGGGTGAGTCAAAACGCAAACATAATAATTACTCGCCTAATTTAAATGGAACACCCTATATTAATAATATCCAATGGGAAGTCTATTTCTTACTGAATCTTTTTTCATAACATTTCCCTATACCTAACTGTCACCGTTTCTGAGATATTTTCAGTTTTATTAAAAAATGTCCAGTTTTTGATGTTATAATTTCATTTTGATCTAATTACCAATGATGTTGTCGACCTTTTTTGCAAAATAATAGTAGAAAATGTAATATTGATTAATTAACGATCATTAACTACCCGAAATATTTGGTAATTTTTTAATTAAACTTTAAATTATTATAATTTTAATTTAATCTAGTTACCTCTATGACGTCATCATCTACGAACTATGCGAATTTTACTTATTGAACTCGTGTCACTGTAAATTATAGAATAACTTTTATAGAATTATAGAAAAATTTAGGATACCTGCTAATAATATTTGATTAATCATTAATCGATATTTAATTTTCTACTATTATTTTGCAAAAAAAGGTCGAAGACGTCATTGGTAATTAGATCAAAATGAAATTATAACATCAAAAACTGGACATTTTTTAATAAAACTGAAAATATCTCAGAAACGGTGACAGTTAGGTATAGGGAAATGTTATGAAAAAAGATTCAGTAAGAAATAGACTTCCCATTGGATATTATTAATATAGGGTGTTCCATTTAAATTAAGGGAGTAATTATTATGTTTGCGTCTTGACTCACCCTGTATACAAATTGCAATTTTGTCAAAATATACCTAATTTTTGTGAAAATAGACCATTTTCAAAAAGTGCTGACACAGAAAAATTCACATTATCTGATACAGATTCTGATATACAGGGCCTTGAAGTGATGTCGATTTGAACATAAAAATGGCCATAACTTTTTAAATACTCAGTATAGTCATATGAAATTTTATATTGAGAAACTCGTGAATACGAGCTGAAATCGAATATGAAATAAAAAATATATCATTGCCTTTAAAAAAAGGTATGTTTGGTATGGCTTCGACTTATGGACCACCCTGTATATTTCGAAATAATTTTAAATTGTGCGCCTAAAGGTGCTTAACATTTTTCCTATTTATAATTTTTTCGTATCTATTATACAGTGCTTTCGAAAAGTAAGGAATAAATTCATTATTTCTGAAATTAAGAGTTTTTCGAAAAAATCCTCTGACACGTCGATTTTGTTTTAAACAAATGCACTTTTTGAAATACGATCCAAATTTGTGACGTAATCGTTATTCGAGATATGACGTCATCGACAATTTTTTTAAATGGCAACACCCAATTTTGACCATACCAATTGAAAGAGCGTGTCATTTTACGTATATATCGCCAAAAATATTTTTAAATTAGCCCATGTAGGTTAGATAAAAAAATGAAAAAAAAAACATTATTTTAAGTTTTACCAAATTTAATAGTAATGGTTAAATTAAATGTTCAAATTGTGCACGCACCGTTGGCTACCTGACAGTAACCAAGACGATTAATGAACTCTTGTTAAACATTTTCAATAACTTCAGGAGGTGTACGATGTATGTCCTGAGGGATTCTTGCCTGCAATTCTTCCAAATTCGCCGGTCTAGTAACGTACACTTTACTTTTTGAGTACCCCCACAAAAAAATAATCGAGGGGTGTCAAACATGGTGATCTGGCTGGCCACTCAATCGGCCCTCTTCTTTCTATCCAACGATTCGGGAACACCTCATCTAAATAAGCACGTACAGGTGCTGCATAATGTGGAGGTGCACCATCTTGTTGAAAGTAAATGTCATTTCTCGGAAGATCTCGTTCCTCATTTGGATAAAAATGTAATAATTCCGGAATAAGGTCGCCTCGAAGAAATTCCAAATATCTTGCGCCAGTTAGGTTATCGTCAAAAAAATAGGGACCTAGAATTCTTCTTCCGTCGACTATGCCGCACCAGACATTTATTTTTTGAGGATGTTGAGTGCGATACTCCATCATCTATCGAGGATTCTCGGTAGCCCAATAAGGGCAGTTTTTCCTGTTGACATGGCCATTCAAAACAAACGTAGCCTCGTCAGAAAAAATTATGTTTTTTACGAAATTATTATTATTCGTGTATAGCTCTTGCATTTGCTCGTAGAATTGAATTCGCCGATCAAAGTCGTCTTCAGATAGTTCATGAATAAGGCATACCTTGTAAGGATGATATTTTGCTTTCTTCGCAATTTTGTGCGCTGTGGAAATAGCCATATTGAAATCAGAATCCACTTGGTTAAGCGTTGAGTGAGGATTGTCTTCTATTGCTAACAAAACGTTAAGTTGACTTTCGTCTGATTTTGAGGGTCGACCAGATTTAGGAAAATCACGAACATGACCAAAGTTACGATATTTAGACTCAATCTTGCTTACCGTGCTTTGGGTAATAGGCCGAGCAGGATGAGTTTCATTGAACAATGCAACTACTTCTTGTTGAGTGCGCATCCTGTCTCCAAATCCGATCATGCAAAGAATTTCAATTCGTTCTCGTTCTGTTAATTTCACCATTTTTTATAAAATAACAAATTCACTACTCAATTAACAGTTCAAATACGCTACTTTTGCCAAACGAAAGTTAAGAAAGCGATTAGAAATAATAAAAAATTAAAAAAAGTACGATGTCAAGTTTTAATCTGATAGTAATAATAAACATTTTTGGTCGCTTAAGGCAACTGTCAGGAACCGTAATTGTTAGTGATATGTACGTAGAATGATATGCTCTTTCAAATGGCATGGTCCAAATTGGGGGTTTTCATTTAAAAAAATTGTCGATGACGTCATATCTCGAATAAAGATTACGTCACAAATTTGGATCGTATATCAAAAAGTGCATTTGTTTAAAACAAAATCGACGTGTCAGAGGATTTTTTCGAAAAACTCTTAATTTCAGAAATAATGAATTTATTCCTTACTTTTCGAAAGCACTGTAATAACTGAGTAAATGGGCTTTACCGCACTATTGGAACACCCTGTATATAATATAAAAAACAGTGCTACAAACTAATTTAATTTTCTTGATAGATATTCGCTCGACATATTCGACTTGGGTGGATATAACTTCTATCATGTGGATCTTCGGTTTCACCTTTTCAAGAAGAATGGTCTTTGTAGAAATCTAAAGTAAATAAAATTTTACGTATTATTTCTGATGAAATTACAATTAATTATACGTACTTACATAGCTCATCGAATTAACGATTTTGGCCTGGTTACGTTCGCTAGGTACAAAAGTAGACAGGTAATCTTCTAAAACGTTGTCTTCTGGTTTGTTTTTCTATAATAACTTAAGTGTACAGATTCTTTCTTCGACCTACCTACAAAGATAGTTATTTTTATTAGAAAATATTTCTGATTTGCAATTTTTTAAATTGTCTTTTGTAAAGTATTAATCAAGTAATTATTTAAGGCAACTACTTACTTTACTTTAATTACAGCATATGAAGAACTTCTTATATTTTCAAATCGTTGTTGTTTTGCAGGTGAGCTTATTAACCTGGTTACCATCTACCTCCTAACATCGTTTGTTCGTTCTCGATATAAAACCTAAACGCTCGGAAAGGGGGCTCCGCCCCCTTTCAACCCCCTTGCGCGATGTAAAAGACCATGCATGTTTCCTAGACACTGACCCGAATAGTAAAAGGCCTTCATTTCTTCTTCTACTTTAAACTTATGTTTGACAGTTTGACAGTTGAAATTAATTTCATGGTGTTAAAGGTGCGTACAGACTTGCACATGCATGTGGTGAGAAGCTGCACATATGTGTGCGTACTCAAGCCATACACGCTCAGAGCATTTGTTGAAACAAAAAATTGCCGCATATGCATGCGTGTTCAAGTCGCTCCATCCATTCGCGAAAAAATGTCCGACGAATTGCTTCTGGTTAGTGCCGCGTATGTGGTTATTAGTAGTTTAGTAAAAAAAAAAACAAAAGAAAGATAGGCGATGGTGGATGACGCATTTATTTAGAAGAAGAACTCGACAAATGAGGTCCGATTTATTAGTAGATTTGTCTTTAGAACCTAATTCCGGACAGTTCCAAAACTTTGCACGTATGTCAGTAGAAGACTTCGAGCACCTTTTAAGTGAAATAGGCCCCGAAATAATGAAAAAAGATACAGTATTTAGAAAGGCCATACCTGCTAAAGAGCGCCTACTTATAGCATTAAGATTTCTGGCAACAGGAGATTCCTATACAAGTCTTCAGTACCTTTTTAATGTTTCAAAGCAATCTATCTCACAAATAGTACCCGAAGTATGCTTAGCCTTAATGGAAACCTTGAGGGAGTGTATAAAGGTAAGTTATTGAAACGAAACAAAACTTTATTATTATTAATCACTTACGAAAATAAATGCTAATTTCTATAAATCAAAAACGAAAAAAACACTTAGCCTATTGTATAGTCTGTCGTATAGTTTGCAGAGTTAAATGCATCAGCAATTAAACTCTGCCCAGTCGGTAAGTCGGTATATGTAGTATCCATACTAGTTGAAGGCCTACTAATATCGGTTGCTACACTTGATGGGCGGTCCGAATGAGACATATATCGGTAGGAGGTAGGGCTGGTAAGAGGAGTACTAACTGGACTATGTTGCTGAAAAGAGCTTCTAGAAGCACTGTGTCATAGTTTCCTAGATCTGCTTGAAACAGGATATTATTTATCGCGTGCTCGACCATTATTTCGGCTCTTTTAGAGTATGTTTTCAATTTTGCAGCGATGTGTTGCCCATAGACGTCAAACCGATCTTGTGTTTTCTCTTTTTTAGAGCAGAGTGCTTGCGTCTCCTTCATAATTTTATAAGCTTCCGTTAGTTTGGGATCCTCTTCTAACTTACGTTTTTTTAATGTACAAATATGAGGCCTCTTTGCTTGGTTCGAATTTTTTTTTTCAGGTTGTACAGGTTTTTCAACAATACCTGAATTTACTGAGTTAACTGCCTCTTCAGCTTGCATGTTAATGGACTGTGTCACATTATCACCAGACTGCGTTACATTTTCTGTTTCGGCTGAAGACCCATTTGACTCATTAGTTTCTCCTTCATCCTGTAAATAATAGAGTTTAGTGTGTATAGGAGATAATTTTGTAGTATTCATGTCACATTGAGATTTTAGAATAGTAACTAGACTTATTTTTGTAGATGCCCACAACACCGCAAGAGTGGAAGGAAATATCAAATCAATTTGAACATATTTGGAATTTTCCACTCTGCGTTGCTTCAATGGATGGAAAGCATATTATAATACAGAGTCCAATTAAATCAGGGAGTGACTACTACAACTATAAATCTTTCTTTAGTATTGTTTTTTTCGCATTGGTTGACGCAGATTATTCCTTTTTATTCGTTGACGTCGGATCTCAGGGAAGAATTTCGGACGGTGGAGTATTTAAGCATACGAAATTGTATGATCTTATCGAGAAAAGAAAACTAAAACTTCCTGAAAATGAAGCGCTTCCCGGTAGAGATAGGCCTGTACCTTACGTAATTGTAGGTGATGAAGCTTTTGCGCTTACTGAAAATATAATGAAACCATATTCAGGACAGCACCGTAAAGGATCCCGTGAAAGGATTTTTAATTACCGACTCAGTAGAGCCCGTAGAATAGTTGAAAATGTCTTTGGAATTATCTCTGCTGTTTTTCGCATTTTAAGAAAACCAATTTTACTAGAACCGGAAAAAGTACAAATCATTGTAATGACTATAGCATATCTTCACAATTTTCTTAGAAAGTCTCGATCTTCTAGAAATATATATACCCCTCCTGGAACTGTCTATGATGGAACAGATAAAAACATACCAGGGGAATTAAAAAATGCTCAAGGCAATGGATTGTTGCCTCTTGAAAATATCCCTCGTAGATCTTCCGAAAATGCAAAAATGGTTAGAGATGAATTTGCGCAATATTTTATAACAAACGGACGTATACCTTGGCAAGATGATTATGCATAATTTAAAAAATCTTTAGGTAAAATCGTAAAATATACTTACCATTTCCTGATTTTCGGTATCTAGGGTGGAACTTGGTTGGTCTCTGTCGGGCAGAAATTTCATTCGTTCGAAAGCAAACCATTTTGAAACAAAAATTTCAGTTGCGCCTAAAATAAATAAAATCAATGATATACTTATTCATATAAGCTTTAACTCTGGTTTTATTTTTAAACTTACTGTGTAATTTTTATATTTTTTAGTGTATAATTAGGTATGTATATTTGTTTAAAAATTATGTAATAAAAATAGGACCCTAAAGTTTCCCAAATGGATTCCCAAGCATCTTCTTTCTTATTTTTTGAAAAATAAAAATTATTTTTTGGGTCCCATAATATCGGGTTTTTCTCGTATAAATCAATTAATTGTAGACACTGTTCATTGGACCACTCCATTTTAACTCCAGCGAAATTAATTCAAAACTAAACAAAAATTACTAAATCTTCACTAGTGTCGTAAACGGCATGCAAACCCGTCCAAATTGAGAGCGAACGCATACGTATATTTCTTTGATGTGCCCCAAAAAACCGACACCACTATGGCTCACGATATGCGTGCTCAAGTCATTCGCGAGAGGGAGCGCATGCGGCGAGAGGCTACAAAAGCGCCGTCCAGATTTGCATACACATGTCTATGCGTACCTTCTCACCGCATGCATGTGCAAGTCTGTACGCACCTTAATGTTCACGTTCTTTAATAATGTTTTTAATTTCCTGCAAGAGATTAAATTAGTAGAAATAACTAAAACAGTTACTTCAATAACAATTTATTTTATTTATTACTATAACATTTCACAATTAACATACTAATGTATTGTTTACGAAGGTTCTTCAACACTGTTGTTCGATCGAATGGAAAGAAAATCCTCCAGAAAAGACTCCAGAATGCTGTTCAAATTGTTCCTGGTGGGTTATTTTGCTTTGCCAGTTGCTGTTTGCTTCCTTTTTTCCAGTTTCAATCCTGCAAAATAAAGAAGTTTTAAGTAAAAGGAAAATCTAACCCTACTTTTCATTCTACGGGTAACAAAAAATCATTCGTTACTACGTTATTTTTAAAATTTTTGTTCCAAATGAATGTATTCGAATGATATTTTGTCTTTTTAACGAATTATTAGTAATTACATACCTTTTTAGCATAATATTCCATTGTTCGAAGGTTCTCGGATCGAAGTACTGGGTTGTTCGGTTAAAGTTGAAAATGGCAGAAAAAATCCAAAATATGACTCCAATTGTTGTTTGCGGTTTATTCCAAGTTACTAGTTGTCTTTTACTTCGTTTTATCCCGAGCCAATCCTGCAAAATAAGAAAATTTTAAGTAAAAGAAAAATCCAACAGTACTCTTTTTTTCTGCGGGTAACTTAAATCCTTACCATTTCATTTTGTAGGCCGAGCAGTCTGGAAAAGCCAACAAAACGGTCGAATGTACCATAAAACGCACCAAATTATCCAAATTTACGGCAATAACATTCCCCCTGCATTCTAATCCTCTCTCGGAAGGCTTCAGCATTCCTAAAAACAGAAAAATCGTACAAATGAGAAAAATTATTTGTAGTTTTCATCTGAAATAATTATTAATAAAAAATAAAACAAATAATTAACTTATAAAAATTTTATTCGACCCCCCCGATATAAAATATTTATGGACGTTGGTTTTGCCGCGTCGGTCGCGGCCGACACGGCAACCCTGCGTTTCATCAGCAGAGGTCGAGGAGCGTTCGCGACTGCGTCCTCGACCATTTTTTGGCCGCCTACCCGGCCCCGTCCCCGCCTAGCAGCCCCTTGGTCCTCGCCGGAGCCCTGGTCGGTTGGACCATTCAGGTCCCTTTCGGCCGGTTTGGCCTCGTCGGGTGCCTGAATGGCCTCCTCCGTCTCCATTAGTACTCCGGCGGCTAAAACAAAAAAAAATTAAGAAAATATCCGGAAATCATTAAAATAAAGAACAATACAAAGTAACAATGTTTCAAAATTATGTTTTTTCGTAAAATGTAAAAATAGCATAGATACTTACGGTTTGGGGCGGCGGAATTCGCTGAAGGCTGGTCAGCGGCCTGGTCCGCGGGTTTCGCGTAAGCTGGTTCTGCAAAAGCAATTAAAAATATAAGTAAAGATAAAAATTATATGATAATAATAGTAATATTATATAAAACTGAATAATTTGTGATCGATATTAGCGTCTTGTAAAATGCCACTTCTGTATTAGTTTGAAATATTATTACAAGATAAAATTTGAGGAAAAAATATAATTAACCACCAACATTGTTACAGTGAGATCGCCAACTTCTACATCATTGTGACATAACTAATGATATTTCACAGAATTTTTTATGTAGATAATAGAAAGGAAATGTTCAACGTGCCATTGTTATGAAAAGAAATATATACGCAATAAAAATATCTCCAATCTAAATCGATTCATTTAATTGACGTGTATTACTGAAGCAAAAAAGACGTTATCAAAAAACGACATTATACCTTAACACACCAAATTATCCAAATTTACGGCAATAACATTCCTCTTGCGTTCTACCCCTCTCTCAGAAGACTTGAACCATTTCAAGATATCTGATGCCATCATCAGATCCCTGAAAAATGTAGAAAAATTGCCAAAAATAGGTTCTTCTCATAGAAAATTCAATCCTTACCTTTTTAGTATTCATTTTGTAGGCGGAGCAGTCTGGAAAAGCCAACAAAACTGTCGAATGGTCCATGAAACAGACCAAATTATCCAATTTTACGGCAATTACATTCCTCTTGCGTTCTACCCCTCTCTCGGAAGACTTGAAACGGCTGCATATTCCTGAAAAATGAAAAAAATGGTCAGAAATAGGTTCTTTCTCATAGAAAATTTAATCCTTACCTTTTTAGTAATTATTTTGTAGGCCGAGCAGTCTTGAAAAGCCAACAAAACGGTCGAATGTACCATGAAACACACCAAATTATCCAAATTTACGGCAATAACATTCCCCCTGCATTCTAATCCTCTCTCGGAAGGCTTCAGCATTCCTAAAAATACAGAAAAATCGTACAAATGAGTAAATTTATTTGTAGTTTTCATCTGAAATAATTATTAATAAAAAATGAAACAAATAATTAACTTATAAATATTTTATTTGACCCCCCCGATATAAAATATTTGTGTACATTTGTTTTGCCGCGTCGGTCGCGGCCGACACGGCCCCTCTGCGTTTCATCAGCAGAGGTCGAGGAGCGTTCGCGACTGCGTCCTCGACCATTTTTTCGGCCGCCTCCCCGGCCCCGTCCCCGCCTAGCAGCCCCTTGGTCCTCGCCGGAGCCCTGGTCGGTTGGACCACTCAGGTCCCTTTCGGCCAGTTTGGCCTCGTCGGGTGCCTGAATGGCCTCCTCCGTCTCCATTAGTACTCCGGCGGCTAAAACAAAAACAAAAATAAAGAAAATATCCGGAAATCATTAAAATAAAGAACAATACAAAGTAACAATTTTTGAAAATTATGTTTTTTCGTAAAATGTAAAAATAGCATAGACACTTACGGTTTGGGGCGGCGGAGTTCGCTGAAGGCTGGTCAGCGGCCTGGTCCGCGGGTTTCGCGTAAGCTGGTTCTGCAAAAGCAATTAAAAATATAAGTAAAGATAAAAATTATATGATAATAATAGTAATATTATATAAAACTGAATAATTTGTGATCGATATTAGCGTCTTGTAAAATGCCACTTCTGTATTAGTTTGAAATATTATTACAAGATAAAATTTGAGGAAAAAATATAATTAACCACCAACATTGTTACAGTGAGATCGCCAACTTCTACATCATTGTGACATAACTAATGATATTTCACAGAATTTTTTATGTAGATAATAGAAAGGAAATGTTCAACGTGCCATTGTTATGAAAAGAAATATATACGCAATAAAAATATCTCAAAAAACAGTGCTACAAACTAATTTAATTTTCTTGATAGATATTCGCTCGACATATTCGACTTGGGTGGATATAACTTCTATCATGTGGATCTTCGGTTTCACCTTTTCAAGAAGAATGGTCTTTGTAGAAATCTAAAGTAAATAAAATTTTACGTATTATTTCTGATGAAATTACAATTAATTATAAGTACTTACATAGCTCATCGAATTAACGATTTTGGCCTGGTTACGTTCGCTAGGTACAAAAGTAGACAGGTAATCTTCTAAAACGTTGTCTTCTGGTTTGTTTTTCTATAATAACTTGAGTGTACAGATTCTTTCCTCGAGACCTACCTACAAAGATAGTTATTTTTATTAGAAAATATTTCTGATTTGCAATTTTTGAAATTGTCTTTTTTTAAATATTAATCAAGTAATTATTTAAGGTAACTACTTACTTTGCTTTAATTACAGCATATGGAGAACTTCTTATATTTTCAAATCGTTGTTGTTTTGCAGGTGGGCTTATTAATCTGGTTACCATCTACCTCCTAACATCGTTTATTCGTTCTCGATATTTGTCGCCTTTCGCTATACTTTCACTTAGACTTTCTTCTTGATACTAGAAAAGAAATAAATACAATCTGTACAAAACAACATTTAACCTACATACATACGTGCCTTTAAAATTAATAATATGTTTCTTTTGAAAAAATGTATTTTTCTCTCCACAGTATATCGGAAACCGCAACTTCTAAACCAGAAAAATAACATTAGTGTTTGTATTTTAAAGAAATTAATGTATTTACAAATACGTCGAACTTGTATTCATCGTGTCCATTTGACCACTTCTATGTTCTGGCTTCTTTCTTAATATTTTAACATTTTTTAAAGATACAAAAGTTACATAATTATAAATACTAACAATATAACTAATGATAATGTTGTATTACAGAAACGATGGTCCGTATTCAACGCTCCTTATTAACACTAATTATTAATCGTTTAAAGAGTATCTTTAACGTAAAAAAATGTCCATAATTATTCTATAAAAATAATGTGAAACTGTCGAATTAAACAAGCAATAATAAAAGCGGTGAATATGAATGTAAAAACAAACATTAAAAAAACGAATAAAAATGCTAAATAATAATAAAAATTGTTCTATCGCCGAAGCGATAGAATAAAACAGACACCCAATAGGGGTCAAAGGGAATAAATTATATGTAAATATAATTTTTTCCAGCTTTTGAAAACGTTCAGCATATAATACATGTAATAACGTTAATGCTTACTAAGCTTTTTAGGCCTTATCACCATCAACGTTTAAAACTTTTTAAACGATCGGTACTACTATCTGTTATTGTAAACACAGTAAGTAGGTGTTTTTAATTGTAGAGTAATAGAGTTCGTGTCGCAGTCGGCTAATGCAGGCGCAACTTTTTTAGGACAGAACATTATCGCACATACCTCCTCTTTTCTATGTGTATACCACAGATATAAGTAGATACTAGAATCGTTAAAGTTTTTCTGCATGTGAATGCTGAACACAAGTGTTTTCTTTCCACAATTGCACTCTTTCCATTGTCTAGACTGTATTACATCGACATTGTTTGTATATAAAAAAAATATCGAAAAAATTGTAAAAAATTCTACTCTACTAGTTCTTTAAAAACGATATTATTTGCGTGTGCGACGTCATTTAAAACGTCGTCGCTTGAAATTAAAACACGCATATCGTTGGGCGAACGTACTCTACTTAGTGCAACGTAAAGTTGTCCGTGCGT
The DNA here is from genome assembly GCA_918026865.1 of Phyllotreta striolata. Classification (NCBI taxonomy): domain Eukaryota; kingdom Metazoa; phylum Arthropoda; class Insecta; order Coleoptera; family Chrysomelidae; genus Phyllotreta; species Phyllotreta striolata. The sequence continues at coordinate 2,513,416 of OU900094.1, read as the reverse complement.
AAAACAAGGCGAACGTAAATCGACACCTACGGTATCTAACGTTTGACCTTGTGCTTTGTGTACGGACATTCCGTATGCCAATTGCAAAGGGAATTGCCTACGATTCATCTCAATATCGCTATTTTTGTTAATTTTAAATTTGAAATTTATTCTAGGTATAGCATATTCGATATTGTTAGAATCGTTCGGTCGTCTGACTTTGATTAATTTATTACTAATCGAAATAATGATGACTTTAGTACCATTTACCAAACGTTCATCAAAATTAAGATTTCTAATAATAAAACAAAGCGAACCAACCTTCAACTTGAGCAAATGATCCGGCACGCCGGATTCTGTAGCATGATGCATCACCTCATCGGTAACAACGCCAGCCAACAGATTTTGTTCTTCGCTCAAATAGTCGGCACTGTTTAACGTCACCATTTCTCCTTGTAATTGTTCCATTACGATGGTGTTGATTTGGCGTACGTTGACGTTCAAAGTCGAAAGAATTGCACGTCTGGCACATACGTCTGGATCGTGTACAAGATCTATTGGAAAAACAAAATCGATTAAATCGTGTAAGGTCGTTACGAATTTCACACTCTTTAAAAGTGGAATAGTCGAACTTCGACCGTCCGTACCGTAAACAGGTACGGCGGGAATTTTCCCGTCACCTACGTTTAATAAAAACGAGGAAAATATCGGATTACCCGTTACTCTATGCGGCGTTTCCAATTTGAATACCTTAACCAAGGGCCAAATATTGGAGTTTTTCAACGTAACTGCTACAATAACATTCGGCGTATAGGCATTTCTCACAATCGGTGCAACTTGTCGGAAATCTCCTGAAAAAACTATAATTTTGCCGCCAAAAGGTAGTTGGCATTGCATTAAATCTTTTAGGGATCGATCGATCATTTCAATATGAAATCTACTAGTCATCGGAGCCTCGTCGAAAATAATAATTTTCGAAAATTTAATTAGTTCGGCACGTTGACAATAATTCGTCATATTCCAACTGTCTACATTTGACGCGTCTATGCCGAGTGGTAATTTAAACATGGAATGAGCAGTCGTGCCACCAGGAAGATTTAACGCTGCTATTCCAGAAGATGCCACACAAAGGGCGACGTCATTGTTATACCTAACGCTAGCTGCGATTATTTCGAGGAGTTTAGATTTACCGTAACCTCCGGGAGCGTCAATGAAAATTACCCTCTCTTGACTTGGAATCGTCGATGGATTATTATTTGTAAGCAACGTATTAACGTAATTGTAAATAATCAACTGATCGTTGGACAATAACGGGAGCCATTGGCTCAATAGTGTTTTTAAATCGTCAACGTTATATTCCATCAATTCCCTAATCAGTTCGGACGTATCGTCCTTGACGTCAGGAAGGCCGGCTTTTACTAAATCGGTACCGTGTCGTCTTAATGATCTGTCAATTTGTTTTAGACCTTCGAAATGAGCTCTAGTTATGTCATTCGGATATTTGTCAAGTATGTTGTTGTTGTTGTTGTTGTTTTTATGCGGGCGGTCTTTCCAGCCCCGTGACCACCTAGATCTAATGATCCTCTGTAGTTTCCCGCTGTTTCCCAAGGTCATTGATTCTGTCAGAGGTCGCAAGTATTTGCAAACCTCAGCAGTTCGGATGCCCTTGTGTTTTTGAGATCGCTAGGATCTAATGAGGTCCTTCCCCAGGTATTATACCTGCGCAAGGATAATGCTGGACAGTGACACAGTATGTGTATGCTGTCCTCATCAGCCTCCCCACATAGACGGCATGTTTTCTGCTCTACTATTTTGAGGCGGTATAGGTGCGCTCTGAGTGCTACGTGTCCTGTGAGTAGTCCAAGCGTTTTGCTCAGCCTGTCACGGTCCATAGCCCAGAGCTCGGTTGCCCTTTCTTTTGAGGGTGTTTCCATGAACTGTTTGGATACCCTACAGCCTGTCGAGTTCCTCCATCGAACGAGATGTTCCCTTTCTAGGAGTTTGTTTAGGTATTGTTTACCTTCTGCAAAGGGCATTCCAACTATCTGCCTACCAGGTTGCTCCATGGCCCCCTCCCTGGCTAGATTATCGGCTACCTCATTGCCTTCTATTCCCTGATGCCCAGGGATCCAAATTAGAGTCACTACATTCTCAGCCCCTAACCTGGCGAGGTTCTGCATGCAGTCCCGTACCACGGCGGAGACCGTGGTGTTTTTCGCCAGTGCCTCTAGGGCAGCGCGGCTATCCGAATAAATATTTATTCGGGAATGTGTCGCTCCATTATTTATGAGATGCTCTGCACATCTCAGTATAGCAAATACTTCGGCTTGGAAGACCGAAGCATGTTCACCCAGGGATATGCTCTCCCTGTAGTTGGTATTTTGCCCGTAGATGCCCGATCCATGGCGGTCCCCACACCCCGAGCCATCGGAGTACCAGTTTTCGCCCTGATGTTCCATCAACGGTTTTTGTTCCTTCCAGTCTTCTCTGGTTGGTATTTTTACCCTATAGGTTTGTTCAATCATAACCTGTTTAGAGGTTCTGTCTTGTCTTAATGTAAAAGGTGTGTTTCGAAGGACATGAATACTGGTATGTCCAGTTCCATTTTCCTTCCACTCCCCTTGACATTTCATTCTGTATGCTGTCTGCCGGGCGACATTTGTCACTTTTAGGTCCAGGGGTGGAATATTGAGCGCTATTTCTAGCGCGTCAATTGGTGTGGTTCTCATGGCCCCTGTCGCAGCCCGCAGGTAGTTACCTTGCAGGCTTTTTAACAGGTTCCGATTCCCCACCAATTCTACCCTGGGCCACCAGACTACTGCAGCATACAGGAATCTTGGTATTAATACCGTTTGGTATAGCCAAAGAGTTACCCTAGGTTTTAATCCCCAGGTTTTTCCTATGGCTCTTCTACAAGCCCACATTGTGCTGTAGAATTTTTTCCTCTTTGTTTCGAGGTGGGTGTTCCAATTCAGTTTTGTATCTAGGTGGACTCCCAGATATTTGACTGTATTGGAGTAAGGGATCTCCACCCCCCAAAGCTGTAACGGCTTTGTTGGTTGGAGTTTGTATTTCCGGGTGAAGATTACTGCTGCTGTCTTTTCTGGGTTTACCATCAAGCCAACAGCAGCGCACCAGTCCTCTACGATTTTCAGGGCATTCATAATGATGTCCCTGAGTGTTGGTAGGAAGTTTCCTCTGGCTATTATGGCTATGTCATCTGCATAGCCAAATACCGAGAGTCCTGCTTCCGTGAGTTTTGCCAGTAGTTCATCCACCACTAAGCACCACAACAGGGGTGAGAGTACTCCCCCCTGCGGGCACCCGCCGGTTGGACGTCCTGTTACCTGGTCGGTTCCCATGCTTGTTGACAGTTTCCTGCCTCTAAGCATGGCCTGCGTCCAGTCAGTGAGGGTTTCGGGTATCCCTCTGCTGACCATTGCTTTTTTTATGGCTACATTAGAGGTGCTATCAAAAGCCCCTGCAATGTCCATAAATACTCCTATTGCATATCCTTTAGACTCTAGTTGCGCCTCTACCTTTCCCACTAGGTGGTGTAAGGCGGTCTCCGTGGACCTCCCTGCTCTGTACGCGTACTGAGAGGGGGCCAGGGGGCGCGCTGCTAGAGTCCTATGCTTGATATACGTATCCACCAGTCTTTCCAGAGTCTTCAAGATGAAGGAGGAAAGGCTGATGGGACGGAAGTCTTTGGCCAGTAGATGACCGTTTCTTCCAGGCTTTGGTATGAAAGTAATTCTACTTTCACTCCACGCTCTGGGGACGTGTCTGTGGGCTATGCTAGCCCTCAGTATTCTTGTTAACGGGCCTAAAAGGTCCGTGAGTCCTTCCTGTAACAGTATGGGATAGATTCCATCCGGTCCAGGAACCTTGTATTTGTCGAATGTCCTTACGGCCCACTCGACTCCTTTAGGCTTTACAACCTCTGCCGCCAGAGTCCAATTCCTAGGCTTACGTTCAGCCCCGTATTGTGTCTCCTCGGTTGGTAGGTTGTTGGTGTCTTCTCTGAATCCTGGGAAATGTGTTTCCATCAGTAGATTCAGTGAGTCCTTCATTGTTTCTGTATATTCTCCATCCGGTCTTTTCAAGCATCCCAGGTTTGGAGTGGTTGTTCTGCCGAGTGCTCTGGCCAGTCTCGATACCTCTGACGAGTTCTCTACACTGGCACAGTATTCCCTCCAGCTTTTCTTTTTAGCGGCATTTATAGCCTTGCTATATTCCTTTTGGAGGTGTCTGAACTGCTTCCAGTCCTCCTCTTTTTTTGAATTCTTTGCCTTGTTGAAGGCCCTTCTAACCTCTCTTCGGAGTTTCGCCAGGTGGTTGTTCCACCAGCGTACGTCCCTTAATTGGTTTTTGGGCCTTAGAGGACAGTTGAATTCATAAGACTCCTTGATGGCATCGCTTAGGAACCGCGACGCTTCCTCAAGTTGGTCCCTTGTATTTAGTCTGCGAGGGAATTTTGAGAGTCTCATTTTGAGTTCCTCTCTGTATCCCTCCCAGTTGGTTCTTCTGGGATTTCGCGCCCATTCGGTTTCTGTTTTCTTACAGACGTTCATTCGGATGAGCCTGTGATCAGAGCCTGTAGGTTCGTTATCCACCCTCCAGTCCTGCACCAGCTCCACGAAGGTTGGTTCGTTGCCTCTGTTGAGTGTTGTTAGGTCTGTACGCATTAAGAAGTCATGGAGCTTTTCCCCTCTAGGATTGATGTCCGAACTCCCCCACGCAACATGGTGCGAGTTGGCATCAGCCCCGATGAGGAGTTCCAGTCCCCTGCTTCTTGCGTACTCAACCAGACTCTTAACCTCTTTTGGTGGCGCTTCCTCTAGGTCGTAGGGCATGTAAGATGACCCTACTAATACCTCGAGATGCTCGCCATCCTCAGTTGTAATTTTCAGGTGCACGACAGTTAGGTCCCCACAACTGACCTGGGGAACAAAGAGTGCCTTTGCTCCCTTGACTATCACGCATGTCCTGATTTTTTCCTGAGTGGTCGCATGGAACAGGTCCCAGCTACCGTTCAGTCCTTTGATAGCATTACCCACGATCCAAGGTTCCTGGATAAGTGCTATAACTGTTTGCATCTTGGCTAGTCCCTTGGCAATAATTGCCGAGGCACTTTTGCTGTGATGCAAGTTTATTTGTGCTATCTGCAGATTTCGGTTAGCCATTGCTGAGCCAACTTAATCTGCCTTAGCAGTTTTTTTCTCCTCCCCCTCGGTCCCCTTTTGGGGCTTTTCGATCAGCCGAATGGCTGCTCGTTGAAGCCCGCAGTGAGGCCGAAAGTGGAGGTCCTCCAGGCCCTTGAGGTCCGAGTCGCGGATCATGGCAGCAAAGTGGGCGCTTGTAGCGTCCCTACTTTCGCTACCCTTCACCACGATCCAGTCCCTCGTGTGCAGTTCCGCATTTTGCCTGCCAAGGAGCGATAAGCACTCCTCGACCGACAAGTCTGGGTCCTGCACATGGACCACGATGCGATGCCTTTGAGGTAGTTCCCCTACCGGCACCGCGCGAAGGTTCAGCTCTCCGAGCTTGTTTTCAGCAGCAAGGCTTTTCAGCCATGCCGCTGTTTCTTGGTTGGAGCAATCGAATACGATTGCTCCGTCCCTTTCCCAGGACCCCTCGAAGGTCGGTGCGCGCCCTTCCTCGGGAAGCTGCAATATGCAGCCTCTTACGAGTTTGCGCACTCGTCCGACCTCCTCCGGTCCTGTGAATTTCCTGTCCGGGTAGCTCTCTGGGATGAGAGCCACCCGAACAGTGTTTTTTGCCGCCTGGGCATATGACCTTTGGTTTGAAACCTTAGGTCGCTTGCCCATTTGGCTGGTAGAGGGACTGGGCGTGTTGTGTACTGGGTTAGGGCGTTTTACCGCCCTAGCCTTTCCACTGGCCGCTCCAGCCACCTCTTTTTTTGAGCTTTCGCCCAGGGCTTTTACAGCTCCTAGGCGTTTTTGCTCTTTTTGGAAGCGGCGCCTTGCGGCCCCGCTTCTCCTGATTTTTTCCCTCGGTTGAGGGGGAGTTTCCTTTCCCTCCGGTCGTTCGGCCTCCGAGGAGGCTTCGCCCTGAAGGGATAGGTTTTTTTTGGGTTGCTCTTTGGTATCCATAGATGGTCCCACGAACAGCTAGGGAAGTATTCGGTCCACCTCCGCAGAGCCCCGCATGCGGAGATAAGGCTATATACAATGGGGTTTCGCCCGGTTCCCCAAGGTGAGGACCAGTGGTTGCCGATCTTCTGTTCGACCACGCATCCTATGGGCCCGGTCCTCCCACCACAGGATTCAGGTTTTTGGTGAGGTTGTCTCCTCTTAGTCCAGGCGGCTAAGCCAAGACCCCCGACTCCCTGGCCCGCGAGACATGATCCACCGTCAGCCAGATTGCCGGTCTCACAGAGGTCCCACTTGGGGCCCTCCGGCATCGTTTAACCCCGTGCAAGCCCTAAGCCACGACACTACAGCCGGGTTGGGGGGTGGTCCGCGGTGGGGCCTTCAGGTCCAGCTGGTAGTCTTGCGGGTTTTAAACCGCTCATACCAACCATCAACCCTTATAGCCCTCACTTCCCCGCGCATACCCATCCGAGCTGCCATATTGCGGTTTTAAGCGCTCAGGCAGCCCTTCCGGACGCTGGGTTACCCCTATCCGCCACCTGGGGACGCGCCCGATGGGTTCCACCTCACGGGATTTGTCAAGTAAATCGAAACAAATAGTATCTTTAAGGTCATTCCAAATTAACTCACCAGGCGCGCCGATGTAGATCAAAAGAGCAAAAAATGCTCTTAAACGGTATCCGTACATGAATTTGGCAGCCTCTTTTAACGCCTCTCTGTATTCGATGTCGTCATTAACCAAGCCCACGTGTCTGGCAGCTTCTTGGAATGTAGAACATTCGTCGCCGCCGATTTTCAACAAATCGTCGTATCCCGTGGCTGGAAATCTAGCTAGCAATACACGCAAATAATATTGCTCACCTCTATTGGGAGAAATCCAATACATTCTGGCAACCCGTTGACACCTCTGCCGTTTTGTAAGGTAATGCTTACCATCGGCAAACGGGTAGATTTCTGCCGTTTTGGTCTTGGGAAGGCCGCCGTGTACAATGAAATTTTCGTACAATTCCATGTACGTTACGTTTTTCAAAGTCGCCAATCGATCGATGGGTCGATCGAAGTACAACAACAACTTGGACGTGGAAGATTGAATTGCCTCCTCCTCATTTCCAGTTCTAAAACAAACGTTGTGATAATTTTTTAAATGTACAGGCAACATTTCCACAGATGGAGCAAGTCCGTTCGTATCGAATTCAAGGATACGCCAACAAGCATCGGTAGCGCCAATATAACGCTTCTTTACGTATTCCTCTACCTCGTCCAATTGGTCCATTTCCACACACATTCGTCTGAGTTGTTCACCTTTAGTAATGTATTTGAACAAATAGTGAACGACGGAACGGCCGGAACATTTATCTAAATTTAAATGGCAATTATATTTTAATAACAATGGCGCATTTAGGGTTGTTGCAATACCACTTAAATATCGATACTGGTATTGAAAAGGAAATTGAAATAAAAGTATCGATACCGGTATCGACAGAGGAATTGGAACAAAAGTATCGATACCGGTATTGCAAGTATAATTTTAACAGCTGATGCCAAGAAGGTGTTGTTAACTCACTTTTTTTCAGAAATGAGTTTTATGTCCATTTTCTTATCTAGTAGATACTATAAAATATTATTTAATCATAAAATTCTCAATAGAATAGCTTCTTGCCCCTTTACTTAAACCTGAGCACTTGCATTCGTTTGGCGCAAGGATAAGAAAATATAGACAAATAAATTATTAAAAAAAAGTAAGTTAATACCTTTTTTTACTAATAGTATCGATACTCGAATCATGAAGAAGGATGAAATTTATATATTATTTTTGGTAAATTGCCTGAATAAAAAAGTAATATATAATATTATATAATATAATCTATAATCTATCTATAATATAGTCTCTAATATCTATAATAATCTCTAATAATGTAATCCTATAAATATATAATACAAATACATACATATAAATATATTGACATAATCATAAATAAAACAAAAGTCACCAGTCACCATGCCTCTTCGCAATCCGCCAAGAAGAGCAATTTTTCTAATCTTTTACCAAGTAGGCGATTTCTATCTTTGACCATGGTTGCTCCTGCCTTTGAAAATAATCTTTCAGCAGGAACCGACGTCGCCATTATGCAAAAATGTTTTCTCGCCTCCTTGTATAAGGACGGGAAAATATGTTTCATGTCCTCCCACTGAAGAAGAGGATCAGATCCCAACGGTGACACAGGATTTGATAAATATAAAGTCACCTCATCGATCTGTTTGCCTTCTTTTTTTCCTTGTCCATGAGCCAAGAATTTGTGGTGTTTCCAAAAATCGTAATCAGTTTTTTCTTGTTCGTCGGATTCACTTGATGAAGATCGTTCTATTATGAGGATTTTTCTTTTTAAGTGGGATATGGCGTTGCCACAAGCTGCTGCGTTTGCATTAAAATGCAAATTCTTAAACCGAGGATCTAGTAAAGTAGCAATTGCAATGGGAAAGCATTGCTCGATTTTACTAAACCTCTTTTTGCATTCTGCAAGAAGAGCATTTTTTGCTGTAAGTATGTCATCTAGCAGAGGGTTAATTGACTGGAGCTGCTTTACAGAACAGTTAATCATTGGAATTATCTTTGATATTGTGACAAACTTTTCCGCAGACAGTTCTCTTGTTATATATTCCAAAGGCCGCAATAGCTCTACTAGTTGTCTTGCACTCTCCATTTGTCGAGGATTAAGAAACGGTGGTGCTTTTCGATCCTTTAATAAAATTGGTGTAACAATATCGCACATTTCCAAAAATCTCTCTATCATATAAAAACAGGAATTCCATCGTGTTTTGACATCCAAAATCATTTTTTTTAAATTACCCTCTTGAACCCCCGCATCCCTTTGAATTTTTCGAATAGCATCATTAACCAGAACACTCTTTTTTGCCCATTTTACAATGTCCCTGATTTTGGAAATTAATGGTGAGATACTAGGATTGCCTATAACATGTTCCACAACTAAATTTACAGTATGTGCAAAGCAGGGAATATGTTTATTCTTCCCTAAATTTTCGGCATGTGTGACTGCTCCTACCATATTGGCACCATTGTCGGTAATCACTGCTACAATTTTTGACAAATCAATATGCCAAGACTTTAAAATATTCAGCAGCTGTTGGCCAAGATAGTCACTAGTGTGGCTTTCAGGTAATTCCCTTGTTGCAATGATTGAAGACTTTAGAACTGTGCCTAGAATAAAAAATAATTAACAAGATGTATATTAAAGGTTATAACGTTATAACTTACCATCAAGATAGTGAAGAGTTACTCCCAAAAAACTCCTGCACGTCATCATTTCGCTCCACACATCGCATGTTACAGAAAATGATGTAACATTTTTAAATTTTTCTTTGTAAATGTTGCTGACTGAAATATATTTCTCGTCCAATAATTTTTTAATTTTAAACTCCGATGGTATTTTATAAGCTGGGGCCAGTACTTTTAAAAGGCGACAAAATCCTTCACCTTTTATTACATGGAATGGACGTTTGTCTCGGCAAATGAAATATAAGATGCAATTTGTTATCGCTATATACCGTGGTCCACCTTCTGAAAGTAAGTTTTTGTTTTCAACTCATATATGTAGATTTGAAGATACTATTTTAAAACTAAATTATTTTTTTTACTTATTACTAATTTATAATTCTTACCACTGAAAGAGCTGACATGCTGAAAAGCATCAGCTATAGAAAAACTTTGCTTCGGTTTTCTATCCTGGAATAAAATAAAGATATTATTTAGAATACTCTAGCTCTAGAATCAAAAATAAAATTAGGAGAAAATAAATAAATAATACTGTACCATAGTTGATGGCAATTGCCTAGATCCTTCGTTATCAACTCCATCGATAGCGGTACTGGTACTGGCCATTATATTACTATTACTGCTACTACTGGTACCTGCCGTACTGCCCGTACTGGTAGATTCGATCAAAGTACTCGAACTCGACGAAGTAGATGGAAGAGAAGCTCGATCCACTTTACTGAAGAAATAATTTAGAAAAAACAAAACAAAAAGCGTATTTTTTATACCTTTTACTCTCTATCAGTATTTGAGAATGCTGTTTAATGCTCGTATTAGACGTTGCGATTTATTTTCCATTTTGTAAAAATATTTTTTAACCGAACGAAAAATAAATGCATATACCTATCAGACGTTGCTACATTTCTTGCGTGATAACCTTGACAACTACAAATTGACAGCGTTGGTGAAGTATTCATCTAACCTCAAATTTTAAACGGTCAACGGTCAGCCTCAAAAATTCTACTATCGTGAACATGCGCGGCACAGTTTTGAACAAAAAAACCAGGGCCAGGAGAACGTATTATTTGTTAAATGCTCTTATGTGTGGTTACTATGTACTAGCAAAGTCGACGGATGCACGTAAAGAGAGAAGATGGTGGGTAAAGCCCTGGAGAGCCAGAAGAACTGAAAGGGGCTCACTACATTTTCTTCAGCAAGAGCTTCGCTACGAAGACCCAGAGGAGTACAAGAATTTTTTGAGAATGGACGAGTCTGCCTTCACTTTACTTTTGAATAAAGTTGAAAACTCAATATCAAAAGCTGATACAGTAATGAGAAACAGCATATCGGCAGAGGATCGCTTAGTTGTTACTTTAAGATATTTGGCCACTGGTGAAAGTTATAAAAGCCTAAGTCAATCAACTAGGATTTCCCAACCATCATTAACCAACATAATTCCCGAAGTGTGTGATGCAATTTATTCTACCCTGAAAGAAGATTATCTGAAAGTCTGTATACACCTATTAAAGTCTTAGAACATGTTAATAAATGTTTTATTTCAGATGCCCACTTCAGTGAAAGAATGGAAGCGAATTTCTGAAGAGTTTTATATGGCATGGAATATTCCAAATACATTAGGTGCCTTAGATGGGAAACATCTAAGCCTTTCAAGCCCCAAAAAACGCAGGTTCTACGTTCTACAATTACAAAGAATTCAACAGCATTGTTTTATTGGCCCTTGTTGATGCTTCTTATGGATTTCTGTATATTGATGTAGGGGTCAATGGGAGAGTGTCAGATGGTGGGGTTTTCGAAAATTCTGAACTAGCATTTGGATTAAAACACAATTTGTTAAATTTACCAGCAGAATGCCCACTACCTGGAATGGAGAGGCGTGTGCCTCATGTTATTGTAGCCGATGCTGCGTTTCCATTAAAAAGAAACATAATGAAACCATTTCCTAATAGGAATTTAACATACCAAAAAAGAATATACAATTACCGCTTGAGTAGAGCTAGGAGAATAGTTGAAAATGCCTTTGGCATATTGGCCAATAGGTTTAGAGTGTTTCGAACCACGATAAACTTGCCTTATGATAAAGTTGTTAAAATAACTTTGGCTGCTTGTTCTCTACATAACTTTTTGCGAAAACAAAGCAGTAGATATAGGCACTACGATACCGAAGAATTTAATACAACACTGGGACATGACTTGGGATTTCAGTTTGCTGGAAACCGTTTTGGGGTTGAGGCTAATAGCATAAGAAAGGAATTTTTGGACTACTTCAATACGGTTGGTGCTGTACCATGGCAAGATGCAAGTGTTCGGGGAGGTGGAGGTTGATTTTTTTATGAACCCATCATTGTGTACCCAAGATTGTGTACGTGGAACTTGGTTTATTCAATTAAAGTACTAATCTGTATTTTTTTTTAATAAAGTGTTATTTATTAACTATTTTTCATATTGACTGATACATACTGAATATTACAACAAATTATTTTAGGTTATCTTCTTCACCCTGAAGTTCTTGAAGAATTCCTAATATTTGCAATTTTGCTCGCCTCCTAAGGAGCGCTGTCTTAATTAGCGCCAGTTCAGCAGCCACTGTTGCACCAAATGTTTCAATATCGGACGGCAGTGAAGAACTATTGGAACTATTATTCATGTTTTTGATTTCATTGTTGGCCTCTTTCATTATGTTTATAATTTCGTCATTGGAATGTGACAAGGGCCGTTTTCGATTTCTTTTCCCAGTTACTACCGGTGTTAAATTCTGTGGATTGTTTGCAGGTGTTGTTGACTTCGAGGATGACTGTAAATAGTGACTATCTGGTGAAATGCGATGGTGTGACACAGGTTGCGACATAATGCTTTCTGGTATTAAATCAGAAGTCTCCTTTTCTTCTGAGAATTCGTGTTCTTCTGGCACCAACATACCTTCAGGTGATACGAGAAATTCTTCAATGTTTTCATCAACATTATCGAACAATGTGTCGTGGGATTCTTGTTCAGCAACATCCAGCGTTACAGTTTTCTTAAAATTTAAATTACTTATGCTGGTTTTCACAGGACCCATGTACTCTAAAAGAAACTGTAACTGATCAAAGGCCCACCAAGTCGACTCATGAAGGGGAACCCCTCCATCCTCTCCTGTTCCCGATCTTTTATTCGCCTTGAGCAACTTGATCTCTTTGCTCAGGGTACTTCGCAAACCCGCCACTTTTGTGGATACTTCCTTTACGGTCAGTTGTACCCCGAACTTTTTTGTTAGTATGGATGTTATGGAGGCCCACGCCTCAGTTCTTAAATTTTTATTGCTGTATTGAGGGCTCGTTACTTTCCATAAACATGGGTGGCTCTTATATAACTGAATTAAAAGGCTGACTGCTGCTCTTTTTTTCAAGAAATGTTTGTCATCCATTTCTACAAAAAATGTAGAATCTTGAAATATACGATATACGAACTATTAAACAACAAAGCTAACCTGCTAATAAAAATTACTTACCAGCATGTAATATATAATTAATTTAATACTTCACTTGGAATACTAAATAGTTACTGGTAAAAAAGATTGGAAATTGCATTAATTTGTTTGGTTATGTGTGTCACAACAATGTGTCAATCGCACTAGCACCATTTCTTTTTTTCACAAATCACTTTCCAACTTCCAACTATATTTTTAATGTCTAATATCCACTTAAATCACTTTTTCACTAATAACTAATACCTATTTTTAATTAATAATCTCTTAAAAATACACTATAAACACATACAAACGCATAAACAACAACTAAATAAATCCGCTATTCGTCTTCTCTTCTTAGTTCTTAAAAAAAAAGAAGACAAATTGACCTTAGCTGCTAGGGCTATTCGTAATAAATTATCGAAAGTATCGAAACGGAAGAGACCGATATGAGTAAAGTATCGAAAGAAAAGTATCGAATACTATTTTACTTGGTATCGAAACAAAAATATCGATACCAGTATTATATCGATAGTATTGCAACATCCCTAGGCGCATTGTATGATACGACCCACGTATCGTCTATTTCAACGTCACCGCTTCCAAATCGAACAGCTACTTTGTTTTGGTCGTCACGTTTGTAGTTGTAAAAACTGTGATTGTCGACGTAGGTAACGGAGCTAGATTTTTTGGGAAAAAATTTCGTACATTTTCGAAGATGTTGATCGAAACACGGCGGGTATTTGTTACTACCCGGCCGTCGTTCTCTAGCACAAAACGGCCCGCGAATCATGTGCCGCAAAACCAATCGCCGCAATTCACCGCCAGCTTCGTTCTCTGCAGGAATATCCGCTCTAATGAAACGATCTACGTCGGTCGTTTGAATGGGACCGTCTTTTACTTTGAAAACGATATGCGCGTGTGGCAATCCACGCATTTGAAATTCTATCGTATAAATGAAATAAACTAAGTCGCCAAACCAACGACCAGATCGCAAATCTCTCAGTAATTCGTCTAAATATAATTTAAAGACGCGATTTACTACCTGTGGTTCGCCCATTTTACATGATTTGTGCGTCGACGCCTTGATTTCCGGCCACTGTCCATTCGCCGTAAAGGTGAGGAAGTAATCTGGAATTCCTAGACGCTCGACAACGGCCATCGCGTTCATGTATTTTATTTTCATAAATCTGGGACCACCTGTAAACGAATGGGGTAAATATATTTTACCAGCTACGAACCCTTCGCCCTGAATGGTCTCGTCTTCGCCTAGATTTTGCCGTTCTCAACGTATATCGTCGCGTCGTTGGTTTAATTCCGCCACGTCTTTTACCTCAGCCAAAGTAGCGATGCGCATCTGGCCAGCATTCGTGTTTCGTTGGCACCTTCTTATGAAATTAAGGCGCTCTTCTTCAATTCTGCAATACATGTCTACTAACCATGTCTCGGATAATTTATTAAATGCAGTAAAGCGTTCGTCCGATAGTAGCAGACATCTTATAATATCTTAATTGGCTGAGCTTACCTCCTCGTTTATCATATTTACCGAATCCCCATCCGGTCTCCCGTGCGGGTAGAGTAGTGGGTACTGCATCGGTTCCATTAACGGATGAAAAACGTTCAGTATTCTTTGTTTTTCACCTTTACCAACTTTCCAGATGACGATTGACCTAGGATCGTATGCTTCCTTGGTCGTGTTAATTACGGCTGCAACGTCAGTCGACTGTGGCTGTTCACCCAAAACGGGACCGCCTTGTCTCCGCCTTTTGCATTCGAACACCAGATGTGCTTGGTCGCTGGGCTCCAAAGATAGTCGTCTGTAATGTTTGACAAATGGATTATTAATACTATCGAGATTAATACTATCGAGATGCTAATTTGATCAATAATCTCTTTTTTTAAATAATCAAATTTGCTTTCCTCTATACGTCTTGCATCGCCATCGTCGATATACATATAACTTTGATTGGCATAAGACGTACCTTTTAGATTTAAATCGTGTACCTTATGGTATGTCCTACCCTGGATTTTCATGAAACCCAAACCTGTCTTATGTTTTCATTTGGTAACCATCGCACAGAAAGCGAACAGGTCGTTGTAGTGGCGAGGATGGGCCAAAAACAAGGGATTCCTATAGAACACAGCATCTAGCGGTTTTAACTGCTGGACGTTGTAAAGATTTTGACCGCAACACCACTTTTTACGATCTAGTTCTTCGTGAAACAGGGGCGCCCCGCAATGCGGACATTTACAACAATTGTCTCGATCTAAAAGAGAAGAATTCTTTAGAGCAAATTGACTAATTTTTGCATATTCTTGGTTAGTCTTAAATTCGCCAATCAACAAGTCGCAACGACGGCGCAAAGAGACCGGAAGGTGTTTTCCCTGCTGGGTCGTTCTGTAACGCTTTACTGCTTGTTGACAAACATCTGGGTTGGACATCTGATAACTTTTATTAATTTTCCTACGGATTTCAGAGTTTAATTGATTATATTTCTTATCGGCCTTTCGATGACTTTCTGGATGTTCCACTTGATAGTGCGTAGCAGCTTCCACTAAAGTTGCTGCATTTTTTTCTCTATATGTTTTATAGGTAAGTTTACGAAGCTCCTCAAATGGAACATCTGAGGCTTTACGTCCTCTTTTGACTTTATTATGTTCAAGCGTTTTATCGCTAATGTTACTTATTTTGCCTAATGCAGCTGGGCAACTCTCAGTTGTAGACACCACAGACATTACGTCGTCTTGGGGTGGTGGTAAAACATCATCAGCATGTGTTGACGCTGTTTCAATCTCGTTAAAAACCTTAGGAATAATAATATGAGAATGAATGATAATTTTAGGTTTTTTAGAAGGAGGCGTAGATACTGAGGTCTTAGGTTTGGGACCTTGTTTAACTTTTTTAGGACGACCCACTTTTCTAGTGGACGTCAAAGTTGTATCTACATTAGCCGTAACGGAAAGTTTTGAAACGATACTTACATTAGCCAAGTCTGTATGTTTACTTTCCGATACAGTTACCTCATTATTTTCTGTATTTCCAACGTCGCTCGGTCGAATATCGAAACTAATTCGATGGATGTTGTATGGTCTACTATTACCGTCGTACGCAGAATTAATCAGAAGCAGATGAGCTAAACTGTCAGTATCTGCGCAGGTAAACAGTCTTGATTTATTATTTTCTTCACACATGTCGTATTTACCCTGTTCGTTGACGGCATGTGAGTCGAATAAATAAATAAGCTCTCGGTTTTCACTCCAAAAACTGACAGTCCGACATTGACCTATATACAAACAAAAATTTCGTACAAAATACATACAGAAATAGTTCGTTAACATTATTGTAACATCTACATTAATAAAGTAATCGAATAAATAAACCCGTAAATAAATATCCACAGGTCACACTGTCAGTTTGAAAACGTTCCTGAAGAATATTACTCAGTACAATTTTCATCGCTGGCAATTCTGTCAGGCTGGGTGCAAAGTAACCGGCATTAACTGCCTCCATTTCGGTTATTGCCACGAGTTGTCGAGAAATGTTCGAGAAATGGAGGCCTTTCCTGTAATTTGAAAATACTATAATTAGTGTTCCATTAAAATGACCAAACAATAAAAATCAATATGATATGTCGTGTATACTCCTACCGAAAATATACGAGGGGATTTAATAATGCTTAATGCCTATTGTAGTGAAACCACATTTGGAGAGAACGGCAGCTTTATTGGCGAACAAGTGTACGCAGTACAACCATTAACTTGAGGAGAACTACACTTTGCAATTGCTTACTGATCAGTTGACTTGCATTAACTCTCTAACTTTCAATCACTAACCAACCCCAAATGGTTTACATGGACGCCAACGCCGAACTCTGTCATCCCCTTTGCGCACGCGCGTTTTATATAATTTCCAATGTGTTTTTAATTTGCTATGCAACAAACATTTGCAACCGTAAACTAAAACTCTAACAACCCTGTCAATTATCATTCTCTCAACTATCCACTAACTACAGCAGCTTTACCAACCTAATTCCCCTTGACTGTATCAGTCATGTTGGCAGTTGTCCTATTTGACAAATCCCAACATCCTCCGGCCGGGGAAAGTGGTGTATGTTCCTTACCAAACGCTTTACCTCAGAAAAGGAACCGTTTACGCAATAATAGTTAACAATTACCGGCCCAGTGGTTCGATAGCGTGCGACCTTTAACTGACGGAGAGAACGAAACAAAAATTATACCAATAGTGCAAACTCTAAAATTAACCCTTTTCTAC
Source organism: Phyllotreta striolata (assembly GCA_918026865.1). Taxonomy (NCBI): domain Eukaryota; kingdom Metazoa; phylum Arthropoda; class Insecta; order Coleoptera; family Chrysomelidae; genus Phyllotreta; species Phyllotreta striolata. The sequence goes on along the minus strand of OU900094.1, from coordinate 2,496,314 downwards.
TACTATAACTATTACTTATAACCTGAAGTAAGTTAGTCCTACCCTAGTTAGTTGATTCAAGTAGCGGACAGATTTTTGTTATCGGCCGTATTATCTCCCCTCTAACAGTCTTAATTTGTACTGCCCTAGCTCGACCATCTGACCCGACTATCACCTTGGTCACTCTACCTCTTGGCCAGTGCAGTGGCGGAACGGCATCCTCCTTTATTAAGACCAGCTCATTTACCTCTAGCTCCCGTTTTGGGACCAGCCATTTTGGTCTATGCTGCAACCTGCTTAAATACTCCATTGACCACCGTTTCCAAAATTGCTGTTGAAGTTGACAACACCTCTTCCACACATCTAACCGATTCTCCTTTTTTAAAGACACGTCTACTTCAGGGATCGCTGTTAGACTTTGTCCAATCAAAAAATGTCCTGGAGTTAGACATTCGAGATCAGCAGGATCATTGGACAGCGGACTTAATGGACGTGAATTCAAAATTGCCTCAATCTGCGTTAGCACTGTGGACAGCTCCTCAAACGTTAAACACGCCGTGCCTATAACCCGCGCTAACTGTGATTTTGTACTTTTTATAGCTGCTTCCCATATTCCACCCCAATGAGGACTGTGCGGAGGAATGAATTTCCACGTGATGCCTTTGTTACCTACAAACTCTACAATGCTATTCGTGTTTGCTTGATTTTGTAAAAACGTGTATAATTCGTGTAATTTGTTTTTGGCTCCTACGAAGTTCATTCCGTTATCGCTATATACGATGGACGGATTTCCCCGCCGCGAAATAAACCTTTTAAATGCAAACAAAAATGCCTCCGTACTCAATGAGGAAAATAACTCTATGTGCAATGCTTTCGTGACCATGCATACAAACACTGCCATATATCCTTTAAGTACTTTCGCCTTCCGCAACCTTGATGCCCTAATCATAATAGGTCCCCCATAATCAATTCCTACACATTGAAACGGTCGTGTACCACTAGTAACTCTATCCTTGGGCAAGTCTGCCATAATCTGTTCACAAGGTTTAATTCGAAATCTTCTACATATTCCGCAATTAAATATAACTTTTTTAACTTCTTTTAAACCATGAATAGGCCAAAATCTCAATCGAATGTTTGATAACACCGTTTGCGCTCCAACGTGCCCTAACCTTTCATGTTCAGCTTTTAACAATAACTTGACTACATGATTATTGGACGGTAAAAGTTTTGGATGTTTCTGTTCCACCGAAATGCTTGCGTTTGACAATCTTCCCCCTACACACAAAAATCCTTCGTCATTTAAAATTGGTTTAAGCCCCAATATCGCTTTATTTGATACTATCTGTCCTGCTTTTATTTCTCTAATTTCCTTTTGAAACGCTTGTAATTGAACTATTCTAACTACCATATTTAATGCTTTGATAAATTCTGCTGGAGATACTACTTGCACTACCTTATATGTTTTTTCTTTTATCTTTGAAACAAATTTATTAACTACTGCCACTGTTCGAACTACCCTATTGAAATTCGAAAACCTTTCAAAATCTATCAAACTCTCTAGTTCTGCTGTATTTAATAGCACTGTTTGCTCTTTTTCATCTCGCTTATTCTCTGGAATTATATCAAGCACTTCTATATCTTTCTCCTTTAACGAATCGAACTCTAACTCCTGTAAATAATTTGGACCCTTCCACCACAACTGACACTTTACTAATTCTCCTGCTAACATTCCTCTCGAAAGCACATCTGCTGGATTGTCTGCCGATTTTACATGTCTCCAAAAGCTCCAATTTCCTGATAACTCCTGAATTTGTGAAACTCTATTTGCCACATATGTTGTCCACCTAGATGCGTGAGATTTTATCCACGACAATGCAATCTGCGAATCTGTCCATAAACTAACTTTATCTATTTTAATTTTACCCTCATAGATTTCTATTACTCTCTTTGCAAATTAAGCCAATAATACCATTGCACACAATTCTAGCCTTGGAAGCGATACCGTTTTAATTGGAGCAACTCTAGATTTTGACGTAATCAATACTGTTGAAACCTTTTTGTTTTCATATATAATTCGAAAATATATACACGCACCATATGCTTTTATGCTACTATCCGCAAACCCATGCATTTCTACCTTTTGTACAATGCCTTCTTTAAATAAACACCTTGGTAATCTAAGTTCATTTAAATGGCTTAATGTTTCAATGTATTTATCCCAATCTTTTAGCAATTCTCCCTTTAATGGCTCATCCCATGGCACCTTTTCAATCCACAATCGTTGCATAAATAGTTTTCCTATTACAATGTATGGACCTACTAACCCTAACGGATCAAACATGCGAGAAATTATTGATAATGCTTTTCTTTTAGTTACTTTTGAACAGTCCTCTAATCCTTCAGGAGGCAAGATAGCAAAAACGTCAGCAACCGGATTCCACGAAACCCCTAAGACTTTTTTCGAACAAATCCCTACATCAAATTCATGCACCTTAACACTATCTTTTGCATACAATTTTCTAAACTCAGATGAATTTGAACACCATTTGTGCAACTCCAATTTCGCTTTTCCTAATACTAAATTTAAACATTTGTACACCTCTTCTAACTGCTTAAACGTTGAGCACCCATATAAAACATCATCTACATAAGTGTTTGAAATCAGCGCATCGGCTACTGCTGGATACTCCTTGTTACATAACAACCCTATTTCTGTTAAAACCCTAGTAGCTAAAAACGGAGCACAGTTTGTTCCATATGTCACTGTCGACAATTCAATACATCGAATTTGTTCGTCTGGTTTTTCCCTCCACAGAATATTTTGTAAATAGCACTGCTTTGGATTGATCAAAATTTGACGATACATCTTCTTAATATCTGCAACGAATACAACCTTATGCATTCGAAATCTACACAAAATATCATATAATTCTGGTTGTACCTGATACCCCTTTAGCATAACGTCATTCAGTGAGTACCCTGACGTACTTTTACTAGACGCATCAAACACTACTCTTAATTTGGTTGTCTCAGCTTGTTCTCGAATTATACAATGATGTGGTAGGAAAAACTTTCGTTCCCCTTTGGAATTAACTGTTACTACATTTACATACCTACCATGCCCTAAACTTACATACTCATCGATAAACTTTTTATATTCTTGATACAAATTAATATTGGATTGAAACCTCTTTTCTAATCCTCTAAATCTTTGATACGCCCTTGAATATGAATCTCCTAACTTCTTATTTCCGTCGACCTCTTTTAGTGGAATATCTACCTGAAACCTCCCACTTTCTACCCGCTTTGTCGTGTCTTTAAATATTTTTTCAGCTAATTCAGCTTCTGCTGACCTAGTTTTACTCTCCGGAACATCCTCAGTTTCCCAAAATTTTACAATTAATCTATCTAACTCTACATTTTCCTCCTCCGATGAGGCCATTGCTTTTGTAAAAAACGAAACTGCATTTTCCTCGACTATCTTGCCTTCCCTTCCCGATGAACAACTATATCTACCTCCTATTATCCATCCTAACTTTGTGTTTTGCATCATTGGTAGACCCTTCCCCAATGATATACATTCTGGAATAATCACATCGAAATAACCATCAGCGCCTATTAACAAATCTACCTTTGACGCAACATTAAATTCAGGATCAGCTAGTTCTACAGCTAGAGGAATTTTCCAGTTATTTACATTAAATGTGAATTGTGGCAACTCTGATGTGATTTCTTGCAAAACATTACACGTAAGTGGTAATTTAAATTCTTTATCCCTTTTGGATTGAATTGTGATAGATGCCGCGACCCTAGATGATGAAACTGATTTTGCTACCCCTGTAAACTGCAAAAACTTTTTAACTAACGGCAACTCTAATCTCGAAACTAATTCTTCCGTTATAAATGAATTCTGACTACCGTTATCCAGCACGGCCCTTACTTTTATTGGAACCCCTTTGGTATCCATCACTGCTACTATCGCTGTAGCCAACAATACATGAGACCCTTTGTCCCTAATCGAAACCGAAGAATTAGAAGAATTCATTAACGTTGTTGATGTGTCAACCTCTTGACTCACCGTGATTTGACCGTTATTGTCACTTCTGCTGTTACCATTGTCACCTTTGACGTTGGCACTATGTTCATTAACTAAATTAACCCTATGTAAATCCTTATTTACAACCGATCCACTTTGAAATGATGATGAAGCCATATGAGCACTTGATGAGTTTATGTTGTCTTGGTGTAGAAGTGTGTGATGCCTTCTGTTGCACGTCGCACAGCTCCTTTTACCCCTGCATTCCTTTGCATGGTGCTTCCCCGCGAGACAATTCCAACACAACGACTTACTTTTAACGAAATTAACTTTATCGGTGTAAACTAAGTTTTTAAATTTTGTACAAAAGTGAATTTTGTGCCCAGTGCTTGAACAGTACCAGCATGGTTTTGTTGCACTTTCATTTTCTGAAATTGCGTTTACATGTAATACTGAACGGTTATTTGTTCCTGTATTTAATGTTTTCTGGCCAACTTGCATGGATTCTAATTGCATCAATCTGTTCCCTAAAATTTTGAAGAATTCGTCTACCGTTGGTAATATGTTTATCTGCTTATGCTCCTGATAGTATCTTTTCGTATTATAATCTAATTTTCTTAGAAAAATATTTATTAAAATTAAATCCCAGTTTTCAACCTGACAATTTAGGTTCTTTAGCGATTCTAAATTTGATTTTAAATTACAAACGAATTCTTGAAGTTGTGCAAAATTGCCTTTTTGTAAATTTGGAAAATCTATTATTTTGTTGATATGTGTATCAATGATTATTATATTGTTATCGTACCTACTTTCCAAAATGTCCCACGCAATGTTAAACCCATCGTTGCTTATTTCTAACGCTTCTATCAATGCAAACGGTTCCCCTTTCACATACCCCTTCAAATAGATTAACTTTTCTACATTTGATAATGCTTCATTTTGCTTTATTAAAGTAGTGAATAGCTGAGAGAATGATACCCATTTGGTATATTCCCCTGAAAACGTTGGAATTGAAATCTGAGGTAATTTAATTTTTGACCCGCTTGACTGATAACTGACAGATGTTGGAATTGACGTTGTTGACGCATTTGAACCTTTGCTTAGAATTCTAAATTTCCTTTTCAATGTAGCTAAATTGAAAGCGTATTTCTCCTCTACATCGGCTACATTTTCATTATCATCATTATCTAAAGACTCAATTTGGGTTTGAATGTCAACATATTTTGCATAATTTGCTTCTAACGTTTGAATTTTGATGTCAATTAAAATATCATCATTACAAATATTTAAATTTCCTTCAACCCAAGTTTGAATTCTCGTTATTGCTGATTTAACAGTTTTCCTATTCTTTTTTAAACCTTCCATTGTAAATAAATTCTAATAGCTAGCACTTATCTTTTTTTTGTTATTTCTCTCAGGATCGTTTCGTTATACTCGAAGTTATGGCTGCTCTTGGAACGGATATTTTGAACAGGAAGCTGCTAGTGCTGGACTCTGGCCAGGGACTACTTAATTTCACCTTTTACTGTGTACTTGGGTTTATCTACTGGAACTTTCTTAGTCGTATTCTTTTCTACTGCATTCCAATCTTGATTCTTGATTTAAAAAGCTCGAAGGACCATTAAATGTAGTGAAACCACATTTGGAGAGAACGGCAGCTTCATTGGCGAACAAGTGTACGCAGTACAACCATTAACTTGAGGAGAACTACACTTTGCAATTGCTTACTGATCAGTTGACTTGCATTAACTCTCTAACTTTCAATCACTAACCAACCCCAAATGGTTTACATGGACGCCAACGCCGAACTCTGTCATCCCCTTTGCGCACGCGCGTTTTATATAATTTCCAATGTGTTTTTAATTTGCTATGCAACAAACATTTGCAACCGTAAACTAAAACTCTAACAACCCTGTCAATTATCATTCTCTCAACTATCCACTAACTACAGCAGCTTTACCAACCTAATTCCCCTTGACTGTATCAGTCATGTTGGCAGTTGTCCTATTTGACAAATCCCAACACCTATACCTCTTCAAAATTCGGTAATAATCTTCAGATTCTATCATATACCGCCAAATGTACGCTAAGATAAGTTAACGTAACTAATGTAGATCCATATAAATTCGAGTACAGAGGTTGAAAGGACCCGCTCAGTAAACCCTAATGAGTTTATTGGAAATTACAGATTAGGATTTAAAGCTCCTAAGTATCTTCGCTAGGAATATAATAATAAAAAATCAGCATTAAAGTCGGAACTACGTACCGGAACAATATTTTTGTAAATTTGAAATCCGTTCATTAAAATTTGATCAATAGTTTGGCCAAAGAACGGAACCTCTAGATGCCTGTATGCCAGGGCTAAGCTAGCATTTGGGACGCAGCTAGCGTCGTTGGTCTCCGGCAGAGCTAGTCTGTCGCCTTGGTGAAAGCTTCCTACCGCAATACACGAAAAATTCATGCTAAACGAAGAAAAAACCCCAAATTAATAACAAATTATTAAACAATTAATAACAATGACAAAAGTCGCTTCAATAATTTTCATGCGAAATGGCACCGAAAATCAATTGAATTAATAATAACCAAGTTGTCAACGACTTTCAATTTTTTCCATAGATTGCATAGAACACCATCCAAAATGTCGACTCCCCTTTTAAAATTGAATGAGAGAGAGGGTGCCCCGCCCCCTTACAAACCCCTTTATTATTACAACGTCTAATTTCAAAGTTATTTCAATCTTCTTTTTTAATTTAAATTATTCATTGACATTAATGACAGCAGACATAAGTGACAAGTGACATTGTTATTGTAGATTGTAGACAAATTCTCGAGAAATTTTTGAAATGGATTTCTATAGATATACATAGCAGTAACAATTTACTTTCATCCTATTTACTTACATATTCCATCCTCACCTTTTTAGTATTCATTTTGTAAGCAGAGCAGACTGGAAAAGGCAATTAAATGGTCGAATGTACCATGAAACACACCAAATTTTCCAAATTTACGGCAGTAACATTCCCTCTGCTTTCTAATCCTCTCTCTTCAACTGGCTTCAGAATTCCTAAAAAAACACGAAATTCGTTAGATAAGGGTTTATTGTTACAGAAAATTCAAACCCTACCTTTAAAAAGGAAGAAATCGGTCGAAATTACCATGAAACTTTCCAAATAATTCAAATTAACTGTAAAAACATTACTCTTGCATGCTAATCCTCTCTGGAAAGGCTTGAATGTGCTTCAATACACCTAAAAATAAAGACAAATCGTTAGAAAAGGGTTCTTTCTCCTAAAAATTAATTCCTTACCTTTTCAGTATCCATCGGTTCGAGAAATGGAGGTGGATCGTTCCTGTAATACCTATAGTTCCTGTAATAAAAAACAGAAATTTAATAAAAAGCAATATTTATACAACAAAAAAACGTTTTAATCGGAGTATTGTTTAATTAAGAATGATTATTTTTTAATTTCTGTCGCCAATCGGTCTATATCCCCTGGGGTTTTATATATACAGGGCTTTTAACGGTAACCGTCCATTAGAAGTATCTCAATAATGAATGAAGACTTAAAAATCTGAAATTTTGGTTATAGTATTTTTTTGGATAATTTGAATTGATCTAAAATATTTTCATTTTGATCACACTTCCGGTTATACCGGAAGTTGGCACCAACTACGTTATTTTAAATGGAAAGTGCCATTTTTAACTTCATTTTTGAATTCTATGGCCTTTTTTAACTAGACTTTAATAATAACACCATATGCCAAAGATGCACCATTTTTAAGATATTACAATTTTTTTGATATTTTTTGGAAAAACAGTCTAATGTATTTTCTGTGATATCTGTGTTAATAATGCAGCTAAAAGCTTGAAATTGAGTATCTTGGGGCCTTGTACCTTTTGTACCGCGGTTTTGGACACTGACCCGATTATTACAAGCCCGGTGCAAGGCCTATTCTATTCTTCATAGTAATAATAAATAGGATCATATAGTAATAAAAATAAAACAATAATTAATTTTATACGAGTTTAATTAGTCCCCCATTCGAATTAAAAATTTTAAAATTAAAGGTATTATATGTTGTGGTGTTGGGCACCACACGGCCTGCCTGGACACCGGCTTCGTTAGGAAGCCGACGTCCGGTGCCCATGCCCCGGCGTGGCCTCCTTCGGCGCCCTCGGCGCTCTGAGCTCGGCGCCCTACTGCCTCCTTCCTCCTCAATTACTATAAAGAAACAGAAATATTAATTTTAAAGAACTAACCGGAATTAATCAATTTAATTAACAACAAAAGACTACAATAATTAAAAATTAATTCCATAAAATGACTAAATATTCTAAATATACGTACTGCTTTGTGCCTCAGGGGATGGTGGCCGACGATTACTTTCTGCTTCCATTTCAATAGCGCTTTGATTTTCTATAAAGAATAAGTGGTATATAGTAAATATGTAAAAAAATATATAGGTATAATATATAGATATTTTGTTAAATAAAATACTACTTCTGTTATAGTTTTGAAATATCTACATATTAATTAAAATTTTACACGAGAATCGCCATCTTGAAAACAATTGTGACGTGTAAGAAGTACCTATTTCATTTCAAAATTTCTTTATATAATATTAAAAGGAATAAAACAGAATATTAAATAATAAAACATAGTACATAACGATTGCAATAGTTATAGAAAGAAATATAAACACAATAAGAAAACATCTAGTCTTAATCGATTCAAATAAAGTATGTATATTAATGAAGCGCACGAATTGACCGGAACATTTTCTTAAATTATTCAAAATCTTTTAATGGCTTTGGGTTAATTATATTATTTAGTGTCATTAACACCTTATAAAGTATCCAGAGACAAAAAAAACATAATAAGTAAGTTAATATTATTCATTTAAATCGAATTTTTATTAGGACTAAGAAAATTCTGACTTACCCATTTTTAAATTTAAAATGAAAAGGCGGATTCGAAGTAGGCGGAATTAGTCGAAATTAAAATTGTAGAGGCGCTGAAAAACTTATAAACATTGATGCCATATTTATTATCCACATGAACGACTATTTCTAAAAATAGATTAAATTTTTTGAATCATATAAAATTTGTATGAATAGTTGATATAAATATACTAAGTGACATAGAAAACAGAACACCCAGTAATAATGAAAATATTACAACAAATTTTTGTATACATGTAACCTAGGGTTAGGTAAGTAATCGATCAAATTTTGAGACAAATTCAACCATTGGAATTAAAAAAAAAATTAATAATGTGTTGGACCCCCCCGATGTCTTATACACTCAGAGACACGTCGGGGCATACTTCTAATAAGATTGTCGATTTCCTCTTGAGGTGTCTCATCCCAGGCAACTTGTACCTCATGCTGAAGTGCCGCCAGCGTCTGTGGAGGATGCGGTAAACGGAGTAAACGGAGTAAACGGAGTAAACTTCCCATAATGTACCAGACGTGTTCTATGGGTGAAAGATCGGGAGATCTAGGGGGCCAAGGCAACAAATCGACTTGATTGTTTTCGAAATGAGCCAACGTTATTCTGGCTACATGTAGTCGTGCATTGTCCTGTTGGAAAAGTGGGTTGGGGAGCGTCCGAATATAAGGCAGAACATGTGGATCCACCACCTCCTGGATGTAACGCAAGGCGGTCATGTTGCCTCTGATGAACACCAAAGGTGACCTACTTCCATAGGAAATAGCCCCCCATACCATTATTCCGACAGTGGGGTGCACATCCCTTTCCACAAAAAATTGAGGATCTCCTCTTTCACCACGTCTCCTTCTCACCCTTGCACGGCCATCATGCATACCCAAACAGAATCTGGATTCATCACTGAAGACAACGGTATTCCATTCAAGGTCCCAGTTCAGTCGTTCTCTACACCAAGCAAAATGAGGACGGGATGAAATAAGTCCGAAACTTCTGATCCGGCGATAAACAGTTCGCATTGTTATTGGCCTGCCATGTTCTTCAAACCATTGGTCCGCAATTGATCTTGTGGAGGTAAAGCGGTCTCGTAGAGCCAAAATCCTTAGGCGGCGATCTTGGAGTGGAGTCGTTCTTCTGATACGTCCTGTACCTCTAGCTCTTCGTGTACGGCCTTCTTGATTCCATGCCCGATAACAAACCACCGCCGTATTTAAACTTCTTTGCATCCTCGTGGCTATTTCTCTAAAGGACAAATCAGCCTCGCGTAAGCCTACTATTCGCCCCCTATCAAACTCGCTAAGCTGTTGAAAATTTTCTCGTCTTCTCACTCTAGGCATAATAAACAAATTAAATCAGCTTTTCACAGCGTATTCTGCGACGATCAAATTCAAATTGTAGCTACAAAACACAATTATCGTGTACTTACTTTTTTTTAAAAACAAACGAAAACACAAAAACCACTTTATCGATAAAGTCCTTAAAACTGATTTTTGTTTATCCTAACATAAACAGATATTCTTATAAATTATCTTTAATAAATTCGTTATTACTGGGTGTTCTGTTTTCTATGTCACTTAGTATAGTAAATATCAATTCAGACCGCAACATGGTCGTTTCTATGAGTTGAACAAAGAAAGATTAATAAAATCACAGTTGTCAGAGTGAAAAGTTGCAATGACACAAATGTCACTCTTTCATTTTCTTTTATAATGTCTAATGGAAGTTGTTTTTATCGCACCTATAGCCTATATAACCTATGTTGCGATTTGGAATGAAGCACAGTGTATATATCGAAATAACTTATTTAAGTTCAATCATCAAATAAACTTAAAATTTAGTTTGATTTAGTTTTGGCAACGTTGTAATCGGATATTTTATTTTAGAATAGTTTTTTTAAATGGCAGGTTAAAATGTCAAACGTCAACTATTACTTTCGTATTGTATGAAACTGTTTATTTTCTTTATATTGAAATTTGAATTTTATTACGAATTGAAAGTTATTTGAATTAATCTCATGGTAAAATATGCGTAATATACGTAAAATTTAAAAGAAAATTCCATGATCTTTGCAAATGAGCGACGAAAACGATAAACTTGGAAGTATAAATACCAGAAGACGATCGAAATTCTATTCAATTTGTTTTATAGGTTTATCAAGTGTTTTTGATCAAGATTTTTAGAATCTGTCAAGAATAACTACGAGGACTAAATACAATTCAAACTTTTTAATTGTAACAAAACCGGTATTTGGAAATTCGAAGGTGCAGACAATGTAGAAACAAAACGAATGTTTGGTATTAGCAATCACCCTTTGATGCAGCAATTATTTTGGCTATTGTTTTTTTTTTTCAAATCAGAATTTTAACATTTTTTCGAAAATCTCTCGGTTTTCGATGACGATAAGCTGATTTTTTAGGATTTAATGATGTATAATGGTTGTATTTCAAAACAAAAGTTGCCTTTAAGAAAATTCTTCCGATTACCTCCTTATTTCGAAGGAACATGAGTATAATCTGGAATTTGATGTAATAGGATAGGTACTACATTTTTCAATACGTTGTATTATTTATTAATTAATTAAAAGCCTTTGTTTATACTTAGATTTATACATACTTAGATTTTGTATTGATATTTTTCAGATAGCTCTTGAGATGACTTATGTACGATGATTACAAGTAAACTGTTTAAAATGTAAATAATACACATATATAATATATAATTTAATATCAACTTACAAAATGATATTGCCAATTAAAAATAATAAAATTTAAAACTGGATAATAGCGTATTATAGCATTCGATGGATAATTACCTAGATGATAGAATTTCATCTAATAAATTGTACAAAGTAATTATGACGAAAAACCAAATGTACCATATTTGTAACTTAATATATAATATATACAGTGCTTTCATTTCAAAACTAGCCACCCAAGATAACTTTTAAAATATCCTTAAAACAAAAGAACAAAAAAACACGTCAATTTTTATTTACGGGGGGACAAATTTTACAGGTATCTGTCACCCTGCAGTTTCAACCCCTAAGCGGGGGTGAATATCACTTCTAAAAGTTTAAATAGGAAGGGGTATCATGTGATAGCTCTTTTTAAAGGTCTCTTTTTTTCCAATCTTTTGACACATTATTTTTTAAAATCGGATTATTTTTTAACGAGTTATGAGCTAGAAACCGTTAAAAATTTAAAATTTTGAATTGGAATTAAAAAAATACATGAGTATAAATACCGAGATAAGCAAGTGAGAAAAAACCTTAAATGTTTTTACAAAAGATATTTTTGACTATAAATTTAAACAATTTACTATTAGTATTTTGGTTTCGTTGTGTACTGACCAACAATTTTCGACAATGGTTTATTCTTTACAAGAAAGAATTGAAATAATATTTATTTATGGAGAAGAACAACACTGTGCACGCAGAACTGCTCATGTTTTTAATCAAAGACATCCCTATAAAAATGTTGGACATCAGTATGTGTTGGATTTAGTTCATAAATTTAAAGAAACTGGAAGTGTGTGCAATAAAAGTGACAACAATCGTAAAGTTTTAACTGAAGCTGCACAAGTTGAGATTTTAGGTCATTTTGCCATAGATCCTCAAACATCAAAACAAAAAGTCTCCAGGTTAACAAATATTTCCGTCGGCTCGGTGCATAGCACGTTACGGCTAAATAATTTTTTTCCCTACAAAATACAGCTTTTACAACAGCTTGCTGAGGATGATTATGACAGAAGATTAGAATTCTGCGAATTAATGAGTCAAAGAGCAAATGAAGACCCTAATTTAATTAAAAATATTTGTTTTTCTGACGAGGCAGAATTCTTTTTAAATGGATTTGTCAATAAACATAATTGTAGATACTGGGACAATACCAATCCACATGTTTTTCGGGAAGAGCACAGTCAATATCCTCAGAAAATTAACGTATGGGTCGGAATTCTCGGAAATAAAATTATTGGTCCTTTATTCATGGAAGAAAATTGAACTGGGGAATTGTATTTGGACTTATTAGAAAATTTCATAAATCCCCTTATAACCGAATCTTTAGAAAACCAAATAGATGAAGATGGAAATTTGTTGCTAGACGAAGAAAACCTATTTTTTCAACAAGACGGAGCACCTCCACATTATGCCTTGCCTTTACGAAATTGGCTTAATTAGACATTTCCAAATAAATGGAACGGAAGAAGGGGCGATATAGAATGGCCAGCTAGATCACCCGACCTAACGCCCCTTGACTTTTTTTATGGGGACATCTAAAAACTGTGGTGTATAAAACTCAACCTCGCAATATTCTTGAACTTAGACGTAGAATAGTGGAGGAGTGTGAGCGAATTACACCAGAGACGCTTCAAAAAGTGCGGACATTTTGAACATCTAATTTAATAACAAGGTAATTCTAATACTAATAAAATATTAATAATGCAAATACGATCTAAATAATAATTATTTTAATTTGAAACTTTAAAATTGCATAACTCTGTAAAAAATAATCTGATTTAAAAAAATAATGTGTCAAAAGATTGGAAAAAAAGAGACCTTTAAAAAGAGCTATCACATGATACCCCTTCCTATTTAAACTTACACCACTTCCATGGCCGGCCCAGGAGGCAATAATTTCAATTCTCTAAAAAAATGAAATTATAGAAAAAATAAAAATATATAAGAGAAAAGAAATTATCCGTGGTGTTTGTGGCCTCGTTATTGGATTCCCCATCAGTAAATCCGTCAATATTTTAACATAAATAAAATAAATACAGATAACTGACAGGCCTACCTTAACTTATAAAACGATCGGTATACTACTATCTGTTATTGTAATTACAGCAAGTAGGTATTTTTAATTATGTGGCATTATATAGGGTTCGTGTAGTAGTTGGCCAATGTGGCAAGCAACTTTCAGAACATAAGCCTTTTACCTCTTTTGCAAAATTCTACCACAGATCTAAGTAGATATCTACCAGAATCGTCAAAGTTTTTATGTAAATTATAATTGCTGAACAAATGTTATTATAATTATTCGCAATTATTATAATTGTCTAATCTGTACTTGATTGTTTTTCGATTATAGAAAACTAATCGATAAGTTCTTTAATTACGATATTCTTTGCGTGCGCTGTATCATTTAAAATGTTTGAATTCGCAATAAACACACGCATATCGTTTGGGGATCTTACTCTACTAAGAGCAACATATGAGTAAAACCATGAGTAAAACAAGGAGTTCGTAAGTCGATTCCAACTGTACACAAAGTCTGTCCTTGAGCTTTATGTATAGACATACCATAAGCCAGTTGCAATGGAAACTGACGTCTATTCATTTGAATTTTCAAGTTTTTGTTAATTTCAAATTTAAAAATAATTCTCGGTATGGCATAATGAACGTTATTTGGATCATTAGGTCGCCTAACCGTAACTAGTCTTTTAGTGATTGATATAATTACCAATTTTGTTCCGTTGACAAGACGATCACTGAAGTTGAGGTTTCTCGTAAGTAGACAAAGCGCTCCAACTTTTAACTGTAACATGTGATCCGGTACGCCGGATTCTGTCGCTTGGTGCATCATCTCGTCGGTTATTGTTCCGACCAGAGAATTTTTCTCTTTATCATCCAAATAATCGGCGCTATACAACGTTACGACGTCACCTTGTAACCTTTTCAATACAGCGGCATTGACTTGGCGTACATTTTGGTTCAACGTCGATAAAATTGCACGTGTTGCACAAGCTTCGGAATTTTCTATAAGATCTGTTGGAAAAACAAAATCTAATAAATCATTTAAATTCGTTACGAATTTAATTTCTTTCAAAAGCGGAATGATAAACCGGTGACACTGTAGATCTACGTCGTATACAGGTACCTCGGGAATTATTCCATCGCCAACTTTTAGTAAAAATGACGAAAATTCCGGATTATCTTTTACCCTATGAGGTGTATTCAATTTAAATATTTTCATAGAGGGCCAAATGAAGGATCGTTTCATCGAAACCGCTAAAACGACGTTCGATGTAAGGGCATTCCTCACGATCGGTGCAATCTGTCTAAAATCACCTGAAAAAATGATAATTTTCCCACCAAAATTACTTTTGAATATTTTATTAATTCGGCTCGCTGACAATGTGTCAAGTGCCAATATTCTGCGTTACATTCGTTTATGTTAAGCGGCAATTTAAACAGCGAATGTGCCGTTATACCACCGGGTAGATTTAATGCGGCTATTCCAGATGAAGCGACACACAAAACTACGTCGCCTTTCGATCTGACATAAGCCGCAATAACTTCCAGTAACTTACTTTTGCCATATCCGCCGGGTGCATCGATAAATATCACCTTGTTATCTGTTTGTTGTACTGTCTTCCCTGGAAGATTGCTACCTAACAAACTATCAACGTAATTAAAAATAATTAATTGATCTTTCGACAACAATGGCAACCATTGATTTACGAAAGTTTGCAAATCGCTTATGTTATAATCCGTCAATTCTCGAATCAATTCAGACGTATCGTCGCGAGCTGGTGGAAGACCGGCTTCTTTTAAATTGGAACCGTGATCTCAAAGCTCTGTCTATTTGTCGCAAACCGATTCTTAACGCCTTATCTTCGTTATTAGGATATTGATCGAGTAAATCGAAACAAATAATCCTATTGAGGTCGTCCCACAATGCTCTGGCCAGTGCACCGATGTTGCACAAAAGTGCAAAAAACGATCTCAGCCGAAAACCAAGCATAAATTGTGAAGCCTCACGAATGGCCTCTTTATGGTCTCTTCGTCATCGTTTACTAAACCCGCATGTCTAGCCGCCTGTTGGAACGTATCGCAATCGTTACCGCCCAACTTCAACAAATCCGCATAACCTGAAGCTGGAAAATTGGCCAATAACATTCTTAAATTGTTAATGCTAATGCATTATTTCTACATTTCTGAAGTTCTTCTTTCAAACACTTATTTTATTCTCCCATGGACTACTGTCGTATCCAGTCTTGGACAACTCAGTATTTCTCGATTCTGATATATTTTACAGAAAGAGCATCTTTTGGCATCATTTTTAGTAAAACATGTTCAGCAAAAAATGTTTACTACATAGAATTTTTTTTCAGCTCCTCGGAACTCAAGTCAGCCAATGTACCATTGCCTGAAATAAAAATGAACTATTTACTATTTTTTGAAAGCTGATGAACAACTTTTTAGAATTTTTCATGTTAAGATTGATGAAAAAATTTTACTTGAAAAAGTTGCTTAGAATTAAAAGATCAACTTATGTTCAATCAACTTAAGTTAAAAGTATCAACTTTTGAGACACCCTCTATTGTATAAAGAAAATATTTATGTAAACTGTTAGGCGCCTAGCGTCCTTTTTTGTACTATTTACACTCAAATAAAAATAGTCAGTCACTAGAAAACAAACTTCAAATAAATTAAAAACTTTTAATATTTACTCGATAATAATCTCCAAACGAAAATCAACAAAAATAAACAAGACGTTTTAGCTCAAATCGCCAAAATAAAGAATAAATACTCACTAAGTAGTAAATACAACAAAATTTTCTCTTTTACAAAAATAGCACAGATCAGCACTGATCAGTCGATTCTCATCCGTTACAATAGAGAAGAGTACGTGTGTATTTTAAATAGGTCGCTATGCCTTTCTCAGCTAAACAAACACAAATTATGTCTCCATCTACGCTGCTGCCATCTATACAGGGTGTGTCGCTGCTTCCCGAATAACTGTTACAAGTGACGTGTCTCCGTATCTTCGGTCGGTTTCTCGGGCGCCAGATTTTTGGCGGTTTACTCCACTTACCTTCAATTTCGGTCTTGAAGGGCCTAGGTAACTACAGATGGAGATAGTACTTCCAGGGGTCGAGATATTAGTGACTATACTTAAGGGGTTATCCAAAAATAGGCTTTAATTATGTTTGGATAAATAAGCGGAAGCAACTAGTAGTTCTTTTATTTTTCGTGCGAAGCACAAGTTAGTAGCGAAGCAGAAAAATACACCGGGTGAGGTTTCACAAATCAGTATATTACAAAAATAAAATCTAAGACTCAGAGCGGAAAAATGAAAAAGGAAAACGAAAATTAGATACAAGAAAAAGATCCAGCCGTACGGTTTATTAAGTCAGGGAAAAGTATGTTCAAAGCGGTATCAGACTATTTTACAATTTCGGATTTGTCCCACAAACTGTTTTTAATTTATTTAGAAAAGTTTCCAAAGTCGGAAAAATCGAAAAGATAGGTTTTTCCTCACTTATACTTTACAGCTACGTTTCTCAACCTTACTCGTAAAGTATAAAAGTAAGCGTTTACGGATATAACGATATACACCAAGCGTTTCGCAACTTCTCAGTGGACAATCGAAATACTTACGGGGTTCGGAAAATCCGGTCTGTTCTCTATCAATGCGTTTCTCAAACTCTCGAAAGCACAGCGATCGGACGGTTCGCGTATAGCGATTATACACCAAGCGTTTCGCAACTTCTCGGTGGATAAATCGAATACGTACTAGCGATTCGGGAACGTCCTGATTGTTCTCTACGAGTGCGTTTCTCAACTTCACAACTAGATTTCAACGTCAGGATAATTCGAGTATAACGATTATACACCCAGCGTTTCGCAGCCTCTCGGTGTACAAATAGAATACGTATAGGATTCGGGAAAGTCGTATCTGTTCCCTACTAAAGCGTTTCTCAACCTCAGTAAAGTACAGCGACAAACGGATCGGTTTTACCAAGCGTTTCTCAACCTCTCGGAAACACCAATTTGTTAGGTTCGAAGGGGAACCCAACAGGAAATCAAAATCGAATACAAAACAAAATCTACTATTGACTACACTCACCAGTCTTCGGTCGTACCTTCGTCGTGGTCGGATAGTTCTTTCCAGAAGATCGCTTCAGATGGAACTGTCCTATTTCGATCGAGGCTCCAATTTTTAAGTCTTATTTTTGGGGCAAAAACGAGGCCTTGTCCTTCCACTGGCATTAGAAATTAAGTAGGAGAATTCGGCAGTGGAAGGGATTTGAGCGGTTAACAGCGAATGGAAGACTCGATCGGAACCAAGGTCACGCGCAATTAATACAATTAGCAAAAATATATTTTACAATTAACGGCAGAAAAATGACTTCATTACAATATGATCTACGCGTAGACTCGTGCCAAGATCTTTCCAATAACTTTATATCTTCCCTACGCCAGTACTGCACCATATGGGACCACCCCGTATTCTCCAAGCTTCCAAGCGAAGGTCTCGTGCTTGGGGTAAGTGTCGGCCTGAGCTCATATCTATTAGGTTTTCGTTGAGATTTGTAATTTTCAAATTTGGACCCTCCTCTAGCCTTGAGATCCGTTCTCCAAAATACTTTTTACCAACTCGGTGCGATTACTATTAAATCCCTCTCGCCGAGTTAAGATGACTTAGAACACTCGGAATTAAAGATGGTGGGGAAATCAGGTAGGCTAGCGTAAAATCCCATATCCTGCTTAAGCTGTTTACAAAAAAAGCACATGAATCTCGTAAATCCTTTGTCACGTAAATCGGAACTACTCTCGATTGTCTGGTCGCAAACAAATCCACTACCTGCATGCTCCATAATTGAAAATATATCTCTGTGACTGCTTGAGAGAGGTGCCAATCTGATATTTGACAGTTTTGAGAAAGGCTGTCTGCTATATATCCGTATCTCTTTATCATTGCGAAGATAGCATACATCTCCTTCCTGTTGATATGCCATAGCTTTTGATGCGGTAAGCATTCCTCCATTATCTCTTGTTATCCATTATCTCCATTATCTGTTGTTCTCCCACTTGTGTTTCCCAGCCCATGTCTGAGGCTTGCAACAAAAATTTCTGGATTTTTTGTAGGAATAGCGGGGATGTCGCATGTTGGATGTCGTGTTTTTTGGGAATAGTCTAGATGTCGCATCTACCAATTAAAGTCTAAGGCCACCTCTTCGGGGAGTACAAAAAGTACTCTCGGACGTTCCATAGGAAGGGCTAGACTTGTCCTTTGGATTCATCTCGAATTCAACCTTCCCAAAGGGATTGCGAACGCTGCGAAGTTCATCTTCTCGAAAAGCGTCTTTGCTTGCTCCTAACTGCATCGTTTACTGATAACTGTCTCTTATTTATATTTTCAAGGATTTTTTCTTTTTTTTCTCTCTTTACGCGGATGCTCTCGGATGCTCTGCTTTCTTCAGTATGCTCTTGTAATGTTTGTGGTGGTTCTTCTACATTTATGTTAAACTGAAGATGTTTATCTCTTAGATGTTTGTATCGCGAAGCGTTCAGTGTCTACTACTGCGTTCATTTGAAGGGACTGCATACTCTCCTCCTAAAAAAATTGCTTTTGAATGGTGTTTTGCACACAGATTATAATTGTATAATCTATAAATTAACATAGTTCAAAAGCTTGACTAACCACCCCCGACAACCCCTCGGAGTTTGTAACCTGATTTTCCGGACACCCTGTATATCATAACAGGGATTAGGATAAAACTTCATTACTCGTTTTCGGCGTATTGTTCAAAGTTATAAAAATTAATACCTCATCCCGCCATCCCCGCACCCGATATACTAGTCATTATGTTTCTACTCTGATCGTGTATTCTGAGTTAGGGGAGCGGGTGTGATCTCTCGGGCGAGGCTATCTCGTATAATTAATGGTTGAACTTCTTTCTAGGTAAGTTGTTTAGCCTCTAATTATACTTCGAGAGTTCCGTCCTCGAGATCACCCTGTAGATGTTTAAAGATTATTTTACGATCTGAGCAATTATAGGATGTAGAAGGAGAAAAGGGCCTTGAACTGATTTGAATATTTAATATTTTCAAAATAGAGGCAGGTGTCTAATATAAATGTAGTATGTAGTTTTTAGATGCGAAAACTGCAGCCGAAAACATGAAAAAATTATTCTTTTGGTTAAGAAAGATGTTTAAATTTGACCAATCCCACTAGCAGTTCATATAAGCGAAAATGACGTGAATTAGCTATAAAAAATTTGACATTATTGAAAAATTCTATGTCATTTTCACTTTCAAGGTTAACAAAAGTTGCCAAAATCAGCTGTGACTATTGATCAATGATTTGCTTCCAAATCGATCATTCAAGATCTCCGTCGTGCTGATACCAAACCTAAAGAATTTTTTATTGCTTCAAAAGTGGTTCGAATGGATGATAATACATAATAATATGTATAATAATGTATGATAATTGCCGACTTAAGTATACATACATATCTAATAATATCTAATAAAACTAATTTCAAAGATTCTTATACCACAGTTAAAAGAATAATATAAAAGTTGGATCACTCTATGTCGGACGTTTGATATTCCGAGATCTAAACCGTGCCGCACCTAATTACTTTGGGTCGTAAAACGACGTCTTTACGGGGGATTACGAAGTGTAAGTTGGTTTCGCTCGGCAAATATTAGTGTACGAGGGGCAGTTTAAAAGTGAAATAAAAAGAGTTGCTTTAAGCAGCGTTTTCCTAGCAACGCACATTTTACGCGGCGTAGAACGTAATTCGGTCGGAGTAAAACGCTGAGGACACCTGTAATGAAAATAAAATGGAGTCGTTTTCCTACAGAGCGCAAAAACGACTTGCGTCGCGTAATTCGGTCGGGCGCAACCGGACTACTGCTCCGAGAGCAGTCTATTCTGTTTTGCGCTGCGTGTTAGAAGGAATGTGCAGTTCCTACTCGATGATAAAATGACTTCACAAGTCCGTTTTAGTGCTACTGAGGACGAACAATTAATAGAAGTGGTTAGTGGTTACCCTATTCTTTGGGACATGAAACTGAAGGAGTTTAAAAATGTAGTAAAAAAGGACACAATATGGAATGAAATGGACAAAATGTTAAACAAAACAGGTAATTTTTTTTGTTTTTTATTGTTACAATTTTATTTTACATAAATACTATGCAGGATGTTAATTAATGCAATGTACTTATTTTAATGGGTGATTCTTGGGCTAATTTTGAGTCGAAAAGTTCATATAAAGGTATGTCCTCCGAAGCTCGGTTTTCGATATACAGGGTTGTAAAGTTTTATTTTTATTTAGGTATATAAGAATCACCCTTTAAAATAAGTACATTGCATTAATTAACACCCTTTATATACAGCGCTGCGGCACCTCTTAATTTCTGCGTCTGCTTCTAAAGTAGTCTTTGAACTGGGTTCTAACCTCAAATCCTTCAGAATTTGCAAATCCTCCTACTCCATATTCTGCACTGGCAGTTCATACGTATGTTCTGTTTGATTAAACGGGGCGCAACGATCAAGGGACTCTTCTCTTAAGTAGTTGTGTAAACAACAACATACCCAAATAATTAGGTCAACTGTCTCAGCTTTTACATTAATAGGCGTAAAAAAATTCTAAATATAGAACACATTATGCCGAAAGCGTTTTCAGTCACCCTTCTTGCTCGACATAGGTGATAGTTGAACCTTTTTTGTCGCCATCTTGTACAGCTTGTCTCCGACAATAAGGTTTCATGATATGTTTATCTAATCGGAAAGCCTCATCGCCTACTATTGCATGAGGTAACAGAATATTCGAACTTGGTAAGAATTTCGGAGGAGGAAAAAAATTTCCGTTTGTAACCTGCTGTCCCATCTCTGATTTGTTAAAGATTCCAGAGTCTCCTTCCTTGCCATAAGACCCCACATCAATACCAACGAATTTATACTTTGCATCCACCATAGCAAGAAGAACAATTGAAAAGTAATTTTTATAGTTATGGAATAAGGAACCTGTGTTGTCTGGCGCTACAATCCTAACGTGTTTGCCATCTATTCCTGCTAAACAATTTGGAAAATTCCATCGGTGCCAGAATTCTTCTGCTTTTTCTTCCCAATTTATTTGAGAGACAGGTGGTAATAACTTAGGTTGCACTTAGGTTTGAGTGCTTTTAAAACTATTGGAACGAACTTCGATATAGCTGACGGTGATATGCGGTAGGAAAATGACATCGAACGAAACGACTCACCTGTAGCCAAAAATCTGAAAAAAAAAATTGACAGCATTTAATTTATTTTATTTACTTAAAAAATGTATTTTCAGATGGACAATGCAAATCTCGATGGAAGAGTGTTCGAGATCATTATAA
Source organism: Phyllotreta striolata (assembly GCA_918026865.1). NCBI lineage: Eukaryota > Metazoa > Arthropoda > Insecta > Coleoptera > Chrysomelidae > Phyllotreta > Phyllotreta striolata. The sequence goes on along the minus strand of OU900094.1, from coordinate 2,474,227 downwards.
ACGACGGAAGGAAGTTAGAAAAAAATGCCCCTACTGGGTCTGCTGGTACGAAGAAACGGGCTGTTTATTGGGATAGATTGAGGTTCTTGGAAAGTGTAGAAGATGAGCGAGAGTAAGTAAAATATATTTTCCATTCTTATTCTTACGAAGCGATTTTTCAACAATAATTTGTTTTGTCTCAGAAGTCAGTCAAATATACAATCGCCCGAAGTTGACATAACTAATGAAGATCAGAACGAGCCGCATAATAGTTATACAGCCGGTGATGAACAAAAGAGAACTGAAACTGATGATACTGTCGAAGAACAACTCAATGAAAATAGATTTAAAAGGAAAAGAGAATCGTCCGGGTTTCCAAAATCTGATAAAGATAAGCCTGAATTTTCAAGTTTATTCAGTCCTTTAACAAAGAGAAATAGACCAAATGACACATTGTTAACATTACTAAAAAGCAAGGAGCAGGAAAGGCAACAACTCGGGAAATACGTTGACAAATTAATGGAGTCCAGTGAAGAAAACGAAATTGATCTTCTTTTCAAAAGCCTTGCTGCTACGGTTAAAAAAATTATGTAATCGAGGCTAAAATGAAAATTTTTAATGTGGTAACAGAAATTGAACTCAGAAATCAGAGAGCAAGAACAAGCATGATGTCTTCCTTTAATGAAAGTTACACTCGATCTAGCTCAGCATTATCTTCTCACTCGTCCTCTAACACATATGTAGACCATTCATCTGTTTCCAATACGTCCATGGCTTCAATCCCACCGAATATTAACTTATCTGAAAATGCACTATATGCGAATTCATTTTATGAATTATGAACATTATAAATAAAAAGTGTTTTTAAAAATATATGCGTTTGAAAAATATATGTTTGATTATTTAGAAACATGTGTATTATATATTTACCTCAATGTTAGTGCAAGTTTTTCAGCTGGCGAAATAGGGTGTCGCACACGATTACATGGTTCCATATTTAAATCTTCTTTCACAAGATCGAGAAGAAACGAGAATTGCTGTCTTGTAACTCTAAAATATGCTTTAAACTTCGTTGTCGAGCAGGTGTCTATGGATAAGTAATTTAAATGCTCCTTCGCTGCTTCTGTTTTGAAATAATTGACTAGCAGAATTTCTACTGCTATTATAAATCGTGGTTATAATGTCAATTTCTTCTTGCAAAATTTCATTTTGCAGTATTAAAAATACCTAAGCTAACTTCTTTTTAATTTTATTTGACCCACTCATTGCGACAATCAGGGCACTACTGACAATCCGGATTATTATCGGAACAATATTACTGTTCCTGACCGAATTACGCGTTCTACGCCGCGAAAATGTGCGTTGCTAGGAAAACACTTTTACGCAACTCATTGGATGTTGCGTTGCGCCGACTGAATTACGTTCTACGCCGCGTAAAATGTGCGTTGCTAGGAAAACGCTGCTTTATCGTAAAATATAGTTTAATAAATAATAAACAAACAAACGGACCATTGAAAAAACCGGCAAACTGAATAAAAATAAATTGGCAATACTAATTCACAAATATATATTATATTTATAAGCAAAAAAAATAGTCATTATTTACAATTTTTTTAATATACCTAATTTATTGAGATCCTTACTACTACTACTACTAGTTCGCAGGCGAACCTTGACCGAGACAGCTCAAGCCAAGGTTCAGGCACTGAGGCCTCTAGCGGGCCCGTTGTGCTATTCCTGCTGCTTATGCATCCATGAAGCCGAGTCCCTCTATGAAGGCCTTAGTCCTTTTCAATAGATGTCTGTTTGTGTCTCCAGGGGCCATAACAGAGACTCCGAAGGTTCGCCTGCGTAGCACAGCCCAATTCTGATACTCCAAAAGAACATGGTCCGATGTTTCATCTGCCATGCCAGAGCCCCTGCAGATGGGACTTCCATCTAAACCTACGTTGTAGAGGTGTTTTCTCAAACAACAGTGCCCCGTTAGGAGTCGTGCTATCTTTTTTTAACATACTCCTTGGTACACGGAAAAAATGAGAGGTGAAAAACACTCCTTTTTGATTAAAATTTACTATAACTTTCAGTGCGTATGGGGACAAACCAGATGCTTAGTAAAATTTACCACGACAAAGAAGTAATTTTTCCGTCAGTTATTTTACAAAATTATATAGTAAGAGAAACTGCGAATCGCAGAATTTATTTAACAATTTAGGGTCAGTACAATTTGCCACGAATGTCATAGTACTTTTAATTTCTTTTTATTGTAGAATGTAACAGTAGCTGATTGACTCATTTTACTTTAATATTATTTTTAAATACCACGAGATTTTGGTATTTTAAATTATTATTTAATGTTGTATCCTATACTGGGACTGTAAAAGTTATTACTGCCCTAATATAGGTAGTAAGCGGAACTTTATCGTTTTTTAAAGTAAAATACTCTTGTATCTTGAAAAAATATTTTTAATAATTAAATATAAAGGGTAAAACAGAACAAATAAACAAACTTAAACAATATAAACTAATTAAACGAAAGAAATAAATAAATGAAGAAAAAAATTAAACTAAGAATACAAAATAATCAATACAAATATTATAATTTCAAATCATTTTGCAAGCATTTTATACTTGTGTAATTGTCGTCTACGGGTGTAAACGTATTATAGATAGTTTGCTGGATAAACAGCCACACTACCTCGGACGCTGCCGGATATTTGGCGTCAAAAATTTGGAATGTGATAAAACAGACATCCACTGCTTGCAATGGTGATTCCACCTCCCACAGCAAGTTCACCACGCTGACAAAACTTTTTTTCTATTTCGGTGATATTTTTCCCAACCAGGGTGATAAATGGTTGGATTGTAACATTTAACCTCTCATATTTGTTTTTTTTTGTATTTTATAATGAGCATTATATCTCCGACACTCTAAAAAATGGAGTAATTAACAGTTAATAAAGAAATGAAGGCTACTTAAATTTACAAGATTTAGATTTACAAGTTTTTGTTATTATATAATTACTTAACAATATAAAATTTAATATATTTACATACCTGAACTAATAAAATAAACGACTCTGGAACCTCCAATCTGGATGGTCTCCATAAAGTATTTTTAATTTTCTTTGGAGGAAAATATTGTGCCAAAAGGTATAAGCCCAGAAAATCTATTTGATGGTAGTCTTGAACGTTCTCAAGACATTTTTTGATGTCCTTATTATTAGCTTCTAATAATAGTTCAATTAATTTTGGTTTAATTAAGGGGTATCTTAAATATAAATTATCTTTATATTCACTGTACAATGCTTCAAAGTCCTTCAGAATCTAAAATAAATTTGGAATTATATAAAAATTATGCTCGTCACAGTGTTTCCCAAAGTTTTTGCACGTTTCAGAAGCATGTACATCTAAAGCTTTTTTCAGGAGGTAACCACAGACATAACTGAAAGCATTTTTTGTTGTTACAGTTTGTTTTTTGTAATAATAATCAGGAAGTTTAATCGCTTTAGTTGTTATTATTTCTTCAGCCTCGCTAATAATTTCAGTTATGTCTATGGCTTTTTCATTCATTAAAATTTCATCAAAATCATCTACACAGTTCATATGATTGGAATGAAAATTATTTGAATAACATCTGAAAAGGCCATCTGAATGCCCTTTTAAATTGCATGTGCGTTGGATTAGCATTGTTTCCACCCTGTTGCCGTATGTTGCCAAAATAATTCTCAATACAATCTGTATTAAATTAAATCTTCTGGTTTTAATGTACCGGTACCCTAAATTGGAAAGTATTTCCCATAATTTTAATAAGCTATTTATAGTTATTCTCCAACATTTGCTAAATTTTATTTTCTTGGTAATACCTTTGTCATTATTATCATTTAAATCTTTTAGGTACTGACGTGCCTTTATTAATAATTCTTTTTGGAATTTTGAACCGTCGAAAATATTTTTAAATTTATTACATCGGTAAAATTGTTTTTTGTCCTGCTCATAAAAATTCTTAATAAAAGACCAAGAGGTTTTTTTTGTCTCCGAAGCAAAAAGAATGCCTTAATAAATTGTTCCTTGTGGCTTTTATTAAGTAACAGGGATCAAAAATGTAAACAAGATTTATTCCTCCAAGTTGAAATTCAGGATTATCTGGCGTAACGCCTAATAACCTGGCCAATTCAATGAAGTTGGAACCCATATCGCTTGCAATGCCCTCGACATAAAAACCGATTCTAGTTAATTTTTCTATACAGTCTTCGAAAATCGGCCGAATATATTTGGCTTTCATCTGTGTGCCAACGAAAAAATACGCGATTGGTTGTTTCCAATGGGAATAAAGCCCTCTAGCCATTATTACCAACGCATTTTTACAAACCGCATCCCCTTTTTTTCTTCCCCAATATCTTCAAAACCAACTATTTCGTCACTCCCGGTATCAAAAAATAAATTTGATTTTAATGAAATTTCGTCGACAACAAGCACACAATGTCGATCTTTGTTTAGCATTGTTTTTAATTTTAGTTCAATTGCTTTGAATATTGAATCATTTGCTAAACCTGGATTAGAAGAGATCCTTTGAGTTAATCTTTGTAAGCTCCTTTTGCAAGGAAGACTAAGGTGTTTACAAAGGCATCCGTATGCTTGAGTGCTTAAAAAATGTGTCAACGCAAATTGTTTCATTTCAGCCGAGTACCTTCTAGATATGGATTTCTTATCCTTTAATGAAGCTTGTGATTTGACAATTTCTGCCAGGGGCTTACTCAAAAAGATATCGCATATTTTACTGAAATCTTTAAGAGTTCTTCCTTTTAACCTTCGTAATTTCAGCTGCAATCCAAGATTTAAATGTGTACGAGCAGTTAGTGAAGATTCGGTTTGTGAACTAGGTTCGAACCAAATCCTTGAGTGGCGCTGGGACCTAAAATACTATTTTAGTACTATAAAAAGTGAAATATTATTAGGATGTTTTGTGTGGAAATTGTATTACGCCACAAAAAATATGTACCTGATACTTTACCTGATATCTAAATAGATATGTGTATTTAACAGCCATATAATAAAAATTTAGATTTTAAACTATTTTTGGCTTACATCAATAAACGAGAATACTGATGTGATCGGTAAAAATCTACACAGGGATGCTCAAAAGGAACTTTTTCTAGTTCTCTCTTTATTCTTATACCTACATTATTTCCAATTGACAATGTAGGAAAAGATTTGCAAAATATGGCATCGTAACGTAACTCGTTAATATAAATATAAAAAGAAGAAGGTGCATTCTTAGGTTGCCGAATATATTTCTAGCCGCATTTTCATACGCTCTATAAAAACATAATAATGTTTGCTCCGACAGATTTCGTTTTTTTTTGAGAAAACTCTCGACAAAAGTCACATGTATGTTTTTCTAGGCATTTTTTTATTAAATAACCAGACACCCAAGAAAGTGCATTGGATTCTGGTCATTCTAAACTTGAATATTCTCCAAAATAAATATTTAATAAATCATTAAAAACTTGGGGAGCTTCTTCAAAATCTGTTGACTCGTAAATTTTACTGCTGTCAGAAAAATCAAATTTTGCTATACTCTATTTCCAAAATAGTAGGCACTAAATTCTAGGAAATATTGTCGCTTTTCTTATTTATTACATAATTCTTGCTCTTCTAAGTCTAGTCTCCTGCTGATTTTCCCGTCAAACACACTTGTAGCCTACAATATTTTCCGTACGCCACTGGGAGAGACCCATTATCGCAATCATTTCTAAGAATTTAGTGCCTACTATTTTGGAATTAGTGTATAGTAATTGATTTAAATCGTCAATGCAATTTGCTGCTCCTTCTACATGTTTGAAGTAATTTAAACAAAATAATTTTCGAAAAGTATTTTGGAACTGAACTGGAGTAGGATTAGTTGGGTTACCCCCTTGCACCATTATGCTACCAAACATGATTTCCAAGCTGTCTTGGTTTAAATTTTTAGTGCAAAGAAATTTTGTATTATATTTAATATCGTTAAACAAACTTAATACTGAATTTATTGTAATCTGCCATCCATTTAGAAATTTTAGTTTTGAATTTAAATTAACTTTTGTTCCATCACTTTTTTCTTGTATAACTTCCGTATTTTAAAATAGTGTTATCATATGTTTTAAATAATTCACTTGTTTTTCAGTACCAGAAAATGGTTTATTTAAAGATTTTGAGGCCGATAAAGAAAGTGAATTTAAAATAACAAATAATCTGTCCATACTTTTCACAAATTTGGCTGTGGTCATAGCTTCCTGTGGTAGAATACCAACAGAAAGAGTTTCTAATGAAGTAGCTACTGAATTACTGAACACTTGTGCAGCCAATTTTACTTTCATATTTTAGAAAGTGGATGGATTTAAATGAATATCCGTTAACTTTGGAACCATTCTGTTAAACCTCTTTTTGTCGAGTTCATATAATGTTTTAATATATTTATTATTAGCTTCAAAACCATCAATTATAAAATTGTAAATAAAAAATTATTTCTTGTGGATTTAAGAAGATGAGGAGTATCGAAAAATAATGAATTTTACTATCTCCGACATAAATATAAGTCTTTTCAGGTTGTATACCTATTTGCTTTGATAAAGCTAAGAAGTTGGATCCTTGGTCGCTAACTATGCCCTTTATATCGAGTCCGATTGATTGACATTTCATTATTACTTAAAAAATAATTTCTTTTAAATACTCTACTTTACATGATTTGTGAATACAATAGAATGCTAAAGGTTGTTTCCATTTGTACTTTATTCCTCTTGCTATTATCACTAAAGCACAATTGGCAGGCTCATATGACCGGTAACCGTTATTTTGATGAAACCCAATTACATAATCTTGGAATCGATTATAAAATAAATGCGTTTTAATAGACAATTCATCTATGCAAATTATGCATGTTTTAGCAGCTGGTTCTAGATTACTTTCTGGTTTTTAAAGAAATCGTCTTAAAAATGTAATCATTAAAACTTGAAGCAATATGCCATTCGGAAGTAATTTTCCATAATGTTGATTTGCTAGGAAGCAAAAATGTTTCTTGTAGATGACGGTATACTTTAAGACCAAAAAAAGATATAGTTAGGGCAAATTGTTTGAATTCGGCTGTATATCTTCGACCTTTCAAGGATTTTCCCGATAAATTATATTTCATAATAATAAAATGACCTAGGCTTTCATTAAAATTAGTAGTCACAAAATTGATGAAGTCGTATTTGCTGAACTGCCTTGAAGGTTCTGGTGATTCAGAAATTCTGTCCAATTTTCTCTTCAAATTCAAACGTTTCCTTCTTGGAGTTGCCTTATTCAATAATGAAGATGTTTGAATTTGTTCTGAAAACTACATTGTATTAATAAAATAAAATAAATTCGGAAAAATTGTTTACTACTATCACCCGAAATGGTTGACACAATACCAGCTGTCGATGGTTGTGGTGAATCAGAAAACCCTAAATATGAAAATTATAATATTAAAATGTACATACTTCTGTAAATGCTAATTACCTTGTTCCTTGATAATTTCTTTCACTACAGTTGGTATAGCATCTTTCTTAAGTCTGCTTTTGCTAAGTCCGGCAAACATTTGATTTTACAACTTACATTTCTAGAGAAAATTCACATGCCAGATATTCACTTATAGCCAAGGGTTGATTTCTGTTTAATGTCTATCAACATATTGCTGATTTGTTCACGTTAACACTAAAAGTAGGCATTTTACCGAGAATACCCTTTTGGTATCTTCGTTATTTATACGATATATGACCGCATTAAGGTTAAATGAGTGTGAGTCGATTTATTACATTTTTGTACACATGCTTTTGTTAGATATTAATTGATTATACAGGGTGTTTCATAATGACATGCTAATATTTAAAGGGGTGATTCTTGAGTTCATTTTAGTGCAGCGTACAAATAAATGCTCTTAATTTTTTTTTCTAAAAATGTTAAAAGCAAAACCCGTACCTACGCACGCCACTGCTGAAAATAATAAAATTGTTTGTACAGGGTGGTCCTCTAAGAACTGCTCTCGGCCATATCTCGAAAACTAATTGTGGTAGAGACTTGCGGTAAAAAAATCTTGGGACTAAATCGACCAAAAGAAAATGCTGGAAATTATTTTTAGGTCTCTAAAATGGCCGCTAGGGGGAGTATCCGCCATCTTGATTTTTAAAAGTCATTTTTTTCAAATTTTTTCTAAATAAAGGTATCAAAAATGTGTTTTATTTTGATAGTTAAGATAATTTCGATTATTTTTTGTTATATATTTTTGACTATCTTTTAAAATAAAGTAGTGGGGGTGGTTTGAATATTTTTATAAATAAATTTTAATAACTTTTTCCGATTTTCAAAAAAATGAAATTGTTGAAAAGGGCTTTCTTTGGTCTATAATTTACACTATATAAGATTTTATTTTAATTACTTGCTTGGCCGCAAGATGGCGTTTTTCGACATTACTTTCTCAAAAAATTTAAATGCATCGATATAACTTTTTCTTTGGAGAAAAATAGTCAAATAATTGCCAAACAAGCTTGTGAAAACCTCTTCTCGATATCCCCTTCCTAACCTAAAATATATCTAAAAAAAAGAAAAAAATCAAGAAAATGGGGACATTTTTGGTGCACTACCAATATAAAAGCCTCTAATTAGCGTTGTTCCATCCACAAAAATAATCAATTTAATAATAATCTTTGAGTATGATATTTAGAAAGACCAAGCTAAGTAATATTCATGGACCAAAGAAAACCCTTTTCAACAATTTCTTTTTTTGAAAATCGGTTCAGCCGTTTAAAAGTTATTAAAATTTATTTGTCAAAATATTCAAACCTCCCCCACTACTTTATTTTAAAAGATGTCCGCACCAAAAATGTCCCTGTTCTGAAGTTCTGAATCACCCTGAATCACCCACATAATACAATTGTATATACAAATCAGATTTCTTACCAGATTTTATATTGACAGTAACTCTAAAATTAACTAAAATTAGTTATTTTAAGGGGTTTTGGGGATCTTGTGGTTTTAAACACGCGTAAACTTGGTTTTGAACGGTTTAGTACAATAACGATAGGTTAACAAAACAATACGGGGTGTTTATCCTGCTGTGGACGCTAGCGTACTACTTAGGAGAGCGGTCGGGTACCGGGACGCGCTGGTAGCCAGGGCCGGTCGCAGGTTTCGCGCAGGATTGGCGTTAAATTATAACTCTAGAAAATCACTTTAAAATTCACAATTTACACGTAAAAACAAATGACAACAAACAAATGAATCCCTGTTACGAAGGTTTCGTTTTTTACCAAGATGGTGCTGCAATCTTAAATTCAGATGCCAGTAGGTTAAGCTAAATTTTAGTTTGGTATTCATGGTTGTCAGATGTCAGCTGGGCAGTTGTCAGTTGACACGTTAATAAATAAAGTGTTTTGCATAAGTTTAATATGAATATTACTAATATTATTATACAGGGTGTCTCATAAGTTGATACTTTTTTTTAACTGCGTGTACATCTTTTAATTCTACGCAACTTTTTCAAGTACATTTTTTTAATATTCAGAAAAATAAAAAAGAGGGAATTTTTTAAAATTTCTTTAAATTTCGAATATTTTTCAATGCGTACCTGCCATTACCATACATGTTGTAACTGTTTTTCGCTGCTTTTTGATTTAAGGTTACAAGTGACACGTTTCGGTTTTACTCGGTCGGTTTCTCGTGCGCCAGATTTTTAATGGTTTACTCCACTTACCTTTAAATTCTCTGTTGAGGGGCCTGGGTAACTACAATTAAAGATAGTACTTTCAGGGGTCGAGATGTTAAAAGACTTTCTTAAAGCGGTTATCAGAAATAGGCTTTAATTGTTTCTGAGTAACTACGGAAGCTACTAGTAGTTAATAGAAGCAGAACAAAATACCACAGATTCGGTTTCACGATTTAGGTATATTACAGGAATAATTATATACAATGTTAAGAGAAAATAGAAGAGGAAAATTGGAAAAGCAAAATGAAAACGAATTTAACAATGAAAAAGCCCCAGCCGTGCATTAAAGCGTGTAGTAAAGCAAATTAATAGTTTTCGGTGATAGCGATGTAACAATAAGCGGTATCAGGATTATTTAAAACAATTGTTTATTTGCGGAAAAATTAAAAGTAACCTTTGTAGATTTAAATGGCTTGAACTCGTCGATATTTAGAGGAAAACTGGGAAAACCTTCTTTCTGATTTTATTAACGAGCTTCACAGCATCGATATAAAACACAGCGGTGTGAGGTTTACAGTATATCGATTTTCACCAAGCGCTTGACAGCAGCGAAGTGACTAATGAATATTCGGAAAGCGGGTACTCGGGAAACGGGTGTCTTGTCTGTTCTTTACCAACGAGCTTCATAGCATCGAGTAAAATCCAGCGGCAAGACCAGTGTATCGGTTTACACCAAGTACTTCACAGCAGCGAAGTGGCTACCGAATACTCGATAGGAAACTGGCCCGTGAACTACCACTGGTATTAGAAATTAAGAAGGAGAATTCGGCAGTGGAAGGGACTCACGGTCACGCGCAATTAATACAATTTGCGAAAATTAATTTTGAAATTACGGTTGAAAAATGACTTTATTACAAGGTGTCAAAAAATAATAAATAATTAATGACAACAATTAATTTTTTGATTGTTGAATTGAAAATGGCTCAACTTTATACACATTGTGAATTGGTGGACATGCTGATTATTTATGGAGTGTTTCCAAAGCATTTCCAATCAAAATGGCGACAATTTTGAGCAGTTCCTTTAACTTTTGATGAACAGGGCCGTATTAACTAACTTTTTAATAATTCAAAATTGAAAAAAATAGCTCTTTTACTTTCCAGAAATTAAAAAATTTACTTTGGCTACTGTCTGTAATTTTGATTTTGCCCGATGGAGGAGTCGCTCATTAGGGAAAAGATTGTGAGTTGCATTCAGGATTTGTGACTACAGGAGAGACTGTTGCAGCAGTCAGCGTTAACACCACGGAAAGCGGAGGAAACTTGTTTAGCTGCAGAAGCAAATCGGTTGCAAGCGAAGGACCTTCTAAGTAAGAAAGATGTAGATGCGGTAAGAAATAGTGACTAAGGTAGGAAGGGTCAAGTTAGTAATAGTTACAAGTGTCTGAAGTGTAATTATGCACATGAAATAAGAAAGTGTCCGACCTCTGGTAAATTATGTTCGTTGTGTAGTAAGCCGAATCAATTTGCGGTAGGATGTAAATTTTGAAGTAATAATAGTTGTGGTAACAACAGGAATAATGCAAGCTCAAGCAATAGACTCACTCAAACATTTAATAAAAGTATAAATAAAAACTTTAATAAAGGGAGTGAGAATAGAAATGTGCATGAGCTTGCTGAAATGTCAGATGATGAAAATAATAATAGTTATAATAATGCGCCATTCCTTGATGAGGTATGCTTATACAGGGTGTTTCATTTGGAAAGGGCAAAATACCTTTTCAATATAAAATCAAATGAAAGCAAAACTGTGTTCAATTTGTTAGTGCTTATAGAAAGGTACCTGATGCAATTAAATCAGTTTTGAAAAGTACGCTTGGAGATTAAGTAAATAGAGATATAATTGTGAAAGTCGAGGGAGCTACGGAATGGGTGAATAATACAGAGTTGGGCAAAAGTCCGGAATAAAATTATTATCTTTTGAACCAGTAATTTAAACAAAAAACGCCGAAACACGTAAATTGATTTTATATTGTACGGATTTGTTGCCAATAAAATGATTTTTTTTTCTTCAACCCCTTAGTTGCAACCCTACCCAACTTTATTTTTTCAAATGTAAAGGTATGTCGTGTGTAGGGTCATTGAAAAGCCCGTGAAAAATGGAATCTAAAACATACCTTTTTTTTTTTATTTTTCTCATGTTGTTATTTGGAAATGAGCAAAAATTTCTTTTAAAAACAAAAAAGTTACAAATACCTTTTTAGTGCTATCGACGTAGCAATGTTGAAAATGCCCTTCACCATCTATTTGACAGGCTCCCAGGCATTGGTAAAACGTAATATCGATAGCATATCTTTAATTCTGAATGACTTTTTAATAAAAACAGGCGAACCTTTGGTAAAAAAAAACTTGTACAAAAATGCAACACCTGTTTTCCTTTTTGAAGTTCACTGATCAACAATGGCTTAGATTTGAACCCATTTTATGTTTTTGTTTTTTCTTAAAACATAAATTTCAACGAATGTTGATGCTAAATTGCCTTATCAGTTTTAAACGGTAAATCAATAAAATTTGGTGTGCTGCCTGACCAGGCTCGCCTGCTTTTAATAAAAGTTTATTCAGAATTAAAGATAGGCTACCGATATTAGGTTTTACCATTGCCTTGGAGCCTGTTAAGTAGAGTAAGCCTTAATTCACACGTCGATACCACTAAAAAAGTATTTGTAACATATTTGTTTTTAAAAGAATTTTTTGTCCATTTTCAAATAACAACATGAGAAAAATAAAAAAAAAAGGTATGTTTTAGATTCCATTTTTCACGGGCTTTTCAATGACCCTACACACGACATACCTTTGCATTTGAAAAAATAAAGTTGGGTAGGGTTGCAACTAAGGGGTTGAAGAAAAAAAAATCATTTTATTGGCAACAAATCCGTCCAATATAAAATCAATTTACGTGTTTCAGCGTTTTTTGTTTAAATTACTGGTTTAACAGATAATAATTTTATTCCGGACTTTTGCCCAACCCTGTATAGTAATTGTAGAAAAGATCCTTTGCCAAAATATTATCTATACTCGCTGAACGCTCGGAAAGGGGGCTACGCCCCCTTTCAACCCCCCCGCGGCACAAAGCCAAGGCCTGCCGGCCTTGCCTTTCGTACCGCGGTTTTGAACACTGACCCGATTTTTATTTTGGTCAAGTAGTACATACCTAATAAATAAAACAACAAATTATTTGTTATCAAATTTAATTATTCCACCATTTGAAATGAAGAATTTATACGTGTGGTAGACGTTGGTCACACGACCCCCCTGCACACCGTCGCTGGGCGACGACCGCCGTTGCCGACGCCCTGCTCCCCGACGCCGTACTGTGTCGCCTCGGCCTCGGCGCGCTCCTCGTTGCTGGGCCTGAGAGGGCCTTTCCTCCTCCATTTCAATTGCTGAAAGAAACAGAAATATTAATTCTAAACAACTAACCGGAATTAATCAATTTAATTAATAATAAAAAGTACAATATTTAAAAATTATTTCTGTAAAATGACTTAATATTCTAAATATAGTAGATACATACAGCTAGGCGCCGGGGATGGTGCACTCTCTCGCTTTGCGTCGGTTTGCTCGTTGTTATTTTCTATAAAGAGTAATTTGTATTTAGTAAATACATATATGAAAAAATATTCATAAAATATTAGATATGTAACAATTTAAAAACGTACAATTGGCGATATCTCACAAACAAAAGATAATATTTATTTAAAAAAAGTACCTAAATACGGATATTTATGATTAAAAATAGGGTTTTTATTGGCTTTTCGAGCTTTTTAACATTGCATCACAAGTAGGATTAGTTGGTTTTTAAAATTGTTAGATATTAATTTGGTAATTTTTGATACACTCTGTATAATTATTATTTGTAGTTATACCATTGGATAGCATTTTTTGTAAGCTTTTTAATAATGATGTATTACAAGTTGGGGTTTGTTATTTATTTATTTTTTGTTGGGGTAGGTAGGGCCTAAGGGGTTTATGGGAAAGAGTTCTCTTTTAGTCCATTTTAGTTCACTCTTTATATCCTAGAAACTTTTCTAGAAAAGTTGTAGGCACTTTTGATTTTTCGTTTGTGAGGTAGGTATAGCCATTGATTTTAAATTGTCACAATGTATGTGTTTGTATTTAGGTTTGAAATGTTACATGATAATTAAAATTTTAGAAAAAAAATTGAACAATCAAAATTGTTACACGGGAATCGCCATCTTGAAAACAATTGTGACGTGTGTAAGTAATACTTTATTTCAAAATTTCATTAAATAATCAAAAGGAATGAAACTGAAAATATAATAAAACACACATAATGATTGCAATGCTTATTGCAATGCGTCTAAATCGATTCAATTAAAGTATAGATATTAATGACGCGCACGGATTGACCGGAACATTTTCTTAATTTTTTTAAAATCTTTTAATGGTCTTGGTCAAATTATATATATTCAGTGTCATTAACACCGTATAAAGTATTCGCAAACAACAAAAGTATCATTAACAAGTTAATAGTAATCAATTAAATCGAATTTATACATAGACCAAGAAAATTCTGACTTACCCATTTTCAAATTTAAAATGAAAAGGCGGAAGTAGGCGGAATTAGTCAAAACTAAAATTGTAGAGGCGCTGAAGAAACATTGATGCCATATTTATTATGTACATGAACGACGAATATTTTTTAAAAATGAATTAAAGTTACCGAATGCTGTAAAATTTGTATTATTTAAGTAGTTTACATAAATATTTATATATCGAAATAACTGATTTAAGTGCAATCATCAAATAAACTTAAAATTTAGTTTGATTCTGTTTTGGCAACGTTGTAATTGGACATTTCATTTTAGAATAGGTTTAAAAATGACAGGCTAAAATGTCAAACTTCAACTATTAGTTTCGTATTGTTGACCGATTAGCCCTGGCAGCTGAGGCCAAAAACCTATGAATAAGAAGAAGTATTGTATGAAACTGTTTATTTTGTTTGTATTAAAATTTGATTTTTATTACCAATTGAAAGTTATTCGAATTAATCTCATGGGAAAATAATAAATATACGTAACATTTAAAAGAAAATTCCATGATCTTTCTTCATGAGCGATGAAAACGATAAACTTGGAAGTATAAATACCAGAAGACGATCGAAATTCTATTCAAACTGTTTTATAGGTTTATCAAGTGATTTTCTACTTTCTATCATATTTTCAAAAATCTCTCGGTTTTCGATGACGATAAGCTGATTTTTTTAGGATTTCATGATGTATAATGGGTATTGTATTTCAAAACACAAGTTGCCTTTTAAGAAAATTCTTCCGATTACCTCCTTTATTTCAAAGGAACATGAGTATAATCTGGATTTTGATGTAATAGGATAGGTACCACATTTTTTCAATACGTTGTATTATTTATTTTTTAATTAAAAGCCTTTGTTTATCAACATACTTAGATTTTGTACTAATATTTTTCATATAGCTCTTATGATGATTATGTACGATGATTACAAGTAAACTGTTTAAAATGTTAATATACATACATATTTAAATATAAATTTAATATAATTAACTTACAAAATGAGATTGCCAATTAAAAATAACAAAAATTAAAACTGGATAATAACGTATTATAACATTCGACGGATAATTACCTAGATAGAATTTCATCTAATAAATTGTACAAAGTAATTATGACGAAAAACCAAATGTACCATATTTGTAACTTAAATTGAACATAATATATACAGGTTGCCATAGGATATACTTATTATAATATAACATACTTACTTTAGCTAAAAAATAAAATTTATTAAAAAACACCACTTCCATGGCCGGCCCAGGAGGCAATAATTTCAATTCTCTAAAAAAATGAAATTATAGAAAAAATAAAAATATATAAGAGAAAAGAAATTATCCGTGGTGTTTGTGGCCTCGTTATTGGATTCCCCATCAGTAAATCCGTCAATATTTTAACATAAATAAAATAAATACAGATAACTGACAGGCCTACCTTAACTTATAAAACGATCGGTATACTACTATCTGTTATTGTAATTACAGCAAGTAGGTATTTTTAATTATGTGGCATTATATAGGGTTCGTGTAGTAGTTGGCCAATGTGGCAAGCAACTTTCAGAACATAAGCCGTTTTACCTCTTTTGCAAAATTGTACCACAGATCTAAGTAGACATCTACCAGAATCGTCAAAGTTTTTATGTAAATTATAATTGCTGAACAAATGTTCTCGCAATTATTATAATTGTCTAGTCTGTACTTGATTGTTTTTCGATTATAGAAAACTAATCGATAAGTTCTTTAAATACGATATTCTTTGCGTGCGCTGTATCATTTAAAATGTTTGAATTCGCAATAAACACACGCATATCGTTTGGGGATCTTACTCTACTAAGAGCAACATATAATTGACCATGAGTAAAACAAGGAGTTCGTAAGTCGATTCCAACTGTACACAAAGTCTGTCCTTGAGCTTTATGTATAGACATACCATAAGCCAGTTGCAATGGAAACTGTATTCATTTGAATTTTCAAGTTTTTGTTAATTTCAAATTTAAAAATAATTCTCGGTATGGCATAATGAACGTTATTTGGATCATTAGGTCGCCTAACCGTAACTAGTCTTTTAGTGATTGATATAATTACCAATTTTGTTCCGTTGACAAGACGATCACTGAAGTTAAGGTTTCTCGTAAGTAGACAAAGCGCTCCAACTTTTAACTGTAACATGTGATCCGGTACGCCGGATTCTGTCGCTTGGTGCATCATCTCGTCGGTTATTGTTCCGACCAGAGAATTTTTCTCTCTATCATCCAAATAATCGGCGCTATACAACGTTACGACGTCACCTTGTAACCTTTTCAATACAGCGGCATTGACTTGGCGTACATTTTGGTTCAACGTCGATAAAATTGCACGTGTTGCACAAGCTTCGGAATTTTCTATAAGATCTGTTGGAAAAACAAAATCTAATAAATCATTTAAATTCGTTACGAATTTAATTTCTTTCAAAAGCGGAATGATAAACCGGTGACACTGTAGATCTACGTCGTATACAGGTACCTCGGGAATTATTCCATCGCCAACTTTTAGTAAAAATGACGAAAATTCCGGATTATCTTTTACCCTATGAGGTGTATTCAATTTAAATATTTTCATAGAGGGCCAAATGAAGGATCGTTTCATCGAAACCGCTAAAACGACGTTCGATGTAAGGGCATTCCTCACGATCGGTGCAATCTGTCTAAAATCACCTGAAAAAATGATAATTTTCCCACCAAACGGCAAATGATTTTTCATCAAATCTTTCAAAGATCTGTCAATCATTTCGATGTAATACCTACTGGACATCGGCGCTTCGTCGTAGATAATTACTTTTGAATATTTTATTAATTCGGCTCGTTGACAATGTGTCGTCAAGTGCCAATATTCTGCGTTACATTCGTTTATGTTAAGCGGCAATTTAAACATCGAATGCGCCGTTATACCACCGGGTAGATTTAATGCGGCTATACCAGATGAAGCGACACACAAAACTACGTCGCCTTTCGATCTGACATAAGCCGCAATAACTTCCAGTAACTTACTTTTGCCATATCCGCCAGGTGCATCGATAAATATCACCTTGTTATCTGTTTGTTGTACTGTCTTCCCTGGAAGATTGCTACCTAACAAACTATCAACGTAATTAAAAATAATTAATTGATCTTTCGACAACAGTGGCAACCATTGATTTACGAAAGTTTGCAAATCGCTTACGTTATAATCCGTCAATTCTCGAATCAATTCAGACGTATCGTCGCGAGCTGGTGGAAGTCCGGCTTCTTTTAAATTGGAACCGTGACGTCTCAAAGCTCTGTCTATTTGTCGCAAACCGATTCTTAACGCCTTATCTTCGTTATTAGGATATTGATCGAGTAAATCGAAACAAATAATCCTATTGAGGTCGTCCCACAATGCTCTGGCCGGTGCACCGATGTTGCACAAAAGTGCAAAAAACGATCTCAGCCGAAAACCAAACATAAATTGTGAAGCCTCACGAATGGCCTCTTTATATTCGTCGTCATCGTTTACTAAACCCACATGTCTAGCCGCCTGTTGGAACGTATCGCAATCGTTACCGCCCAACTTCAACAAATCCGCATAACCTGAAGCTGGAAAATTGGCCAATAACATTCTTAAATAATATTGCTCACCTCGATTGGGCGAAACCCAATGTATTCTACCAACAACTCTACCACGTTGTCGTTTAGTTAGGAAATGTTTACCGTCGGCAAACGAATAAATTTGTGCCGTTTTGGTACTAGGACGTTTACAGTAAACCATATACTTTTCGTAGAATTCGATATAATTCAAGTCCTTCAATTCCTCCAATTGATCGACGGGTCGAGCAAAGTATAAAAGTAATTTGGAGGTAGAAGTTTGAATGGCGTTCTCCTCAAAGCCTTGTCTAAAACATACATTATGACAATTATTCAAATGAACTGGTAATGTATAAACTACTGGATCAATTCCTGTAGTATTAAATTCCAATATACGCCATGCAGCATCAGTTGCACCGATGTAGCGTTTAGTGACGTATTCCTCGACTTCATTATGTTGATCTGGTTCCACCGACATTCGTCTCAATTGTTCGCCTTTCGTCAAATACTTAAAAAGATAATGAATGACTGTACGTGCAGAACATTTATCAAAATTGATGTGACAATTATATTTTAATAACAACGCTGGGTTGTAGGAAACTACCCAGGTGTCATCAATTTCGATGTCACCATTACCAAACCGAACGGTCGCTTTGTTCCTGTCGCTACGTTTGTAATTGTAGAAGCCATGATTGTCTACATACGTGTTTTCGACCGGTTGTTTCGGAAAGTATTTCGTACATTTCCTCAATTCCTTATCGAAACAAGGTGGAAATTTATTACTTCCTGGACGTCGTTCTCGTGCACAATAGGGTCCATGGATCATGTGCCTCAGAACCAAACGTCTCAATTCACCGTCAGCTTCATCCTCGGCGGGAATATCTGCCCTGATGAAACGATCTACATCTGTCGTTTGAACGGGACCATTTTTAACCTTAAAAACAATATGAGCGTGGGGAAGACCACGCATTTGAAATTCTATTACGTATATAATATATACTAATTCACCGAACCAACGTCCACTTCGCAAATCTCTCATTAATTCATCAAAATATAATTTAAATACGCGATTAACGACTTGAGGTTCGCCCATTGAACACGATTTATGAGTGGACGCTTTTATTTCCGGCCATTGGCCATTGGCCGTAAAAGTTAAGAAATAATCAGGAATACCTAATCTTTCTACCAACGTCATCGCGTTCATGTACTTTATCTTCATATATCTAGGTCCACCTGTGAATGAACAAGGCAAATATATTCTACCTGCTACGAAACCTTCACCTCGAATTGTTTCGTCATCTTGTGCGTTTTGACGCACTTCTTGGCGTTGCTTATTCAATTCATTGGCGTCAATCACCTCGGCCGCAGTAGCCATGCGCATCGCAGCCGTTGTTGGGTTCTGTTGACACCTAGAAATGTAATTCAAACGTTCCTCTTCAATTCTACAGTACATATCAACCAACCAAGTCTCAGATAATTTATTGAAAGCTGTAAACCTTTCCTGAGACAAGAGAAGGCACCTTATGTATTTAAGTTGACTTAATTTACCACCTTGGTTGTCCTTCATGTTGATTGTCCAACCTAATTCACCTCTCGGATACAGAAGAGGATACTGGAAGGGTTCCATTATAGGATGAAACACATTTAGTTGTCTTTTACCTTCTCCATTTTTCCATATACATATCTGTCTGGGATCGTTGGGTTCGTCTATTAGACTAATTACAGCCGCTACCTCAGTCGACTGAGGTTGTTCACCCAATATCGGACCAGCTCGACGTCTCGTCGTACATTCGAAAACCAAATGAGCCTTTTCACTGGGCTCCAAAGCGAGGCGTCTAAAATCTTTAATAAAAGGATTAACTTTTTCTAAAAAGCAAGTAATTTCCTTAAGTATGCCATTTTTTAAATAATTAAATTTAGCAGCTTCTAACCGCCTAGCATCACCGTCATCTATATACATACTGCTATGATTGGGATAAGACGTACTTTTCATATTCAAGTCGTGTACCTTATGATAGGTTCGACCTTGAATTTTGAGGAAACCCAAACCTTTCGGACTTTTCCACTTCGTAACCATTGCGCAGAATGCAAACAAATCGTTGTAATGGCGCGGGTGGCTCAAAAATGACAAATTTTTATAAAAATTTGCGTCCAAGGGCTCGAACTGTCTGACGTTGTATCGATTCTGTCCGCAACACCATTGTGTTCTCTCTTTTTCTTCATCAAACAGCGGGGCTCTACAATGAGGGCATTTAAAACAAATCGCTGGATCTAAAAGAGATGGATTTTTTAAATTGAATCTAATAATTTTTGCGTAATCATTAT
The DNA here is from genome assembly GCA_918026865.1 of Phyllotreta striolata. Taxonomy (NCBI): domain Eukaryota; kingdom Metazoa; phylum Arthropoda; class Insecta; order Coleoptera; family Chrysomelidae; genus Phyllotreta; species Phyllotreta striolata. The sequence continues at coordinate 2,454,036 of OU900094.1, read as the reverse complement.
TCATCCTAAATTCGCCAATTGATAAGCCACCACGAGGTAATGGAGCTGTAAGATGTTTTTCCAATTGCTTCGTTTTGTATCGCTTCACCGCTTGTTGACAAATTTCTGGATTCGCTGTCTGATAACTTTTATTAATTTTCCTACGGATTTCAGAATTTTTTTTAATATATTTATTCTCGGATTTTCGATGACATTCTGGATGTTCCGCCTGATAACGCTTAGCAGCCTCTAGCAAAGTTTTGGCATTGTTTTCTCTATAGATTTTACAAGAAATTTTTCGGCGCATCTCAAGTGGATCAATCGAAGCTTTACGTCCTCGTTTGTGTGCTGTTGTTGCTATTTTCTCATTATTCCTAGAGACAAGAACATTCGAATGAATTATAATTTTGGGTTTCTTCGAAGGAGGTGGAGAAACTGAGATCTTAGATTTGGGACCTCGCTTAATTTTTTTAGGACGCCCTACTTTTTTAGTGGTCAGCTTGGTTGTACCTACTTCTATAGAAACTGAACTTTTTGAAACAGAACTTACATTATTTATGTTTCTTTGTTCAGTTTGCGACACAGTTACCTCATTATCATCCCTAGTAGCAACTTCAAACCTAAGTCGATGGATGTTGTACTGCCTCTTATTACCGTCAAACGCAGAATTGATCAGCAGCAGATGAGCTAAGCTGCCGATATTTGCGCAGGTAAATAGCCTTGCTTTATTCCTTTCGTCGCACATGTCGAATTTGCCCCATTCATTGACGGCATGCGAGTCGAATAAATATATGCCTTCTTCGGTTCCTCTCCAAAAACTGACAGTTCTGCCTTGACCTATATAAAAACAAAAATATCTTTAGTTTCCAAATAAAAAATAGTACACGTATTTTTTTACACATTTTTACAAACTAATCCTGAAAATGTACCGTTTAGTTTATCTATTAAAGCATTCGATATTTATAATGACAACAACTTTTTATTTGTTAAATTAATAAAATAAAATAATTACTTATTAAAGAATTCATATATTTACCTGTAAATAAATATCCACAGGTCGCACTGTCAGTTTGAAACCGTTCCTGAAGAATTTCAACCAATATATGTTCCTTCGCTGGCAATTCTACCTGAAAATTTGGAAAGTAACCAGCATTAACAGGTTCAATTTCAGCAATTTCCACGACCTGTCCCAAAATATTAAATTCTCGTGGTAATTCCTCTGGTTCGAGAAATGGAGGTTGCTCCTACAATTTAAAAATATTATTATTAGTATTCCATTAGGATTATTCTAATAGGATATTGTAGGTAGATACGTACCGGAATAATATTTTCGTAAATTTGGAATCCGTATATTAAAATTTGATCAATTGTTTGACCAATAAATGGAATCCCAAGATGCCTATAGGCTAAAGCTAGGCTAGCATTTGGGACACAGCTAGCGTTTCTTGTCCTCGGCAGAGCTAATCTGTCGCCTTGGTGGAAGCTTCCTACCGCAATACATGAATAACTCATATTTATAACTAAAAAAACATACGTAAATTTAAAAACACAACTCCCTTTAATAAAACAACATAACGGTGTCACTAGAGTATTAATTAATTGAATGCCGACAGTTCAGGATGTGAATATTTAGATGAATTTAAGAAGAAAAGTTATTATTAATATATGTTCAACAATTTTTCCAAGTTAATTTTGAGACTGCTTTTGATATTTTGTTAAAATTTGGTAAGCGCCCACTATGCATGGAAAAACTTTATTTTGGATAAAAATTAATTTTCTTCTATTACCAGTGACGTCCACGTCCGAAATTTGATAAAAATATCTGGAGTAATAAGAAAATTATGACAGAAAAGATATTTTTTCTAAAAGTTCAACACCCTGTAGCTCGAAAACTAAGAGGTTTAGGACATACATTGATATAAACTTTTCTTCTTAAAATCATCCAAATATTCACATCCTGAAGTATTGACATTCAATTAATTAACATAAGAGCGCCGGATTTTAAATTTGCCGCTATTTGGTTAAAACGAATTAGAGGGTGATTTTTTTCACAGTTGTCACGTGTATACTACGCGATTTACAAATATGGGCAAGTATTCAAACAAACAATGTTAAATTATCTTAAAAATACATAACAAAAATGGCCAATTTACGTCAAGTTAACCGTCGCAATTATGCACCCGGTCAGATTCAATTAGTGCAAGAAAACCAAAGAACCGTACGGGTCCCCTCTAATTTTCATTAAAATTAAATTCGACGTTCTTGTTGGGACACCCTTTATAAAATATTTAGACTATTTTATTTATTATACAGACTTACTTACTATTACCAAAATCACAAATTTCACTAATTACACAAATACCAAAATTTAATTCGCAGATGAAAAAAAACTCAAATTAAATCGCTTTAAGAATTTTTCAATATGGCTACGAAAAATAATGAATTGTCAATAGCAACCGGCATAGCAACGAATTTCAATTGTTTTCACATTGTGTACTACAAATGAGGACGAGGACCTGCATCAAAAATATTAGTTGGCCATGTTATTTTACTTCAAAATTTTAAATTATTAGATTAATTAAAAACACAGTAAAATCACAGGATGTAGAATGTTAAAAAATACAATGATTTTTAATTCGTGTAACTTTTTTTTTCTAAATCTATTAAATTGGTGGGCTCTGCCGCATAGCCAACGTAGCACATACGATTTGTGGAAATGATCTTGCTCGCTGCGCGAGCTCGATTTGCCAAAAAGGTGGGCTCTGCCGCATAGCAACGTAGCGCATACGTTTTGAGAAAACGGTCTCGCTCGCTGCGCGAGCTCGATTTTTCGAATCGGTGGGCTCTGCCGCATAGCAACGTAGCGCATACGTTTTGAAAAAATGGTCTCGCTCGCTGCGCGAGCTCGATTTTTCGAATCGGTGGGCTCTGCCGCATAGCAACGTAGCGCATACGTTTTGAAAAAATGGTCTCGCTCGCTGCGCGAGCTCGATTTTTCGAATCGGTGGGCTCTGCCGCATAGCAATGTAGCACATACGATTTGGGGAAATGGTCTCGCTCGCTGCGCGAGCTCGATTTTCCAAAACGGTGGGCTCTGCCGCATAGCAACGTAGCGCATACGGTTTGGGGAAATGGTCTCGCTCGCTGCGCGAGCTCGATTTTTCGAATCGGTGGGCTCTGCCGCATAGCAGCGTAGCACATACGATTTGTGGGGATGGTCTCGCTCGCTGCGCGAGCTCGATTTTTCGAATCGGTGGGCTCTGCCGCATAGCAACGTAGCGCATACGTTTTGAAAAAATGGTCTCGCTCGCTGCGCGAGCTCGATTTTTCGAATCGGTGGGCTCTGCCGCATAGCAATGTAGCACATACGATTTGGGGAAATGGTCTCGCTCGCTGCGCGAGCTCGATTTTCCAAAACGGTGGGCTCTGCCGCATAGCAACGTAGCGCATACGTTTTGAGAAAATGGTCTCGCTCGCTGCGCGAGCTCGATTTTTCGAATCGGTGGGCTCTGCCGCATAAACCCGCAGCTCGAACGCCTGTCGGCGTTCTACGCAAAGGCAGTTATATAACCGCATCCTCGCTCGCTTCGCTCGCTCAGTTTATGTAATTAACATTTCCTTAAATACGAGTCACCCTGTACTATATTTCAATTCAATTTAAAATAATTTATCATTTAAGGTAAAAAGCGCCCCGTATATCAATTTTTCCAATTTCCTTAATGAAAAAACACCCTGTACATCAAATTAAATGTCAATGTATCCCGTAGTAACGGAAATGACAACTTTGACAGTTTGAAATTTGTTCATCGCCGCTGTCATAAGTGTAGTTTTTTTAAAAGTAATTTGATCGTTTCTCCGTTTTTGGTAAGTACAAATGACCAAGAAACGTACATTTTTGCGTATTATTGCATTTTCTTTTATGCTCGTCCATTAAAAACGACGAAATTGTCTAAATAATAAAAAAGTCTCTTATTTCGGTGTAGTTCCGTTTAAACCAAACGAACGGGCAACGTCCATCAATTAATTTATTTGGAAATGTGTCAAAAATTTCACTTTTATTCACTTTCAAAATCGAATTACAGAAAAAAACGAATTTAGCTGGAGAAAAGAGATAGATTTTCGTAATCGGCGAATTTTTTAACGTCTCCCCATCTACCTCCCAATGCCCCAGAAACTTTTTTTTAATTTCTCTCGCCAATCAGTCTATATCCCCTGTCAAGGGTTACAGCTATACAGTGCATTTCTTTAATGTCCCCCCCCCTTTTATTTTTTGAACGGATCAACTTAGAAAATTGAAATTTGGGATAATGAAACTAATGCATGATTACTATATTTTGGAGTAAAATTGACAGACGAAAATTTCAAGATGGCGACTGGGCGCCATCTTGGAAAATAAATTTAAATGGAAAGGGGGGTCTTGTGATACATCATTTTGAAGCTCCTGACAAATACTCTACAACCCTGAAATATAAAGTCAATATCTGCACCTGCTACAAAATGGCGGACATTTAATAATTACCTGAATAAATCGACGTTTAACGTCATAATTTGAGGAAATAAGCTGAGTTCTGTTCAAAAAAAGCTCGAAATGGTTGCCTTGAACTTCTTGATACAAGAACAGCCTATCCGAACATTTTCGAACATAGTAACGTCGATATTTTTACAAATATCTGTAATTATTTCTCGTATATCCAATATTGAAGCAGGTTTAGTTTCGTACACATTTTGCTTCAAATAGCCCCATAAAAAAAAGTCTAAAGGTGTCAAATCTGGTCAAATTCTGGTCAAATCCATTCCGTAGGACCTCGACGACCAATCCAACGATCCAACGACCAGGGAAAATAGCATCCAAATAGTTCATTACTTGTCTGGAGTAATGTGGTGGTGCTCCATCTTCCAATGGACGAGAATTGGCAATTTTAGAGTTAGTTGACGTGCTACCTAACTGCAATGAGAACTAAAGAACCGAAAACTAAATGAAAATACTTTGAACACTAGGAAAATCGAAAACTAAAGAGAATATTTTGAACACTAGGAAAACCAAAAACTAAATGAGCATATTTTGACTAAACAATTAATGTTCGTTGTCGTACTTAAATTTTTTGGAATTTTTTTAACCAAAAATAACCTGTCAAACCTTATCGGTTTGCTGGGATTGCTGTTTGCCATAGAAAAACAAATATTTCTAGAAAAATTGATATTATTTTGTTTGTATTCAGGTAATTATTAAATGTTCCGCCATTTTGTAGCAGGTGCAGATATTGACTTTATATTTCAGGGTTGTAGAGTATTTGTCAGGAGCTTCAAAATGATGTATCACAAGACCCCCCTTTCCATTTAAATTTATTTTCCAAGATGGCGCCCAGTCGCCATCTTGAAATTTTCGTCTGTCAATTTTACTCCAAAATATAGTAATCATGCATTAGTTTCATTATCCCAAATTTCAATTTTCTAAGTTGATCCGTTCAAAAAATAAAAGGGGGGGGGGACATTAAAGAAATGCACTGTATATATGGGACAATTTTCACAATATACAGGGTGTTTCACAATTTATCCGACAAATTTTAACCACATATGCACCGTTACGAGAGAAGTTGTTTTCCCAAAAAAAATTGTAATAAAAGTCTTACATAAATCGAAATAATAAAATAATAGTTTAACAGTTTAATTACTTATACAAGATGTTCAAAATTGTTCCCATTTACTGCAATGCAAGCTTGGGTGCGTGCGTTTTATACAATTTCGGCGCACTAATTGAAATACACCTCCTTCCTGCTGATTCTGAAGCCTCAAATTATCGGCAGCCACTATGATTCGGTCACGCAATTCTTCAATATTTTGAACGGTATACCTCGTTTTTCAAGTATCCCCATAGAAATTTTGAGAAATCAACTTCTTTCATAACAGTGCATATGTGGTTAGAATTTGTCGGATAAGTTGCGAAACACCCTGTATAGTTTTTTTTTAACATTTTAATTATTTAACCTGCCATGTATGAACATTTTCAGCCATTTTAGATAGTGAAATATATAGAAATGTAATCGCCGCTTGACTATCCTACTGCATCAGCATTATTATTCTATAAATTAACTGTAAACCCATTACACTTGTTCTTTTGTTTTGCAATCTTTGTCATAGTAATTTCAAAATTGCTTAGAAGTTCCAAATATTGTATTTCTGTGTTTTTTGTGAAAATTAAACTTTTTTAAAACATTCGTTCACGTGCGTGTAACATTTCTGGCGCTGCGAACAGGATTTTCGTCCAGAAACATCGACGTTTCCTGGTCAACCTTAGTTGTTTAACGAAAATTCGACGAACCACTAAAGTAGAGAGAAGATTTGGTATTCTGAGATCATCATTACTAGTGATATTCCTGTAAGTACCGATCCTTTTTCTCTCCTTTTATGGGCACTGTGGACGAGATTTGTCAAGAAAGTTTACTTCACACGTTTCCAAGGCAAATATTTCTCGCGCTTCTCGAAATTGTAGTGAAGAAACATTTTTTGAGGAGTCTCGAAACATTAATTGTTCCGAAATGCCTATGTCTAATAGTGATATTGCAAGCCTTTGCGCTACTTTGCCGGAGTTCGCCAAAGAAGATATTTCCACATTTATTAGATCAGTTGACAATTAAATAGTGTTTTTAGCTGACCAAAATTTAACTCCTGCGCAACAATTTATTTTAAATGCTAATATTGTCTCTCGTATCAAGAGAGAGCACAGAGATTTTTTAAATTATGCCAATAAAACAATCTGGACCCACATTAGACCGGCCTTATTAGCCAAGTACGGCGATCGTCATTCAGAAGACATTTTATTGACACAATTATCGACAACCGCTTAAAAATTTAACGAAACGTATGACTAATATCACCAACGAGTGACAAACAATTTAAACGATTTACTCCAACACATTACTTTAAACGACAACGAAGCGACTATCAATTTTAAAACCCCTTATTTCCGAAACATTGCTTTAAAAACCTTTTGTACCGAGATAAATGAACCTTACGCCGAATATTTATCGCACTTTGAACCCAACTCTTTAGACGAAGCCCTTCAGAAGTGCGTTGATTACGATAACCACAAAAATCAGCGAATGTACATGAATCTTAGAACTTTGCAAAAAATTCGAAGACATTTTTTTCGACGAAAAATCCGACTTATCATTCACGTCAGCTATCAAACACGAAATTAGAACTAAAGACGAAAATCCTTTTTATGTTAGAAGTGTTCGTCATCCTAGAGCAATGCAAGAGGGATTCACCAAACAAATAAACAAATTATTAGATAATAAAATAATTACACCTTCAATATCTCCCTATTCGGTACCGGTTTGGATAGTACCCAAAAAGTTAGATGCTTGTGGAGAAAAAACATTTCGAATGGTAATTGACTATCGGAAATTAAATGAAAACAAAATTGAAGATAAATATCCGCTGCCAAAAATTGACGATATTTTAGATAATTTAGGTAAAGCTACTTATTTTACGACTCTTTACTTCCTTTACAAATTTTGCTTTGTCTACATGGACGATGTAATAATTTTTTCCAAATCTCTACATGAACATCTTGTTTATATAGCAAAAATTCTCGAACTATTTCGAGAAACAAATCTCAAAGTTCAATTAAATAAATCCGAATGCCTTACTAAAAAAGTAGCTTTCCTCGGCCATATTGTAACCCCTCAAGGAATTAAACCTAACCCTTCTAAAATAGAAGCTATTCAAAAATTTCCTCTCCCAAAAACAATAAAAGAAATAAAGTCATTCTTATTGGCTTATTGGATACTATTGCCGTTTTATTCCTCATTTCGCAAAAATTACTTCCCCTTTTTCTAAATGTACCCGAAAGGGAGCAGTCATAGATCCCAACAACCCTCAATACATTGAGTGCGTCGAAAAATGTAAGCAACTATTAAGTAATTCCCCAATTCTTCAATATCCCGATTTTACGAAAACCTTCATCCTCACTACTGATGCCTCAAATATGGCAATTGGATCCGTCTTATCACAAGATAATTATCCTATCGCCTATTATTTTCGAACACTACATTACTTGGAATAATTGACTCGTGCAAACACTTTCGCCTTTATTTGTACTCGCAAAATTTCATTGTAGAAACTGATCAGAATCCACTGGTTTGGATTTAGAAAATTAAATACTCCACTTCTCGATTAGCACGCTGGATATTAAAACTTGAAGACTATAATTTTATCGTAAAATACAGAAAAGGTAAAGAAAACCAGGTGGCCGACGCCCTTTCTCGTGTACAAATTAACGCCCTTGATACAAATAGTTCAAACTGCGCTGAGCCCCGTGATTCCGACGATTCCGATATCGATTTAGACGAATTTCTTAACGAATTTGAGCATCTTCAAAATTCCGATAAAAACGGTAATAGCAACGACGACGGTAACACACAACATACTGCAGTTGAAAATCCCATTACAGGCATCCCTATTTTAGAAGAACCAATCAATTTATTTAAAAATCAACTAATATTTATCCCCGATTCATCAAAATACGACATACAGTATAAGGAAATCTTTAAAAAGCATAGGTACACCATACATATAACGAAAATTTGGCAATCCGATTAAAAGTGCACTCAAAGACTTACGAAGACCAAATCAAAAATTCGCGATTAAAGTATGCCACGATTTTAGACCCTACATTTGTAATTTCTTTAGAGATAACATAGATTCGACTGTGAAAGCCATTTTTTGCAATAGACTGTTAAAAGATGTTGAACAGAAGGAAAAACAAATAGAATGTGTTAAGAAATATCATTCGAAAAATCATAATGGTATTGTTGAAACCTACAAACACTTGAAAAGAAAATTTTATTGGCCTTCAATACAAACGACAATTTCTGACTACATTAATCAATGCGAAATTTGTCTAAATAACAAATACGAAAGACACCCCTATAATGTACCACAACTTGGACCCCTTTTGGGACAAAAACCTTTCGACATTTTTCACATTCTGTTTCACTGTAACAAAAACATTTACCTAACAATAGTAGATTCCTTTTCCAAATACGCCCAGTATTATAAAATGCCAGACAAAACGTCTTTCTCCGTTTTAAGTAAACTCCGACATTATTTCTCACATCATAACTACCCACGAAAAATCGTATGTGATAACGGTACAGAATTTAATAGTTCTTCTAATTCCCCGGTCGAGCGTTTTCGTTCGACATTACTGGAAAAACTTCGAACTTTACGAGAACAAAACCCGCATGAGTCACTTGACGACATTTTCACTCACGCTATACTAATTTACAACCAATCAATCCATAGTACCACAAATTATTCACCATTTTCAATTCTTTACGGACCCTATGTTGAAGAAATACATTTTGACTTTGATCTTCCCTTGTATCAAACTGACAATCAAAGACACAAAGACGAACTATTACCGTTTATAAACGAATTGTATAGGAGACAAAAAGAAAAACGTCAAAACTAATTAGACAAACATAACCAAAACACCGAAATTACTTCCGAAATCGACAATGCACAAACTCTTCGCGTTTCCAAAGAAATATAAAGCTAAATTGGCTGCATCATATTCCATAATGTACCCTAAATACCAGGAAAACCCCAAAATTATTGGCCATACTTCCAAAGGAAACGAAACTAACACCCATTTAAAATACGTAAAAAGAATTCGCAAAATTACAAATAAAAATTCACAAGAAGCAAATTCTTTGCAGGACAATCCTATCCCTGGGACGTCACATCAAAATTCAGGAGATTCCAAATAACGGTTATTATGCCGAAGACATCGGAACTTCCAGAGAAGTTTCCCACTATCACCGACATATCCTACACGTTGACTTAGACACATTAGAAGAAATGATAAACGTAAAACCTGAAAATTATTTTAATACTCCTGTAAATAACAGTCCCGTTTTATCCCTATATTCCCAATACAAACATATACAAAACGAAGCAAACGATAACTTACATAAAATTACATGTAGACAGAAAAAAGGTTTATTCAACTTCGTAGGTACCGTCACTGACCAAAGACCTATAGGCTATAAAGACCTATAAAGACATATAACCGCTTTAGAATTAAAAGAAAATGAAATAATAAAAAAGTTTAATAATGAAATATCTTTTAGCCAAACCATTGATACGAGATTTAATAGATTATTGGAAAAATTTAATAACAATAGTTTTATAGTTATCGCTGCAATTAATAAATTGTCAGCTGATTTCGATGGATACATTGCTCTTCACAATGAAATCATCATTCTCCTGGAATCAATCGTTAATGAAAAAAACGTTAATGAATTTCTAATGAAACTTATTAGAACTATTACTTTGTCTCATTTAAACATTTCAAATATCTAATTATTTAAATTGAAGGAACTTCAAATTTTGAAAAGAAATCTCGTCAAAATCTACTCTAGAAACGCCCTCCTAATTAATGATGAACACCCCTACGAACTCGTAGAATCATCAAAAACTTTAATTTGTGTTACATCGAAAACAATGCTCATAATAGTAAAAATCCCGATTTTCCATACCAATAATTCCATACCAAATGGTACGAGACCTGCGCCGGAGAAACCGAATACGTCGTCTGTTCAAATCCCATTCGATCCAAATGCCAAATACTAAATGTACAAAATTGTACGAAAACCCTAGTAACCGAAAATTTCTACCGAGGAACCGCCAAAACTATCTTGTTGGGTATAGTCAATCCAATAAAAATCCAAGAATTTGACGTCCACTCAAGTAGTATCCTGATGACCGCTGAACCAATCACCATAGAAGGAACAATTTACGATAAGAAAACCGTTCGAGAAATGTCATTACCAGACATTGTACCCATTAAACTTTTGCCTCAACATAAGTTGGAAATCGAGAAGCTGAGCATCCCCGAAACCCATGGACAAATAGAACCGCTGAAGACGATAGAGACTGCCCGAAATTTCAACCGGCCTCAGCACCACCTCGCTGTTACTAATACTAATTATTTTAGCTGCACTTCTAACAATTCACATTAGGAAGAGGAAAAGAATTTCCAAGATAGGAAATAGAATCCTCTACAAAAGGTCGCCAAAAATTCTTAATGCACTTTTAAATCCTTTTTCATAAGGATAATCGAGAATTGGTGATGTCAAAATTTTTATCTATAGTTTTGATAAATTTTACTTTTGCTTGACAATTTTTAAATTTTGTATGATTTAATTCCTCATCCAAAAAAAGCATTGCTTCAGCAACACTATTACTAATAGTTTGAGCTGCTATATTCACCTGTAACAAGTTTAATTTGATTTAAAGGACAACAACAAGAAAAAGTGTTTAAAAACTCACCTTCATGTTTAATTTTTGCCAAGACATGTTTTTTTCCTAATTTATTTGCTAAAGTCAACATTTCCTCTTCTTGGACCTTATACAGGGTGTTTGTAAATTACATGTACATATTAAAACTGGTTAGACTATATGCTTAATATAACCGATTGTATAAATTATTTTTTCAAAATAGCGTATAATTACAGAGTAATTAATTTTTGAAAATTGTTGCTAAATAAGATACACGCCTCTGAAATGTTGAGAGGGTCAGTTACAAATTTAAAGCGATCAGCTGTGGATCGGCGGATTTCTTTCAACGTTGCCATGTTTTATTTGTTAATTTGAAAAATAAGACATTTTTAAAGAATGTATTTCATTTGATTTAAAGGATTAGAATTACTTTAGATACTAATAATCATACTAGTAATCGGTTAATATTTAAAAATTGAAGTATTTTTCATTTAATTCAGATGCAATAATCAATAATTCAATAATTGTTGTAATTTTAAACAAATCGACTCGTGCGATACGATCCGTAAAGTTCACCGTAAAGTTGTAATATCGACAAAATAATAATTGATAAATGAAAAATCATGTCTCATAAGAATTTATTTATTACTTACTACTTATTAGAAGCACATCAATTAATTAATTCATTTTGATCAAACGCGTCTGCCATTGCATTGCTCCAAGAATCAGAACACTAAACTAAGAACAAACTAAACTTGAAGAATAATAAGAAGTTAAACACTATCAAACAAATCACTAAAATAAATTATCTATTTGATCACGAGGTTAACAACCCTACAAAACAATACGCACTAGAAAACAATCGGCTAGATTTTTCGAAGGCCGGCATGCGGAGGAGAAATTTGCACGTCACATCGCATAAATTATCTTTTACAAGGGTAGTAAAGCGATTTCTTTAGTTACTACACAAAGATAGAGACGCAACCAGTTCGTGCGTTGATTTGCCTTTGCCGATTTGAAAAATACATAAAAATTTGTTAAGTGTGAACTTTTATCAAGTTTGAGTTTCTGTGTGTGTTAGTTTTTGGTTCTTTACGCAGAAGAGCAGAAGCTTGTATTGAAATTAATGGTGGACACTTTGAACAATAATTGTTCAACAATTAATCATAACAATTATTGTTGTGATACTTTGTAAGGATACCTAGATAATCATGAAGATTTTGGGTAAGTTTAATTTATTTAAGGAATAGGGTTCCTTAGTGTCCTTAGTGTATTCAATGTTTCCGAAATTCATGAGCTATTTTCGAATATTTTGCAAAACATTTTTTGACGAAATTCAATTATTTTTAAAATGATTAATTTTAGTATACCTAGTTGGTTTGACGATATTACGGAAAAATTATCACATTATTTCGTTTTATAAACATTTTACAACACTGTTCGTTCAACGCGCTCCCAGCCGCTTATGCAGAATTCGCGTAGACAATATGACGTAGAGTTTGGGGCGGATAAATGTTAAACTGCCCCAAATTTATACTTTTGAATTAAAAAAAAATAATAACGCCAAATCACTTTTAGAGGTATTCCTGACATGTGGTTGAAATATGTACATGTAATTTACAAACACCCTGTATAGGTCTTCAATATATTCCCATTTAATAAGGTTTCCATCACGATCAAACAATATTTTTTCATCAGCCAAACAATTTCTGACCAATTTTAACATGTGGCAAGTATCAAATATGACATAAACTTTTTTATTTTTATTTGCCGGATGAACAAAATTAGGATTGAATATTATTAATTTTTTTAAATCACACCCTAGTTCATTGAACATTGAAAAATGAGCTGAAGGTCCATCACAGGTAACAGATGTTACCTCAATGCCACAATTTTCCAACCGAACAAGTGCTTCTTTAACAATATTGGCTTTTTCAGCACCATTTAAACTTTTTATTAAAAAATAGCCAATTGGAATTATCCAATGGGCATTTACAGATGTCACGGTCAAAACTAGAGCCTCTGAAGCAGGTTCAGCATAATAGTTATCGTTTTCTACGTCTATATTAACATATCCCCAAATTCTTTTTCCATCATATTGGAGTTGCTTTTTATAGACATTTCATCCAAGTAAAGGGCAGACAGGATCTTCTTGTTTTCTTTTTCAGCTTCTAATGCTTTGTATTTTAAAGCATTGAAAGATGCACTAGTAAATCCAGGCTCGCAATTTATTCATAAAAAATGGGAAATCAGTTTTTATGACAGTTTTTCATCTGTCAATTTTACTCCAAAATATAGTAATCATGCATTAGTTTCATTATTGAAGAAGAAATGCACTGTATATACAGGGTGTTTGTAAATTACATGTACATATTTCAACCAAACTCTACGTCGTGTTGTCTACGCGTATTCTGCATAAGCGGCTGGGAGCGCGCTGAACGAACAGTGTTGTAAAATGTTTATAAAAGGAATTAATGTGTTAATTTTTCCGTAATATCGTCAAACAAACTAGTATATCATTTTAAAAATGGTTGAATTTCTTCAAAGAATGTTTTGCAAAATATTTGAAAATAGCTCATAAATTTCGGAAACATTGAATACCTAATTTCTGAAAATTAGGAATAGATATTCTGAGACACCCTGTATAGGTCTGCACTATTTTAGTCAAAATAGGGTTCTGCGCTTGGCCTGGTCATGTGGTATTGAGCCGTGGTTACATTGGGGCTCGTTTCTTAAAAGTTGGGTTAAGGTGAATATAATGTTTACTGTTTACGTTTGCGTGCTTTCGTTTTCGCCATTTTTAGTATTCATAGTTTTGACTGACGTTTTCGGACTGTTTTTATTCGGAAGTAATTTATTTGCGTAAGAATCTTGAATTAATATAAATAGTGATTAAATTAATGGATTTATTTTTTTTAATTAAAATATATAAATTATGTGCTTCTAACCCTAGTAGCACACTACGTCATTATGGCGTCTATTTAAAGTCATTTTTAGTCATTTAATTCGTCAGTATGACCATACGAATGACGTCAAGATGGCCTTAAATTGTTTAAATGGCCTTAAAGTTTTGTGATTTTTTATGAATAAAAATCAATGAAAACCAAATTATAAAAATATTTATTATCAGCAAATGTTTGTGTCATCTAGAATCAAAACCCGCCAGATCCACTTCAAAATAAACTAATAATGTCTAGACATTGAGCTTTTTTGTAAAATGAAAATGTAGAAATGAAAAAAGACACTTTTTTAAATAAACCTTATGGATCTCGCAAATTTTGATTCTAGAGGACACATTTCACGAAGTTTAAAAACAAAGGAACGTATTAAATTAAAGAAATATAACAGGGACATTCGAGTAAATTGTAAATTACAATATGTGGCCCCGCATGTTAAAAGGTACCTAAGGTGTCAAAAAAAGAATTGTGGGAAAACGCGTTAGAAGTTTGCTATCCTTGGTTATCAAACTAGACTTTTTTACAAATTAGGTGTCAAAATAACACATTGGACACTTCTATTGCAGACAACTGCTCACATGATTATTCTGGGTGTTTCCCATAGTAATTGACATAAACAATATTTTACATAATTTGACAAACCAGGTCCCTTTAGCACGTGAAGTCAAACCAAATCAAATCAATTTTCTGGCAAAATATATACTTCATTAGAATGAAAATAGGAGAAATACAACCCTTCTTGGCGATAAAGAAAATAATGTTCACATATTTCTGTGACAGAGAGAATGTATAACAGGAATGGAAGTATAATTTTTTAAATCTTTATCTGGAAATTCCATACATTTCATACTTATTTGGTATATTGGCCAAACTTTCAGATGATAATTCAAATTTGATAAATTAATAATGCCTAATTCTTCAGATTTCAAAGGATATTCATATGAAGAATTATAAGTAGTAAATTGTTTTCCAATAATTAGAGTTTCAGAATTTTCAATTATAATGTGTGGATTTCAATAACATTATTATCATTGGTGATGCAGTAGGAATCTGCTTTAGAATAGGAGTTAATGCAAAGAACAAAGAACAAAATTGTTTAAAGTAAAAATTTTGAATTGATGGATTGACGCAATATCATGAAACTCTAATAATGGTCCAAAATGGTGTTCCTTAAAATGCATTGGTTGCCCATTATCACTAACCATTTCATTATTCACGGCATAAAATTCCTGTAAGCGACGACCAACTTGTTGTAGTGACTTACTATAAGATCTTATTAAGCGTTTCAGTTGTCCCAAAAAGTTTTCAAAAGGAAAAGCTGAGAAAGTATCCACTGATCCAAATTTACGTACATCATCTACTAAGTGGCACAGCATGTCTACGTTATATACCAAAAAGTCCTGGCCATACAACTCTTCACAATGATTTATAAAAGTAATTAACAACTTATGCGTAAAAACAAACCCAAATTTAGAGAACAGTAAATTAGAAACTAGTATTGACATGGCAAAATGAAATAAAAGAAAATTTTCGTAGACAGCTTTATGTATTGTGTCTAAGAACAAATGGATCCAGATATAATAAGAATGTTCTAAATTCTGTGGCTTTCCATCTCTGAAGTTCATCTTGGTTTTCTGTTAAACTCTCTTGGAATACATGGTCTTAAGGAAAGAAGAAGTTCAGACAACGTTTTAACCACACAACCAGGACCCCTTATTGGTAATTTTCCTCCTAACCAAAAATTGAATAACTTTCTCATCACCCCTAAGCAACAAGCATGAATGTAGTCAATAGGAAAAGAAGACACCATTCCAATCTGCAACCTAAGTAATGGAGAAACTCCAGTATGGTGCTCTTCATCTTGCTGGATAAAAAAACTTTGGTGCGTTCTCTTTAGATAAGATACACTCTTGAGAATAATTCGTCCATTGACATATTGACCCGGTTCAAAACATTTATCGCATGAAGCGTAACCACCATGAGACTTTACACTTTTAATAAATGCCTTAGCAGGCGCGTCACAAATAAAGCTATGTACAGAAATTCTATATTCCTTGTCATTAAAAACGAAACCGTTTGTTTTGAGAACGTTAACTTCATTTATAAACTCTTTAAAAAATATTTCCAATGGAACTGGTTTAGATTTTCCGCAGAAAATAGCTATTGCAAAAATACGATTATTTAAAAAAAATTTACACACCCCAAAATAGGCCAAAATTGTACATTTGAGCTATGAAACAACGGAATACCATCAATTTTAAAACTAATGTCTAAATTATTTCCAATAAAATTTAAATTATGTGTAATAATTCTACAAAGATTATTCATTAGCCCTATTTAACACAATTCGCCATTCTCTAGATTTATAATATTAAGATGTTTAGGTGTTTTTAACAATGTGAACTGACAGAAATTTGCGGAATATGATTCGTCTAGTGTGTGACGTCTAACGACCCGGCGAAGGCAGCTTAAGGCAAGTAAGCGCGCTAGGCAAGGGGTGGTAGGGAGGACAGTGTCAAGCCGGCGTTGGCGTGGCGAACTACAAACCGGCGGACGGCGAATATCCGCGACCTATTAGGTTTGTTCCAACAGGTACATTCTGATTTGTATCTGACTCGTACATGGATGGGTTCGCTAACTTACAAGTGCGCATGTCAATCAGTTTATTCGTCCATATATGTGTCAGAAAATATTACTTGTTGGAACGGTGAACGCTGTCGGTGGACGAGAGGCCGAATAGCCTTAGCAGCTTAGGCCTTAAAAGTAAGAAGAAGAACACATATGACATAAGTCATATGTTATAGGGCAGTCCAAGTTAACAGCTGATAAATGTCAAGATGGCGGCTGGATGACATACAAGCTTTATTTACATCTAAATCTGTACAACTTTTTGATTGTTTAATTCAGTTATTTTTTATTATATTTGGTGCGTTTTATTATTTTAATTATCGGACAAGTTTTTTTTGTGTTTTGTCAATATGCCTATATTTTGCGCAGTGGTAAATTGTGGTAGTAGAGGTGCACGGGACAACGTAAGGTTTTTTAGATTTCCAGCAGTTTTGAACTTTAAACATAAACATCGTTTAAATGAACTGTCTCGACTAAGGAGAACTAAATGGATAGAGGCTATAAAAAGATCAGACCTTACGGAAAAAAAATTAAATTTGGCAGAGTATGTTCTAAACATTTTTTATCAGGTAAATTGTAATCTATTACAATGTAACTACACACACCGGCATATTTAAAGGAACAGATATAAAATCTAAGTGTTTTCTCTACGAATATTGCTATTACTTCTAAATGCGGCCTTAGACCAATGCAACAATTGGCAACGAGTAGCATGCGACAGACTTTTGTGAAAGTCTCCAGTCGCACAACCAAGTTTATGCGACTATTGTAGCTTGCGAGAAACCATTTATATCAAAGCAATTGGAACATTTCCCATAAAAATGTATCACCATGTACAACCTGTTGAAGAGAACAAGTCAAAGATGTCAGATTTAAAATAATATACTGGTTTTAATCTGTTCCTTTAAATTTGCCGGTGTGTGTATTATGTAACTTGTATCTATTATATATATTAAAATAAAATTATAATTGAAGGGGAACCAGCAAAATTAGAAAATGATTTGCATCCAGATTGGGTACCATCTGTGTCTATGGGGTGGAGTCGTGGAGCATCTGCTTGTCCAAGCTTGTCCAATGTTTCAAGATTCGATAGAGCGACAAAAAGATCTGAACCAAATGTGAGTATAGTGTAAGCTATTACACAAACTGTTTAAACAGTTACAAGGGTATCACCCATTAACAATAAAAATAGCTACTGTGTTGAACTTCTATTCAAAAATCATGAAAAAATCATAGATTTTTAGATTTAAACAGGGTAAGTTTCGTCTTGCAAATATAAAATTTTTAGGTAATATGCTTTTGTAGGCTTTTGTAGGTAATATAATGTATAACTACTCCTGTCCGTAGGTTGGTTTTACAGAGTAATTGGGCAGATTTAATATAATTTTTAGAAAAATTATTTAGTTTATTTTTATATAGGTTTCTACGTTCGAGACCCAAACAGTAAATTTAGAAGTAGAAAATTGTGAAGTAGAAAATTTAGGAGTAGAAAATTTGGAAGAGATTTTTGTTGGTCCTAAGGTTAATGATAATGACAAAGAAGTACAAACCGATTTAAATATGATTGACATAAATTTATTGTATGTTAATGAAACAACATTATCTAACGAATTAAAAATCTTTAAGAGTAGAAGTCTTTGCTGTGAAAATTTAGAAAATGACAATTCAAAAACAAAATATTACACTGGCCTTTCAAATTATAAAGTTTTTGAAATTTTAGTGAAATCTATTAAACCATTTATAAATACAATACATCGCAAAGACAGTTTAGAACCTAAAGATCGAATACTTTTGACATTAATTAAACTCAGATTAAATTTAGATTTTAAAGATATAGGTTTTAGGTTTGGAATAAGCCCTTCTAGTACTTCTACCTATTTCAAAGATGTTGTTAGAGTAATGTACCTTAGATTAAAAAGTTTTATTATGTGGCCAGAAAGGTCAGTATTACAAAAAAATATACCTCAATGTTTTAAAGAGGCATTTCAAGAAAAAACTACAGTAACCATCGATTGTTTTGAAATCAGGTGTGAGACACCTTCAAATTTACTTTTGGCAGCTCAAGCCTGGTCTAATTATAAACATTCAGAAACTATTAAATACCTAATAGGTATAACACCACAAGGCTCTGTTTCATTTGTTAGTGAAGGATGGGGAGGAAGAGTTTCTGACAAGTGTCTAACCCAAAATTCCAAGTTTCTTCATAATTTGTGTCCTGGGGATGTTGTGTTGGCAGATAGGGGATTTTTAATAAAAGAATTTGTAGAATTATTTAGGGCTAACGTTAGAATACCTGCGTTTACAAAAGGCAAAAGTCAGCTTCACCCTGTGGACTTAGAAAATACAAGAGGAATTGCCCGAGTCCGTATTCACGTTGAGAGGGTAATTCGCTTACTAAGAAGTAAGTATAGGATATTGAATGGACCTGTTCCTATAACACTACTTTGTACTCGTGGAGAAGAAGCTCTTTTAGATGAAATTGTAACAGTTTGTTGCAGTTTAGTCAACCTTTGTCCAAGTATTGTTCCATTATAAACAATTTATGTTTCAAATATTTAATTACTTAGATGTGTTTTTATACATTTTCTTGTACAAAGGTAGATCACTAGCTTTGTTATTACATATTTGCATAATTAAATATGATTATTTTTTATAATAAAAAACGTTTAAAAGAGAGAAGAGTTTAATCTATACAAAACAATACAACCAGGGTTGTTAAACATACTTTCCAAAAAGTATTTAAATACAAATACTTCTGTATAAATGTATTTAAATATCTTAAATATTGGTAAATAAAAAGTATTTAATTACAAAATCAAATACTTTCATAAAGTAATTAAATAGGTACTTTTAAATTCTTAATAAATGCAGGTATGAAAAAAAAAACGTTTAAAATAAAAGGTAACTTTTGTTCTTCCAATTTTACTACTCGAGCAGTTATATGCAAATAAATTTAATTTCGAATATATTTAATAACTTTTGCTCAATTACTTTTAAAGTATTTCAAATACTTTTTTAAATACAAGTTATAATGCCAGTAACCTGAATTCCTACGGAAATCAGCGATCATGTTCAGTTCATCGACTAGTGCCTAGAACCGTGGAATCAGCAACTCAGCACTTTACTTCATTTTAATTTTTATACGATGTTTTAGTTTTTTCAGTTGAGAATCTACAGTTAAATTGTTAACATTAAAATAAAATTCAAACCAATCTTTGTTCCTTGTAATAAAATAAATTTTTTTAAAACATAAAACACGGGGTGTTTTATATAAGTGGCGCAGTCAGTAGGATTAGCCAAACGGACATTAGCGAATATAATTCCGGTACGTTTCTACGTTTTATTGGCTAAACGAACTAGTGAAGATAGTTCGGTTCCGGTTTTGTGAACACTTGGTTGGGTGAATTGAGTAGCTCAACTCGAAAACTCGTATCCGCGCGTGTTGTGAGAAGCTTCAAGGGAATATTGAAGACTCCAACCACGAAAAACAGCACAAGAAGCAGCAGATGGCGTTCATCTTCATTTTTATGTAAGTGCTTATGTCGTTTTATAGAAAAGTAAATCCAATAATTAATTCTGATAGTTCTGACGATTCAGAACCTGATTCACGCTTTGAAAATACTAACAATAACAGATTTTTAATTCCCCAAATTTCAAATAAAATTAATTTTACAATGGCTGTACCTCAATTAAAAAAGGAATATTTGGATATGATCCCAGATTTCCACGGAGATACTGCTTTATTACCTAGATTTATCGAAGTAAGTGAAAAGTTGGTTAATAAATTTTATAATGTGGCTGATGTAAATGATTTCCAAAACGAATACCTTATGTCAAGCATTCTAGCTAAAATAAAAGGAGAAGCTGCTATAAATATTTCTTCTTGCGCAATTGGAACTTGGCAAGATCTAAAAGATGCTTTGCTTAATACTTATGCCGATAAAAGAGATATGTACACTCTCAGCATTGAAATTTCTGAATTAAAACAAGCTAACGATACTCCATTTGAATTTTTCCAAAAGATCCAGCATCTTTTAAATCTGCAAATATCATTATTGATGACTAAAACAAATAACATGGTAGAATTGAACATTTTAAGTAACTATTTTAGAAATTTAGCTCTCAGAGTATTGTTGAGAGGATTCAAGGAACCGCTAGGAACTCTTATGCGTACCAAAAACCCGAACGATTTAAACAGTGCTTTAAATATCTTGACCAACGACTTTCAAATGGGACCTAATAATAGTAATAACAAACAAAATAATCCGAAAGATTCGAATAATAAATTTAATAATTTCCAACGGAAGAATAAAAACTTCCAACCTAATTATCAATTGAACTACCAACAAAATAAGCCAGAATTTAATAGTAACTACCAAAATCCGCGAAAATTTAATGGTAATAACTCTAATCAACCTTCTACTTCTCAGAACTTCTCTAACAGGCAATTCAATTCTGGGAATAGCAACAATTTCAGGGCTAATCAAAACCAAAACCAGAATAATAATTATACCCCAACCCCAATGAGCATAAGCACTCAAAATACATTTAGACCAAACTACCCTCCAAACAGAAATTTTTCTCAAAATCAAAACAAAAATTTCAGAGCAGAACAACTACATAACATAACTGACAATTCCGCTCCCGAGGTAACCGATAATAATTTTTTAGAGGAAATTGCCTCGGAAGAACAGAATTAAATGAAGTTCAATTATTAAATCTAACTAATAGTAATAGTGAATTACCGTACATTATTTTTCCGGAGCAAAATTTAAAAATTTTAATTGACACTGGTAGTACTAAATCGTTTATTACACCAGTGACAGCAGAAAAACATTTTAAAAATTCGATTTTTCAAAAACCATTTAAAATTTCCACTGCTCTCGGCTCAAAGACGGAAAATTTTTGTGCAGTAATACCTTCTTCAAATATTTTTAAGATTAAAAAACCCATAAATCTAAGCTATTGTATTTTTAAGTTTCATGACCATTTTGACGGTTTGCTAGGTTTAGATAATCTTAGGTTGCTGAACGCAAAAATAGATTTAAATAATAACGTACTTACTACGCCTTGTAGTGAAATAAAAATCAAATATTTTAAAATAGGGTTGCCCGATGCAATTGGAAAAGAAAGCGCGAATTGTATAGTAGTGCCTCCAAGAAGTGAGCAAGTGATTAAGTTAAATATAGAAAATGTTGAATCAGGTGATGTTATCATCCCTTATATGAAAATTAGTGATAACTTAGAAATTCCAGAATGTTTAACAAAAGCTGAAAATAATGAAGCTCTGTGTACTATTTTAAACTCGTCTGAATCTTATTTTAGGGTTGATTTATCTCCACCTATAGAAGGTGAAATACTTACAGAATACGAACAAACTCTTAATCCTAATTTTAATGCAATTTACGCAGATAAATTTAAATTCGATATTTCCAAAATACGAACAGAACACATGAATGTCGAAGAACGCAAACAAATATTGAAATTAATTAAAGAATATTCTGATATCTTTCATATTGATGGAAATCAATTAACCTTTACAAACAAAATTAAGCATAACATAAAAACCGTTAATGAAATACCTATTTACGCGAAATCTTACAGATATCCCGAAATTTACAGGAAAGAAGTTCAAAATCAAATACAAAGTATGTTAGAGCAAAGAATTATTCGTCCATCAGTTTCACCTTGGTCATCTCCTATTTGGGTAGTACCAAAAAAAATGGATGCTTCCCAAAAACCAAAATTTAGAATTGTAATTGACTATCGACGACTAAATTCCATTACTGTTGGGGATCGGTACCCTTTACCAAATATTAATGATTTACTCGATAAGTTAGGTCGTTGCCAATATTTTACAACTCTCGATCTTGCTTCGGGATTTCACCAAATAGAAATGGCTGAAGAGGACATCCCTAAAACAGCATTCAATACTGAAAATGGTCATTACGAATTCTTACGAATGCCTTTTGGGTTGCGAAATGCTCCAGCCACCTTTCAAAGAGTGATGGATAACATTTTAAGGGGTATCCAAAATGAAAAGTGCCTTGTATACTTGGACGACATAATCGTGTTTAGTACAAGCCTACAAGAACACATAACAAATCTTAGGGAGGTATTTCAAAGGCTAAGAAACTCGAATTTTAAGATTCAATTAGATAAGTCAGAATTTTTGAGAAAAGAAGTAGCTTATTTAGGGCATATAGTAACACCCGACGGTGTAAAACCTAACCCCGAAAAAATCAGAGCCATTAAAAATTTCCCTATACCCAAAAATGTTAAACAACTAAAAGGATTTCTAGGACTGTTAGGCTATTATCGCAAATTTATTAAAGATTTTTCCAAATTAACTAAACCTCTTACAATTCGTTTAAAAAAGGATGCTGTAATTAATATAAATGATTCCGATTATTCTCAATGTTTTGAAACCTGTAAAAACTTGTTAGTAAACGAACCTATTCTACAATACCCTGATTTTTCACAACCCTTTAATCTGACAACCGATGCCAGTAATTTTGCTTTAGGGGCCGTATTAAGTCAAGGAAAGATAGGATCTGATTTGCCAATTGCTTATGCTAGTAGAACTCTTAACGATACAGAAACTCATTATTCAGCGATAGAAAAGGAACTTTTAGGTATTGTTTGGGCTGTTAAATACTTCCGACCGTATCTATTCGGAAGACATTTCAAGATAGTTACCGACCATAAACCGCTTCAATGGCTATTTTCCCTTAAGGACCCCAGCTCAAAACTCGTTAGATGGCGTCTTAAGCTCGAAGAGTACGATTATGAAATAATTCATAAAAAGGGTGCATTAAATACAAATGCAGATTGCTTGTCCCGGGTAGAAATAAATATAAACGAAGCTCAACTCAATGAACCTTCTACCTCTAAAGCTATTTTCGAATATATGGACGACTTTAATAAAGAATTAGAATCTAATGATACAAATCAAGTAAACCAAGAATCAGAATCCCTCATAGTAGAACACGAGAACATAGACAATGACAATGACATTGCAGACGACGACGACGGCATTACCGTACATACAAATAAAGAAAATCCGGTACCCGGAATACCAATTTCCGATAGTGTAGTTAACGTAGGTAAAAATCAGATTATCATTTCAGAAGTAAACTTCGCACCTGCCAGTCCTTCAATCATCAAACTTTACGACAATAAACAAAGAATACTTGTACAATTTTCCAAAAACGATTTTGAAAATGACGTAATTAATTTTGTTAAAGAATATGTTGTACCAAAAATCAAATACTATCTATATTTCGAAGATCCCCTGTATGAAAAATTCAGTGTAATTATTCAAAACTATTTTAAAAACTCTCAAATTAACTTTATTAAATGTTCCAAAAAACTAATTGATGTTCCATTAAACGAAATCTCCGAAATCATCCAAAATTATCACGAAGGTAAACAAAATCACAGAGGTTTGGACGAAACGGAAAACAGAATTAGGAAGTTATACTATTGGCCAAACCAAAGAGCCTCTATTCAAACATACATTAACGAGTGTGAAATTTGTCAATTAACTAAGTATGATAGAAACCCATTGAAACCTACTTACAATATTACCCCTACTGCTATTAAACCTTTTCAAATATTACACCTAGATACAATAACCCTAGAAAACAACAAATTTTTGACAATAATTGATTCATTTTCTAAATATGCTCAACTTTATAAACTAAATGCCGCACAAGGAATCGAAGTGGTTAATGCTTTAATAAAATACTTTACTCATCATTGTGTACCAGAACAAATAATATCCGACAATGGTACGGAACTAAAAAACTCTGTAGTCAAAGAACTATTGGCTACTCATAAGGTAAATATACATTTTATAACATCTCAACACCCGGAATCTAACGGCGTAGCCGAAAGACTTCACTCGACAATCATTGAACATATTAGACTCTTAAACAATCAAAAAGAATATAAAAATGATCCTATCGAAATTAAAGTTAATTACGCATTGTTAGCCTATAATAATAGTATTCATTCTGTTACCAAATTAAAACCTTACGAAATAATCACCGGACATTTAGACAACAATTCCCCTTTTAACATAGACTTAGATCAACAATTGCTTAACAACTATATTTTTGAACATAGAGAAAAAATGAAATTATTATACTCAAAATTAAATGAAATATTAATGTTAACCAAAGATAAAACGATTAACAAAGCTAATGAAAAACGAGAAGAAATCCCGGAAACAATTCCCGCTAAAGTATTTGTTCGAAATAAACAAATTAAGAGTAAAACAAAAAATAAATATCAAACAGAGGAAATTAAGAGTATTAATCGTGGTAAGAAAACTGCTAAAATTTCAACTAGGCATGGTAATACTGCCGAAAATATACACTTATCAAATATTAAGAGACCTAAAAAGAAACTATAATTTTATTTCAGGTTCTTTGCAAACGCAGCCAGCGCCTCATTGACAATAACGGACATTACTCATAACATAGGTGTTTTACCGATAAATTTAGGACCCGCTAAATTACAAAAATCCAGTCACACATTCGTTCATTTTTATGATCTAAACAATTTAATAAAAGAATTCGAAAATTTAAATTCTCAGTATGACCATATCAAATTTAATATTACTAACGATACATTTTTCCTATCAGAAGTTAAAAATTATCTTAACACTATAGAATTTGTAAAATTAGACATAGAAACAAAACTAACAAATTTAAATATTCATTTAACCGGAATAAGAAAAAAGAGAGGACTAATAGACGGTTTGGGATCGATTGTTAAGACTATAACAGGAAATTTGGACGCACAAGATGGTAAAAGAATTTATTCAATTTTAGAGCATTTGAAAACGAATCAACTGAATTTACAAAATCAACTCAAATTGCAATACTCTGTAAGTAACGAAATTATGGACCATTTTAATAGAACAGTAACCGATATACAAATAAACCAAAATACCTTAAAATCGAAAATTCTAGCAATAAAAGACATTGTCGACTTCCAAAGTAATTTTACCAATGTAATATATTTGAAAGAATTATTAAACGAATTATTAATGATTTATAACAGAATTCTCCAAATAATGGAAAATATTGAAAATTCCTTAACATTTTGCAAATTGAAAACGTTGCATCCTAGTATTATAAAATCTGACCAACTATTCGCTGAACTAATAAGAATCTCGACCTACTATAAAGAACAATTACCTTTTGATGTAGAATATAAAAATATTTTAAAATTCGAATCAATATTAGAAGTTAACTGTAAAATAGAGAAAAATCAAATCGAATATTTTATATCAATTCCTATCGATTTCGAAACAGAATTCGAACTTTATTATTTACTCCCAATACCCACAAAGCATGAATCAGGATTCGTAATATTAGTGCCAAACTCAAAATTTCTTTTAAAATCAAAAAATATTATCAAACCTTTAAACGACATTTGTACATTTAATCATATATTTCATTGTCCCAACCGCCTACAAGTAAGCAATGAAATATTTTGTGAAACGCAAATATTATTACAAGGAAATTCGACTAACTGCAAATACGCTAAATTAAATGCTTTGGAAAACCATATAGAAATTATTCCCGAAACTAACCAATATTTGGCAGTGCTCCCTATAGAAGAAAACTTAACAACAAAATGTGCAGAAGGTAGCGAAATTAAAAACTTAAAAGGAATTTTCCTGATCGGAAATACACCCTGCAAAATCATATTCAAAAATCAAGAATTAACATTTCAAGATAAAACTTTTGGACATCCACTCATTATTAAAAATCCAAAATTTAATTTTAATAATTTGAAAACTATCCCTATGGAAATAAATTTAAAACATTTGAAATTGAAAGAATTAAAATTCAATAATCTTACACCGATCAAAGAAGAAAAATTCCATTATAACAACCCAAGCATATGGACTGCAATTCTTTACATTGGAATTGCAATTATAATTATCGCAATAATACGAAAGAAGACATCCCAGAAGAAGAAGGACGTCGCATCTTCATGCAGATCATCCCCAGGATCATCCCCCGACGAAAAGAAAATCCACCTTCCACAGGAAGCTTCCTTCTAGGGGAGGAGGAGTTATAATGCCAGTAACCTGAATTCCTACGGAAATCAGCGATCATGTTCAGTTCATCGACTAGTGCCTAGAACCGTGGAATCAGCAACTCAGCACTTTACTTCATTTTAATTTTTATACGATGTTTTAGTTTTTTCAGTTGAGAATCTACAGTTAAATTGTTAACATTAAAATAAAATTCAAACCAATCTTTGTTCCTTGTAATAAAATAAATTTTTTTAAAACATAAAACACGGGGTGTTTTATATAAGTTACATGTATTTAAATCCTAAACAACACTACCTTAATCTAAATAATATACAATCTTAATCTAAACAAGAAGGACACAACCATAAACCCATAGGTACTTCTTCAAGACCAATGCACTCCATATGATACCACTTTATAATACAATTATCATTATCGCAACATATCATTGGACGTTTGTCATCACCCTTTTTACACAAACAAAACAGCTCTACACGCACATTATTTTTTGTAAAACATTTTCCTAAAAGTTCGGGCAAAATTACTTTTTTATGAAAATGCTCACATACGGGTAATTGAGTGTTCCAAAAATCCTCGTGAAATAAAATCCTTTCTATAAATAATTCCGTTGGGCTCCATACAACAAAATCACAATATTTTGTGCCAGTAAGTGCCATTTGTTGCTGAATCTGGTAATAATATGCATGGTCTTTTTTTAAAAATAAAATGCCTTCCTCGTGTGTCTCTAAACATGAACCTTTTAACTTGGAATAATCCACAATCGAACAGTCTCGCAACAAATAAGGGCATTTGACCTCAACACATCCTGACCCACAACAAAAACAATTTACCAAGCTATCTGGTGTTGCTCCCAGATAGGGATGTCTTGAACTTATACATAAGCCGCTTTGTGTAACTACAAAATTTTCATGAGAAGAATTTTGCTCATGTACATAAGCTTTAAGCGCATCCTTTTCATGAGTTTTGCCCCATTTTGTTGCTTTAGACAAAAAATTGAAATGTAATGGGTAACAAATAGTTTTAATAAATGAAAGTGACGGTTTTACTAAAGATGTTTGACAAATACGCTTTAAATTTGATGCAGTTAGCCTTCCAATTCTTTGTCTAAACCAATATGGTGAATTTGCCTGATCAATTGTAGCCTGTTTTATTTCATCACATTCTTCCTGACTAATATTTACATCAATTGTTAAAGCTACTTTTTGAAGTTCCTCCAAGCTAAAAGACTCATATTCTTCCATGTACAAGTTTTCAAAGGGATTTGAAATTTGAATAACATTTGCTGTTTCTGCTATTTTAGACGCGAAAGGTTCAACTATTGTCATTAGAACAGAAGAACTACCAGCTTCTTCAATGTCTCTGAGCATTGTGGTAACTTCTTCTGTTGTCAAAGCAGGTACATTTTTTTTTACGATGAACTGTACAATTTCCCAAAAGTCAATGACTTCAAAGGTGATTCAACCTTGCCAACAGAGGGAACTTTCCACATTGCGCGAATATCAGTACAAGATATATTGCTTCTTGATGTGGCAATATATTCTACGGCATATAGAATGGCTCCAACGTGACCACAAACTTCTCCCAGACCTGCCATACAAGTACAATGGGCGGTTTCCACACTACCTTTTAAATAAAATACATTATTAATTATAGTTTAATGATCTATGTAGTCTAGAATCAATTACGTACCATCATCCTTGCACATAATCCACACATTCACCGGGGGTAGATTAAGTCTTTGGGAATGTTTCACCTACAAAGAAAAAAAATTAAGCCAAAACTTAGGCCGGAATATTGTTTTTTTAAATAATTGAAGATATCTTACCTTTCCAACAATAACAATTATCTCGTCGATTTTTAATGCCCCACAAACATTAACAAATCCAGCATCAAAGTATTTAAACGAATTTAGACTCTTATATGCCTTCATTTGCTGATTCGTATAATAACTGGTGGTTAACACTAAATACGCTACAATGTCCATATTTGTCACTGGGGGAAAGTCATCAGGATTTCTACTCAAAGAATTATCGTCCAAAGCGAAGGGATCAACACCTTTTATAGGTAAAAGTTTATGTTGATACCGCTCAGCAGCTTCACTGTTTTGAGCTTGCAAATTAATAAAATATTCGCTCATTGTTCGTAATATTTAAAATATAGCACACACAATATACACAAGATATAATACGGAAGAAAAAAAACACAAATAGCACAAGAAAACTGAGAAAAACGCAGAAAAAACAACACAGAGTCAAATGGCGAATTACAATGTGTGTCATCCAGCAGCCATATTTGTCGTGACATTGACGTGACAGTGACAGATTCTTGGACTGCCCTATTAGCTTAGCATTATTAGGTTATGTACCTATACTCTGTCTGTGCCGCTTGCTGTATTTCAAACTTTAAACAGTTTAAACGCAATGGAAGAAACGAATAACCTGTTAGGTAAGTTGTATTTTAAAAGTATTTTAAACACAACTGTTTTTGAAAACATAAAACATTTTTAGCTGTCCCAATCCCAAACGGATTGATTTTTTTTTTTTTTTTATTTTTTTTTTTATTTTTTTTTTTTTTTAAGTGTGTTATTAGATTTGTATAAAGAAAACCGAGAAAAAGTGGGTACTTTCCAAATAAGAACAATTAAAATAATGTGGCAACAAATTGCTGACAAGTTGCAAAATATTTTAAACGTCAAAGTCACTCCAAGCCAGTGCGAAAACCGCTGGAGAGTTTTGGAACGGGGGTACAAAAAGTTTATTGACAATCAGTCTTCTACTGGCAGAGGAAGAAAATTTTTTCAATATGAAGAGGAAATGTCTGGTATTTTGGGTAAAAAAAAAATGTGTTTCCTGAACTTTTGCTTGAAGCGGATACTCCAGTGAATGAGCCTACGTGCTCTCAATATAATTTCATTGAAAAGGAAAATACAAATACTGTTGCAGAAACAGAAAAAGAAACTACAGTTTCTGCCATAAATAAAACTCCAAATAAAAAACTAAGGAAAAGAAGACATACACTAATAGAAAACTTCACAAATCAAAAAAAAAAAAATATTGTGATGAGAGAGTGGCAATTGAGAAAGAAAAATTTGAGCAAATAAAATTAAGAAATGAATTAATAAAAGAAAGAAATGTAATATTAAAGGAAAACAATGTAATATTAAAAGAAAAAAAATGTATTTGTCATGAAGTTTAAGTTAGTGATTGTTAGATTGTTTTCATAGTTTAAACACTATTTTGTAAGTTTGTTGTTTTATTTTTGTAGTTAAAAACTACTCGGAGTTTATTGTTAAGTTCAAATAAATTTTATTTTGTTCTCTTAGTTTATAAACAACTGTTTTTTTTATTTAATAAAAAGCTGTTTTTAGTAACTAATTCGTTTTATTTAAATATCTAAAGTTTCAACAATAATATTTCTAATATTTTCAGCATTTCTGTTTTCTTCTTCATGTATGTTATCTTCGGCGTTTCTGTCATTTGCATATTCATTTATGTCTTCAGGAAAATCACCTAAATCAATTCCATCATTTAGTGCTACGTTATGAAGAACACATGCCGCTCTAATCATATGCACTATGAATCGTATGTCCCTAATCTTAATATGATATAATTGCCTGAACTTTTGCTTTAACAATCCAAAACAATGCTCTATCTTATATCGATTTCTAGCAAGTTTTATGTTGTAATTTAGCTGTCTATTTGTTAATTGCCCTCTATCTCGAAAAGGAGTTAACACGTGTCGAGTCAATGGATATCCACTATCTGCCAATAAAAAATAATTTCCGCACTTTTGTTCCAATGTCCGATATAACCTAGAGTTTTTAAAAACTCTACTATCATGTACCGAACCAGGATATCCCACAAGAACATCAATTATTCTTCTCTGATGGTCACAAACTGCCTGCATCTAAAAAATTATTAGTAAACTAAAATTATACATACTTTTTAAATTAATAACTTACATGTATTGAATAATATCCTTTTCTATTAATGTAGGAATCACTGTCAACATCAGGCTTATCAATTTTAACGTGACATCCGTCAATTGCACCTATGACCCTTGGAAATCCATTGGCTTGAAAGTATTCCTCACTTGTTCTTTTTTCGTCATCTGTGGGCCATTTTATATTCTGAGCGGACATTTCACTTAAAGAGAATATAACTCTTCGTAAAATTCTGTATAATGAACTAATAGTGATATTGAACCTATCTGCCACATCACGAAAAGAAACTGTTTGGTGGCCCAGATACCATAATGTGATAAGAACCTAAAATTTATTAAAATATATACAAAATTTAATTAAATCACCATCTTACTTGTTCAGTAGCTGTAGTTTTTCCAAATTGCCCAGACTGTGTCTTATAAAACTGACTGTTTTCAAACATATTTACAATCCCTTGTAATGCATTACGACTTATACGGAAATGTTCAAAAAATGTAATATCATCGTAATTCGGGACCGTTTCTTCTACAAAAAAAATAACAATAATTACTAATTTAAATTGAAAAAATGTATATAAAACGTACCAAGAAAATTTGTATTTTTAGTTCGATGTGGCAATAAAATATATTCGTCGTCTGATGAAACGGACATTTCCGAATTATTTTCACTTTCAATATCACTCATGTTATCTCGTGAAAAATAAAATATAAGTGTTGAAACAAAGCAAACTTATCTAAACTTAAAACCGAAAAAAGAAAAACAAAACAAACACCTCGTAGCGCAGCAAGTGGTAGGCAACAATCAACAATAAGAAAAGATTCAAAAGCGCATGTGCTGACGAATTGTACAAGCGATGAAGCGCTGATAGTTTTGACAATCCACCGACACATTCATGTACGAATCAGAAAATTTGTTGGAACGTTTTTCTGACAGTTCCTAGGATTATCCGTGGCATTGTAGGAACGGAATTTTTTCATCGCGCATGTACGTGACGTCCATCTGATAATCAGAGTATCTGTTGGAACAAACCTATTATAATGGCGATTATTGGTGTTGTGATAATAAAGTGATTTTAATAAAATCACGGCGTTTCAAATGTTTAAGAGCCCATGATCTTAAACTATGATGAAGGATAGGTTGTTTGGGGATGCTGAGTCGTTGTTTTAGTGGACTGTAGTTTTGTTATTCGTTTCCAGTGAAATTAATGCCCTTGCTTCGATATACAACGTATATTTTTTAAGATAAGAGATACAAGTTTTTAGTTGGCTTTACAAACCGCCATTACAACGAGAACCGACTAGTGTGGGTCGCTGTTGCGCACAGGCGGCAACAGCACGTGACCGTAGTACCGCGAAATTTAAAACTAATCTTATTTTACATAAGCGCCAGCCTTGAAAGGCCTGACTTTCAAAACAAAAATGAACAATATGCTTAGAACAAGAATAACTAGATAAACAAGGATACATGCTTAAAAAGAAAAGCAACATTTACAACTAATCAACAAGAGGTAACAAACAAATTTTTCTTATGGACAATTTGGTGGTACCACTTCGGGTTTTTACTGTTACTACGCGCACAAGATTGTCCGAACCAGGATGTAATTCTATAATTTACCCAAGTCGCCACTGCATCGGGGGTAAGTTGTCTTCTCTGATGATGACTAAAGAACCCACACTTAGGGAATTGTCCTTTAGAGTAGACCATTTCTGCCTCTGCTGTAGTTGGTTCAAATAATCTCGAGACCATCTCTTCCAAAAATGTTGCATCATCATCGTCAAGTGTTTGTATCGAGAAAGTTGGATTTTGTGATCCTCAGGGACCGATCTCTCGGGAATACATTGCAAAGACTCGCCAATCAGGAAATGACCAGGAGTCAACGCCTCCAAATCATCAGCGTCTTCCGTGAGAGTTGTCAAAGGACGGGAATTAAGGATACTTTCGATTTGAGAGAGTAGAGTATAAAATTCCTCATAAGTCAAGTAAGTATTATTCATTATTCTTTTAATATGAAACTTAGTAGAACGAACAGCCCTCTCCCAAATTCCTCCCATGTGTGGAGATGCCACTGGGTTGAAGTGCCAAGTTATTTTAAATTCATTCAAAAAATTCAAAGTTGTTTCTTCCTTACAGAATTCTACATATTGTCTCAAATCTTTGTCAGCTTTAACGAAATTGGTTGCATTGTCAGAAAAAATATGAGTGCATATTCCTCGGCGGGATATGAATCTCTTCAAAGCATTAATAAATCCCTCAGCTGTCAAGTCAGTTACCAACTCCAAATGAGTTGCCTTTGAAGTAAAACATACAAACAAACAGATATAAGCTTTTATATACTTTTTATTCCTAAATTTACTGTCCTTCACTAAATAAGGACCCGCATAATCAATGCCTACAGTATGAAAAGCTCTCGAAGGAGTAACTCTCAAAGAAGGTAAGTCACCCATCAGTTGATAAGTTTGATCAGGTTTTACTCGAAAACATCTAACGCATCTTCTAATTATTCTTTTTACAGATTGACGGCCAGACAAGATCCAAAACTCATTTCTCAAACTTGAGAGTACTGTTTGTGTACCAGCATGCAACAATCTTTCATGTTCATAACAAACTACCAATTCTACTATAGGATCTTTTGAAGGTAAGATAATTGGGTGTTTCCTACCAAAATCTAAATTAGATTTATCAAGCCTACCCCTGACTCTTAATATTTCATTTGCATCTAAAAAACGTGACAAAGACAAAAGTCTACTCTTCCTATGAACCGGTTTGCCAGTCCTTAAACTATCAATTTCAGCCTTAAAATACTTGCCCTGAACTGCCTTAATTATAATTAACTTTGCGCTCTCAATTTCATCCAAAGTAAGCAAACCTACCTGTCTGCATCCTCTAGACCTTTTACAATTATATAAGAAACGAAACAAGTATCCCACCACATGAACTAATCTAAGGTACTTGGAATACTTATAAAATACATCCAACATACCCTCAGTATTTATTTTAGACAAATTT
This sequence comes from Phyllotreta striolata, assembly GCA_918026865.1. NCBI lineage: Eukaryota > Metazoa > Arthropoda > Insecta > Coleoptera > Chrysomelidae > Phyllotreta > Phyllotreta striolata. Next base: position 2,420,153 of record OU900094.1, on the reverse strand, counting down.
AGACTAACAGTAACCTTTATTTCAGGTACATATTTGCCATCTACAGAAGGAGTTACAGGCCATCTCTCACCATTTAAAAGAAACGAAGGTCCGCTCCACCATAAATCGCAATTCTTTAATCTAGAAGGATCAACACCCCTAGACACCAAATCTGCTGGATTTTCGCTAGAAGGTACGTAACGCCACTGATAATTCTTAGTTATAGTCTGTATTTGAGACACCCTATTAGCTACAAAAATTTTAAGCGTACTAGGTTCCCTTTTTATCCAAGCTAAAGTAATTGTGGAATCGCTCCAAAATACGACTCTAGTAAAATTTAAACTCAAAGACTCCAATACTCTGTTACCCAATTGAGCAGCCAGAACAGCTGCCATGAGCTCCAACCGAGGCAAAGTAATAACCCTTAAAGGTGCCACTCGGGACTTGGAGCAGGCCAATCGACTCAATTGGTTTCCATCTCCATCTCTGGTCACTACATAAATAGCGGCTCCATACGCGCTCATGGAAGCATCACTAAAGCAGTGCAACTCTGCTACAATATAATTAGCCAAAACCACACAACGCGGTATCTTTATTTCATTTATTTCCGTAACGTTACCATAAAACTGAGAAAAACGCAGTGCCATATCTTCAGGCAAGTCATCATCCCAATCCAACTTTAGCATCCACAGCCTCTGCAACAACATCTTTGAAACTATAGAAACTGGACTAATTAATCCCAAGGGATCAAATATCTGAGAAATGAGGGATAAAACCGCCCTCTTAGTAAGCCTTTTAATAGCAACTCTCGTTGCTGAATAAGTTAATAAATCTTCACTTGATGACCAAAAAATTCCCAACGTCTTTGAACTATCAGAACTCTTAATCATAAACTTAGTAAAACTACTATCTACATTTAAATTGTTAAAAATCTCTGACCTATTCGAGGTCCATTGTCTAAGAGGGAATTTAGCTGAATTAAGAATATTTATCACACCGTTAACCAAAAAAATTGCCTCCTCCATACTATCCGCACCTGAAATCAGATCATCCATGTAAAAGTCATTGGATATTATACTACTAGCTTTCGAATTATTACTCATGTTTTCTATTGCTAATTGTTTTAAACACCTAGTAGCCAGAAAAGAGCTAGGCCCCAATCCATATGTCACAGTTCTCAATTCGTAATCTTTTAAAACCTCATTCTCCAAACCGCGCCATAAAATATGTTGGTATTTACAATCACGTGGATCTACACAAATTTGCCGGTACATTTTCTCAATATCGGCAGTGAACGCTATCTGGTGTCTTCGGAATCTCAACAGAATATTAAAAATGTCGTCCTGTATTACCGGACCAACCATCAACACGTCATTCAATGATAATCCATTCTCAGATTTACAAGAACCGTCGAATACTACTCTTACCTTTGTAGTTAATGAAGTAGATTTCAACACACAATGATGTGGCAAATAAAATGCACCTGTACAGTTATTCTCAATCATATGACCCAATTCCAAATATTCATTGATAAATGCAAAATATTCCGACTTCAAATACTCATTCTGATTCAGTCTTTTCTCCAAGCTATTGAATCTTTTACTAGCAATATCTCTAGAACTACCCAAAAATGCCTGATTGCCCCTAAAAGGCAAACTAACTACAAATCTACCGTCTTCTTGCCGGTAAAAATTTTTTACAAAATGCCTTTCGCATTCCTCCTCTTCTTTTGAGAGAAACTTATTACCCTCACTAATAACCTCCTCTAACTTCCAAAAGTTTTCTAACTGTTCTTGAACATCTATTTTACTCAAATTGCACACAGAAATATTTGACTGGATATCCAACCTGCCAGATATTATCCACCCTAAACAAGACTCTTGCAATATTGGGAGATTTTTTCCTAATTTAATTTGGTTCTTTAATAAAAGATCATAAAATACATTGCAACCCAATAGCAAATCTACCTTAGATGAGATATAAAAAGTTTCATCAGCCAACATTAAATTACTAGGTATTTTTAAATTATTTGTTGGGATGTCAAACTGAGGAATATTTCCAGTTATTTTGTCCATAATTAAAAATGGTAAAGTTACTTCGTAAGAAGTATGTTTAGACCTTATCCTAGCATGTATCAACTTATCAACTTTTGCCGAACCACTTTCGTTAATACCTACCACCGGAATCGAAACCTTTTTATAACGCAACCCCAATCGCTGAGCCATCTCATCAGTGCAGAAACAGCTTTGACTACCTGAATCAAGCAGGGCTCTACATAAAATAGGATTATTTTTACTATCAAATACGTACAACAAGGCAGTTGACAACAGCACGGTGGAACAACTAGCTAGATTACTTAAAGAACTTAAATTAATTTCTGCGTTATTGCCTACGCTATTTTCCTCATTGAGTTCGCCAACTGATTCATGAGATATATTTAAATTAGATTTACTTTGTACCTTATTATCAAAATGTAATAATTTGTTATGTTTTTTCTTACAGATTTTGCAGGGATAACCTCTACATTCAACGGCAGTATGACCCTTTCGCAAGCAATTTATACACGCTTTAAGCTGTCGCATATTATTAAGCCTGGCATTTTTATCAAGCTTCAAAAATTCTGAACAATTGTAAATCAAATGGTCTAACTTATTACAAAATAAACATTCACTGCGCTTTACAGAACTTGCAAAATTATTCAGCAGTTTCACCTTAGGGTTTACATTCATATTTTTATTAATGCTGCATCGTTCCTTCAAAAATTCTACAAAGATTTCAATAGTAGGCGCTTTAATTTTATGTATTTTTGTTTCCCACTCCTTCCTAGTATACTTATCCAATTTCTCTTCCAATAAAAACAATAAGATTCTATCCCAAGTCTCAACTGGCTCTTTCAATTGCTTCAATGCACGATAATTTATTTGAAACACATCCAAAAAATTTCTTAATTCTAGAAAATTTTCTTTATACATTTTGGGCAAATCAACAATATTTTTTAAATGATTTTTTATCAGAGACTTTGTATCATCATACCTTTCTTGAAGCATTTTCCAAGCTATTTCATAATTTTGATCAGTACTCTCTAATTCGCTTATTAGTTTAGCAGCATCACCTTTTAGCGCAGACTGTAAGTAAAAAAACTTTTCGGTAATTGATAATTTTTTGTCTTCGTGAATAAGTGCTTTAAATCTATCAAAAAATGAAGACCAACAATTCTCCTCTCCTGCAAAGTTGGGAAGGGAAATTTTAGGCAATCTTACATTTGGGGCCGAAGCTGGGGACATTCCATCTGTATTATTATTATTTGATGAACCCTCAACCAAAATCAGACCCTCAGGCATCATTAGTTCCTTTGAACGATGCATTAATGCATAATATTTATTCTCAAACTCCTCACGAATAGCAGAATGATTATCTAATGTTGGCTGAGTGTCATCCGACAATTCTTCGATATTTGCCTGAATACCTTCGAACTCACCTAAAAGCAAGCAAAACCTGTCAAACCGATCCCTCAACTCATTTTTTCTTGAAGAATCTCTTAAAATTTCTTTCACAAAGTTTTCATAACGAGTTATCGATGCCTTGAGAGTTCCTCTCTTTTTATATAATATTTTCAAATGTTCCTCGCTCATTTTGTTTATATGTGTTTGCTTGGTTATATATGCTATATATTACACTTTATACGTGCCTACAACTACATATGTACTAAAATGTACCCAAGTTTCATCTATTTCTTGAACTAAAACTTTATAACCCTACTTTTATACTCTCTTTTCTCTCGAATCGAAAAAATACGGATTGGAAAAAACAAAGAACAAGGACTCACGTTACTCGCATGACCAGCTTGATCATAATACACTGGATACTTGTATTACTTGTTGATTTTTCCTCAGCCTCATCCAATGGTTGTAGAAAAAGATGGCGGCGCCGAATCCCGACTGCGGACACTCCTTTTCTTCAAATCCGTCTCGAATTGACCAATGTTTGGGGATGCTGAGTCGTTGTTTTAGTGGACTGTAGCTTTGTTATTCGTCTCCAGTGAAATTAATGCCCTTGCTTCGATATACAACGTATATTTTTTAAGATAAGAGATACAAGTTTTTAGTTGGCTTTACAAACCGCCATTACAACGAGAACCGACTAGTGTGGGTCGCTGTTGCGCACAGGCGGCAACAGCACGTGACCGTAGTACCGCGAAATTTAAAACTAATCTTATTTTACATAGGTGGTTCAGAATGAATTGATTTAAGAGGTTTGTTTTCTAAACTACATACTGGTGGTTCATTTTCAAATTCATAAATTGATTGTTCATTATGTAAATTACAATTAAATGTAGGTTGATCAGAATTGGTTCCGTTGAATTCGCTTTTTAAAATGTGATTTTGAGATTGCAAATCTGTGTCAGTAAATTCAATACTTTCATCAATATTTTGAAAAACAGATTTGCTACATGAAACATTATTTTCAGTGCCCTCATTACAAGAAGAGTTCGATTTCTTACCAGTACTGCAATTGATTAATTTTATAGTGGAAGCAATTCGCAGTTGACGTTGTCGTTTTCCAACAGAATTCTTCAACTTAAATTTAATTCTCTTTTCTGGCTCCATCCGATTTCTTTAACCGTTCAGGTGCGTGCTTCAGCCAAATTTTGATTGCTTGTTCGATGTCTCTGTCTGATCTTTGTGAATTTGACAATTTTACAGAGTCTGTAAAAACAATTAACAAAAATGACCTGTTAAAACTAATTATGTGAATGATATACACTGCATTTCTATAACGTCCCCCCCTTTTTATTTTTTGAACGGATCAACTTAGAAAATTGAAATTTAGGATAACAAAACTAATGCATGATTACTATATTTTGGAGTAAAATTGACAAATGAAAATTTCAAGATGGCGACTGGGCGCCATATTGTAAAATAAATTTAAATGGAAAGGGGGGTCTGTGACACATCATTTTGAAGCTCCTGACAAATACTGTACAACCCTGGAATAAAAAGTCAATATCTGCAGCCATTTCAAAATGGCGGAACATTTAATAATTACCTAAATACAAACAAATTAATATCAATGTTTCTAGAAATATTTGTTTTTCTATGGCAAATAGCATTCCCAGCAAACCGATAAGGTTTGAAAGGTTATTTTTGGGTAAAAAAATTCAAAAAAATTTAAGTATGTTCGACAACGAACATTAATTGTTTAGTCAAAATATTTTCATTTAGTTTTTGGTTTTCCTAGTGTTCAAAATATTCTCTTTAGTTTTAGATTTTCCTAGTTTAAAGTGTTTAAAGTAACCTACCTAACTAACCCTACCTACCCTCGGCCACCCCAACCTACCCCCTCCTACCCTAATGTACCCCTTTTTACTCTGCACTACACCTACTTACCCCCTTCTACCCTATCATCAGCTACCCATTCTACTTTCCACTACTCCTCCCTAAATTATTTTATTAAACCTTCTTCAATAGTTGTACACCTATTCGTTATTTAGCCCAATATTTTGTTATTATTATATTGTTTAATTGAGCAATTATTAAATTACTGAGCGTCTTTTATTTTAATCGATCATTTATTTTTCATCATGCATTAATTTGGATAAATTATTTGGAAACTAACTTTAATAATTAATAAAATATAGGTATAAAAAATAAACGTTCATCTATAATCGACATGTAATTTATGTCTTATAATACTGCCTCCTTTTAAGTTTTAATATTTTAATGGAAAATATACTTTTTTTACAGTGTAAACCGAGCATAGCTATTAATGTGCACATATAATAAAAGTACAACCTATGAAACATGGCAACGCTGCCTACATTTGAATTGAATTCTAAGGTAAAAATGAACTGTTTAAAAAAAACACTCTATCATTATCAAAATTTAAAGTTACTCACCCCATTATTCGATATTCCATACATCTATAAATTTATATAAATATTTTTTTATAGACAGACGTCTCATACACTGACGCCACAATCACGTTGTTATAATGACGTCAATTAACATTAATAAAAATGTCGTCTTAAGGACGTACCATTTTCGTCAAATGAAGTCGGCGACTAAAAATTACTTTAAATAGACGTCTTAAGGACGTATGTGTCCTACTAGGGAATTAACTAAATAACTTTTGCCAGTCAAATGGTGTTTTTAATTCCCTTATTTAAACATTCTCAAACAAATTCAACCCATTTTTAATAGCTTTATATTCTTTTAGGCAGTAGAATTTGTGGGTTTCATTTAAAAAATTGACAGTTGGCGGTAAAAACTGTACGTGAGCGCTTTTGACTAAAGACTAAAAATAGTGCAGCGTTTTCATCGGACCTCTCTCTTTGATAGGTACGTTACTATCTCATTGCTGGGATAGGGAGTGAACAGTATACAGATTGTTAGCTTTAGTGCGGAGCAAAAATTGAGAGGGACAGTGTAATGGAGCATATAGGCATGTCTGAGAAAGAGAGAATATTAGAAGAAGTCACTCCCGACGTAGCGACTGGAAGGGAGGCTCGACCGATACGCGATCGAAGCCAGCGATTTTTAATTATGTTTTTGTTTCGCTAATGAATTTCGTATTGGCTATCCCGTAGCTAGATTAATCCGCGTTAGATCTAACACTCTGTATATATTTATATGTATATGGAAATAACCATATACAGGGTGGCCCTCTAAGAATGGCTCTCGGCCATATCTCGCAAAGTAATTGTCGTAGAGACTTGTTGTAAAAAATCTTATGACTAAATCGACCAAAAGAAAATGCTGGAAATAATTTTTAGGTCTCTAAAATGGCCGCTAGGGGGAGTATCCGCCATCTTGATTTTTAAAAGTCATTTTTTTCAAAATTTTCCTAATTAAATGTAGCAAAAATGTGATTTATTTTGGTAGTTAAGATATTTTCGAACTTTTAAACGGCTGAACCGATTTTCAAAAAAATGAAATTGTTGAAAAGGGCTTTCTTTGGTCTATAATTTACACTGTATAAGACATTATTTTAATTGCTTTCTTGGCCGCAAGATGGCGTTTTTCGACATTACTTCAAAAAACACCGATTTTCTCAAAAAAAATAAAAGCAACGATATAACTTTTTCTTTAAAGAAAAATAGTCAAATAATTGCCAAACAATCCTGTGAAAACCGCATCTCGATATCCCCTTCCTAACCTAAAATATATCTAAAAAAAGAAAAAAATCAAGAACATGGGTAATTTTTGGTGCACTACCAATATAAAAGCCTCTAATTAGCGTTGTTCCATCCACAAAAATAATCAATTTATTAATGTTCTTCAAGTATGATATTTAGAAACACCAAGTTCGAGTTTCCAGACGAACATCTTCCAATAACCCAGGACATTCGTTACGAGGAACATTTAGATATGTTTGTCCGTTCAGTCACCCAATAATATACCAGGGAACAACAACTGTCACCTAGTATACCACACCACACGTTGATACCAACGTCCTTAATTATTCTGGACCTACTGCGTCCAGTTGTTTGGTTTATTTATTTTCCACGGCATGGAATAATAGGGCGGGAAACGTCAGCTACTGTAAAGGTAAAGGGAAAACATCTCTTTAATCCCAAATCAACTTTTATCAATTTCTTTCCATAAGTTGAAATGGAATGTCCAGAGGCCGATGTGAGAACTATATCATCTTTCTTTGCTTCCTTAAATAGTTTAAACGGCAAGCAACTGATATCTGCTCCGGAATCGCAAAGGTATTCCAATTTATTAGTTCTATCGTAAATAAATAGCCTTTTTGAGACGTTTTCACCTAAATTAGAAACTGTTGAAAAACTTACTCGTTTTTTGAACTCTGCTGGCCGTTAAAATATTTATGCATGAGGCATGAAGGCGCAGCGCATTTTTTAGCTTCTTCCCCAAATTTGTAATGATAAGTACACAGTGGTTTATTGCTTTTACGCTTGTCGAAACTATTTCTACTTTTTGATCTAGCTCTACAAGAACTGCACTGCGTATTATCGCGACTTTTATGTGAATTTTCGTTTTTAATTGCATTTATTTCTGATTCGAGAGCTTTTTGTTTTTCGAAAACCTTTTCAAAATTTTTTGAAATGTTTCGGAAAGATTAGTTAAATTTTTATTAAAGGACGAAATCCCTTCAGTCGTATTATCGATACCGTATATGCTACTGGTTTGGGCACTTTCCCAGACGCTATCTGCCAAATCTAAAATTTCTTTTTTGTCAATTTTTCCCGAAGCCGTTATTGCTATAACCACATACTTTGGAAGACGTCTTTTCCAAAGCCTCAAAAGGAAATATTGGTTGATTATTTGGTTATCACCAGCTAAACGTTCTAATTCTCGGTAGAAAGCGGAAGGCTTTCTATCGGCAATTGCTGAATTTGAAATTAATTTTTCGAGCCGCTTTTCGTTGCTTAAGCTAAGTCTTTCTATAATAGTTCTCTTGAGAGTTTCGTACATATTAATTATCGGTGGATCATACGCGATGTCGGTTACATTGCTAAATATTTCGATCGGAAGGTTTGACAAAACTAAATGAAATTTGTTTTTGTCAGATGTTATCCTATTAATAACGAATTGACTTTCCGCCTGAAGAAACCATAAATCCGGGTTTGCAATGTGAAAAGGAGTCAATCTAATTTGTTTAATATCGTCGATGCTACCGTTTTCTGCGTTTTCAATCATGTTTGAAAAAATTTTTAACTAATCCGTCAATCAAAAGCGTCAATAATGATATAACAGAAAAATTGCTTACTGTAGTTGATGGGATATGCAGACCTCAGGTGCGCTCACTCACGACGATTCTCGACTGGATCGGGCATAGCGGACACTCTCATCACTGGATCGTTTCTACTGACGAACTCTAGAACTGCTAACAATCTTAAAATTTTTGGAAAATCTTTGGGAATTGACTGTCGGGGTCACCAATAAATGTGGGGGTGTTTGGCTAGCCCCCCACTTAATATTAGTTAAATGATAAAACTGGGAAAAACCCAACGTCGACGTCTCGATGTAAAATGTATATTTGGAATCAATGAAGTGAATGAATATAACAAATGTTCCTATATACAGTGCTTTCGAAAAGTAAGGAATAAATTCATTATTTCTGAAATTAAGAGTTTTTCGAAAAAATCCTCTGACACGTCGATTTTGTTTTAAACAAATGCACTTTTTGATATACGATCCAAATTTGTGACGTAATCTTTATTCGAGATATGACGTCATCGACAATTTTTTTAAATGAAAACCCCCAATTTGAACCATGCCATTTGTAAGAGCATATCATTCTACGTACATATCACTAACAATTACGGTTCCTGACAGTTGCCTTAAGCGACCAAAAATGTTTATTATTACTATCAGATTAAAACTTGACATCGTACTTTTTTTAATTTTTTATTATTTCTAATCGCTTTCTTAACTTTCGTTTGGCAAAAGTAGCGTATTTGAACTGTTAATTGAGTAGTGAATTTGTTATTTTATAAAAAATGGTGAAATTAACAGAACGAGAACGAATTGAAATTCTTTGCATGATCGGATTTGGAGACAGGATGCGCACTCAACAAGAAGTAGTTGCATTGTTCAATGAAACTCATCCTGCTCGGCCTATTACCCAAAGCACGGTAAGCAAGATTGAGTCTAAATATCGTAACTTTGGTCATGTTCGTGATTTTCCTAAATCTGGTCGACCCTCAAAATCAGACGAAAGTCAACTTAACGTTTTGTTAGCAATAGAAGACAATCCTCACTCAACGCTTAACCAAGTGGATTCTGATTTCAATATGGCTATTTCCACAGCGCACAAAATTGCGAAGAAAGCAAAATATCATCCTTACAAGGTATGCCTTATTCATGAACTATCTGAAGACGACTTTGATCGGCGAATTCAATTCTACGAGCAAATGCAAGAGCTATACACGAATAATAATAATTTCGTAAAAAACATAATTTTTTCTGACGAGGCTACGTTTGTTTTGAATGGCCATGTCAACAGGAAAAACTGCCCTTATTGGGCTACCGAGAATCCTCGATAGATGATGGAGTATCGCACTCAACATCCTCAAAAAATAAATGTCTGGTGCGGCATAGTCGACGGAAGAATTCTAGGTCCCTATTTTTTTGACGATAACCTAACTGGCGCAAGATATTTGGAATTTCTTCGAGGCGACCTTATTCCGGAATTATTACATTTTTATCCAAATGAGGAACGAGATCTTCCGAGAAATGACATTTACTTTCAACAAGATGGTGCACCTCCACATTATGCAGCACCTGTACGTGCTTATTTAGATGAGGTGTTCCCGAATCGTTGGATAGAAAGAAGAGGGCCGATTGAGTGGCCAGCCAGATCACCATGTTTGACACCCCTCGATTATTTTTTTGTGGGGGTACTCAAAAAGTAAAGTGTACGTTACTAGACCGGCGAATTTGGAAGAATTGCAGGCAAGAATCCCTCAGGACATACATCGTACACCTCCTGAAGTTATTGAAAATGTTTAACAAGAGTTCATTAATCGTCTTGGTTACTGTCAGGTAGCCAACGGTGCGTGCACAATTTGAACATTTAATTTAACCATTACTATTAAATTTGGTAAAACTTAAAATAATGTTTTATCAAAAAGTGCATTTGTTTAAAACAAAATCGACGTGTCAGAGGATTTTTTCGAAAAACTCTTAATTTCAGAAATAATGAATTTATTCCTTACTTTTCGAAAGCACTGTATATATATCTCCTATATAAAATTATTCCTATATAAAATCTCCTGGAAACATTATTGTGGAGACCGTCTCCGGGGATCCATAAACAGACGCTTAGCTGCGTGTATTGGGTGATCCGCCATTGCTGTCCTGTAGCTGTGAATCACCCGCGCCTAAGGCCAACGACAACCGATGACGTCCAAGCTTCTTCTAGCAATATTCCTGCCATATCAAAATTGCCGCTTGATGGCCGACAGGATTAGTCGTGACAGACTAAATCAAAATTTATAAAGAAGCACCACATGAAGTTTTTCAATTACAAAATGGCGTCGCCATGCTGTTAAAAATATTAATTTAAATTTTGATTTACTGGTTAAAAGAAATAGTTACATTATGAATAATATGCACATACCCATATAATATAGATTTGAATGATTAGATTTATTTAAATATATGAATATTATCAAAACTTACATTAAGTATATCACAGATGGAAAAGTTCGAGGTGAGAAAGGGACATTGAAATAGCGAATTTGCGCAGAAAAATGATTTTACACAGTGGTGTATCTTTATAACAATATTCGCTAAACGCTCGGAAAGGGGGCTGCGCCTCATTTCAACCCCCCTTTCTTACGGTGGCGGCTTCGCTGCAAGACAGTTTCCTAGCCAGAAGGGACATTGAAATAGCGAATTTGCGCCGAAAAATAATTCTACACAGTGGTGTATCTTTATAACAATACTCGCTAAACGCTCGGAAAGGGGGCTATGCCCCCTTTCAACCCCCCCGCGGCACAAAGCCAAGGCCTACCGGCCTTGCCTTTTGTACCGCGGTTTTGGACACTGACCCGATTAGTAAAAACCCAGTGCAATGCCTATTATCTCCTTGAACTGAGACATATTCTGAGACATTTTAACTATGTAAATCAAATTAGCGTTTTTAAACTTTGCAACTCTCAAAAACAAATAACCAAACAAAAAAAATATATAAATGGAACGTAATAAATAAAACAACAATTTTATTTGGAATCTAATATGTTTAATGCCCCTCCATTTGAATTAATTATTTTTATATTAATGTGCTGAGTAATATTTCTTCGGGCCGGCTCAACGCGGCCCTCCCTAACGCCTTCCCGTCCCGACGACTGACGTTGCCGCTGACGTTGCCGGCCCCCTCCTCTACGTCCATTTGGTTGGGCCGGACTGAGCCTTTCCTCCTCCATTTCAACTGCTTTAAAAGAAAGATAAATATTAATTCTAAAGATCTAACCGGAATTAACTAATTTAATGAACAACAAAAGAGTACAATAATCAAAAATTAATTCCATAAAATGACTAAATAATCTAAATATACGTACAGCTAGGCGCGGGGGACGCTGGCTGAGGTAAACTTTTATTTAACTCCTCCATATTCAGATGGTCGTTTTTTCTTTCTATAAAGAGTAAGTTGTATATAGTAAATATCTAAATTTATGTATATAGATATAATATAGATTTGTGACAATTTAAAAACGTACAATTGATATCTTACAAACGAAAGATGATATTTATCTAAAAAAAAGTATCTACGGATACTCATCATTAAAAATACCTAAGGTTTTTTATTGGCTTTTAGAGCTTTTTAACATTATAACCCAAATCTGCTTTGTTGGTTTTAAGATAAAATTGTTAGATATTATAATTTGGTGATTTTTGTTGGGGTAGGTGGGACCTAGGGGGTTGATGGGGGAGAGTTCTCTTTTAGTTCATTTTAGTTTCCCTTCATATCTTAGAAATGGTTTTAGGCATTTTTTGATATCATGTTTCGTTTGTGATAGATATAGCCTTTGTAAGTTTTTAAATTTTCACTCTGTGTCTATGTGTTTATATTTAGTTAAAACTAAAATGCTAATTCTGTTATAGTTTTTAAATATTATTTCTATGATAATTAAAATTTTACACGAGAATCGCCATCTTGAAAACAATTGTGACGTGTAAGTAGTACTTTATTGCAAAATTTCTTTAAATTATTAAATGGAATAAAACTGATTATTATATAATAAACCATAGTACATAATGATTGCAATAGTTATAGATATAGAAAGAAATATAAATACAATAAGAAAATATCTAGTCTTAATCGATTCAATTAAAGTATATTAAATGACGCGCACGGATTGACCGGAACATTTTCTTAATTTTTTTAAAATCTTTTAATGGCCTTGGGCAAATTATATATATTCAGTGTCATTAACACCGCATAAAGTATTCGCAAACAACAAAAGTATCATTAACAAGTTAATAGTAATCAATTAAATCGAATTTATACTTAGACCAAGAAAATTCGGACTTACCCATTTTGAATTTAAAATGAAAAGGCGGAAGTAGGCGGAATTAGTCAAAACTAAAATTGTAGAGGCGCTGAAGTAACATTGATGCCATATTTATTATCTACATGAACGACGAATATTTTTTAAAAATGAATTAAAGTTACCGAATGCTATAAAATTTGTATTATTTAAGTAGTTTACATAAATATTTATATATCGAAATAACTGATTTAAGTGCAATCATCAAATAAACTTAAAATTTAGTTTGATTCAGTTTTGGCAACGTTGTAATTGGACATTTCATTTTAGAAAAGATTTTAAAATGACAGGCTAAAATGTCAAACTTCAACTATTAGTTTCGTATTGTATGAAGTTGGCCGATTAGCCCTGGCAGCTGAGACCAAAAACCTATGAATAAGAAGAAGTATTTTATGAAACTGTTTATTTTGTTTGTATTAAAATTTGATTTTTATTAAGAATTGAAAGTTATTCAAATTAATCTCATGGGAAAATAATAAATATACGTAAAATTTAAAAGAAAATTCCATGATCTTTCTTTATGAGCGATGAAAACGATAAACTTGGATGTATAAATACCAGAAGACGATCGAAATTCTATTCAATTTGTTTTATAGGTTTATCAAGTGTTTTTGATCAAGATTTTCTGAATATATATCTGTCCAGAATAACTACGAGGACTAAATACAATTCAAACTTTTTAATGGTAACAAAACCGGTATTTGGAAATTCGAAGGTGCAGACAATGTAGAAACAAAACGAATGTTTGGTATTAGCAATCACCCTTTGATGCAGCAATTATTATGGCTATTGTTTTTTTTTTCTAATCAGAATTTTAACATTTTTTCGAAAATCTCTCGGTTTTCGATGACGATAAGCTGAAGCTGATTTATTAGGATTTCATGATGTATAATGGTTGTATTTCAAAACAAAAGTTGCCTTTAAGAAAATTTTTCCGATTACCTCCGTATTTCGAAGAAACATGAGTATAATCCGGAATTTGATGTAATAGGATAGGTACTACATTTTTCAATACGTTGTATTATTTATTAATTAATTAAAAGCCTTTGTTTATCAACATACTTAGATTTTGTATTGATATTTCTTAGATAGCTCTTGAGATGACTTATGTACGATGATTACAAGTAAACTGTTTAAAAGGTAAATAATACACATTCATATTTAAATATAAATTTAATATAATTTAATATCAACTTACAAAATGATATTGCCAATTAAAAATAGCAAAATTTAAAACTGGATAATAGCGTATTATAGCATTCGATGGAATGCCTAGATGATAGAATTTCATCTAATTAATTGTACAAAGTAATTATGACGAAAAACCAAATGTACCATATTTGTAACTTAAATTGAACTTAATATATAATATATATATATACTTATTATGATATAACATACTTACTTTAGCTAAAAAATAAAATTTATTAAAAAACACCACTTCCATGGCCGGCCCAGGAGGCAATAATTTCAATTCTCTAAAAAAATGAAATTATAGAAAAAATAAAAATATATAAGAGAAAAGAAATTATCCGTGGTGTTTGTGGCCTCGTTATTGGATTCCCCATCAGTAAATCCGTCAATATTTTAACATAAATAAAATAAATACAGATAACTGACAGGCCTACCTTAACTTATAAAACGATCGGTATACTACTATCTGTTATTGTAATTACAGCAAGTAGGTATTTTTAATTATGTGGCATTATATAGGGTTCGTGTAGTAGTTGGCCAATGTGGCAAGCAACTTTTAGAACATAAGCCTTTTACCTCTTTTGCAAAATTGTACCACAGATCTAAGTAGATATCTACCAGAATCGTCAAAGTTTTTATGTAAATTATAATTGCTGAACAAATGTTCTCGCAATTATTATAATTGTCTAGTCTGTACTTGATTGTTTTTCGATTATAGAAAACTAATCGATAAGTTCTTTAAATACGATATTCTTTGCGTGCGCTGTATCATTTAAAATGTTTGAATTCGCAATAAACACACGCATATCGTTTGGGGATCTTACTCTACTAAGAGCAACATATAATTGACCATGAGTAAAACAAGGAGTTCGTAAGTCGATTCCAACTGTACACAAAGTCTGTCCTTGAGCTTTATGTATAGACATACCATAAGCCAGTTGCAATGGAAACTGACGTCTATTCATTTGAATTTTCAAGTTTTTGTTAATTTCAAATTTAAAAATAATTCTCGGTATGGCATAATGAACGTTATTTGGATCATTAGGTCGCCTAACCGTAACTAGTCTTTTAGTGATTGATATAATTACCAATTTTGTTCCGTTGACAAGACGATCACTGAAGTTGAGGTTTCTCGTAAGTAGACAAAGCGCTCCAACTTTTAACTGTAACATGTGATCCGGTACGCCGGATTCTGTCGCTTGGTGCATCATCTCGTCGGTTATTGTTCCGACCAGAGAATTTTTCTCTTTATCATCCAAATAATCGGCGCTATACAACGTTACGACGTCACCTTGTAACCTTTTCAATACAGCGGCATTGACTTGGCGTACATTTTGGTTCAACGTCGATAAAATTGCACGTGTTGCACAAGCTTCGGAATTTTCTATAAGATCTGTTGGAAAAACAAAATCTAATAAATCATTTAAATTCGTTACGAATTTAATTTCTTTCAAAAGCGGAATGATAAACCGATGACACTGCATATCTACGTCGTATACAGGCACCTCGGGAATCAAACCATCGCCAACTTTTAATAAAAATGACGAAAATTCTGGATTATCTTTTACCCTACGAGGTGTATTCAATTTAAATATCTTTATAGATGGCCAAATGAAGGATCGTTTCATCGAAACCGCTAAAACGACATTCGATGTAAGGGCATTCTTCACGATCGGTGCAATTTGTCTAAAATCACCTGAAAAAATAACAATTTTGCCAGCAAACGGCAAATGATTTTTCATCAAATCTTTCAAAGATCTGTCAATCATTTCGATGTAATACCTACTGGACATCGGCGCTTCGTCGTAGATAATTACTTTCGAATATTTTATTAATTCGGCTCGTTGACAATGTGTCGTCAAGTGCCAATATTCTGCGTTACATTCGTTTATGTTAAGCGGCAATTTAAACATCGAATGTGCCGTTATACCACCGGGTAGATTTAATGCGGCTATACCAGATGAAGCGACACACAAAACTACGTCGCCTTTCGATCTGACATAAGCCGCAATAACTTCCAGTAACTTACTTTTGCCATATCCGCCGGGTGCATCGATAAATATCACCTTGTTATCTGTTTGTTGTATTGTCTTCCCTGGAAGATTGCTACCTAACAAACTATCAACGTAATTAAAAATAATTAATTGATCTTTCGACAACAATGGCAACCATTGATTTACGAAAGTTTGCAAATCGCTTACGTTATAATCCGTCAATTCTCGAATCAATTCAGACGTATCGTCGCGAGCTGGTGGAAGTCCGGCTTCTTTTAAATTGGAACCGTGACGTCTCAAAGCTCTGTCTATTTGTCGCAAACCGATTCTTAACGCCTTATCTTCGTTATTAGGATATTGATCGAGTAAATCGAAACAAATAATCCTATTGAGGTCGTCCCACAATGCTCTGGCCGGTGCACCGATGTTGCACAAAAGTGCAAAAAACGATCTCAGCCGAAAACCAAACATAAATTGTGAAGCCTCACGAATGGCCTCTTTATATTCGTCGTCATCGTTTACTAAACCCACATGTCTAGCCGCCTGTTGGAACGTATCGCAATCGTTACCGCCCAACTTCAACAAATCCGCATAACCTGAAGCTGGAAAATTGGCCAATAACATTCTTAAATAATATTGCTCACCTCGATTGGGCGAAACCCAATGTATTCTACCAACAACTCTACCACGTTGTCGTTTAGTTAGGAAATGTTTACCGTCGGCAAACGAATAAATTTGTGCCGTTTTGGTACTAGGACGTTTACAGTAAACCATATACTTTTCGTAGAATTCGATATAATTCAAGTCCTTCAATTCCTCCAATTGATCGACGGGTCGAGCAAAGTATAAAAGTAATTTGGAGGTAGAAGTTTGAATGGCGTTCTCCTCAAAGCCTTGTCTAAAACATACATTATGGCAATTATTTAAATGAACTGGTAATGTATAAACTACTGGATCAATTCCTGTAGTATTAAATTCCAATATACGCCATGCAGCATCAGTTGCACCGATGTAGCGTTTAGTGACGTATTCCTCTACTTCATTATGTTGGTCTGGTTCCACCGACATTCGTCTCAATTGTTCGCCTTTCGTCAAATACTTAAAAAGATAATGAATGACAGTACGTGCAGAACATTTATCAAAATTGATGTGACAATTATATTTTAATAACAACGCTGGGTTGTAGGAAACTACCCAGGTGTCATCAATTTCGATGTCACCATTACCAAACCGAACGGTCGCTTTGTTCCTGTCGCTACGTTTGTAATTGTAGAAGCCATGATTGTCTACATACGTGTTTTCGACCGGTTTTTTCGGAAAGTATTTCGTACATTTCCTCAATTCCTTATCGAAACAAGGTGGAAATTTATTACTTCCTGGACGTCGTTCTCGTGCACAGTAGGGTCCATGGATCATGTGCCTCAGAACCAAACGTCTTAATTCACCGTCAGCTTCATCCTCGGCGGGAATATCTGCCCTGATGAAACGATCTACATCTGTCGTTTGAACGGGACCATTTTTAACCTTAAAAACAATATGAGCGTGGGGAAGACCACGCATTTGAAATTCTATTACGTATATAATATATACTAATTCACCGAACCAACGTCCACTTCGCAAATCTCTCATTAATTCGTCAAAATATAATTTAAATACGCGATTAACGACTTGAGGTTCGCCCATTGAACACGATTTATGAGTGGACGCTTTTATTTCCGGCCATTGGCCATTGGCCGTAAAAGTTAAGAAATAATCAGGAATACCTAATCTTTCAACCAACGTCATCGCGTTCATGTACTTTATCTTCATATATCTAGGTCCACCTGTGAATGAACAAGGCAAATATATTCTACCTGCTACGAAACCTTCACCTCGAATTGTTTCGTCATCTTGTGCGTTTTGACGCACTTCTTGGCGTTGCTTATTCAATTCATTGGCGTCAATCACCTCGGCCGCAGTAGCCATGCGCATCGCAGCCGTTGTTGGGTTCTGTTGACACCTAGAAATGTAATTCAAACGTTCCTCTTCAATTCTACAGTACATATCAACCAACCAAGTCTCAGATAATTTATTGAAGGCAGTAAACCTTTCCTGAGACAGTAGAAGGCACCTTATGTATTTAAGTTGACTTAGTTTACCACCTTGGTTGTCCTTCATGTTGATTGTCCAACCTAATTCACCTCTCGGATACAGCAGAGGATACTGGAAGGGTTCCATTATGGGATGAAACACGTTTAGTTGTCTTTTACCTTCTCCATTTTTCCATATACATATCTGTCTCGGATCGTTGGGTTCGTCTATTAGACTAATTACAGCCGCCACCTCAGTCGACTGTGGTTGTTCACCCAATATCGGACCAGCTCGACGTCTCGTTGTACATTCGAAAACCAAATGAGCCTTTTCACTGGGCTCCAAAGCGAGGCGTCTAAAATCTTTAATAAAAGGATTAACTCTTTCTAAAAAGCAAGTAATTTCCTTAAGTATGCTATTTTTTAAATAATTAAATTTAGCAGCTTCTAACCGCCTAGCATCACCGTCATCTATATACATACTGCTATGATTCGGATAAGACGTACTTTTCATATTCAAGTCGTGTACCTTATGATAGGTTCGACCTTGAATTTTGAGGAATCCCAAACCTTTCGGACTTTTCCACTTCGTAACCATTGCGCAGAATGCAAACAAATCGTTGTAATGGCGCGGGTGGCTCAAAAATGACAAGTTTTTATAAAAATTTGCGTCCAAGGGCTCGAACTGTCTGACGTTGTATCGATTCTGTCCGCAGCACCATTGTGTTCTCTCTTTTTCTTCATCAAACAGCGGGGCTCTACAATGAGGGCATTTAAAACAAACCGCTGGATCTAAAAGAGAAGGATTTTTTAGACCGTAAATATTAATTTTTGCATATCGCTCATTTGTCCTAAATTCGCCAATTAACAGCTTGCGACTGCTACGCAAAGGAGTAGTATTCGTCCGAATTTTAGGATTTGATTTAATATATTTAATCGCAGCTTTCCGATGAATCTCTGGATGTTCTACTTGATAACACTTGGCAGCTTCTAAAAGAGTTTTAGCATTATTTTCTCTATATACTTTATTGATAATTCTACGGCGCTCCCTTCGTGGAATATTCGTAGCTTTACGTCCTCTTTTGTAATTTTTACATTTTTCCTTATTAATACTTATGTTATTTATCTTGCTTAATGCAAGATTGGTTGTAGACACCACCTGGCCTGCTGATAAAACATGATCAGCATGTGTAGTCGTTTTTTCTATGTTCTCATTAACCCTAGGAACAAGAATGTTGGAATGAATAATAATTTTGGGTCTCTTCGAAGGAGGCGTAGGTTCTAAATTCTTGGGTTTGCGACCTCGTTTAACTTTTTTAGGACGCCCCACTTTGCTAATAGAGGTCGAATTTGTTGTACTTACTTCATTAGAAACTGAATTTTTTGAAATAGCACTTACATTTTCTATGTTTCTATGTCCAGTTTCCGATACAGTTACCTTATCATTCCTAATAATAACGTTCGTACGAACTTCAAAATTAATTCGATGAATGTTATACTGCCTACTATTACCATCAAACGCAGAGTTGATCAAAAGAAGTGCAGCCAAACTCTCAAAATTTGCACAGCTGAACAGTCTTGCTTTATTATTTTCTTCGCACATGTCGTATTTACCGAATTCGTTGACGGCATGTGAGTCGAATAAACATATGTCACCATCGGTTTCTCTCCAAAAACTGACTGTTCTACCTTGACCTATATACCAACAAAATTTTTATTAGTGTTTAAATAAAAAATAATAAGTATTCATCACGCAAATATTTTTACATGTATTAAAGTAATCATACTGATTGATGCATCTTAGTTTGCAATATAGGCGAAGTGCAACAAAGGCAGCTTTATTGACCATATTGCCAAGATTTTATGCACTTTATATATGTAAATATTTACCCGTAAATAAATATCCACAAGTCACAATGTCAGTGTGAAATCTTTCCTGAAGAATATCACCTAACATACGTGTCTTTTCTGGCAACTCTGTTAAGTAACGTGGGAAATAACCGGCATTAACTGCCTCTATTTCTGTTACTACCACGAGTTGTCCCAAAACGTTTAATTGCCGTGGCAATTCCTCCGGTTCTAGAAATGGAGGCCTTTCCTGAAATTTAAAAATTGTATAATTAGTGTTCTATTAAAATTATCTAAACATTAAAATTCAATACGATTTATCGCTCAACTAACTACAAGAGTAACACATATCAATAAAAATACAAAACGATCTAATAATTTTAAATATTAGTTACTATTTCCTAGTTCTATCTCCCAGCAAAACAGACAAATATATTTTACAAAAAGGCACGTAATATACAGGGTGTTTCATAATGACGTGTTAATATTTAGGAAGTGATTATTGGACCCCTTTTAAGAAAAAAACTTCATGTGAACATATCTCCTAAACCTAAAATTTATTACTACCTAATTTCAGCACAGCAGCTAATGTACCGATAGCGAACACATAAATGCATTTAATTTTTTTTATGCGAAAAGGTTAGTCGTACGGAAAAAAAATTAGAAATCAAATTTGTTCAAAATTGAATGGAGACTTCAAAATTAATTTTTATTTCAAAATTACGCGGTGGCGTACACTTTTTATCTCCGATAACATATTTTTTTTCTGAAAATTTTACCACCCAGTATCTCAGAAGTTAAAACGTTTAGGACATAGGTACATATGAACTTTTTTCCTTAAAATGAGTCCAATAATCATCCCTTTAAATATTAGCATGTCATTATAGAACATCTTGTATTGTTAAAATATGTCTTACGATAACCTTATTATATCTGAATTTACATAAACTTGATTTACTGTACTGTACGGTAAATTGTTAGTTTTTAATTGTGCAATTAAATTATCGTGTAGGTGTTAACGAAAATGAAAGTAAGAATTAATTGTACTTACCGGGACGATACTTTCATAAACTTGAAATCCGCGCATTAATATTTGATCGATTGTTCGGCCAACGAACGGAACCCCCAAATGCCTGTACGCTAGAGCTAAGCTAGCATTTGGGACACAGCTAGCGTTTCTGGTCTTCGGCAGTGCTAATCTGTCGCCTTGGTGGAAACTTCCTACCGCAATACATGAATAGTTCATGGTTTTAACTAAAAAAAAAGTCATGCGTAAAATCAAAAACACGATATACGAGTATTTATTTAACTAAAAACCCCTACATATAGAATATTTGGCATATTATTTTATTTAAAAAGACTTACTTGTTTATAACAAAAATTGCAAATCACAAATCTAAAATCTAAAACTTAAAATCTAAAATTAAACACACAAAAATTAAACAAAAATTAGTCGCTAAAAAATTTTAAACAAAATGGCTACCAAAAATAATTGAATTGTAAATAGTAACCAGCATAGCAACAGATTTCAATTGTTTTCATATTGTGTATTACGAACGACAAGGACCTATATCAAAAATGTATTAGTAGGCTGATGTGTTATTATAATATATTACTTAAAAAATTATCGTTTCGTTAAAATCTAGGGTAGTACATAGCATGTTGAAATTCAAATTACTGTAAATTCGGGTAACTTTTTTTTACGAAAAGTACATTTCTTATATCTGAAATACGTCAGCAATTTCGTCAGCAATCTCTATCGCATAACAAAAGGGTCCCGTTCGCTGCGCGAGCTCGATTGTATGAATCGATGGGCTTTGCCGCATAGCAACGCAACTTGTACAATTTGTATTAAGGGTCTCGCTCGCTGCGCGAGCTCGATTGTATGAATCGGTGGGCTCTGCCGCATAGCAACGCAACTTGTACAATTTGTATTAAGGGTCTTGCTCGCTGCGCGAGCTCGATGGGCTCTGCCGCATGGCAACGCAGCTTATACAATTTGTATAAAGGGTCTCGCTCGCTGCGCGAGCTCGATTGTCTGAATCGATGGGCTCTGCCGCATAGCAACGCAACTTGTACAATTTGTATGAAGGGTCTCGCTCGCTGCGCGAGCTCGATTGTCTGAATCGATGGGCTCTGCCGCATAGCAACGCAACTTGTACAATTTGTATAAAGGGTCTCGCTCGCTGCGCGAGCTCGATTGTCTGAATCGATGGGCTCTGCCGCATAGCAACGCAACTTATACAATTTGTATGAAGGGTCTCGCTCGCTGCGCGAGCTCGATTGTCTGAATCGATGGGCTCTGCCGCATAGCAACGCAACTTATACAATTTGTATGAAGGGTCTCGCTCGCTGCGCGAGCTCGATTGTCTGAATCGATGGGCTCTGCCGCATAGCAACGCAACTTATACAATTTGTATAAAGGGTCTCGCTCGCTGCGCGAGCTCGATTGTCTGAATCGATGGGCTCTGCCGCATAGCAACGCAACTTATACAATTTGTATGAAGGGTCTCGCTCGCTGCGCGAGCTCGATTGTCTGAATCGATGGGCTCTGCGGCATAGCAACGCAACTTGTACAATTTGTATAAAGGGTCTCGCTCGCTGCGCGAGCTCGATTGTCTGAATCGATGGGCTCTGCCGCATAGCAACGCAACTTATACAATTTGTATAAAGGGTCTCGCTCGCTGCGCGAGCTCGATGGGCTCTGCCGCATGGCAACGCAGCTTATACAATTTGTATAAAGGGTCTCGCTCGCTGCGCGAGCTCGATTGTCTGAATCGATGGGCTCTGCCGCATAGCAACGCAACTTGTACAATTTGTATAAAGGGTCTCGCTCGCTGCGCGAGCTCGATTGTCTGAATCGATGGGCTCTGCCGCATAGCAACGCAACTTATACAATTTGTATGAAGGGTCTCGCTCGCTGCGCGAGCTCGATTGTCTGAATCGATGGGCTCTGCCGCATAGCAACGCAACTTATACAATTTGTATAAAGGGTCTCGCTCGCTGCGCGAGCTCGATTGTCTGAATCGATGGGCTCTGCCGCATAGCAACGCAACTTGTACAATTTGTATAAAGGGTCTCGCTCGCTGCGCGAGCTCGATTGTCTGAATCGATGGGCTCTGCCGCATAGCAACGCAACTTATACAATTTGTATGAAGGGTCTCGCTCGCTGCGCGAGCTCGATTGTCTGAATCGATGGGCTCTGCCGCATAGCAACGCAACTTGTACAATTTGTATAAAGGGTCTCGCTCGCTGCGCGAGCTCGATTGTCTGAATCGATGGGCTCTGCCGCATAGCAACGCAACTTGTTCAATTTGTATAAAGGGTCTCGCTCGCTGCGCGAGCTCGATTGTCTGAATCGATGGGCTCTGCCGCATAGCAACGCAACTTATACAATTTGTATGAAGGGTCTCGCTCGCTGCGCGAGCTCGATTGTCTGAATCGATGGGCTCTGCCGCATAGCAACGCAACTTATACAATTTGTATGAAGGGTCTCGCTCGCTGCGCGAGCTCGATTGTCTGAATCGATGGGCTCTGCCGCATAGCAACGCAACTTGTACAATTTGTATAAAGGGTCTCGCTCGCTGCGCGAGCTCGATTGTCTGAATCGATGGGCTCTGCCGCATAGCAACGCAACTTATACAATTTGTATGAAGGGTCTCGCTCGCTGCGCGAGCTCGATTGTCTGAATCGATGGGCTCTGCCGCATAGCAACGCAACTTATACAATTTGTATGAAGGGTCTCGCTCGCTGCGCGAGCTCGATTGTCTGAATCGATGGGCTCTGCCGCATAGCAACGCAACTTATACAATTTGTATAAAGGGTCTCGCTCGCTGCGCGAGCTCGATTGTCTGAATCGATGGGCTCTGCCGCATAGCAACGCAACTTGTACAATTTGTATAAAGGGTCTCGCTCGCTGCGCGAGCTCGATTGTCTGAATCGATGGGCTCTGCCGCATAGCAACGGAACTTGTACAATTTGTATTAAGGGTCTCGCTCGCTGCGCGAGCTCGATTGTGTGAATCGATGGGCTCTGCCGCATAGACCCGCAGCTCGGAGGCCTCACGGCCTCCTACGCAAAAGCTGTTATATAATTAAGGTCTCGCTCGCTTCGCGAGCTCGACTAAATCGCTGTGGATAACAATGGGCTCTGCCGCAGAGACTATCGGCGTTCTACGCAAAAACAGTTGTATAGCCGGATCCTCGCTCGCTTCGCTCGCTCGGTTTATGTAATTAACATTTCCTTAAATACGAGTTACCCTGTACTATATTTCAATTTAATTTTTTACCTAAGATAAAAAATCTACCCCGTATATTAATTTTTCCGATTTCCTTAATGAAAAAACACCCTGTACATCAAATTAAATGTCAACGTATCCCGTAGTAACGGAAATGACAACATTGACAGTTCGAAGTTTGTTCATCGCCTTGGTCATTAGTGTAGATTTTTTAAAAATAATTTGATCGTTCCTCCGTTTTTGGTATGTACAAATGACCGAGAATTATATAATTTTGCGAATTATTGTATTTTCTTTTATTTTCGTCCATTAAAAACGACGAACTTATCGAAATAACGAAAAATCCTCTCATTTCGGTGTAGTTCTGTTTAAACCAAACGAACGGGAAACGTCCATCAGACAATTTATTTACAAATCTGTCAAAATTTTTACTTTTAATTTCGATTTACGGGCTCAAACGAATTTAGCTGGCGAAAAGAGGTCGATTTTCGTAATCAGCGAATTTTTTTACGTCCCCCTATGTACCTCTGTATGCCCAAGTAATTCATTTTTAATTTCGGTCTCCAATCAATCGCCCTAACTCGGTTCTATCTATATATATATGTGATGTAATATTTTATAAGTAAACAGTGGTTAAAATAAATTTAGGAATTGAATATAAATTAGAACAAAACATGTTGAACATGTTACACCCCCTCTATTCGTTTTAAAAAAATTTGACTGAAGGCAACAATATGATCGGTTTAATATGATCGATAATTTCAAAAGTGACGGTTTCTATATACAATAACAAAATCAAATCTAACTAAAACAAAAACAACAAGCCTACATATTTCCTTTAACATAATTTAGTAACTTTAACACGTCCCCTTGTTAAAAGAAATAGGTTAACACTAGATCAGTCCAATGTTATCACACAGTTTCATCAGTCGAGGTTTAAATAGCGGTTTTGTCATCATATCAGCTGCTTGGTCCTCAGTAGACACTTGTTTAATATTAATTATTTTTTCCGAGACCTTTTCTCGAATGTAGAAATATTTTATACCAATGTGTTTGGTACGCTTATGGAATTCTGGGTTTTGTACAAGTCTGATTGCAGCGGTATTGTCCACTTGCAACGGTGGGATTTCATGTAGCTGTGTAACACCTTCAAACAGTTTCCTCAGCCAAACGATCTCCCGTTTGCACTCGTTTGCAGCAATTAGTTCTGCCTCTGTTGTCGATGTAGCAAAGATAGGTTGTCTTTGACTTGCCTACGATATTATTCCACCGCTATACATTACTACCATTCCGCTTGTGGATCTTCCAGTATTCTTACAACCTCCAAAGTCTGAATCGCTGTAACACTCTAGAATTCCTCGTTTATAATTGAATTTGTAGGTTATTTCCTTTTCGATAGTGCCTTTTATGTATGTAAATTCGCGTTTTACCTTGATACAGTCGTTGTTGGTATGGTTTTCGAGATTGCGAGAAAGAATTCCAATACTGTAAGCCAAATCTGGCCTTGAACCTACCATTAAATACACCAGGGCCCCCACAGCTTCTCGATAAGGGAATGATGAGTCTTGTACAGTATCTTCTCCTTCTTCTTGTGTCTTTGAATTCTGGAGCATCGACCCTAGAGTGTATTTTTGATGATGATTCATTAATTCCAGATATAGAAACTTGTATTTTTCTCGTGTCCAAATTTAATTTACGACAAAAACTAGTTGTAACCAGATTACATTGCGATCCGCGTGAGTTGGTTTCCAATTATAAGAATTTGTTGCAATTATAAATGATATTATGATCTTCATTACAGAAAACACACTTAGGAGTGTAAGAATTAGTAACGATATTGGATGCGGCGAGCGTTCTTGTTGTTTTTATTTTCTGTGGGTTAGAATTGGAAGGGAATGAAGTATTTGGTTTGTTATTCTCAATTGACTCAAAGGTATCTGTTCGATCCTCTAAGAATTCCAAAAATTTCTTAAGATTAGGTTTTTCACGCTTTGGTTTCCTAGCCTCCCATGGATTTCTACACGATTCGTTTAGTTTGGTTGTTAGCAAATGAACCAAAAGGGTGTCCCAGTGTTCAAAAGGTTCGCCCAGAGCCTTTAAGGCCTTAAAATTGCGATTGGTGTTATCCAAGAGTTGACACAAAGAGGAATGTGTTTCATTATGAATTAACGGGAGATTAAATAATTCCTTAACATGATTACCAAAGAGCTTTTCTATATTTTCATATTTTTCGGAAAGGCATGACCAGGCTATGTCATAATTAGCATCACAAATTTGCAGAGATTCAATGAGATTAAATGGTTCACCTTTTAATGAGAATTGCAAATAGTTAAGCTTCTGAGCCTTTGGCATGGACGTATTATTATCAACAACGGACAAAAAGGTTTCCTTAAAAAACAACCAATTCTTGTAAGCACCATCGAACGTAGGTAATCTAATATCGGGTAGTTTTACATGGCTGAAAGTATTTTTAGAGTTTTGAGCATTATCAGAATTAGTTGGGCTAGTAGTAGTGATAGTTTGCATTTGTAAGGTTAGGAACTTTTTAGCTTTCATAGTTATTTCAAAAAAAGAAGTTTCAAAGTCTTGTCTAGAATCAACGTCTATATCAGGATCCTGGTCGTCTATTGGTTGAGTCAAACATTCAATTTGTATGGGCGTATGGGCGTATGGGTACATACAGGGTGACCCAGGGTCGCGTTAAAGTCCCATAACTTTTTACCTAATTGAGATATCGACTTGATTTTTTTTTCAAAAGGTAGGTACAATAATACTGCGTATTATTAAAATAGTTTCGCCTATATACAGGGTGGCTTAGTATTAGAAATTCACTAAAATTCACTTTTTTTTAATGGAACCCCCTGTATATTATAACATTTTTGAATTCTTTAGTGAATTTTAGTGTGACTTTATGTACCATACATTGTACCTAAAACCAATCGTTTAGTGGTAATTCGACATTTTAGAAAAAAGTAGAGGTTTGAAAAAAAATGAATATTGCCGCTTTTGTAAAACTTAGAAGGCCGTGACTCTGGGTTATTAGTAAACATGAAATGTACTACTGTGTGACATGGATTCAGAATTGAATACTGTTTGTGTTCTTAGATATCGATAAGCAAATTTACAAAATTTCAATTAAAGGTAACTTGATTTTTTTAAATGAAACTACCTACTTTTTTGTACACCATCTTGTAGGAAATTTTATTGCCTTTCTAACGATATAATATTGTCAATATTTTTACCTGCTAGTTTTCTCTTAATTCCGGAATTTCTTATAATTCGCGGTAATTTAGTAGTATTCGCGGTAGTTAGCTGTTGTTGGCCTAACACTATAGACATTGTCCTTAACAAATCCCCATAGGAAAAAATCAGTTGGTGTCAAATCGCGGGAACGGGCAGGCCAACAACAGCTAACGACATGAAGATCCGGATAAGAGACGCTTTTCGATCAATTGATTAAAACATGCTAACGCGCTTTAAAAATTAGTTTTTAAGAAGACGTAATCGAACATAATAGCAATATCTTTGAGCATCTACTGTAAGAAAAATTATTGTGCTATCAAAAAAAACTGTTCTTTACATTATTCCTTGTACATTATCATTATCTCCCTATAATCAAATAAATTGTAGTTGATTGATTGATCTGTATACTTTTTTTATAACTCACTATCTTTTATAAAATTTTTGTTTTATTTTAATTTAATTTACTATATTGAGCCACTTTGAACAGTACTATTGAAAATTGAAAATTACCGCGAATTATAAGAAATTCCGGAATTAAGAGAAACCTAGCAGGTAAAAATATTGACAATGTAATATCGTTAGAAAGGCAATAAAATTTCCTACAAGATGGTGTACAAAAAAGTAGGTAGTTTCATTTAAAAAAATCAAGTTACC
The DNA here is from genome assembly GCA_918026865.1 of Phyllotreta striolata. Lineage (NCBI taxonomy): Eukaryota > Metazoa > Arthropoda > Insecta > Coleoptera > Chrysomelidae > Phyllotreta > Phyllotreta striolata. The sequence goes on along the minus strand of OU900094.1, from coordinate 2,391,914 downwards.
TTTAATTGAAATTTTGTAAATTTGCTTATCGATATCTAAGAACACAAACAGTATTCAATTCTGAATCCATGTCACACAGTAGTACATTTCATGTTTACTAATAACCCAGAGTCACGGCCTTCTAAGTTTTACAAAAGCGGCAATATTCATTTTTTTTCAAACCTCTACTTTTTTCGAAAATGTCGAATTACCACTAAACGATTGGTTTTAGGTACAATGTATGGTACATAAAGTCACACTAAAATTCACTAAAGAATTCAAAAATGTTATAATATACAGGGGGTTCCATTAAAAAAAAGTGAATTTTAGTGAATTTCTAATACTAAGCCACCCTGTATATAGACGAAACTATTTTAATAATACGCAGTATTATTGTACCTACCTTTTGAAAAAAAAATCAAGTCGATATCTCAATTAGGTAAAAAGTTATGGGACTTTAACGCGACCCTGGGTCACCCTGTATATAGGGTGAAACTAGGAGATATAGGTGTAGGTAGGAACGAAAGGGGAAAGATTCATATCCGAAAGGAAGAATAAACCGAAAACCAGGCAAGAGAGCAAGAAATTCCAATTAGAAATTGTAAACGACGCAAGGGCAGAAAGCCACACAACCCCACGAGTACAGGGAATTGAGAGGGTTGCAGAATACCCGCAACCTTTACAACGCAGAAGCGTGAGAGTGCAGGAAAACATGGCAGACGCGACTATCATACAGGCCCGTACGGAACATACTACTCCCACGCACCCCAATTTTGTAGCGCCACCATGATTTAACCCGGGAAGATGTCCGGGGGGATGATTTAACCAGGGGATGTCCACTCGTTTATGAGCGGCTATGAAAGGGCAGGAGATGCGAACGGATGGGACAACAAACTGAAAATAAAATACCTGGGCACATACTTAGAGGGAGTAGCGAACGTGTGGCTGAGAATCTACACTCGCGATCCGGGAAACTATGAGAAAACGTGGCATGAATTGAAGGAGGACTTCTGTACGAATTTCGACGAGGGGGACGATAGAGCAAATCTTGAACAGAAACTATTGCAGAGAAGACAACGGCCGAACGAGTCGATTAAGACGTATTTTTACGATCTTCAGGCGCTATATTATGAGTAGGGATTGCAATCCAGCGTTGTTTTCAATCCCGCGGGATTTTTTCTCGGTTGACTCCAATCCAGCGGGATCCCGCGAGATCCCGCATAGGTTTTAATTGTTTTATGGAATTTAAAGCAATATACTATATACTTTATTGTAGAAAATACACAAATCAACAACACCTTACTCTATGTAATTATCTAATTATTTCACAGTTACGTTACTTTATTACTTATTATTTATTAAAAATCCAAAAACAATAACAAATATATATTTGGCACGGCAGTACCTACTTTAACTTAAAATATTAATCCTATTAATCCTATTAATATAATATATAAAATATAATATAAAAAATAAGCTGTATCTAAACTAATCAGTCTTCTTTACTTTATTTATTTTTTACTTTTCTTTTTCTTGTTGGAAATATGATCTTAAGAAACAAATAGCATCAATGGTGGTATCTGCCAATCGACTTCTTATAGATGTACATATGTAGCCAGCGGCCGAAAAGGCTCTTTCTGCTTCAACACTTGTAGGTTTGATAGTTAATAAATAGTCATGCAACAAAGTCAAATACTTTCCTTTCACTCCATCAGTTTCAAATGCTCCCATTTCTTTTTTTAATATTTTTTCGAAATTTTTCTCTTTACTAGTTTCTGTCTGTTTTGTGTAAGTTTCATTGTCTTGTTTTAGCTGCATTTCTAATTCCTCTTGTAAGGTTAAATTATTTTCCAGGGACTGTTGGTTATTATCTGCATCTGGATCTAGATCTAAATCGTCTACAAATTCTACGTTCTCAGCATCGTCTCTAATTAATCGACATAAAATGTTTTTCATTTCTATTCGTAACTTATTCTTTTTCGGCATTACAAATATAGGATTGGGCGTTTTCAACTCTTGATCATACTTTATTGGATGCTGCAAGTAAATCAGTATAGCTGTAACATCACTGCGCCTTTGTTTCACTCTTGCACGTAGCGCCTCAAATAGTTCTTTACTCAAAACTGTGTCTTGCTTCTCTAGCTTCTCCAAAATAAATCGAAATGTTGAGTCTGCAGTTATTAGGGTAGACTCTCTTCTGCATAATACTTCAACTCCCAATTTTAAGGGCAGCAAACTGTCAACTACATTTTTTATTTTGTACCATTCTTGGTCCGTAAATTTTATCTCAGATGATATGTCAATAAGAGCTTTCTCGATGCATGCTTTGAGAGTGTAAAACCTCTCATATCAAGCAAGCTGTTCCAGCGAGTGCGGCAATCTGCAATTAAACTTAATTCTTTTCCTTTTTCTTCCTTTACATATTTTTGCAAATACATGTCATCTTTAGTTGGCGAACGTCGAAAAATATTTACCACTTTCCGAACTTTTTTAATAATATCATTATAGTCTGAAATCACATCAGCGGGTTGTCTATCAATAGATAAGGTCAAACCTTGGTCATGAATGTCATCACATATTTCTTCCACATTTTCGTCACCATTTATGTCCAAATCAGTCGACATCTGCTTTGTAACTCCTTCGCCTTCGACTTTACTTTTGTAGAGAACGTCGACCACAGCTAACTGTATACCGTGTGCAAAACACAGTTGTTGGTAGAAAGATGCAAGTTTGCCAACTTTTACCATTACACTTGCGCCGTCAGTTGTCACACCGATAATATCGGTTTCAATGTTAAGATCAAAACTCGCCAATCTTTTGGTTACCAATTCAATGCAATGTTCTGCAGTACACGAACCATGTATTCGAATCAGACCAAGATTGAAATGGGTTTCTTTATGATGAACATTTACGTTTAAATATCGGCGATTTTTTGAGATGTCCACTCGTCAAAGCTAAGCGAAAATCTTTGTAACTGTTTCTTGAGATAAGAAATTTCCATTATCATGTCAGCTTTAACAGTACTTGAAAAGTTGATTACTATTGATCTGATTGTACTAGGAGACTTTGGAAGTTGAAATCCACTCTTCGTAAACAAATACCTTAAATCTGAAGACGTACAAAATGAATTGAGACTAAAACCATCCTTCTTGCAAACCATTCTGGAAACCATTTTTTCCATTGAATTTTCCTTTATTAAATAGCCATCGATGGTTTTTTTACTTTTCTTCTTGGGAATTTCTTCATCTTCAAATTTGTGTGATGATGTAGATGCTTTAAGAAATAACGTGTTTTGTTGAGATGATTGACCTATTATTATACAATGTTTTGTCTTTAAATGATTTTTCAAACCGGTAGTAGATCGTTGGCTAATTTTCAATATGTTACAACATAAAAGACATTTTGCATTCCCTCCATCTTCAGACTTTATAAAATAATTCCATAAGCTTTTTTGATTTTTCTCACCAACACCATCTTGTTCTGGCTTTGAAAGAGACATCCTTTAATAATTCCTGTAAAGCAATAAAAATACCCTGTAAATAACAAGCGACTAGCGGCCCTAACGCCTAGTACTTACAGTACAAACAGTTGGCAATTGATATTTAAAAATATAAATGGAAAACTAAATAATTCAAAAACCAAATATTTAACACAAAAAATATATCAAATAATCCATTAAACGCATGCCAAAATTTACTCGAAATAGTTTTACAAAGAATAATTCAAGGTCAAGTACACAAATATTATAACTAGGTACTTACTTTACTTATTACTAATTACTATACACTATTCTGTGAATCACCTAACCTAACCAAAGCACAGTGCACACATTTGTCGACGAATGACGATTAGACGAGTCAAATGGGAAATGACAACTGACTAACGAGCAGCGGCAACGTTGCTAAGTGAATTAAAGGCGGCAAATTTCAATGAATTTTCACCATTCGGTACTTGCGGATTCGCACTGCGGATCCGCTAGTTGTTGCGGGATCCCGCAGGGCCTAAAATTATGCTGGATCCCGCTGGATTGCGGGATCCCACTTTGCTGGATTGCAATCCCTAATTATTAGTACGATCACACGATGGACCGTAACGGCTTCCTGGACCCAATTGCCCAAGGGCAATACTCAAATCAGAGTAACAATCGGGCGCCACGAAATGAACAACCGGGACGACAGAAGGGAGTACTACCCCTCATCGAGGACGAGAGATGGTAGACCGAGATGCCATGACTGCGACAAGCTAGGTCACTACGCCGCCGGTTGTTATCAACGACTGAGGGACTCCCCAAATGGGAGAGGACAAAACCACTAGCCCGAGGTTTTGTCTTATCTACATGTAGGGCGCAAGGATCGCAAGGAGTCCTCACAGCGCACCTAAACGTCAACGGGAGAGTGACTGACGGCATAATTGATACGGGTTCCGATTACACGGTGGTCAACAGGAAATTGGAAAGAATCATACAGAAAGGCGCGTCGATATACCTCATGACCGTCGGAAATAAAAAGGTGGATACACTGGAAACAACAGCCTTAACGATGCAGCTACGATCCAAAGTAGCAACGTGCAAGGCAATTGTCGTGGAGCAACTCCCCGTAGGTGGGATCATTAGGATGGCCTTTTTTACCGAAAAGAAAGCTCTCATTGACGTTTTGGAAAGGACGATAACGCCTAAATATGGGGAACAACAGATAACGATTGATTTAAAAGTCATGGACGCTTAAAAGAGAAGCGAAGATACGGTGGAAAGGGAAAAGGATTGTTGGTTCAAGCAATTGTACCTGCAAGAATGTGCACTGAAGATAAGCGGAGAATTGAAGAGGAATAAAGAAAGGGCGGAGATAGAACGTCTCGAAATTCAAGAAGAAGGGACAATGGAGTCCGATGATACAGTCACAGGGGAAAACGCGTTATACGAAGAGAACCAACGAGAGGCACAGAGCCCTGAGACCAGTAGAGAAGAAAAGAACTTTGAAAAAATACTGCAGGGGTCGGAACTGCCACGGGAAAATCCCATACCGGTCGAAAAACATACCCAGATGAAGGTTTGCCTTTCGACAGACACAGTTATAGGGGCACGAGCGCAGGCCACTCTCGAGATACGAATAAACAACGAAGGCAAATCGAATAGCACTTTGATTCCCAACGAGGACCTGTTTATAAAAAAAAAGATTAAGGATACTGGAGACGGAGAAATCAGGATGCCTAATCAAATTATCGGTGGAGGATGCTACGAACGAAAAGGCCAAGTTATATACATGGACAACGGTCGCATTTCTTACGGAGACACACGAAAAAACCACGAAGGGGGATCACATTAGAACGTTTTATACCGCAACGGCGAGCGACAGGGTAACGGCTGGAGACTTCGACTTGGAACACTTCGAGAGTCATGAGTTCAGGAAAGATTTAGGAAAATTACTGTCAAATTACTCCGACGTTTTCTCGAAATCAACCCGGACGATGGGACTCACTAATTTAACGGAACATTCGATAGAAGTAGAAGAAGGGACAAAACCAATTCGGGGAAAACCATACAGTGTCGCAGAAGAAACGGCACATCATTGATGAGCAAATATCGGAAATGCTAGAAGACGAAATAATAAGGCCTTGTCATTCACCATGGTCAAGTCCAGAAGTATTAGTAAAAAAGAAAGACGGAACAACCCGATTTTGTGTCGATTATAGAAAACTAAACGCAGTCACAAAGAAGTCGAGGTACCCAATTCCGAACATAGACGATATACTTACATATCTAGGGGGCTCAAAATATTTTACAACACTGGACATATTCAGCGGATACTGGCAAGTCAGGATAGCCGAGGATTCCAAACAGTATACGCCATACGCAGGATGGCTTCGCCTTAGCTTCGGATTATGTAATGCTCCGACGACGTTCCAGGAGTTATCCGATAAGGTGTTCCAGGGAATGAAATGGAAAGATGTAGTAATATATCTAGACGACATCATCGTTTTTTCGAGAACTAGGGAAGAACATTTGGAAAGGTTAGAGAGGGTATTTCGCCGTTTACGGGAAGCGGGCCTCACTTTGAAACCAAGTAAATGTGTCTTTGCAAAGGAGAATGTCAAAATAATAGTACATTCCATGTAAATAACACTGACGGAATATTGCCTGATGAGGAAAAACTAATGGCGGTGAAACAGTTCCCAACCCCTAGAACGGTAAAGGAGGTACAGAGCTTCATTGGCTTATGTAATGTTTATAGGAAGTTCATATGCAAATTTCGCGGGAATTGCAAGACCACTCCATGAAATTACGAAGAAGGACACGAAATTCAAGTGGGATGAACCACAAAAGTTGGCGTTTGAGACTCTGAAGGAGAAATTACTGACTGCGCCGTTACTACAGCACTATAATCCGGCAAAAGGGTGTGAACTAAGGGTAGACGCGAGTAGGACATGGATAGGAGCGATATGTTTGCAGGAGGATAGCGAGGGAGAGATGCACCCCATCGCATACATCAGCCGTAGTCTATCGAAGGCAGAAGCAAACTATACAATCACAGAGTTGGAAGGGCTAAGTGCTATTTGGGCACTAGGGTACCTAAGACACCTCGTGTATGGTAAACACGTCCGAATAGTGTCAGACCACCATGCGCTGTGTTGGTTGAAATCCATTAGAGACCCTACAGGACGCCTAGCCAGGTGGGCTCTAAAGCTGGCCGAGTATGACTACGAGGTAATCCATAAAAGGGGAAGGAAACACGGGGACGCAGACTGTCTATCGCGCAACCCGATGGGACAACCGACGTTGCAGGATTCAGAGGAACAGAATTGTCTACCTACATTTTTGTGTACGTCGAGAGATCTCGAGCGGGAGCAGAAGAAGGACCCTGCTTTAAAGGAGTTGCGAAGAGCGATTAAGGAACCGGACGCAGTCCCGATCGGAGTGGCAAAAAGGGCGAAGAACTATAGACTAATAAATAATGTCGTCCACAAAATAAATACATCATCTGAGGGAGACGAATACCTACTTGTCGCACCGAGACACCTGATTCCGGAGATCCTATTCTCAAATCATAACGAGCCGACAGCGGGACATTTGGGAATAAAGAAGACACTACAAAAACTGAAGACTAGGTTTTATTGGGGCTAGCTACAGAAAGACGTGGAGAAGTGCGTGAAGGGATGTGCTGATTGTCAGACACGGAAAGGCGAGGAATTTAGAAAACCGATAGGATTGCTGCAGCCAATAGAAGTGGGACAACCCTTCGAAAGAGTGGGGATCGATATTTTAGGACCGTTCAGGAGAAGCAGGAGAGGTAACACTGTGATTATCGTAGCAACGGATTACGCAACTAGATGGGCGGAAACAAAGGCCCTACCTGACGGGAAGGCAACGCACGTTGCAAGGTTTGTTCTTGAGAACATAATAACCAGACACGGAGCCCCGCGGTATCTACTCAGCGACAGGGCTCAAACATTTAGGTCAGCGTTAGTCACTGAGCTGACGCGAGCAATGGGAACAGTGAGCCAGTTTACCCATGCCAACGGTCTGACGAAACGACTAAATAAAACCCTCGCCAATATGTTGTCGATGTATACGAACACCACCCAGACAGATTGGGATGAATACCTACCCCTTGTAACCTTCGCTTATAACACGGCTCGTCAGGACACTACGCAATTTTGCCCATTTATGTTAGTATACGCGAGACAACCAGTATTGCCTAAAGAAGCTAACCTAAATGAATCCACGACACATGATGACACAACGGCATTAAGGGAGCGCGCATTCGCTGTTAGAAACCAGGCAGTTCAGAATATACAACAAAATCAAGAGAGAGATAAAGTTATATACCATGAGAAACACCGGCATATGGAATTTAACCCCGGAGACAAGGTGAAAGTGTTCACTCCTATACGCAAAGTCGGTCGCAGCGAAAAACTGCTCCTCCGATGGTTTGGCCCATATTTCGTCGAGAACAAACTCAGCGAAGTTAACTACGAAATCAGAAAGGGTCCTCAAAAAATTGTAAGAGAGAGATAGTGCACGTGAGCAGAATGTTACCGTATAACGATCCTTGGACCCCTGAGGCCACGCCAATGGAAGAGGATAAGATTAGGGACGAAATGGTGGAATACTCTCTTGTCGGTTAAAATTATATGGGATATATTAGATTAGAGTAGAATTATTAGTTAATCATGAATAATTAGGAAATAATAGAAATAACTAGAAGTAGGCGAAATAGGTGTGAAAAACAATAATTGTGCAAAGCCACTCACGGACGGAGTAATCGCACAGTGTCAGCAAATAACTCGGCGGTCATGGATTGTTACTATTTTGCTTTATTGACAATTTATGCACATATAGGTTTGTTATAATGATAACGTTGACGCCAAGTCAACAACAGAGGGTGAAAGTGACAGCCGGGGCATTCCTAAAGCCACTCCCCGACACGATCGCTTATGAAGCGACCATTTCACTAATCTACCAGACCTCGTGGGTTAAGAACCCAACGAACTACAAAGAGCGTCTCGAAGCGGAATGTAAACAAGATGGAAGCAGGGGAAGAACCAAAGAATGTCTACTCATGGAGGACCTGGTCAAGCTACAGGCAATTCACGCCGAAGAGTTCCGCTCGCTATAACGAAGCTGGAGCACACAGCTCTTGAGAAACGACAAGGACTTGGAAGGGAGAAGAGGGCAATCGAGTTCCCAGGGGAAGGGCTGGCATGGTGCTGTGGGGTGGCGACCCAACACAAGCTGGAACCGATCAACACAAGCTGGAACCCATCATAGAGGATCAGAAAGTCCTAAAAGACCAGATATGGAAATTGAATAATTTATTATCGGACTCGATATCCACAATCACTCAAAATTCCGAAGCATTCAAAAAATATGAGGAGGGTACCAAAAACCCATTTCTTACGGTGGAAGAACACCTGAAGAAGTTAGAAGGATTCTTCGCAGATTACAGAACAAGTCTAAGTAAATCGGAGGACGAACGGCAGCAGACAATAATAGAAATACTACAGATTCAATTTGTGTCAATAAAAAATGCGATACACACGACGAGAACGGTAAAGAGACAATACTTTCGTCGTGTAGACAACACTTGGTCCCCATATCCCTCCTGGATTCGGAGATTTTAAAAAAACGACCTCAAAACCCTCCAATACGAACTTACAAAGGAAAACCAGAGACTGGCAATAGACGAAACGGATTTGGCGAAATACTACCAACTCCCGATATGTGATTGTGGAATAACAGGAGAGGACATAGTTTTGAATATCAGGATGTCAATAACCAGAATTACAAACACGTGGGAGTTATACGAACTCACCACAACCCCATTTGCCTGGCAAAGAGAAACATGTAAGATTCGACACGAGCCGGCATTCATCGCTATGGCCACGGACAGGGCAAGAGGAAAGCAGCAGATAAACCAGATATCGGGGTCCGGGATGCAACATTGCAAACCTTACCACAACAAGCTGTGTTACATACCCAGATTTTCGGCTGACACATTCCAGGGTCCAGGGTGCGCAAAGAAATTAGTACAGGGGGCAACAGTGGAAGAAGTCAGCTACTACTGCCCCATTAACTGCCACAAGACGACGTCCACGATGATCTCAGAAATAGAGGAAGAAGAATACGTAATAACACACCCAAAGAGAGAAACGCAGTTGCAATGCCCGGGATACACAAAGAGTATACCGGAAGAAATGTATTCAGCGCCGGGGGCTCTAAAGGTGAAGGTCCCTTGCAACTGTCGATTGGTAATGAACAATGAGGAGATAATACCTAGAAGATTCCCATGTGGGAATAATGAAACTAGAACGTGGGGAATACAGCATATCATACCGGCGTGCTGGTCAAACCTGAGATCATTCAATTTGAACCCAAGGGAGAGGAGCGCAATTCCCTCATTCCTTAACCTATCGGAATGTCTCAACCCAAACTGGACCCTAAACATCCCACATATGAACCTGACATCGATCAAGGATACCACAGACGAGGTTAGGAGGTTAGGCGCCTAGAGGCTACGCATATGGCCTGCACAGTGATGGTATATTCATGGCCTGGAACGCCATCCTGTCTTGTTGCGTAGGATACCTGCTTTTCCGAAGGTAGGGAATGGGTATTTGGACAGCCGTCACAGGAGCTGCACAGGCTCTGAAAGAAGCAACTCCTCCCGAGGAACACGCGGAAATAGGCATCCTCAGTATGTTGTTTCTGGTATTTACGGGGACTTGCTCTACAAATGCATCCGAGCGAGAATGCAAAAGCGGATAGAACGCAAGGCAGAAGCACTAAACGCTCAAGAGGATCCGAAGTTATTGCCCACGAAGGAAAAACAGACTATGGAGCAACGCAGTTCCAAAGTCATCTTGGAGATTGACATCCAGAAGACGGCAAACCTGGAGCCGGGACGCAGTATGGAGTGCGTGCTGTGCAGCCTCGAATAAAAGGCAAGTACATATTAGGTTAAATATATAAGTAGGAGTAGGATTTATTGGATGTAAGGAAGAATGGATAGTATGTAAGGATGAACGCAGCGTGAGGAATAAACTCATCGCCGCTTCAGGAATAGTATATATTTTTTTTGAGTAGAAGATGATAGAAATATTGATGAACGATGTGGAAAGAGTGGGTATAGAGAGCAAAAGTGATATTATTGTTATTAGCGTCCTGCAAGCAATTAGGAGACACGGGGAATAGAACGGATTGTGCGAGTAATTATGAGATAATGATTTCATGAGGAAATAAAGTATTGAGGCTATGATATACGATTTTATAAGAAGCGATTATACGAATATTTAAGTAGAATTGATGATAATATTTATGTCTGTGCTGCGAGCCTTCGCCCGCCCAGAAGATTCGCCTTCCCAGGTTAATATTTTGATGTCGCCGTTAAAATAAAGTCCAGTGTCTGAGAGACCGAAAGTGCTGCAGGGACGCGTTATAATGAGATTCCCACTCACAAAGAGAGAGAAGAGAGAAAATGTAGAAGAAGTAGGGAAAGAAAAGTAAAGAGTAGCAGTGAATGTGAGCGGTAGGAAAGTGGGGATGAGTTTAAAACAAAATATTAACTCTGATAAAAATAGTTTTTTTGGGAAAATAATGGGATTTAGTTAGGCTATAATGGAGAAAAAATATATTTATTGGTGAATAGAAATAGGCGCACTACCTTTGACAATTTGTTACATGTAAACACCGCTCGGCACGACCAGAAAAGGAAAGCCGTGGATCAGAACTCCCGCAAGCATCCAGAGAAAGGGGTCACCACCTGGTCAACCGTCACTAGACCAGACGCGAACGTAGGCAGACGAGCGAACCAGGCTGTCAGGAGTTGGGGCAAGAGGCGCACGAGTTGTTGATAATTTTGGACGACACGATTGGGGCGATACGGAGCCACGGACAAAAGGGCCAAAGCTAGCAGTAGCAGGGGTTGGCAGTATAGAATCGACCCAAACGAGGCAAAGAAAATGGGGGTACGAGGTAGCACCCCCACCACGAGTCCACCAGGTTCAGTGAGAGCCAAAGTTCATGGAGAAGCAGGCCTACCCAACGAAGCCAATGACGCACCACGTCGCCACGGAGAGCGAAGGCCAAGGACAGAGGCAGGAGGGGATCGGACATACTCGAAACGTTATACCAATCCCCCAGGGTTGACCGCGGCAGGGAGCAAGAAGAGGATCCATAGGGACAAGAAGACAATCGGTGTTGTGACGACGCGAGTGAGTAGATTTTTGTATCGCCAAGGTGTACTGTTAGTATGTAAGAAAGTAGTACGTAAGGAACAGGAAACCCAACTTATCCAGACAAAAGTAATAGTAAAGTCGATGACCCACTGGTATAACAAATGAGAGCATTCGTGATTCAACTAGAACGACACGGGGGAACCCGATCCGACTATCCCAAACGGCCGCTAGTGACGCCCTCGGCTTTGTAGCGTCGGGACGCCGCTCGCGACTGGAGGGGGTAGTCGCCATCTTGAAATTTTCATCTGTCAATTTTACTCCAAAATATAGTAATCATGCATTAGTTTTGTTATCCAAAATTTCAATTTTCTAAGTTGATCCGTTCAAAAAATAAAAGGGGGGGGGGATATTAAAGAAAAGCACTGTATGTAGAATTTATTTAATGAACAAGCGCAAACACAAATTTGAAAATTTAAAAGAACATTACATTAGGGTGAGGCGTATAAAAGAATGATTCACCTGCATTTGTGGTTCGTATTGAAGTAACCCACCTATGGTCCAAAATTCTTTTTCTGTGTTTGTTAAATAAAATACCACCGTCCCGTCCACTTTCCAAAATTTTGTTTAGTCTACGACGCAGTGGAAAAGATAACCCGAAGAACTAGGCGACAATTGATAGGGGTTTAGGAATGCGAGATATAAGTGGTTGAAAGAAAGGTACTGCGTATGGGAAATATTGTGATGAATCTTAAAATCGAACATCTGGGCGGGTTTCTGAAAAATATGTATCGAGGGTACGTAACGAGGAGTCGAGGAGAAGAGTTCGAGCAGTGGTGACGAGTGGGTGCAAGGTGCGATAGGTGAAATTGTGTTGTTGTTCGAGTTTTTGGAATAAAATGAAGTTGCTGCGTAAATTAAGTTTACCTCGTCCAACTAAGGTATTCAATTTCAGGAATACTAATTTCAATGGATTTAATTTCAGAAACAATGATTTTATTTTACTTTTTATTCCAGCTCTATTTTGATTATTTATATTCCCTGTTTCCCTCGAATTTACACATTTTATTTCTCTGACTTTTACTACAATATTTGAACCATTTATTTTCTTACAGATATCTTGTTTACCTTATTCATGATTTATTTATCGTTGCTTTTATATATTTACATTTTTTTGGAGTGTCTTTGGTCAGTGTGTAAAGTTAGCGGTTTCGAAAGGGGTAGTGTTTATGAATGGGCCTTGTTGCAAATAATTAACAATTTCTTCCCTGACGGTTCTCATTGCAGTAAAGCGATCGCTTCTGTGGTGAGGTACCAAGCCATGTGCCAACTATGATAGGCGGGATGTAGTAAAACTTGCTCGTTTCCTTGGCTCTTAACAAATTCTTCTTCTTGTTATGGTTGTGATTAAAGGCATCTCCGCATTTACTTATCTGTTTATTCACAGTACTATCTAGCGGAACACCTAATCTACGAATTGCAGAATCGCTGGGTCATTTCGCGGTTTCCTGACAATCCTTCGCTGTTTATTCCCAGCATCAACCCTTGACTTATTTTTGTGTATTTATTACCGGGTTATTTTATTTATTGATTTTATCTATTGATTTTTATTTATTGATTTTATTTATTGATTTTTATTTATTGATTTTATTTATTGATTTTATTTATTGATTTTATTTATTGATTTTATTTATTGATTTTATTTATTGATTTTATTTACTGAGTTTTATTGATTGATTTTTATTTATTTATTTTTATTTGTTTATTTTATTTTATTTGTCTTTATTTGTTTGTTTGTTTATTTCTTCATTTATTGGCTTGTTGGTTAGTTTTTCTTTTGTCTCTTTCTTTGGGTATTGCACGAGAGAAGTTTTCTTACTGGTTCTTTCTTCCTCTCACCCATAGAAATTGCGCCCCGAACCAGATTTTGTAATTGTATCCCAAATAAAAGGTATTATGGGATAATTCGGTATTTCATTTCGAGCCTATCCCTACTTCAGAAATTTCGTAGCAATGTATTAAAGAACGAGGGGTTACTACAACTAAGACGATCACGTGTTTTCTTCCTTTTGGCCAAGGGTAGGTAATTTTATAGAACTTTGATAGGGTGGTTACACTACAGTATTAAGGACGAATAATATGTTCGACCCATACTTGAGGAGGAAATTTTGAATTGCCGTCAATGTACGTTTCCATTAAATAATCACAAAATTTTGTGAAACCTTATTGCAATTTGGTTTTATCTCTAAAAGTTCCAATGCATAACATCCACCAGCTATTTCTAACTCAAATCAAAAAACCCACGATTATTAAGCAATTAGACCCTTATAATCTGCATCGAACAATAGACGGGTGACAACTCGGACATGACCTTTTTTGCGCAGGTAAAATTTTGAAAATTGGGTGACAACTCGGACCTGTCCTACTAGCAATGATTTTTAAAGGTCGTTGTACCGTTGTTAGGCCCGTTTCATCAACGTTATAAATTTCATTAAATTGAAATTGAATAAACATTTCATAAAAGTTTGCAAGGTTTTTTACTATAATATATACACAGTAGGCGCCGCTTATAAGGTTCACTGGTTATAAGACTCAGCCGCTTATAAGAATCAAATTTGGAAAACCCGATTCGTTATAATATAATACTGTTGAATTTGTTTCGTTTATAAGAATAGCATTTTCGGCTATAAGACTCAAATCTGGAAATAGCTGAATACTAAAGATTAAAAGATCTTCCTATCCTACTGTTTTCACTGGAACAATTAGTTCCAATATCATTAAAATGCTATTTATATGTTTCACCCTCTCTGTGTAAGAATTCTTACAGGTTTTTACTTATTTGGGAGCGGATTACTAAATCCTTCTTGATTGGTATAAATTTCTATAAATGCCCTGTTCTTGAATAAACATAATCCAGTACGTTTTTCAGGTTTGAAAAAAATCGCTTTTCGAAGTTCGAAGTTAATAATTTACGGTAAACTATGGCCGACAAACGACAACGGATAACTTTAAGTGTCAAAGAAAAGTTGCGAATTAAAGACACCTACGAAAGGTTAAATTTAAAAAGTGTTTCCCAAAGAGAAGCTGCTGTAAAATTAGGAGTTCCTCAGTCATCCTTATCAAAAATTTTAAAAGTTCAACATGAAGCCAACAATGGACAGATGAGTGAAAGCAGGAAAAGGAAACGTGAAGGAAAATGCCAAGAAGTGGACGAAGATTTGTTTTTATGGTTCAAGCAGGCAAGTTCATTAAATGCACCCATAAATCGCGGTATCCTGCTCCAAAAAGCTGATGAGTTTGGAGTTAAATTCAATGTTGAATTCAAAGCAACTGATGGATGGCTATCAAGGTGGAAACAACGACATTCCATTGTTTATAAAAAACTACACGGAGAAAAACAGGATTCGGATGGTCCAGCTGCGGAAAACTGGTTAAGAACTGTTTGGCCAACAGTCCTGGAGAATTACAAGACGGAAGACATTTTCAACACAGATGAAACAGCTCTGTACTACAGAGCTACACCAGACTACTGCATGGTAATTAAAAATTCATCCGTGAGTGCCAGCAAGAAAATAAAAGATCGGTTGACGGTGTTGTTAACGTCCAATATGAGTGGAACAAATAAAATAAAGCCGTTAGTGATTGGCAAAAGTAGAAATCCGAGGTGCTTCAAAGGAGTTAAGCATTTGCCAGTTGATTATGCCAACAATTGGCCAAACGCATGGATGACATCACAATTGTTTGAAGACTACCTAAGGAAGTGGAATCAAGAGCTGATCAAAGACAGGAGAAAAATAGCCTTAATTTTAGACAACTGTCCAGCTCATCCGAAATTGAAGCTGCAAAACATTGAGCTAGTGTTCTTACCTCCGAACACGACGTCAATAATTCAACCGCTGGATCAAGGTGTGATAAAAACATTTAAAACTTATCGTTCTGAAATGAGACGAAAAATAATTCAACACATCGACGATGGTTTGGGCACATCTTCTGAAATTGCCAAAAAGATCACTATTTTGGACGCTCTTCATTTAACTGCACAATCGTGGCAATCGGTTTCTGAGACATGCGTGAAAAACTGCTTCCGAAAATCTGGATTCGTTCGTACTATGGACACTTACGAGGACTCCACTATTGATGAAATTGAGCCCGAGCTACAACGTAATGGAAACGACCAAGAATTCATGATGATGATGACGACGAAATGCAGCGGATACCGGTTACAAAGCGGGAAGCTCTTGAAGCCATTGCAATTTTAAGAAGAGCATTAGAAGAAGCTGGTGGTGGTGATTTGGACTATCAACATCTTTATTTTGTTGAAAAATCTTTAAATTTTTTGTATGATTCTAAAGCTGTTCAAACTAAAATAGATGATTATTTTAAATAATTGTTAGTATAGTACTTTTTTATTCTTGTAAATATGTATTTAATCGACTAAAGACTAAATAAAAATTATTATTTTTAGCTTAGTATTAGTAGCTGTAACCCTAAAAAAAAACAAAAGAATGAGGCCATTTTTTTAAAAATTTGAAAAAAAAAAGTTTCTGGAGCCTAGAGAGGTACATAGGGAGACGTAAAAAAATTCGCCGATTACGAAAATCGACCTCTTTTCGCCAGCTAAATTCGGTTTTTTCCGAATTTCGATTTTAAAAGTGAAATTTCTAACAGTTTTCTAAATAAATTAGTTGATGGACGTTGCCCGTTCGTTTGGTTTAAACAGACCTACACACAAGTGAGAGACTTTTTCGTTATTTGCAACATTTTGTCCGTTTTAAAGGTTGAGAGTTAAATAAATTACCTTAATTTGCACAATTACATGTTTTTTGGTAATTTATATTTACTAAAAACCGAGAAATTATTAAATTAATTTAAAAAAACTTGTCATTTCCGTTACTACGGGATACGTTGACATTTAATTTGATGAACAGGGTGTTTTTTCGTTAAGGAAAGTCGGAAAAATTGATATACGGTTCGGTTTTTTTATCTTAAGCGAAAAATTATTTTAATTTAAACTGAAATATAGTATAGGGTGACTGGTATTAAAGGACATGTTAATTACATAAACTGAGCGAGCGAAGCGAGCGAAGATCTGATTTTACAACTGCCTTTGCCTAGGAGGCCGTCAGGCCGAGCTGCGGGTCTAGGCGGCAGAGCCCATTGTTATTTACAGTGAGCGAGACCTTTGGTAATAACTCTATGAGCGGTGTTGCTATGCGGCAGCGAAAAAAAAAATTATTCAATAATGTTAATAATGTTAAGTTAATAATGAATTATTTTTTCTGTATGTTAAATTAGATACATTGACCGAAATAGTCAATGACAAATTAACTCTCTCTTTGTTTTTGTATTTTGACATTTGGTTTCATTCTTTCGTCAATAATTAAGAATTAAATCGTTGTGTTACTAATTGATACCCTTTGTTTATTAAAAAACGCCATTCAAATATTCAATTGCTGAACACGCTGATATAATTTTTGTTTAGGGATTTTGCAATGGTAAATGGATTTCATTTTGAGCTTGTAGTAAGGTAGAATGGATTTTTTATTGAATTTTTGTGTTTTTTGATAGTTTTTATACAATTATTATGAGCGTTGAATATTTTTTATTGAGTTAATTTTAAGATTTTTTTTGTAATTTTAGAACTTTTTTCAATTTTTAGGATTTTTCCATAAAAAGGAATACGTAATTAGTAGTTTTTATTAGTTTTTAATTAAAATGTGTACGATAGAAAATATTATTTTAATGTAAATTATTCCGTTATCCTAAATGTGTAACTTTTCCTAAATTGATAATTGACAATTTAAACAAAGTGTGGCAAAAATTTCCGATGCTCAGGCTTTATGAGTTACTTATACCTTCTACATTAACCAAATGAAAATTTAGAAAAAGTGTATACAGGGTGAAATATTAACTTTGGAAATATTTACCTCTTTTTTTTTGAAGACGGTCTTGAAATTTTTTAATTCTGAATATGCCCGTGTGTTGCTGGTCCAAAATGTATATTTTTACCAAAAAATGAACCAAATCGAAATAACCACCATAAAGATATAAACAAAAAAATTTTTGCAAAATTCATAAATCCCCTTGTATCTCCTTAGAGAAGATGGAACTTTTAATGGTCGTATAATATTCACCTTAAGTGACTCTATACACTGTTAAAGTATGTACGATTCCTCACGACTCACCCTGTTCAATTCTACAGATTTGTCGATCTCTACCGGAAAGGAAGGTGGTTCTAGATTTATTGGTACGCTCTGTTCTCTTTGTCCAGCTGTTAAGTACGGTTAGGTATATACTAAATATTTTGAAAGACAAAAGTTTTTAGCTTTAAGTCGATATAAGGGTAATTTTAATGCGAAAATGAGATTATCACCTAATCTTAGAGGGGAGTTTCAATGGTGGTTGGATAAAATCTCAAGTACCTCGAACATGATCAGGAAAGATTCTTACCAGTTAAAAATATTCTCGGATGCATCGAAGACCGGATGGGGTGCGTATGCTAATGGTGAAAAAACACATGGGTTTTGGTCAGAGATTGAAAGTGATTATCTATTAATTTTCTTGAACTCAAGGCTGTATTTTTGGCCTTGGAATATTTCGCAAGTGCAAGGTCAAACTGTAACATATTATGTAGAGTTGACAATACAACAGCATTGGCTTGAATTTTTTTAATTCTGAGCATGCCAGTGTGTTGGTTGTCCAAAATGTAAATTAAACGAGTTGAAACGCCGAAATCGTTTTTAAAAATGTTAACTTTATTTGCTACAATTATTGGATTGTTAAGTGATTACAATATTACGGCTAAAGATCAACTGAAAAAAAACTAAAACTAGAAAACTACAAAATAATGAAAAATCATATTCCGCCGTGGGATCGACGAATCAGCGTTCTCACGGTGGTGTATTATTTCGGAGAGTTGGCTGAACCTGTTACTTAACAGCCTCTAGATTTCGAATTTCCTTTTCTGGGTTGTTGTCCGGCGATGTTTCTGAATTTCTGCTTTTGGCTCTCCTATGGAAACATGAAAGTATGATGCCAGACATCAAAAAAGCACCGGGTCGAGCGACGTTCCTTATTCAACGCGCCCTACCACTTGATTTGATGGCCCGCGTCTTGAGAGCGCATTGTAAAGCTGGCAACATTGCTTGTTATGGTCATTCAAATTCGAAACTCGCGAGGAGCGGGTCGTCGGTTCATTTCTCTGTGTCCTATTAAAAACTATCGGTTATCCGTTTTTCTATCTACACCTTCGATGCGGTATAATAGATAATATCGTTTAACGTGCTTAAATACATATTAATAAACATACTACATATATCATGATAAACAAAATGATGTTAAGCATTTTTGTCACTAGCAAACATTTTACAGGTTCTATCAATACCTTTTGGACATTCGGGTATTGTGATTACCAATTAAATTGGGTGTGGGACAGCACCAATGAATACATCACCTACTTCGACTGGCAGCAGGGACAACCGTCTCACACTCTTGCCGCTAAAAACTGTATTTTATTCACCAAAGGTGATTTAGACGGCACCTGGATTAATGCCGACTGCATGGAGAAGCACATTCCAATTTGCCAACACCCTTTAAATGAATAATTT
This sequence comes from Phyllotreta striolata, assembly GCA_918026865.1. Taxonomy (NCBI): domain Eukaryota; kingdom Metazoa; phylum Arthropoda; class Insecta; order Coleoptera; family Chrysomelidae; genus Phyllotreta; species Phyllotreta striolata. The sequence goes on along the minus strand of OU900094.1, from coordinate 2,372,661 downwards.
GCGTAAAATTATTTTTGTTTAGTTCATTAAAGTATTAATAACCAAACAGCGAAACACGCCGTAATGTATTTTCAACTTCTTACATATCTTATAACAATAATTAAGTGAAAATAGAATATTGCTGAACACCCGTAAGCTGTATTGTTACACCGCAGCTTTGTAAAGATTCGGAATCCTGTCATCAAAATAGGCAAGTTTTGTGAAAAATATTTTTCGAAATTATCACAAAAAAATTCTAAAAATGTGAAAATTTAATGTTCTCAAAATTCAATTTATTGATGCTACTCACTGACCCAACCTCAGAGGAAGGTATAGAGGTACGTTGATTTGGTCTTTAAATCTTGATTTGTTTATACCGTATGGCGTACCGTATGGCGGCGAATTTACGACCATTTTATACCATATTTTAGAGTATTATAGGGTATTTTATATCAACTAGTTATTTGCAATTCAATTATCCCCATAGGCGAAGGTCCTTGGAAGAAGGAATTAGCAGATATAGGAATTTCGGTTTCTGACATTCACGGTGGTCCAATAGAAGTCTTATTAGGTGCCGATGTAGCAGGAAAGCTGTTTACAGGACATCGACATATTTTGCCAAGCGTTTTAGTAGCAATGGAAACTTCATTAGGCTGGACATTAATGGGAAAGATGAGAGAATCAAAAACCGAAATACCGAATATCCACTTCATCCACAATGATAACGTACACATTACTTTGCAATAACGATATCTCTTTTCTGTGGAAACTAGACAGTTTGGGAATAACGGATCCAGGAGAAAAGAAGGCTAAAAAACGACACGTCGAAATTAGTCGGCCGACCCCGTGATCATCCAGTAATTGGAAGTCGAGTGATATTAAGAAATACGTATAGTGCGGATGGTACTTTTGATAAAAGAAAAGCGAGACTCGTAGCCCAAGGATTTAGTCTAGTCCTGGTATTCACTTTAACTAGACATTTGCTCCGGTTGCGAGGATCAGCACAATTCGAATGGTTATGGCTACTGCAGCTCAACAGGGTATGCACTTACAACAATTAGATGTTTTCACAGCATATCTCCATGGACATCTTCACGAAACCACAGACATGGAACCGTCCAAGAAACTAGATAATCTATTGGAAGTTTTAAGGAACCAAAGCAATAGTAAGACCAGTAAGAAAACCGAGATGATGTTAAAAGAGCTTAGAAAAGGAGATAAAGTATGCCTCCTGAGAAAGTCGCTCTACGGTCTGAAGCAGGCTGGAAGAAACTGGAACGAAACTTTGGGCCAGAGTTTGAGGCTCTGTGGTCCAGAGTCATGCAGAAGCGACCATTGTCTATACAAATTTAAATCGAAAACGCCTTAAGAAGAACTTTTAAGAAGTATCATGATAGAATTACCATGAATTAAAAGGGATATATTCTGGAATTTCTAGAACGTTTACGTATGTCTGATGCAAATCCGGTTGCTACACGATGGATCTTAGAATTAAACTCATGAAGAGTATCGAACAACCTAGTAAAACTACTAAAGAGAATTACCCGTATCGGCAGCTGATAGGTGCACTTACATACCTTGCAGTGAATATTCGGCCGAATATCGGATACTCTGTAAATTACTTGACACAGTTCAATAACTGCCACACAATTTGTCACTGGACAGCTGCTAAGAGAGTACTTCGATACTTAAAAGGTAGTATTGATTACGAGTTAACGTACGAAAAGACGAGAAACGACGAATTTACCCTAGAAGGTTACGTAGATGCCGACTGGGGAGGCAATTCTATAGATCGACGATCATTTACATGGCATATTTTCCTGTTAAATGGATGCGTTATCAGTTGGAAATCGAGGAAACAGAAAACCGTGGCGCTCTCCACCACAGAATCTGAGTACATGGGATACTCTGACGTAGCGAAAGAAGCAATTCATTTACAAAGGCCCGTATTCAGCGACCCATTTTAACTTTAGCATGACTCTAAATACACGGCGTCTCCAATCCCTAGTTACTCCATGACAACAATGTGAAACTGTCAAGTTGAACACGCGTATTTAGAGTCACTCTAAAGTTAAACAGGGGCGCTAAATACGGACCAAGGGCTATTGAAGGACATGAAAGTGCAAAATGGATTGGAGTGCTATTAAGCTGGCTAAAAATCTAATTTACCTAATCTAATTTATTAATTATTTTAATTTATCTAATTTACGCTACCACTATATTCGAGAAACCTTGGAGAATGGAAGTTTTAAGTTGTATCACATTCCAACAGATAGAATGGTTGCCGATTCATGCCGATTCATGCCGATATTCAAAGTATCAATCTTAACGATGTTAAGAGTTCACCTTGAGGGGGAGTGTGATTAGATAATAGAATTTGATAGTGCTGTTATAGTGATAATGAGTTGTTTATAATTGATAGTAATTGCATGACACATTCCTCTTTTATTGATTAAATAGTCGTTACCTAAACCTGGTCGTTCCCGTATATACTAACACTATGTCTCGTACCGACCGTATGATTTTTCGATTAGTGAAAGAAAAATGTTTTATTTTATCGATGGATTTTTTTATTTTTCAGATATGTTAAAACAAAAGTTTATTACAAATATCGGAAATTTAATAGAGAATCTTCCATCTCTCCTAATTCTTTAGCTCCATTTGAATAAATTGAATAAATTTATTTCAGTAAATTAAACGTCTTTATTCGAGCACTTCGTTGATAATACTTGTTTGTATCTCTGTAGATAATAATTCACATTGTATGGAAATTATTAGGCACTTCAAGTTATTGAAAAATTTGATCCTGTCGGAGATAAACAATTAATACAATTTCTATAAATAAGAAAGGAACTACGGATCGAATTCAATTTGGTTTTCAATTTTGAAGAAATGAAAATGCTTTCGTTCTTTGCAATTTTCTGTTTGTTCGTTTGCTTGCCTTGGACAGAGGCAAAAGGTAAGTATCTTAGGTAAGATTTTTTCTTGTAGTTAAATTTAACAGAAGTTATTACATTTATAGTTATTTTAGAAAATAACGGCAAAGTATAAATATGTGTTTTTAGAGGTTTCCCAAGATTTCCAAGCGGTAAAAGGGGTCAATAAAACATACTTCATTTACCCATACAAGGTAAACCATTGAAATAATTTTACATTATTTTAAAATTACTCTAACATTCAGTTATGGAGTTAGATATAAATTATTTAAAGCGCTTATTCAGAACATTATTCATTTTAGATAGACTTCGTTGATGCCAAGATAATGTGCAAAAATAATGGAATGCTCTTATTAACAATAGACAGTGTCGAAGAAACCGAAGAACTTCTATCGGCGGTTGTTTCAACAAGTAAGATTTTTTTTATATCGCCTTGAGGCATTGAAGCTATAGTGAACATTAATTGCACCAGCTTATGGTAAAACCATTCCGAATTTTTAGCTTCATTGTTTAATTGTGTACATTTTTTTAAGCATTTTTGTCACTAGCAAACATTTTACAGGTTCTATCAATACCTTTTGGACATCCGGGTATTGTGATTACCAATTAAATTGGGTGTGGGACAGCACCAATGAATACATCACCTACTTCGACTGGCAGCAGGGACAACCGTCTCACACTCTTGCCGCTAAAAACTGTATTTTATTCACCAAAGGTGATTTAGACGGCACCTGGATTAATGCCGACTGCATGGAGAAGCACATTCCAATTTGCCAACACCCTTTAAATGAATAATTTGCGTAAAATTATTTTTGTTTAGTTCATTAAAGTATTAATAACCAAACAGCGAAACACGCCGTAATGTATTTTCAACTTCTTACATATCTTATAACAATAATTAAGTGAAAATAGAATATTGCTGAACACCCGTAAGCTGTATTGTTACACCGCAGCTTTGTAAAGATTCGGAATCCTGTCATCAAAATAGGCAAGTTTTGTGAAAAATATTTTTCGAAATTATCACAAAAAAATTCTAAAAATGTGAAAATTTAATGTTCTCAAAATTCAATTTATTGATGCTACTCACTGACCCAACCTCAGAGGAAGGTATAGAGGGTCGTTGATTTGGTCGTTAAATCTTGATTTGTTTATACCGTATGGCGTACCGTATGGCGGCGAATTTACGACCATTTTATACCATATTTTAGAGTATTATAGGGTATTTTATATCAACTAGTTATTTGCAATTCAATTATCCCCATAGGCGAAGGTCCTTGGAAGAAGGAATTAGCAGATATAGGAATTTCGGTTTCTGACATTCACGGTGGTCCAATAGAAGTCTTATTAGGTGCCGATGTAGCAGGAAAGCTGTTTACAGGACATCGACATATTTTGCCAAGCGTTTTAGTAGCAATGGAAACTTCATTAGGCTGGACATTAATGGGAAAGATGAGAGAATCAAAAACCGAAATACCGAATATCCACTTCATCCACAATGATAACGTACACATTACTTTGCAATAACGATATCTCTTTTCTGTGGAAACTAGACAGTTTGGGAATAACGGATCCAGGAGAAAAGAAGGTTAAAAATTATATCGAGAGAGAAACATGAGTAAGTTTCTTGAATCTATCGAAGTTAATGCAGAAGGTCGCTATGAAGTTGGTTTAACATAAATTGAGGGACACCCACCACTTTCCAATAATTTCGAGACTGTAAAGCAGAGGTTAGATAGATTAATGTTAAAATTAGACGGTGATGGTTATTACAATATGTATAATGAAGTGTTCGAGGAATGGGAGAAAGAAGGGATCATAGAGAAAGTGTTTATAAAAGAAGTTGATAAAGATAGCATTATTTACCCCACAGACACGTTGTAAAATTGAATAGTGCGACTACAAAGTTAAGGCCAGTCTTTGATGCTTCCGTTAAAATAAAGAATCAGCCATCCCTTGATCAGTGTTTAGATAAAGGCTTAAATCTTATCGAATTAATACCATCATTGTTTGTCCGTTTTATATGGAACAAAATCGGAGTCATAGCCGATATAAGAAAGGCTTTTTTACAGATAAGTGTAAGACAGGAAGACCGACGGTTTTTGAGATTCTTATGGTACGATAAAGAAAGAAAATTAAGATATTTTCAGCAGGCCAGAGTAGTGTTCGGAGTAACATGTAGTCCGTTTCATTTAGCAGCGGTCATTAAGTACCATTTAGAAGAAATACTGAAGCGAAATGATGGAAAATATGCTGAATGGATCATTAAAGAGCTGATGAATGGATTTAATATTGACAATTGTGTGACAAGTCTGAAGTCTAAAAGGGAACTTTTATAGTTCAAAAACGAATCGACTGAGTTAATGTTAGATGGAAAATTTGATCTCAGGGCTTGGGAACATACATTAGAAGAACATGAGACTTCAGAGGCGGTATTATCATCTGTTTTAGGGCTGAGTTGGTTGCGAAAGTTAGATACATTAGGAATTAATCTTGACTGGATGAAAACTGTTAATCCCAAAATCATTTCAAAAAGAGTTATATTATCCATAGCTGGTAGAATGTTTGATCCAATAGGATTTACTTGTCCAGTACAATTGATTCCACGTATACTTTTACAGAAAACATGGGAGATAAAGGTAAAGTGGGATGAAGAAGTCGCATTAAATTTAAAAAGAGAATTTTTAAGATGGTTGAGGAAATAAAGTACTTACGCTTAAGTTCGAGTTTGAAGGTGGCTGAGGAGGGATCAAGGTAAAAATTGGTCGTTACATCTATTTTGTGGCGCAAGTAAGGATGCATATGCAGCAGCAGATTTCATCTGTTCGGAGACAGGCAGACATATACAGTGCTTTCGAAAAGTAAGGAATAAATTCATTATTTCTGAAATTAGGAGTTTTTCGAAAAAATCCTCTGACACGTCGATTTTGTTTTAAACAAATGCACTTTTTAATATACGATCCAAATTTGTGACGTAATGGTTATTCGAGATATGACATCATCGACAATTTTTTTAAATGGCAACACCCAATTTTGACCATGCCAATTGAAAGAGCGTGTCATTCTACGTACATATCGCCAAAAATATTTTTAAATTAGCCTATGTAGGTTAGATAAAAAAATGAAAAAAACATTATTTTAAGTTTTACCAAATTTAATGGAAATGGTTAAATTAAATGTTCAAATTGTGCACCGTTGGCTACCTGACAGTAACCAAGACGATTAATGAACTCTTGTTGAACATTTTCAATAACTTCAGGAGGTGTACGATGTATCTCCTGACGGATTCTTGCCTGCAATTCTTTCAAAATCACCTAGTAACGTACACTTTACTTTTTTAAGTACCCCCCACAAAAAGTAATCGAGGGGTGTCAAATCTGGTGATCTGGCTGGCAACTCAATCGGCCCTCTTCTTCCTATCCAACGATTCGGGAACACCTCATCCAAATAAGTACGTACAGGTGCTGCATAATGTGGAGATGCACCATCTTGTTGAAAGTAAATGTCATTTCTCGGAAGATCTCGTTCCTCATTTGAATAAAAATGTAATAATTCCGGAATAAGGTCGCCTCGAAGAAATTCCAAATATCTTGCGCCAGTTAGGTTATCGTCAAAAAATAGGGACCTACAATTCTTCCATCGACTATGCCGCACCAGACATTTATTTTTTGAGGATGTTTAGTGCGATACTCAATCATCCATCGAGGATTCTCGGTAGCCCAATAACGGCAGTTTTGCCTGTTGACATGGCCGTTCAAAACAAACGTAGCCTCGTCAGAAAAACATGAAGTTTTTTACGAAATTATTATTATTCGTGTATAGCTCTTGCATTTGCTGCGCAATTTTGTGCGCTGTGGAAATAGCCATATTGTAATCAGAAGCCACTTGGTTAAGCGTTGAGTGAGGATTGTCTTCTGTTGCTAACAAAACGTTAAGTTGACTTTCGTCTGATTTTGAGGGTCGACCAGATTTAGGTAAATCACGAACATGACCAAAGTTACGATATTTAGACTCAGTCTTGCTTACCGTGCTTTGGGTAATAGGCCGAGCAGGATGAGTTTCATTGAACAATGCCACTACTTTTTGTTGGGTGCGCATCCTGTCTCCAAATCCGATCATGCAAAGAATTTCAATTTGTTCTCTTTCTGTTAATGTCACCCTTTTTTATAAAATAACATTTTCACTACTCAATTAACAGTTCAAATACGCTGCTTCTGCCAAACAAAAGTTAAGAAAACGATTAGAAATAATAAAAAATTAAAAAATGTACGATGTCAAGTTTTAATCTGATAGTAATAATAAACATTTTTGGTCGCTTAAGGCAACTGTCAGGAACCATAATTGTTGGTGATATGTACGTAGAATGAAATGCTCTTTCCAATAGCATGGTCCAAATTGGGGGTCACCATTTAAAAAAATTATCGATGACGTCATATCTCGGATAACGATTACGTCACAAATATGGATCGTATATCAAAAAGTGCATTTATTTATAACAAAATCGACGTGTCAGAGGATTTTTTCGAAAAACTCTTAATTTCAGAAATAATGAATTTATTCCTTACTTTTCGAAAGCACTGTACATAGAATTGATACAAGCAAAGAATAGAATCTCTCCACTTAAAAAGCTTTCAATCCCGAGGCTTGAATTGTTAGCAGCAACTATTGCAGCTCGGTTGTTATCAACCGTGATAGAAAGTTTAAATGCTTCTAAGGTAAAATCATACTGTTGGACTGACTCGGCTACGGTCCTGTCATGGATACGCCGAGAGGATCTTTGGAAACCATTCATATGGAACGGAATTCAAGAAATAAGGTCATTGACGGACAAGAATTCTTGGTTGTATGTACCCACCAACCTAAATCCTGCTGATTTTCTTTCAAGAGGTTGCTTGCCCAATATTATCGTCCAAATGGTGGGAAGGACCGAGCTGGTTAGCGAATAAAAATGAGTGGCCAGAACAAGTGTTTGAAGTTAATGAAGTAAAGTTGGAGAAGAAAAACGAAGAGATGTTTGTGTAGGATTAATGAATGGAGAAAATAGCGTAAAAGACGAGAAAATAGCGTAAAAGACGTGTCGGCGTTCTACACTTATTTTTCGAATTATTCTAGAAATATATACCAGATAGCTTGGATGAAACGCTTTATATTTAATTGTAGAAATACAGAGAATCGAAATCAAGGAAACTTAACGGCAGAAGAAATAGAAGAAGGAGAAATAACATTGATAAAATTGGTACAGAATGAAAGTTTTAATGGAGAAAAAGACGACAAGATCCGTATTTTAGTTCCCTTTTATGATAGCCAAGGAATCATGAGGTTAAAAACCAAGATTTCCAAACGTGGGGAGTTAAATTATTTTGTATATCCTATATTGTTACCATCAAAGCATTTTGTTACAGAAAAGCTCATTTTTCATTACCATTTGGAGGCATTTCACGTAGGAATACAAGGATTGCTAGGAAGACTACGTGAAAGATTTTGGATCTTATATGGAAGAAGTATTGTAAGAAAAGTCATTGGAAAATGTTTAGTCTGTCGCAGACTTCAACCCAAGAAGGGAACAGCAAGCCCAGTAGCATTGCCAGAAGACAGGGCACGGGATGCAGCCGACATAATACTACTTTCAAACCATTGTCTCAGATTTATAACATTTGTAATGGCACACATAAATTCATCATCAGATTTATGATTTAAACAACACTTCCAACTTTTCACAAATTTAACAATTTTTTCATCATCATCATCATCATTCGTTCGGTTTAAATCGATTATAAACGGGTAAATTTGAAATTCGTTCGATTTTTTTAACAAAAAATCAGCTTTTTGGTTTCCCTTAATGTAGATGTAGTCCGCTTTGTTGAATAGGTGTTTCAACAACAGTTGATTCAACAAGTTATACTCTATGTAACCAGAGTTGTAGGGGATGCCGTGTAGATGATTCTCCAAATACACCGCCGTCTTCTGATCCTTTCGATCCAACACGTCGAATGGTTTTTCCGGCAAGAAAAGTGCATATTTTTGCTTACCTCCGATTTCTATGACCAATTCTTTTACAGAAAAGAAATTGTTAATATAGAAACCTTGAATATCAACAAACGCAATTTTCATGATGATGATGATGATGTTGGTGCTGCTGTTGCTGTTGGAGAAACAAAAAAATAAATAAATTTATTATCTAACAAAATACGTTTTCGTTTTACATTTAAAACAAAATGATTTCTTTCTAAAACAATTATCTAAGATGTAATAACATTCATTACAGTTATCACAAAAATATAAATAATTTAATTTTCGTTATAAAATAAATCTATTTCTAAATTAAAAATTTCTGCAGCTTCAGGTAATGGTACATTATATAAAGCTTCCAAAGTATCTTCTTTAACAAATTTTATAGATCCCATTATTTTATATTGAAGTAAATCTAAGTGTAAATGTATAAACAGTTAATATTTCTTAGCATTAAGTAGAATAGTAAATCACTTACCTATGGAGTGTTGGTGTGGATGGTGTTGTACAATGAACAATATGAAAACGTAAACTTCTTTTTAACAAATTTTTAATCTTTGATTAAATTCTTTGATAAAGTATAACATGGGAGGGATGTTATTTAGTAACTTTCTCATGACATTGAGGGATGTTATTGAAAACTTTAACCACTAAATTCAAACAAATATTTTTCAAAAATTTTCAATAACAACTGTATAAAAATCGTATAAAAACCATGAATAAACAAATTAAAGGTGAAAATAGTAAAAAATTATCATTATTAATATTCGGTGTAATAAAGTATCTGAGATTAACTGATAGTGTAACGAAAATAACTACTGATATTGCAACCGCTGAATTGATAAAATTTTTAACATTTATCAAAATAAACAAATTAAAAGTTTATTAATGTAAAAATTATCAGTATAATATTTAGTGTAACAACCTTGCGATAACTGATAATATGTGAAAAATGCGGTGAAAATATCTACTGATACTACAAACCTGCAAACCGCCGAATTGTGACAAAAACAATGTGATAAAACATATGGATACTGATAGTAGTATCAGTATATTTACATTTTTAAAACATAAAAATTTGGAAAAATTCTTTATTGATTCTTGTAAAACTTTTAAGTTTAAGGTTAATTTTCTATTGAAAAAATATTTTGCTTTAAAAATAAACGCCGTTTTATCAGCAGAATTTGTAAAAGGTTCTGTAGATGAATGTAGCAATATAACTGATATTAAATATTTCAATACAGCAAATAGAATTATTTTGAAAGATGAAAATATTCAAAATTGGTTTAAAATAAATATTGTGGATGAAATTTATAATAAACTATCAGAATTTCAAGAACGTGGTTCAGGTTGGGCATTAAGTAAAATAATTTCCTTAGAAATAAATATTAATAAACATGGATTTGGGATACAACCTTCAGCTTTCATAGAATTACCTCAACAAATTCTAAAAAAACATGCATGTATCAATATTAAAAACAAAGATGATGCTTGTTTTTATAGATCTATTGTAGCAGCCTTACATCCTGCTAAAAACCATAGTGATAGAGTTACTTCGTATCCTCATTTTAGTTATATATTAAAAATGGATAAGTTACCTCTACCTATGCCAATTTCACAAATTCATAAATTTGAAAAACTTAATAATATATCTATTAACGTATACGGATTGGAATATATTCAAAAGAAACAAGGTTTTCATTACAATGTAATACCAGTTAGATTGACAAAAACTAGATATCAAATTCATGTAAATTTATTAATTATTCAAAATTATTATATTCCAAAAGTAAATGATTGTGAACCTTTAAAACAAATGGAATTTAGTGAAGATGAACAAAATATTGAATTTCATTACTTTTAATTAAAAATTTATCACGTTTAGTATCAAGCCAAATAAATAAAAATTCACATAAAAAATTTATTTGTGATATTTGTCTTAATTATTTTCATTGTCAATTGAAATTTGAAGAACAAAAAATAATTTGTGCAAATGTGAATTCTTATAAAATTTCATTTCCTACTGATAAATTAATTAAATTTAAAAATATTATATATAAACAGAGAACGCCTTTCATTATTTATGCAGATTTTGAATCATATTTAGAGAAATATGATGATAAAAATTCACAATGTAAGAGTAAAAAGTATCAATTACATAAACCATATAGTGCTGGCTACTATTTTAAATGTCATTATGATGATTCTTTATCTTTTTACAAAAGTTATCAAGGTGTCAAAAATTGAGTCAGTTTGTGAAAAGTAAAACAAAAAATATGGTACCAATTAATAATTTTTGTAATAACTTACCATCAACTCATTGTTATCTTTGTGAAAAACCGTTTATTTCCTCAGATATCATTGTACGTGATCATGATCATTACACTGGTAATTTTCGAAACTTTGCTCATCAAGCTTGTAATTTAAATTATAAAAAACAGTTTATAGTTCCAATAGTTTTTCATAACTTAAGCGGTTATGATTCATATTTTATAATAAGAGATTTAGCATCTAATGGACAAATAAATATTTTACCTATTAATCAAGAACGTTATATATCATTTACTATTTTCGATGATCAAACGGATATTAAATTTAGGTTTATAGATTCTTTTCGTTTCTTAGGAACCTCATTAGATTGTTTAGTAAAAACTTTAGATGCTAGCGATCTTATTAATTTGAAGAAAGAATTTGTAAATGTAGATGAACAATGTTTTAGATTACTAAGTAAAAAAGGTGTATTTCCTTATGACTATATTGATTTGATTGAAAAATTAAATGAAGTAGAATTACCTGCGAAATCAAATTTTTATAATTATTTGAATGATGAACATATTGATGGAGAAAAATTTAACCATGCTCAAATGATATGGAAAAAATTTAATATAAAAACATTAGGTGAATATTCTAACTTGTATATGAAAACAGATATATTACTACTTACTGATGTATTTGAACAATTTAGGGAAAAGTGTTATAAAGCATACGATCTTGATCCAGCATGGTATTATACAATGCCTGGATACACGTGGGATGCAATGTTAAAATATACTAAATGTGAACTAACATTGCTTGATGATGTAGATAAAGTTATGTTTATTGAAAAAGGTATACGTGGAGGTATATCGGTTTGCTCCAACAGATATTCTCAAGCAAATAATAAATACTTAACAAATTATGATTCATCAAAACCATCTACCTATTTACTTTATTTATATGTAAATAATTTATATGGTAAAGCTATGAGTGAACCTCTTCCTTATGGTGGGTTTGAATGGTGTAATGATACTAATATAGATGTAACTCAACTAGCTGATAATGCATCTGAAGGATATATTTTAGAAGTTGATCTTGAATATCCGAAGGAATTGCATGATTATCATAAAGATTTTCCGTTCTGTGCTGAACATTTTATTCCACCACATTCAAAATTTAAAAAATTAAGTACAACACTTTTTAATAAAGAAAAATATGTTATACATTATAGAAACTTGAAACAAGTTTTAAAACATGGTTTAAAATTAATTAAAATTCATAGGATATTAAAATTTAAACAGTCGAGTTGGTTAAAGAACTATATTGATTTAAATAATTCTTTTAGAACGTTAAGTAAAAATGATTTTGAAAAAAATTTATTTAAATTAATGAATAATGCAGTATTTGGAAAAACAATGGAGTCTGTAAGGAAATATCGCATTGTTAAATTATTACGTTCATGGGAAGGTCGATATGGAGCTAAAAATCTAATTGCTGATCCTAGATTTCATTCAAGAAAAATTTTCAGTGAAAATTTTATATCAGTTGAGTTAAAAAAATCGGAAATAATTTTTAATAAACCTTTATATATTGGTATGGTTATTTTAGACTTATCAAAAATAGTTATGTATGATTTTCATTATGATTATATGTTACCGAAAATGGGTGTAAATAGATGTAAGTTGTTGTATACAGATACTGATAGTTTTATTTATGAACTAGTTTCTAACGATGTGTATGATGAGGTTATAAAAACCGACATTGATAAGTTTGATACTAGCGATTATCCTCCTAATAATAAATTCAATATTCCATTAGTAAACAAAAAAGTTTTAGGTAAAATGAAGGATGAAGCTAACTCAAAACTTATTACACATTTCGTTGGTCTTAGATCAAAAATGTATGCATTTAAAATTGAAAATACGGAAGAAATAAAAAAATCGAAAGGAATTAAAATGAATATTGTTAAAAATAAAATTACTTTTGATGATTACTTTAACTGTTTGAAAAGTCAAAGATTACACTATAAAAAACAATGTACTATTCGATCATTCAATCATGATGTTTTTAGTGTAGAGCAAGAAAAAATTGCTTTATCTGCATTTGATGATAAACGTTATCTGCTACCTAACACTGATGATACCCTCCCCTGGGGACATTATAGTATAGATTCATAATAATAAATGTAAATAATTATAATTGTAAAATGCTTTGTAATATCTAATGATAAATAAAACAAATATACTTATCCATATATTTAATCTTTTATTATCTATTCATATAAGGAAATTATTTTTGAAAGTAAGGTTTTCAATTGATTTAACAAATTATCGTTTGGACATGGTATGTTGAACAGATTCCACGAGAAGGATCCAATCTCTACTATTTTTCTCGTAAACTCGTTGTATTTGTAGTAAGTATCACCTTTAAAAAAGTATAAATGTCCATCGATGTATCGAAAAACTAAGTTTACATCAGTTGGGATGTTTGGAAAAACATCTTTGATATATCCTCTACTAGTTATATCGGTAGGATTCTCAGTGAATTCAATAAGAGATTTATTTTCAAAGAAAATATAATTTTTCCCACTATAGGTTTGAAATGCTGCAGTTATTTCTTTAGTGAAATGACGATTTTCAATTATTTTCAAATTTGGAAAGCTTGCCTTATAGTAGCTTCTAGAATTTTTAATAACTCCAATCAATTCGCCAATAGAATTTTGAAACAAATGAGAAATTGTTAAAGATTTAATACTGTTGGGAATAAAATCTAAAAGATTTTGCGGTTCTTTAGGTATCAGCATTTCATTTAAATCCATCTTCCACAACAAATCTTTGTAACCAATGTAAAGTCGGTGATTTGGAAAATCAGGTGCTTTAGCAAGGAATAAGAAATCAGGAACTTTAATATCACATAAATTTTTAGTTTTTTTGTTAGGATGAATATTATTTAAGGTTTTTTCAGTAGTAGCAGTTGTTGTTGTTGTTGACTTTTGTGTTGAAATTTCCTGTGTTGTTGATGTTGTTGTTGACTTTTGTGTTGAAATTTCCTGTGTTGTTGATGTTGTTGTTGACTTTTGTGTTGAGTGTTTAATGATTATCGGTTTAGGATACAGTACATTTATTCCACGTATATCATCTTCACTCAAGTTTCGTAATTGATCTTGATAAAAAGGATACATAATAGCATTAAAATTATAACTATGTGCTAATCCTAACGAATGACCAATTTCATGCACTAAAACCATTAGGAAACTTGTACTATCATTAGGAATATTAGTATCATCTCCAAAATACCAATTTTCATCTATATCAAAATGAATTTCTAAACAATGATCATTATAAGGATAATCAGCGTGAGCTAAAACTTTTCCAGGACCATCAAAAGACTGTTTACATGCACGTCTTCCTCCACAAACACTTCGATAATTATGTGATTTTTTAACACCTACTATTGTAATATCAGGTTTTGATTTAGGTATTTTAACATTCTGAAATTTTAGAATTGAATTATTTTCCCACATATCAAAAGCTTTTTTTGCTATTTCAAGATAATCAAAATTTGCTTGTGGAAAATACCATGTTAAATTAGTTTTACTCCATCTAGACATTAAAACAAATTCATTATCAGTTTTGGAACATCTTGCACGTTTCATTAGCTTAATTGTTTCATCGTTTAACGTTCCACTGACTTCGATATTCATACTTTCTTGAAAATTTTGTAAAGATGTTGATAATGATGATGAGTATGCATTATTTGTTTTATTTAAATAACCAAATCTTTCGAGAAAAGCAATTGTTTGATTTCGTTTAACATCATCATCAACATTTGCAGAGCAGTAGGTGAAGAGTAAAATGAGAAGTATCATTGCGAACATTTTTTTAATTAATGAAAATAAATGTTACAATCACTTGTTATATATTAAAATAAATGTTACTATTTTCTATTTTTACATATAATTTTTATAATAAGGTTAATTAACATTATTAATACATACATTACTAATAAAAGTGTAACACAAAAAAATATACAAATGTTCCATTATATGTTTTACAAAACCACAGTTTTATATGTTCCAATTGTGAATAGACTATTCCTTCCAACACTTCTATTCTTTGCATTTCCCCTGCACTTTTATCTATGTTTACAGGTAATCGTATAAAAAACACCTCCACTCCATTGATATCTGTGCTATTCATTTTGTAGCATAAATCACATTTTTGAAAACACCTCATCGCTTCCTCAGTTCCATTAGACACACTTGTATATAGAGTGTTATTTAAAATTGTTGACATTATTAGAAGGGTATCCATTTTTTAAACAAATTCGTCTGCTTGGTTTAGTTATTTTTAAATTTTCAAATGCTTTAAAAGTCTTAATTCTTTCTTCAAATAAATAAATTTTTCTATTTAATTCTTCAATTTTTTTTTGCAAAAATTCGATAGTCTACGTTTGTACTCTTCAGAGTTCATGATGCTAATAAATAAAATGGAAAATAAAAAACATGTTTGTATAGTTTGATAAATTGATAACATTTAATTACTTACGTCATATCGCTGATAACAATATCTCTATAATAATACAATAATTCTTTGAACCCAACACATAATTCAGTATTAGATAAATCACAAATAGCTACTAATATTTCAACCTTATCATAAACATTTTGGAAATTACAGTTTTCATTTATAATCTTTACTAAATTATAGTAAAAGGAATTAAATGCAATATTCTCTAAGCAATTAACTCTAGGTAAAATAAATTTTGAATTAATATCTAAAATCTGAATAACATCATTAATATCAACTAAATATTCTACATTAAATTTTTCTAACGATAAATATTTTATATTATCATAAATTATCTCCGTAATAAAACAGTAGCTTCCACATTTTATATTTTGTGAGTCTTGTGTGACAACGTTATCTTCTGTATAAAAGAAATTGGTAATTTTTGATTTGAAAACATCAATCAATTTCAACCATTCATCAGAATAATCGAATGATATTTTCCGGTTTTTATTTGCTTGTTGAAGTGTTACAGCAGGTGTTAAACTTCTTGATGGACTTATACCACAACGTACTTCAAATATAACTGTTGGATATGTAGTTTCAATCTGTCTACTTCTTCAAAGTAATCAACATTATCACTTTCGTTAGAGAAAACATCATCACCAACAACACTGTTGGGCTGCATATTTGTTATTACTACTTAGGTTAAGATGAAACTCTTAATTTATAGTCTAATTCCTCCCACCAAAACAGTCTTATCAATTAATAGGAATAAACAAGTTAACCACATTAAAACAAGTTACCAACGAAATAAACCCTTCATTCTTATACAACATCAGAATTTTGAATCCAACTGTTATTTTTTTCACTGAGACCTAACCATTTAACAAACATTTTACCATTTTTTCTTCTAAGTACCTTTTCAACTAGATAAATGTCTGGATTAAATGTTTTTTGCAATTCTTCCTCATAAAAACCTCCACTAATAGGATTTTGATTCATATCCTCTAACAAATATGTTACAGGATTTGTTATTTTAACTTTCTTTATTTTAAAGAGCTCAGTGCTCCAATTAGGTGTGTATCCTTTCTCAAATATATGCTTAGATTTACTAATTCTCACAATATCACCAACATTATATTTATGTGGTCCAGCAATTTTTAAGTTGCTATAACTTTCATTTAATATCTTTTTTTCGTTACGTTTGTTTACTTCACATGGTTAAAAATTTGTTGTGCTATGTTTAGTATTATTGTACTCTTTAGTAATATCATCCAAAACATTAATCCATTTGTAACTACCATGCAGACTGAAATATTTATATAATTTCGTTTTCAAAGTTCTGATAGCTCGCTCAGCGAATGATGCTTTTTTAACACTGAATGTATTATAATGATTAATATTATGTTTTTTCATTAAATTTTGAAATTTATTATTAAAGAATTCTTTACCCTGATCTGTTTGAAGATTTTTTGGAAAATGTTTTACATGGTTAAGTATATCGGAAAAAGCATTCGTTATTTCTTCACCCGTTTTTGTCTTCAATGCACGCGTCCATATATACTTTGAGAAGCTATCGATAACAACCATAATTAATTTATATCCTTTATTTTGATGTGAATAGGATCGCATTTCAGCTAAATCCATTTGCCATAAATCATTCAAACCTTTGATAATTGTTCTTCTTCTACTATAATTTTTCCGCGCTGGAGCATGTAGTTCGTTAACGAGTTGAATCTTTTCCTTTGAAGTCATTATGTTTTATGATATAAAACAATATTATACTTACATATAAATATATATTATTATTTAGTAAATCTTTTTTAGATCTTAGATCTTTTTATTTATTAAATAATATTCATTCATTTTTTCTTGCATTTTCGAAAGTGAATTTTTCATATTTTCCATATTAACTTTTAAATTATTCATCTCATCAACATACACTTTCCAAACAATATCAATTTTTAATGTTATCTCATCTTTTAATTTTTTTAAATCATTTTGATTAATGGTTTTAGATAACATTTGAGAAAGTTGAACAAAATTACTAATAATTCCAATTATTGTTTTGTCAATACGTTGGATATCAATCTCGAATATTTCCATTTTAAGTGTTACAACAAATAATCTAATAAGTTTTTTCCTAAAACCTAATAATAATACTCTTCAGTGTGAAATTTTTTCTGATAAATACGCAATTTCCTTCGAACCATCAGACAGTCTAGGTGAAATATTAGGTTTTTCTAAACGTGTTTTAAAACCAGGCATAATACATTCTTCAGATCTTCCTGTTCGCATCAAAAAAGTATCAAGTTTACACTTTGAGTGTAATATCACTGAAGGAGCTTACATGGGAAATCAACCTGCTCATACTATACTAAGTTTTCCAATTACTGCAGATCCTGGTTTTGATATTATTGAAAGACCACATAACCCAATATATTTACCTATAACTCCTACAGAACAAATTTTCAACATCACTGTTCACGTATTAGATCAAAATCGCAGACCTGTCAATTTTCGAGGTGAAGTACATTAATTTTATATTTGCAAGAACGCTAATGGGATTAGTCATTGAATATAAAGAATCAACATCAACAACATCACCAACATTGTTCCGTAAGCCTTTTAAACGAATTGAGGTGTCTCCTGCGAACAAGGCTTTCCTAAAATCAATCGGTTTGAGATTAGTTAATGAAAAATGAGAAAATACATTCGTTCTGAAGCACCTGCTAAACGTTTAAGGATTTTATCAAAATCTGATCTTTATCGAGAACCTAAATATGATGAATCAATTAGAAAAGAAGAATATCGAACATACGTTCCATACGTGAAATCTTTCAATAATAGTGATGT
Organism: Phyllotreta striolata; assembly: GCA_918026865.1. Lineage (NCBI taxonomy): Eukaryota > Metazoa > Arthropoda > Insecta > Coleoptera > Chrysomelidae > Phyllotreta > Phyllotreta striolata. Next base: position 2,354,117 of record OU900094.1, on the reverse strand, counting down.
TATAGAGTTTATTATTAATCAAAATGATGCTTTCTTTTTAATGCATGAATCTCTCTTGGAAATTAAAGGTACTTTAAAAGTTGATGGACAAGATAAGGTTTCTCTAGCATCCAATTTCGTTGCATTTTTGTTTGACTCCTGCTCTTACATTCAAAGTGCAAGGGAAATAGAAACAGTTAGAGATCCTGGAATAGTTAGTACAATAAGAGCATATTTATGTTATGAACTAAACTCAAATTCGACTACTACAGCTGGATGGAATTATCCTAATAAACCTATATTGAATGATGCAGATAAATCATTTAGCATACTTATGCCACTTAAACATATATTTAACGTTTTCAACGACTATAACATGATTACTTATGGTAGACAAACTTTTCGTTTTGTTAGAGCACGTAATGATGATGATTGTATAATCATAGATAAGTTGAATACAACAACTAAAGTTGAATTTAATATAACCAATATGGCTATTAAAGTGAAACATGTATTCCCAAATGATGAAATTAAATTACAAATAATGGAACCTATTAAGAATGATCAACCGATACTCATACCATTCAGAAAATGGGAGTTAAATGAATTACCTGCAATTACAAAAGATGTTAAAAATGAAATATGGGCTGTGAAAACTAGCGCTGCCGTAGAAAGACCTCGTTATGTTATTGTATGTTTCCAAACCAATAAACGTAATCAAAAAAATGAGGATCCTACCAAGTTCGATCATACAAATATATCAAATATTAATCTATCACTGAATGGTGAAATATGGCCCAACGAAAAAATGAACTTAGATTTCGATAGAAACGATTACCCTTTAGCATATCATAATTATACAAATTTTAATTCAAGCTATTCAAATTCCACATCTCAAAATCACCCCTTATTAGACTATACATCATTTAAAAATCGAATGTTATACGTTATAGACTGTTCTAAACAAGAAGAAACCATGAAAATATCAACGGTGGATATTAAATTGGAAATAGAAGCTAATAAAGGTTTCTTAGCAAACACAAAGATTTACTGTATTATTGTACATGATTGTCTATTAAAATATTCACCTTTAACTGAAATAATTAGAACTATAATATAAAAAAAATTACAAGTACAACATAAAGAATCTTTTATTTAACACCCCCGTACCCTCATACCTAACACCCCCCCATACCTAACACTTCCCATACCTAACACCTCCCATACCTAACACCTCCCATACCCGACATCCTCCGTACCTAACACCTCCCATACCCTACGTACCCCCGTTACAACACCCCCCGTACCCTCCGTATCCAATACCCTACGTATCCCCGTACACCACCCCGGAAAAATTTTAATATCATACATGTTTCATTACATATGTTCCTATCATCCTCCCCCCTCGTACATTATCTTCCTCTTCATCTTCTTCTTATATACCCTCATTTATACACTACAAACACCTTGCCCTCGTAGCGCTGATAATACAGTCTCGTCTACTCCTTATACCGTCCCAAGTTCAAAACCAACATGAACCTTTTTTTTTCTCACACACACACATACACATAAACACAATACGTCACCATTACACACGTCACCGCGAATCCTATGCCGTTTCTAGACCACCTCAAATCCTATGCCGGTTCTAGACCACCTCAAATCCTATGCCGGTTCTGGACCACCTCAAAACCTATGCCGGTTCTGGACCACCTCAAAACCTATGCCGTTTCTAGACCACTCAAATACTATGCCGTTTCTCGACCATACATAAGTTCCCATAGAGTGGTCCAGAAACGGCATAGCTATAACTACTTTTGGAGATTGTCAGTTCCCTGTCGACTAAATCGTTTCTATTGGCTTTTCGCCGGTTTATAGCAAGAAGGGGGCGTCCAACGATAGTATACAGGGTGTTTCACAACTTATCCGACAAATTTTAACCACAGATGCACTGTTACGAAAGAAGTTGATTTCCCAAAAAAAATGAAATAAAAGTCTTACAGAAATCGAGATATAATAGATATAATAAAATAATAGTTTAACAGTTCAATTACTTATGTTCAAAATTGTTCCCATTTACTGCAATGCAACCTTGGGTGCGTCTAATCCAATTTCGGCGCAATAATTGAAATACACCTCCTTCCTGGTGATTCTGAAGCCTCAAATTATCGGCAGCCACTGTGATTCGGTCACGCAATTCTTCAATATTCTGAACTGGAGTACAGTATACCTCTTTTTAGAAATTTTGAGAAATCAACTTCTTTCATAACAGTGCATATGTGGTTAAAATTTGTCGGATAAGTTGTGAAACACCCTGTATAATGTTAATGGAACTAATTTCGTGGACACAGAAAATTGTTTTAGAAATATAGATTGCCATAAAATAGAAAAAGAAACAACCAAAGACAGAATAAAATGGAAATTTAATCCACCCACTGCAGCTTGGTGGGGAGGGTTTTGGGAAAGATTAATTAGAATCTTAAAAAATCTGTTAAGAAAGCATTTGGGGGGCGCTTGCCTCAAATATGAAGAACTATCAGCCGTGATTTGTGACTGCGAATCGATTATCAACTCCCGGCCGCTGACATATATATCGGAAGATCCCGAAGATCTGGTGGCCATCACACCAGCCATGTTTCTGCACGAAATAAAAGAAACCGGTACTTCAGATATAGACGAGGAAGATGCTACATCGCTACGAAGACATGCAAGATATGTACAGAAAGTCCGACTGAATTTACGGAAAAGGTTCAGGAAAGAGTATTTAAGCCAGCTACTTTTACATGGTCCGAAAAATAAAACTTACAGGTACGAAAATGGCGACGTCGTCCTTGTTGAAAACGAAAAAAAACAAAAAGAATTAGCTGGCCATTAGCAGTAATGGAAAAAATGTTCCCTGGCAAAGGTGGAGACAGTCGAGTAGTCCAAATAACCACTGGAACTTTAATAAGGCCCTTACAGAGACTGTACCCATTGGAGATTACCAGTGAGAGGGATAAAAAACTGTTAGTGGAGAACCAATTTCACCGTAAACAAAAAAGACAACGTTCAAGATCAGAGGGGAAGCGCCTCACGGACAATCAACCACTCCTCAAAGATAAAAGGCAACGTTCAAGGTCGGAGGGTAAGTGTCTTAAGCGTCTTACTGCCGATGGTGATAAGTCGTGTCAGAGAGAGAGTAACATTAAAAAGCCTATTAGACCGGTTCAAACGAGATATGGACGTATAGTAAAACCTCCAGTTAGGTATCCATGAGAGTTTGTCAAGTCTTACCTGACTTAACAAGGGGGGAAGAGTATGTTAGGAATAGTTTACTGTAGTTTACTGTATTAGTTGATTTTGTTATCCCTTTGTATATTTGTTTACCGTTGAAACGAGTCAGTCACTAATTTTAAACGGTCAAATAAACACCTATATTTCTATCTCGTGTACGTCTCGTATTTTATAAGATTGGTATTATATTCGGGTAGAAGATAGTTGCCACAACAATGGCCCTTAAAAATCATTGGAAACGTGTATTTTCAATTTTTTATTCGGTTCTTATTTTGCCAGAAAATTGACAGTTTCCATACCTTCTGGACACCCAGTATAATCTCTTTATTATTAAAACAAAACGTAACGACGACAGAAGCTAAAGATCACGGTCGTGTAAATTCATAAGGTCTTGCCCACGGCCGTGTATTATTTTAGTAGGTCTGGAAACTCTCATTATTTTGTATTACAGGAATTGTTGCGCTTATTGTGACTTTGGTTCGAAGTTTCACGGAAGATCCGCTAGGAACGCTAGTGTAAGGTAGGGTTCAAGAGTTCTCAATACACTTGAAGCTCATTTTGAAGCTCCTGACAAATACTGTACAACCCTGGAATATAAAGTCAATATCTGCACCCATTACAAAATGGCGGAACATTTAATAAATACCTGAATACAAACAAATTATTATCAATTTTTCTAGAATTATATGTTTTTCTATGCCAAATAGCAATCCCAACAAACCGATAAGGTATGACAGGTTATTTTTGGTTAAAAAATTCCAAAAAAAAAATAGTTCGTCAACGAACATTAATTGTTTAGCCAAAATATTCTCATTTAGTTTTTGGTTTTCCTAGTGTTCAAAATATTCTCTTTAGTTTTCGATTTTCCTAGTGTTCAAAATATTTTCATTTAGTTTTCGGTTGTTTAGTTCGCATTGTAGTTAGGTACCGATATGGATATGGATTCGATATGGATATTGTACTCCAACAAGATGGAGCACCACCACATTACTCCAGACAAGTAAGGAACTAATTGGATGCTATTTTCCATGGTCGTTGGATTGGTCGTCGAGGTCCTACGGAATGGCTAGCCCGTTCACCAGATTTGACACCTTTAGACTTTTTTTATTGGGCTATTTGAAGCAAAAAGTCGACGAAACTGAACCTGCTTCAATATTGGATATACGAGAAATAATTACAGATATTTGTAGAAATATCGACGTTACTATGTTCGAAAATGTTCGGTTAGGCTGTTCTTGTATCAAGAAGTTCAAGGCAACCATTACGAGCACTTTTTGTACTAAACTCAGCTTATTTTCTCAAATTATGACGTTAAACGTCGATGTATTCAGGTAATTATTAAATGTCCGCCATTTTGTAGCAGGTGCAGATATTGACTGTATATTCCAGGATGGAGTGGTTTGCTCATTTCGTATCTTTTGTGAAGACAAGTGTCCATGAGCCCGCGTTACTTATATTAGATGGAACTTTATAGCACACAAGAAATCTCGATGTTATTTTAAGTGCCAGAGAAAACTTTGTAACCGTCTTGTGTTTACTTCCCCACTGCACGCACAAGTTGCAGCCGTTGGACGTTGCTGTTATGGGTCCACTTAGTGTTTATTTAGACCAAGCATTAGAAAAATGGTTGAACCATCATCCTGGTAGAACCGGTACAGTCTTTCAAATCAGCCAAATATTTTGCGATTTTGCTATTTAAAGGCTTTTATACCAACTAATGGAATAAACGGGTTCCGCAAAACTGGAATATTTCCATTAGATCCTGAGGTTTTTTTCAGAACGTCCAATTTTTAGCAGCTGAAGTAACCGACCAAATAACTAGTGACCTGGATGAAGGTGAGGATATGGCTCCAGGATCTAGTTCATGTAACGTATCTGATTTATTGACAGACTTAACCAACAAAGCAGATAATGGTTCTAGCGAAACAAACGATCTATACAAGAATCCTGAGCTTGGGCCCAGCTCAAAACGATATGAACAAATGAATTCATCTTTTATAGTTACACCACAAAAATGTAAACTATTTCCTAAAATTCAAGACAAGAGGAACGCAACAAAAAGAAAATCTTGTGGAAGTGAATTTTAACCAGCACGCCATACAAAACTGCCCAGAAGAGGATATCAACAAAAAAGAAGCAAAAGGAAAGACAATTAAATCGAAAAACAGAAATGATAAGAAGACACTCAAGCAAAAGAAACCAAAACAATAAAAAAATGTAAAAGAAAGTCTTTCCAATTCTTCGGATTCAAAAGACAACCAGAGAAATGCAACATGTCTCTACTGCTCCGAGAAATATTTTAGTTCAATTGACGGATGGATTCAATGCAGAAAGTCTTTGGAATGGGCTCACGAATTGTGTGCGGGAGTTGAAGAAGACGAGGATGAGTTTATTTGTGAAAATTTATCCGATGTTCCCTTTGCATTAGCCAGAGTTCAAAGAAAAATTAGGTTTTAAAGACTTTTTTCTTGATATTATATTCGCAGAGTATCTTTAATTAGTTGTGTGTGGAAGGGATCGTTTTATACCCCCAATATGCGGGTAAAATATTTCCTTTGCATTTTTTTTATTTTGTGTTTGTTCTAAGAAGTAATTAAAGATTTTATTTAAAAAAAGTGGTGTTTTGTTAAAATAAATTACTCTTTTAGGGGCTTATAATATTAAAATATAATTTAAAAATATTTTCTCATTTTTGGGGAGTTTTTTTCTTAGTGGGATCATTTTATCCCCTCTCCTCTACGAAACGTTTTTAAAGACCCGCAACAAATTTAGCAGAACAAACTTCAGATCTAACAGTCACTTAACAGTTTTTAATGACGAAAAAGTGAAATGAAATAAATGGAAAAATGAAATAAGATATAATTTTATAACTTTCAAATTCAAATTTGATGGCGTCGCTTCGTCCTCGTTCGTTTACCCAGTGTTATTAGCCTTTCGCACTTAACTTGATTTTGATTGGTCCAGTTTTCTAGTTCTTTAAAAAATAACCAATCACGTTCTGGAACCAAAGTGTCAAATTACAAACTTACTTACAAACTAATCTTGACGGTGGCGTATCTATGTTTTATTATTAATCTGAGAACACACTACCCGGAACTAGCGCCATCTGTCGAGAGTCACATCATCCGCAACACATTTTCAACATGTGACCCGACCTATTATTGTTATACGACCGTGGTCTTGCCACTAGGCCGAATTTGCATGGTGACGGTGTCGTCGATAATGAGGAAGCGGTCATTTCGCAAAGCTGCGTCGCTAGTATCGGATTACTAACTTAAAAATTTAAGAATATCGACATAAAGAAGTGTGGCTTCGTGCGAAGAGCAGTAATAAGCACACTTTAGAAATAATCGATTTATTTCTTACTTTAAATAAATAGTTTCACAAAACGTTGAAAAAAAAAACAAAAGAAACGTGTTGATCAAAAAGATTCGAGGTCGTTGATGGCGTTCTGTCAACGGTCAATCTCCTGACAGTTCTCGGTCAGTTGGCCTCGTCCGAGTTGTCCCTTACTGTTCGGCTAACCGTCGAATATCTGGGGTGTATCTCCATTGTATATGGATTCGCCACAGGGCTCCCCCCAGTGAAGAAACCACCGGTTGCGAACGGTCCTGTTGGCACGCCTCTAGTCGCAGACGGTTAGCATACGAATGCTCTTCCCACTGCTGGCGAGATGCTGGGATGTAGGCTGGCTTGAGTCGATCCATGGAAATCCGCTGAGGAGCATTCTGGACATCTACTGTCATGTATTTGTCCTGTCTTTCTAGCACTCTGAAGGGTCCACTGTATGGAGGTGTCAACGGAGGCTTCACTTTATCAGTACGAAGAAATACGTGTGTAGCCTCTTGCAAGTCAGGATGGATAAAAGCCGCCCGGGATGAGTGATTACTCATTGGTATGGGCCGTAATGCTCCCATAGTCTCACGAAGTCGTTGGAAAAATCAATGCTCATCAGGCACAGCTGCAGTGGGAACCACTAACTGTCCGGGTAGTCGTATTGGTGCGCCATACACCAGCTCTGAAGCTGTACACGAAATGTCTTGCTTGTAAGTACCGCGTAGACTCAGCATAACCAGTGGGAGGGCCTCAGTCCATGACATCATGTCCGCTACGATTAAGGCTGCCTTTAGGGTTCTATGGAAACGTTCGATGCACCCATTTGATTGTGGGTGGTACGCCGTTGTTTTAATATGTTGTACCCCCAGCATCGTGTTAAGTTGACGAAACAGTTGACTCTCAAATTGTCTCCCTCGGTCGGTGGTTATCGTTAGCGGCACACCGAAACGGGATATCCAAGTCTCAAGAAGTCTACCGGCTACTACTTCAGTGGTTAGATAGCGGAAGTTATGGCTGGGCGGAAGGGGTCCCACAATGTCGATATGGATATGAGCAAACCGCTCGTCTGGCATTCCAAGCGATCCCACCGGCGTGGTAGTGTGTCGACTAACTTTAGCTCGTTGACATTCGATACATTCCCTCGACCACTGCTTTATTTGACGATTCATATTACGCCACACAAAGCGCTCTGCAATCAGTCGTAATGTGGCAGCGTACCCCGGGTGTGACTGCGTGTGCAATTTCAAGAATACATCTCGCTGGAACGCCTCTGGTACATAAACTCGTACCCGGCTGTCTTGAGTCGAGCAATAAAGCGAACGTTCGCTGCTAGGTAAAGCAACACGTTGCAGATGTAGAGAGCTGTTAGGATCCTGCAAGACTTGCTGAAGGCCCTCATCTGTATCCTGGGCTTCGGCTAAACGGTCGAAGTTAATAGTGACTGCCGCTACGATGGCGTCTACCCTGGTCGCGAGAGGCAATCGGCTACGATGTTCGCTGTTCCCTGAACATGTCGGATATCGGTCAAAAACTGGTCAATCAATTCGAGCTGACGGACTTGTCGTGGAGATTGTCGATCGTGATGTTGCTGGAAAGCAAACGTTAAGGGCTTATAATCTGTATAGATCGTAAATTGCCTGCCTTCGAGAAAGTGGCGAAAATGGTGGATGCCGTCAAATACGGCCAACAGTTCGCGGGCGTACGTACTGTAATTCCTTTGCGTAGTGGACAATTTACGTGAGAAGAAAGCGATAGGCTGCATCTCGTTGTCCACCAACTGTTGCAGCACGCCGCCGACCGCCGTATCTGAAACGTCGACCGACATGCTCAAACGGGCATGGGGTGCCGGGAAAACCAGCTCGGCTGCATTAGCTAGGAGTTCTTTCACTCTGGTGAAAGCATTTACTGCTGCTGACGTCAAGGTGAGGTCTTGCTGTCTCCTCTTCTGTCCGGACAATAACTCGGTTAGTGGCATGAGCTCGGTTGCAGCGTTTGGTATCCAGCGGCGATAGAAATTGAACATTCCCATAAATCGACGTAACTGTCGATATGTTGTAGGTTGCGGAAACATGCGAACTGCCTCAACTTTATTCGATAACGGCCTGATTCCCGTCTGAGATATCGTAACACCCAAGAATTTGGCTTCTCGAGTCCGAAATTTGGACTTCTCTTTATTAATTTGGAGGCCGTTTGTCTCCAAGATCTGTAGTACCGTCGCCAAATGTTGCTCATGCTCTACTTCGGTTGCTGAGGCCACTAAAATGTCGTCTATGTAAATATAAACAAAGGAGCATCCTCGGAAAAGTTGGTCCAGATATCGTTGGAGCGTTTGGGTTGCATTTCGAAGGCCGAAGGGCATGCGGCGAAATTCGTACAGCCCGAACGGTGTAGTTATGGCCGTTTTCTGCACATCCTGGGGTCGAACTGGTATCTGATAGAACGCGCGCGTCAGGTCGATGGTGAAAAAAACTTTTTTGCTGTGTAGTTGGTTAGCGAAATCCTGTATATGCGGTACAGGATACCGGTCGGGTTTGGTAACGGCGTTCAATCGGCGGAAATCTCCGCACGCCCGCCATTGGCCGTTGGACTTCTTCACCATGTGAAGGGGACTTGCCCACGGCGTCTTTGACGGCTGGATAACGCCTGCCTGCAACAGCTTATCAAATTCAGTGCGCGCTGCCTGTAAACGATCTGGCGGAAGCCTGCGTGGCTTAGAAAATACCGGGGCCCCGTGAGTCTCGATATAATGCTGCACGCAGTCGGAACCGTTCGACCGGTCGTACGGATGGATGGTAGACAGCCCTACTTCTAACGTTCTCACTTATCTAGCCTCGCACGCGGCACTAATCCTGGCTGTTGGGCACTCCAGACGCCTGCCTTTTATATCCACGCGCCCGTAGCCGAGTATAAACACACCTCACTTGGTTGTATTACGGTACAACCCCTCCGCGGCAATACGCTCCGATCGGCACCGGTGTCGATGAGAAATTGGGTTTTAAGAACCTTGTCGGTAATGAATAGACGACGTGGAGTATAGGGCGCCATAGTCGTCGCTACTACTACGCCCGCATCTCGTTTCCCGAAAATGAACACGGAAGTCGACACTTCTTTGCACGCGATCCGAACCTTCGATGGTAGTAACATTGTCCATCTACCGAATCGTCACCGGACCCCTGTGTTGATTGGACCTTTTGTGTCCCCCCCATCGCGTTTAGTCGGTCTTGATAAAGTATTCACCTGTTCGTTTGGTTCAGCTGGCATCATCCTCACTGCCGTAGATTTCTCTTCAGCCGACATCACTGATATGCTCGTACAGCGTAAGTATTTATCGGCCTTCTTTGCTTGCTCCTCTAGGTTCTCGTCCAGAATTGATCGTCCGAACTTGGGGTGGTAGGCGATCGAGCCACATAATTTTTAACGCTTCTGGCTTTATGCTACCACTAGCTAGTGACTGCATACGGTGGAGAAGCTGTGTTGGTTTCATGTCTCCTAAAGTTATCTCTGCTAGTCGGTGGATCTTTTCATCAGCGCTAACATCGTATCTACTTAAAAGCCGAGTTTTTAAATCTTCATATGATGTGCCTTTGGTAGGACTACGTAGAATATCCGCCACCTCTAACAAAACATCGCTATTTAAACTAGCCACGGTATGATCGAACTTACATTCATCCGATACTATTTTAGTCTGTCGAAATTGTGCTTCCAGTCGTAGCTACCATAATTCTGGCTCCGTAGTCCAAAAGAGAAATTTTAGACGTTCATTTAGTTTCGGCACTATTGATAGAGGGCGCAACAATAGTTTATTTCAGGCCAGCGCAAGCAACCCACGCAACGCCGTATTTCAAAAACAATAATGGCGTCTTGTATTGATTCGCATCGATTCTGCATATTTTCTCTTGTAGTGCAAGATGAAGTTAAAACCGAAAAGTTTTTTTTTTTTCATTTATTTCGTTTGTTTTCGAGTGAGTTTAAATGGGATTGTTATTGCCTGTAAGTTGTATAAGTTTTGTGTATTGTTAGTAAATTATTAGTGAAGAATTGTGTAAAGTTAAAGTTAAATCATTCGTTCTATTGCTTGTTTTTATAGTGCTTAGTGAATTATTCTGGTTCCGCCATAATATTTTAGTTTATTTATCGATTTTATTTAAATTTATTGAATTTTGTCATTTTTTTCAATATATTTTTAAGTAGAAGTGTTTGTGTTTCCTTATTTTATGAGAGTAGTTACTTTTTATATTATCCAATTTCTTGTAAAACTTGTACAATTTATTTTATCATCTATATCAAAATTCTATACATTTTATAATAATGTAATAAATTGTATAAGTTCTACAAAAAATTGGATAAAATTAACAATCGGAAAAAAATCGAATAGAAAACCATCATTACTAATTTTAGTGTAGATTTCTACATGATATCCCTTTTTACTAGGCTACACCCATTAAATTAGTACAGCTACTATTCTCAGAGTGCGTTCTAGAACGTCTACGAGATTCTCATGGTGATATCCTTTCTTTTTTATGTATGTTCTGTGTTTTCTTGTCAATTTTCTTGTCACTTGACAAACCGTCTTCTTCCCAAGTAACAATTTTAGTTTTATCATAGTACTCAGGGTATTTATAAAACTAATTTAATAAAACTGCTTTGTCCTAAGGATAACAACATTGCTTCCTTAGAGCTCTTTTAAGTCCAAAGTGGAGAACTTTATGAAAGCATTTATGCCCGATTTCACCAACCAGTTCCTAAAGTTAGGTAATACCTAAACTAGATTTAGTAATTCCTAAGTACAATTTACTTTTCGCCATGCTCTAAGTAATACTTAAAGGTAATAGGAAATGCCTAAAGTTAGGACAGCTCCCTGGGCTTGCCTAAAACATTTTAGAAATACTATTTTTCATACTATATTAAGCATATTTTTCATGTGACTTAAGACAGCTGTTGTTTTAGATAAAAGTCTTACATGAGAAGAGAATTTGGAGAAACTGATTTCTTTTTCCGTTTTCGATTACATAAATTGGTGAATTAGCAGGTGTGAGATACAGGGTGGCACATTAGTATGGAAAAGCTCAATATATCTGTTATTATAGAAGATATCAAAAAAACTTAATTACAAAAGTTGTAGATCTTTTTAAGCTGCATATTTTAAAATTAGTTACATTTATACAGAGTGTCCCGTTTTTCCGTAATAGATCAAACTTATACTTTTTTAAATAGAACACCCTGTTTTTTATTTAAAAATTGAATTAAGCTCGTTTTCAGCTTTCCAAAAATATAATTTTGTATAACGTTATACTGAGTGATTTAAAAGTTATGACCACTTTTCCACGAAAATCGTACTAAGTTTACCACTCTGTAGAAAGTAAATGGATTGTATTGAAAATAAATTTCAGGTTTCACAATGTTCGGGGTTCACGTCGTGGCGATTCTCCCTGTTTTGTCCCGGTCCGGTTCAACAATTGTCCCGGAAAATGGAACGAATAGCTTGAGTAGCCGAATGCTCGTTGCCACCTTTTCACTACTTCTTGTTTGAATAATAAAGCACGAAAGGTTTAGTTAGAAGATACTGTTTAATTTTAAACTATTTAAAATGTGTTTTACAAGTTCTAACAAGTGAAAAAGAATAGCCAAAGAAAAGCGTGATGTAATAGTCTGGCGTCTAGTCGAGTACAGCTTTTTCAAGCGTTATGGTACCGCGTACCGCGCACAGCCGCGGACACGGGGAGGGTTGCCAAATTTACAAAATATTGCGCTATTCACAGAAAAGAGCTTATTTAAAAGAAGCGCAAACATACCGCCGCCCTTGGAAGCATCAGGGTATGCATGCCTTTCAACAATATTGCAGACAACAAAGGCAAAAAACGAATAAAAAAAATACAAATAAATATAGATAAATATCACAAATAACATCAATAAACAATAACAAAATGCAAAAACCAAAATAAAATGGCAAAATACAAAGAGAACAATAACACTTTTAAACTCGTACAGTAAGGCAAAGACAATGACAGCCTAAGAATTAATCCTCACTTTTGTCATTAATAGGTAGCACGCACACTTTAGTGATGCTACGTTTTACGGTGCCACCCTTCATAGCTACACTAACCACGCGAACTTGATTGTCACTTCCGGTGTGAACGGCGGAGATGCGACCACGAGGCCACATATGCGGTGGAACGCCATCCTCTTTGAGAAGGACTAAAGATCCCAGAAGGCGAGAAGTATCGACGGAAAAGAACCACTTGGTGCGTTGCTGAAGCGTATGTAGATATTCGGTTTTCCAGCGATCCCAGAAGTGTTGCAACATGTATTGTAAATGCTGATATCGAGTAAGGCGATTTATTGGTTCAGCCTTAAGGTCAAGGTCAGGAAAAGTGTTTAAGGGTCGGCCAATCAAGAAGTGACCAGGAGTGAGGACCTCGAGATCATTGGGATCGTCACTTAAAGGACATAAAGGGCGCGAGTTTAAAACTCCTTCGATTTGAATTAAAAATGTGTAAAATTCCTCATAATTAAGAGGATGATTTGGATTGACTATACGATTCAAGTGTGTTTTGACTGATTTTATGGCACTCTCACAGATGCCACCAAAGTGGGGGGATCTGGCAGGTATAAAGTGCCACTGGATTTTTGATTCTTCACAAAATTCCATAAATTTATCACCCTTGCTTAGCTCTAAAAAACTCTGTAAGGTACCGCGAGCGCCAACAAAATTAGTACCATTATCTGAATAAAAATGTGCACACAGGCCACGTCTAGAAATAAACCTACGCATTAAACAGATAAAGCATTCAGAGGTTAACTCGCTGGCCAACTCAAGATGAACCGCCTTGGTCGCCAAGCATACGAAAAGACAAACATAAGCCTTCGTGAATCGCTTATTACGAAACTTAGATTCCCTCAAAGTAAAGGGACCCGCAAAATCCACTCCTGAACTAGCAAAGGGATAAGATGGTACTACACGAACGCTGGGCAAATCACCCATAATAGGGTTTAGAGAACGAGGTTTACTTGCAAAGCATATCAAACACTGACGAATTTCCCTTCGAACAGCTCTCCTGCCACTCAATGGCCAGAAATTTTGGCGCACAAACGAAAGAGTAGCCTGAGTTCCGGCATGCAAATTACGCCTATGTTCGAAATTTATAATAAGAGAAGTAAGAATATGATTGCAAGGCAATAAAATAGGGTGTTTAGATTTAAATTCCAGGTTGGAATTCCTTAATCTTCCTCCAACTCTCAGTAATTTACGATCATCAATAAAAACATTCAGAGATTTCAATGGACTAGAAGGCCTGACCCGATTATTTGCCCTCAAACAATGAATATCTTCACGAAACCACTGACCCTGTACAAAGCGGCAAAGAACATGAAGGGAATCCTCCATTTCAAGGGGAGTAAGAGGACCAGAAGTACGCGAAAGTGGAGATTTTAGATTTCTTGCAAAGCGGAGACAATATGCAATCACGCGGATAAGTTTAGAATAATTAGAAAAATCCTTGACGAAAGGAAAATTTCGCAAAGGTTCAGATGGCTGAGAAACTAAAGCTAAGGATTTAGCGTTTAGTTCGGGGAGGTCTGCATCAAAGGTTTGACGAGAATATTTAGATATGTGTTTGCAATCAGGCCAATCAGAGACAGGTAAGGACAAGAAGTCAGGACCATGCCACCACAATCTGCACTCATGCAGCTCCTGAGGGGTTAAGCCACGAGAAAGAGGATCAGCGGGATTTTCTGCAGATGAAATATGATACCATAGGTTGACATCAGAGGCCTGCTGAATCTCGGAGACACGATTGCAAACAAAGGTTTTTAGAGATCGAGGCTCCAAAGCCAGCCAACACAGAACTATGGTAGAATCAGTGTAATAACGAATGTCATCGAATTTAACATCCAAAGAGGAAATCACTCTTCTCATCAGACGAGTAAGTGTCAAAGCACCGCAAAGTTCGGAACGAGGTATAGATATTGCCTTTAGAGGAGCCACGCGAGACTTGGCGCAAAGTAAACGACTTTCGATAATACCACGAGCATCAATGGAACGAACATATATGCATGCTCCATAGGCCTCGGACGAGCTGTCGGCAAAGCCATGTAGCTCAATACGAATGGGAAATGGTAAAGTTACTTGCCGGGGCATGTGAAAAGAGCGCACGAGAGCAAGGTAATCAATAAAATCCCTCCAGGTTAAATAAAGCTTGGAGGGGATGGGCTCATCCCAATCACTCTTTAGAAGCCACAGACGCTGCAGCAGAATTTTTATTCGAATAATCATGGGACCCAAGAAACCCAGGGGATCAAATATGGTTGAAATAGTAGATAGAATAATTCTTTTAGTAATAGTAGAAGAGGGAAGTTCTATAGATGAGACAAATAAGAAGGAATCGATTTGCGAGTTCCAGGACACACCAAGAGTTCTATTTTGCTGGTTATCAGTGACAATGTATTCGATGTTAGCTTCCTCAGCCCCAAGGTCTGATAAAACCTTAGGACTATTGGAGGCAAATTTTCGCAAATCGAAACCATATTCATGTAGAATTTTAGTCAGATTCTGACGAATTTGAATTAAGGAATTCTCACTGGAAGAACCAGAGACAATATCATCGACATATGTATCAAAAGATAAGATTCGACTTTCAGTTGGGAATGCTTCGCGGACATGCGAAGAAATCTCCTCCAAGCATCTGGTTGCCAGATAACTGGAGCTTGCCATGCCATAGGTTACAGTTTGCAGTTGGAAAATGGATAGGCTATCGCCAGGCTCTTCGCGCCAAATTATGCGCTGAAGATCTCGTTGGGAAGTTTCAATTAAAATTTGCCGATACATTTTGGCAATATCACCGGTCAGGACGAAATTATGTTGTCGAAAACGGATAAGTATATTAAATAAATCATTCTGCACAGTTGGACCAACTCGCAAAATGTCATTAAGGGAAAAACCTGATGAGGTTGCTGCAGAAGCATCGAATACAACTCTAGTTTTTGTTGTGAGGATATCATTCTTCTCCACGGCATGGTGGGGCAAATAATAGATAGGGTATGACGATTCGAGAGGATCGGATGATTGCACAGGAACCATATGTCCCAGATGTAAATATTCCTTAATAAAGTTAGAATAATCAAGTTTCAACTTAGGATTCCTTTGAAGCTTTCTCTCTAAGGAGAGAAACCTCTTTAGAGCCATTTCATAAGAATTTCCTAGCAACGAAGGATCAGATTTAAAAGGCAGACTAACTTGAAATCTGCCTTTACTATCGCGAACAGTAGTGCGTTTGAAATGTTCCTCACAATCTCTCTCCTCGGGGGTGTAGATAGGTTCAGTCATGGGAAAGCATTCCTCCAGCTTCCAGAATCTCTCCAATGAATCATGAATTGTATTGTCGTAGGTTAAAGAGCAAAGAGTGCTTGAGAACGCTTTTGATTTAAATGACGCAGGAATTGGACCACTGACGATCCAACCTAGCTTAGTCTGCTGGAGGATAGGAAGGTTTTTTCCAAGGCGAAGTTGATTAGAATCGATAATGTCAAAAAACAATCCGGAACCTATAAGCACGTGTACAGCGGAAGGTTCATAAAATTGAGAGTCTGCCAAAGTTAATTCGGAGGGTATATTTAAAACACGAGGATCAATGAAATGCTGCGGAGTCACAGATGTAATTTGGTTAATCACCAGAGCTGGCATTTTGTAAGTGTATCTTCCATCCATGGATTGGATCTCTAGTCCAATTCGTTTGGTGGCGAAAGACGAAGCTTCGTTTATTCCAGAAATGGGTACGTCGGCCTTTTCATAAGGAATACCCAATTTGGAATATAGCTCTTGGCTTATAAAATTAGATTGGCTACCATTATCCAAAATGGCACGGCAAATAATGGGATTGCGATTTTTACCATAAACCTTTATGGTCGCAGTGGAAAGCAAAACATAAGACCCATATTCCTGGTTGGTGCAATGAAGGCTTAGAGGATTGGAAGGCTGAGATGATGACGAAGGGTTAGAGTGGTTAGATGCAACTGCATCTGCATTTGGTGCGTTCATGGTTTGCGAAGATGATGCAAAATCGGAAGACCTATGTAGCATGGAATGGTGCCTGTGCTTGCATACCTTGCAAGAATAATTTGACTTGCAGTCTGAAGCCCTGTGGCCAGGACGCAAGCAATTAGTGCATAAATTATGCTTACGGGCCGTGGAAAAACGATCACCTACGGTCATTTGAGAAAACTGGTTGCATTTATAAAGAAAGTGATTTTGGGAGCACAGATTACAAGCCATTGAATCTTGAATAAAGAAAGACTGGTTGGTTGGTTTATTTCGAAAGGCTGGTTTATGATCAGCTCCCTTGTCTGACCCTTTAACGCCCAACTTATGCTCTAGGGACGTTATAAATTTTACCCTTTGGGATAAACAAGCTAAGAATTGCTGTATGGTAGGCCTGGATTCGTTTCGAGAAAAGTTTTCCCATTCCTTACGAGTAGCTATATCGAGTTTAGAGGAAAGCAAAAATATGAGCACAGTACTCCACTCATCAAGGCTCTCACCCAAAGACTCCAGAGATTTATAATGTGTTTGGAATTTATCTAAAAATTTTCGAAGATTTTGAGGGGACTCATCTTTAACAGGGGTTAATTCGAATATTGATTTGATGTGAGTATGAATTATAGCTTTAGCGTCATCGTAACGCTCATTCAAAAGTTGCCAAGCATTAAGGTAATTTGCATCAGTAGCAGTGAGAGTCTGTATCACCCGAGAAGCCTCGCCCCTAAGGCTGGATTGTAGATAATGGAATTTTTCGACATTGGAAATTTGAGCATGCTTGTTTATTAAAGATTCAAATGTTTCTTTAAAGCCAATCCATTCATCATATTCTCCACCAAATTCAGGCAAAGGTATAGGAGGTAGCCTAACGGCTGGTTCAGATGAAGGTGCAGCTAGCGCATGCCCAGGATTGGTTTGATTATTAATGCTAGATGAGGGTAGTGAACTAGCTGGAATTTGCATAGCAGGCTGAACAGGGGTAGACTCAGCAGGACCAAGTAGAAATCTAGCACGCGCCACTAAAGAAAAATAGCGCGATTCAACCTCTGCACGCTCGAAATCCTGTTTAGGGAGGTCAATGTGGTTTTCTTCAACCATAATAGTTTCAATATCACACTGAATTCGCTCAAAGGTACGCAACAAGGGTTCAATATTATCGAGGCGAGCCTGCATACAAATTCTTTGCGCCCCATCTAGAGGCTTTGAGCACTCGCCAATAAAACTTTCAAATCGAGTTAAAGCGCCTTTCACATTTCCGCGACGACTCACAAGGTGTTTTAAATTGTCTAAATTTATCTCAAGCTCGGATGAACTCATATTTAAAATAGCAAAATGCGTTTCAATGTTCAAATAAACTTCAAAAATTCAGCGGCAACGACTATAAACGGTTGAATATTATACAACTTGATTAAAGTTGAATTCTTTTAGAGTTTTAAACTGCTTAAGGTTAAAAAATTGGCTTATAAAGGTTAAAAAACGGTTAAAATAAAAAGGATAATATGGAAAGGACTGACCTGTATATATCCGTTGCTTCGAAGGACCAATGTTCGGGGTTCACGTCGTGGCGATTCTCCCTGTTTTGTCCCGGTCCGGTTCAACAATTGTCCCGGAAAATGGAACGAATAGCTTGAGTAGCCGAATGCTCGTTGCCACCTTTTTACTACTTCTTGTTTGAATAATAAAGCACGAAAGGTTTAGTTAGAAGATACTGTTTAATTTTAAACTATTTAAAATGTGTTTTACAAGTTCTAACAAGTGAAAAAGAATAGCCAAAGAAAAGCGTGATGTAATAGTCTGGCGTCTAGTCGAGTACAGCTTTTTCAAGCGTTATGGTACCGCGTACCGCGCACAGCCGCGGACACGGGGAGGGTTGCCAAATTTACAAAATATTGCGCTATTCACAGAAAAGAGCTTATTTAAAAGAAGCGCAAACACACAACTTTGCAAATATCCTGAAAATGTACAAAATGAATATTTTTTGTAAATTTTAATCATACTGCTTACAGGGTGGATCCAAACGCAAAAGTAACATTTTCTCTGTTAATTTAAATGGATCACCCTATATTTTATATCGTTAACAGGAAGTATTTTTGCAGTACTTTCATTCTTAATAACCATTCCCTATACCTAAAGTTAACCTATGCAGATGAAATCTCCCTTCCTGACAGGGAAAAATGGGAGAAAATGATGTGCTACACAAAAAGAGAATTTAAAACATATAAGGCCGCGGAAAAAGAAATTGAAATGTTGGAGGATAAAAGTGAAACGGAAGCAAAAAATTTTATTTGACAAAATTTGACAAAATTTTATTTGAAACTGCAAACTACTGTGGAAAATTTAGTCATCCTTCTTGATAGGAACCTTACAATGATCCCAAATAAAGAAAAACCACAGGCTTCATCTCGGCGAGTCTCTCGGATTTTCGAAAACCAAATTATTTCATAAACCACTTAACAATATTCAAGGTCTAGATGAATCGGAACATGCTTTAAAAAATGAAGAAGCAATGCAAGGGCTAATTTACAAATTGACATTAGTTTGGAAAAGTTGGTCATGAAAGCGGAATGGATGTTTGTTATAAAATTATTGACTATTTTTATGACAGACATTTTATCACGAAATGTTCATGGACTGGTCGCAGTAAAAATGAAAAAAGAAATGCCATTTAAAGTTTTACTCTAATAAACAAAAGTGTATTTTTAAAATAGCACATTTGGCAGATAACCGTTTCTTAGAGAACGATTTGGAGAAGTTTTTAAAAAGAATTTTAAAAAACAGTACTCAACGAACCACGGAGAAAAAAATTGCTTCAACACTTAAAAATCGTCTAAAAAGCCTTATCCTGTATAAGGCCTGTGTGTATTACCCTGTGTGTTCTCGAACATACGGCACTAAATTCTAGGGGTGGTAGTTTGTATAATTTGAGAGCGATTCGCTGATTTCATTTTTCTAAAAAAAATATAATAAACAAAATAAAGCCATTAGAAATAAATGCAAGAAATGAATACAACCTTGGCCTGATTGAAAGATTAAATTGTTTGAAAGTTTAGCAGTATATAGCCGGAAACGAACCGCCACGTAAAAAAATTTATAAAGATACGGCAAAACGAATAAAATCAATTAGTGAAAAATATGGCAATCGTCCAAATTTAGAATATTTAAGGGGCATTGCGCATAACTTCCAACTTCAAAAATAAAAAATTCAAAAAAAGTAGTTCAAAGAAATAAAAAAAACAAAAAACTTAAAAAAAAGAAAACATAAAAAACACAAAAAATATGACAGATATTTTCATGCCGAAATTACCTATTAATTTTTATCTGCATTACATTGCAAAAAAGAATTTTTAAACACGCCAAGTATTATTACTTGCCAGTCCTAAACCTGGATAGTGTGAAGGAAAGTTTAATGCAATTTTGAGCTTATACGGGTCAGAGAATATAGCTAGCTACTTATGGCTTTTCATATCTCTGTATTAATAGATTTTTTTAAAACACAAACTCATTTGGTTGTCACCTATTCAAATTCGCCAACAAAGTATCTGCACATCTGGTGATTCTGTTAAATAAACTTCTTCTTTGAAATAACCCCACAGAAACCCCACAGCCGTCTTGTTGGATCCACATCTGCTGCCGTACATTTAATGGGACGTCTTCCAGTAAAACGGACAATTCGTTTTGCGAAAATCGAAGGTATTCTTCACCGTTTAATATAGGTGGTAATTCAAATGGTCCCATTAATTGACCATTGAGTATGCCAGCCCATAAATTTATACTAAAGTGGTGTTGAAACCGGTCATTCCTAATTGCGTGTGGATTTTCTTCATCCCAAATATGCAGACTGTGAATGTTAAATATTCCGTTTCGCCTAAAGCCGCATTCGCGTGACCAAAGGATTTTATTAAAAAAATTGGATTTTGCCTGCACTTAGCTAACATTCTACAAAACTGTAATCTTCCACGATAATCCTCAGACAAAAGTTCTTGTACCCGTTGAATGTGATACGGATGTAATAATTGTCTCCTTAATGTGAGGTGGACTATTGATTTTGGTACTCCAATATTTTGCTTTAGATATCTTTTCTTGTTTCAGAAATAAAAGAAAAATTGGCTTTTTTATGAAATTTTCAACTCCTTGTATCTCGAAAACGGTTGACAATTGGATAACAACATGTGAGTTTTTTATGTCGCAAATGTCTTTGCGACGTCACCTATCACCCAGAGCCGTTTGATCCATGACTTACGGGACACCCTGTACTTATGTAATGAAGGAAGGTTCTAAATTCAACACCTTTCCAAAAAGCAATAACATTCAGTCCCCTCACCGCTCGATGAATTTTAGAAGGCATATGAACATGTTGTAAATATTCTGTTATTCCTTGTGTAATTCGTGCGGACCATTTTATCTTATTTTTCTTATATTTTCCTGTAATCCAACCTTCTAGAAGTCTTTTCATAATTCCAAGATGAATCAAATGTAGGGAATCACCTATTGGAAAGTCCTGAATCATATCTGCAGTTGAAGAAGAATTCAAGAAGAAGAATCAATCTTGTGTGAAGATCATAGATTTTCTGACGGAATTCATTGTCTGTTCTCTGTTTAGGTATTCTAACAGGAAAATAATTGGTGTTAGAAACAATAAATATTGAATATTCTCCTGCTATTGTTTATTTTTGGCAACCATTTTGAGAGTTGAAGTTTTCAACGCCTAAAAAGATATTGATTTTTATTAATAATTTTATTAGTACTGGTGAAAACCTTAATTTTTACAAATTCACGGGCCGGAGAGTCACAAATAAAACATCGAATTTTTACTCTTTTACAACAATGGTTAATCCAAATTCCATTTTTTATGCTACGTGTCCATTTGAGAAAAAAACTCTCAAGGGCGACTCTCGAGAGTTCTCGCCAGTGGACAATGTTGTGAGAGTTAATGATTACTCTCCGCGAGTTAGCATGTCGCGAGTTGCTGTCAAATCGACACACTGTTTTTGGTACTATCGAGAGTAACTAGAAAAATTCAAATGAAATCAGCATTCTGAGAGTGCTCTCCGAGAGAAAAGGTACATAAATAAATAGTAGGAGACCAGTCACATATGTCTATCGTATATTTAATTACATGTTTTTAAAAATCCGTTTGACTTCAGTATTTCAAGAAAGTCTAACGCAGTTTTTTATCGCAAATGAAATGAAAGACGTTAACCGTAAAAAGGCAATATTTTTAAATACCTTGTCAGAGAGCTGTTATAAATTAGTTCGAAACTTATGTGTGCCAGATCTCCCGGAAGTCAAATCGTTCGAAGAATTAGTCAAATTATTGACAGAACATTTAACTCCAGTGAAATCATACTTTGTTGACATTTTTGTTATCGGCATTGGGGACGACAAACTAATGGATCGCCTTTTTGAGGAAGATGCCACGAGTGCAAACGTTACGCTAAAGTCTGTAGTAAGGCTAGCCATTTCAAAAGAATCGGTCATAAGGGAGCATGCTTTAAGAGATTCCTTGGGAGCGATGGTGAAACAGGAGCCGACCGACCCGATGAAATTGTATCATCAAAAACCTAATAAGGACCAGTTCACTGCACGGAATCCTAGTCAGGGGTTCCAGCAACGTCCGAAGGATCAAGGAAGCAGCGGTGTAGCCGGTAAGAGTAATGCAAGAAATTCGCCGGTAAGCAATAATAAAACATTTTTGAATAAGAACCTTATAAAATGTACTGTTGTGGCCGTGGTAATCATTTAGCTAACAATTGTGCACATAAAAATTTTAATTGTCATAAATGTGGTGTGAAAGGTCATTTAGCTACTCAGTGAAAAAAAGCTCCTCATAGATATTTAAGTGATTTTGAAGTCGAAAGCGATAACGACCAGGCAATTTTTAATTTATCAGAATTAAATAAACCGGTTGTTGAAGATTTTAATATTTTTAATGATTCTTTATTAAACATTTATAGTTTAAACGACAACGTAGATAAAAATGGAAATATAAAGCCAATTTTTGTAAATATGATGGTTGAAAATATTCCAATGAGTTTTGAGGCTGATTCTGGTTTTGCTCATGCGGCCATATCTGAAAAACTTTACATAAGACATTTTTCAAATAAAAGACTGGAAAAAAATGACTTATCGTTGAAAGATTATAGGGGTTTAGTTTTTAAACCTTTGGAATTTATTAATTTGAATTTAGAATTTGAAAATAAAAAGTTTGTTGGAATGGTCTAAATATGCAAAATTTGGGCATTTGCAAAATCCAGAAAGCCGAAAGTCTGCATGATATTTCGGATACAAATGTTTCAGAGAGTTATACGAGTAAAAATATAGAGGCTTCCTCACAAGTTACTTCCTTATTAAAAAAATATATTGATATATTTGATAACAAACTAGGAACATTTAATACATTTTAAATTTCATTAAAACTTAAAGAAGGTGCTGTGGAGAAATGTTGTAAACCTCGACCAGTACCATTTGGTTTAAAACCAAAAGTGGAACAAGAAATTAAAAGGCTAGTAAAAAATAAGGTTTTAGTACCAACAGAGGTTTCAAAATGGGCTATCTCAATTGTTCCAGTTTTGAAAAATAACGGAAGTATAAGAATATGCGGGGATTTTAAAATTACTCTAAACCCAAATTTGTTGATTCAACATTTCCCATTACCTAGGTTAGAGTATCTTTTTTCACAATTACACGGTGGTGAAAAGTTTTCCAAAATCGACCTCTCGGAAGCCTATCAACAGATGGAATTGACTGAAGATTCTAGAGAACTTGTCACTATCACAACGCATAAAGGACTTTATTCCTATACACGCCTACCTTACAGAATAACTAGTACCCCAGCAATATTCCAAAATATAATGGAACAAATGTTCTTTTTTCCGGGGGTTGTCTGTCTCCTTGATGATATTTTAGTAACAGGTAAAAATGACCAAGAGCATCTGGAGCGATTAGAAACGGTGTTTAAGCGCCTTCATGAATGTGGACTTAAGGTAAATAAAGATAAATGTGCATATTTTCAAAATTCGGTAAAATTTTTAGGTCATGTAATTGATAAATTTGGATTACATACGTTAAATAAGCGAGTTTTGGCTATTAAAAAAGCCGGAGTCCCAGAAACGATTACGCAACTTAAATCGTTTTTAAGAATGGTAAATTTTATTGGAAGATTGGAATTGGACTTCTGAGTGCGCGAGGAGTTTTGAAGATGCAAAGGCGATGTTGACTTCTCCGGCAGTACTTGCACATTTTAATCCAAACGAAAAATTAAATTAACTGTGGACGCTTCGCAATTTGCCCTTGGGTCTACTCTATCTCATGTCTATAAGGACAAGACGGAAAGGGCAATTGCTTTTGCATTAACTCTATTAAAATCCAATGAAATGAAATATTCACAGATTGAAAAGGAAGCCCTAGCAATTATTTTTGGTGTAAAGAAATTTTTTCAAATTTATGGTCAAAGATTCATTTTATGCACCGATCTTAAGCCTTTGTTAACCATTTTTGGTAACAAGAAAGGTCTACCAATTTTTGCAGCAAATCGAATACAAAGATGGGCTCATATTTTATCTGCTTTTTCGTATGATATTGTTTATGTAAAAAGTCAGGATAATGTTGCAGACTGCTTATCCAGACTTCCTGTTAAATTTGAAGACAGGGATCTTAATACTAAATCATTTTTAAGTTCAGAATTTCATTAATCTTACGTAAATTATGTTGATTATTAAATTATGTTGGTAAGATTTCGATTTTCCAGTGGACGTAAAAGCCATAAAAAAGGAGACTGCAAAATATCGTACTCTTAGTAAAATTATATATTTTATTAAAAAACGGATGGCCTTCGACTTGCCCATCAAATGAAGTTCAACCATATTTTTTGAGGAAAAATGAAATATTTATTGAACAAGAATGTTTAATGTGGGGATACAGGTTAATTGTTCCAAAAAAATTTCAAACTCACATTTTAAAGGAATTGCACAGCACACATATGGGAATTGTGAAAATGAAGGCACTTGCAAGATCATATGTATGGTGGAAATTAAATTTCCAACGGTGTATAGTTTTTTACTCAACAAAAATCAATCATGGAAAATAGACAATTAAAACAAGTACAATATTATCAAGGGAAAAGGCAAACCCAACTTAATGTAAGTGATAAGGTACTAATACGCGATTTAAGAGTAAATAATCCAAATTGGTGCCCTGAAGTAATTCAAGAAGTCCTTGGGGAAAGAACCTATATAGTAAGGACTGATCATGGAATGACTTGGAAACGACATATAGATCAATTAAAAAGTAATAAATGCCTAGGTGATAAAACTGTAAATTTGCTCAGAGGGAAAGAAACTGTCACAATCATTCCGCGATCGGGTTTTAATGTAAACAATGTAACTAGAGATAATTTAGTAGATAAGGGTAATTTATGTGATGATAATGAATCAGTGAGTAGTGATGATTCAAGTCAGGAGGTGGCAGATTTACCAAGTACCAGTGTCAATACGCCGCGTCAATTAAGACGTCGAAGCTTGATAAATAGGCCAAACCGTTTAGTTTATTAAATTAGAAAAAAATATTATTTGTTTATTAAATTTGAAGAAATTATTGATTATTTATTAAAGTGGGAGAAATGATTTGTTAATTAAATTAGGAGAACTTATTATTTTTTATAGAGGGAGAATGTGTAATGTATGGATGAATCTCCCTATAGATATAATAAAAGTTGTTTTTTGTATTATACCTTTAAGTACCTGGTACCTGATCGAGATACCAGTCAGTGTGTAGTTACCAACTGTACTTTGGGTACAATAAAGAATGTACCACCGAAATATATTTTTAATATACCTATGTCTTATTATGTATACAGTGTTGGAAAATTTTTCGCGCATAATAGGGAAATCAATGTTAAATTCTTAGCCGGCTGAAATCCAGTCTACCAGTATACATTTCAATAGAACGTCGCGATGTATTCTAATAAATTTAATTGTTCTACTGGACTTCACACCGCGCTTTGGCTTGGTTAGAATAAAAATCAAATAATTTCGACGGTTTCGACACTTCGACAGTATCAAAACGGGTTCGGATGGGTGAACGTCGAGTCGATTAAAAAGAAATGAGAATTTTTAAACGATAATTTATTGAAAAAATATCACTAATATTAAAATAGAATTATGTAGATATGTCTTTTTGCCACAATGGCTTGAAAAAGAAAGTTATAAATTCTAAGAAAATAATAAAAAGGAAACTTCAAAAATAAACTTAAAGATTATTTTAAAACAGAAAATAAAAGAACTCTAAAAAATAGTCTACCGCTTTCTGCTAAACTATAGCCAAACCTGCCATACAGATGTCATCCCATATTACTGAGCTGAGGTATAATTCTAGCTGAAAATTGAATTATTTTTTCCCTTATTTCAACAAAATTTGTTGCTGTTTCAAAACTGTACCTACCGATACACACATTTTTTGAAATATCCCCAAAAAACCTATTAAATGTAGTTTCTAAATAATTTTGTACCTCATAC
Source organism: Phyllotreta striolata (assembly GCA_918026865.1). Taxonomy (NCBI): domain Eukaryota; kingdom Metazoa; phylum Arthropoda; class Insecta; order Coleoptera; family Chrysomelidae; genus Phyllotreta; species Phyllotreta striolata. The sequence goes on along the minus strand of OU900094.1, from coordinate 2,327,987 downwards.
CTAACACAAATAACTTTGTACCTCTACAAATCGCGGCGTGCGATCCAGTAGAACAATTAAATTTATTAGAATTCATCGCGACGTTCTATTGAAATGTATACTGGTAGACTGGATTTCAGCCGGCTAAGAATTTAACATTGATTTCCCTATTATGCGCGAAAAATTTTCTAACACTGTATGTATCTACATATGTGCAATATTCAGATTAATATTCACATACATTACAATCCTCTAATCGCATTTATCTGGGAAATTGAATAAAACAAAAATTAACGTGTCTAAGCGTTTATTTTAAATGTCGATACATATCATGATATTGGCCTTTTTCCTTTTAAAATTGCCACCCTTTCTATTGCTCTACTGCCCAAACGGCTCATTTGCGGACACCTGTTTATTAAGATATTTCTGCATATTTTGGGCCATACTACCAACTATTTCATTTTGTGACCCTTTTTTTGAACACCCTGTATATGCCGGTTTTGGATAAATTTTTTGTTTCGAGCGCCGACCATAAACACCATACTTAAGTAAATACTTTTGCGACCGGCCAGGGTTAATTGGTATAGGTAAATGGCACGTCGATATAATCCAACCCATTAGGACTTTCAATTTAGGATGGCTACAATTTTTTAAAATAACATAACCAAAACCGGCATAAAGAAAACGAATAAACTGTAGATATTTTTAGTCAAAACTGTTTCAGAACAAGGTCCTAATAACATATTAAGACAATGTGAAATTGGAAGAAATGATCTAACACCTAAAAAAAAAAGAAACTGTATACTGAAGTCAGACGATTATACAAAAAGTATAATTATACCAAAAATTCAAAATTATGTTTCAAATTAGATTAGATTAGTCGAAGCAGAAACATTCCGGAATAAATGTTTCGTAGAAAAAATATTGACAAAACTGAACCATATGGTATCATTATTATTTAAATGTCAATTAAGAGAAGCGGACAAATCTAAGAAGCAACGTCGTTTTACTGTAAATGAGAAAATAATGGCTTTAACACTGTACAAAGAAAGTGCCGGGTCATACCGCTTCCTATCTAAAATATTTATTTTACCCAGTAAAGATACTCTACATATATTGTTAATTGAAATTCATTTTGAACCTGGATTAAATAAAAACATATTCAACTCATTGGAAAAAAAAGTTGAGAAGCTTGAAGACTGAAAAATTTGTTTCAGTAGTTGTTTTGTAGTTATTCTCTGGAAAGTAATTTCTCTTGGACAAGTTTCTTAGTATAATTTCTAAGCCGTGTATGTGCCGTAGCAATATTAATAAATGGTGAATGTTAGAGCTCAATTTATACTCATAGATTGAAGAGTAATGATGGCAAGAATTCTAGTGGTGTATTTGATTTGTATTATAGAGTTTCAGAGTGATTTAAATAATGATGATTAAACATTTTTTGATTTTTTTGATTTTTTTTACTACGAATTTTGAAAATAATTTTACAATTTATCACTGAAGTTTTAAAATTATACTTTATCTACATCCTTTATTATTTAGCCGATTGTGGACCGTCAAAATAGCCCAAAGACTAAATCGCCTAAGACAAAACAATTTTGACCTTTTTTCATTGTGTTCTATTTTACCGTGAACTATAATTTCTTAATCGAATTAATCGAATTGATCTGGTATTTGAAATATTTGATAATCGACTCAGCGCTTGCTAATCCCCTTTGATAGAATTTTGGACTTCTCATCGACCACTTTAAATGCCATCAAAGAATAATGGGCAACCCCGACGATGATATAGGTTTATAATAAATCAAAATTTACAACCTCCACACTCGCTAACCCGAAATCCTAACTTTATAGACTCCTTGGAGAAATGTGTATTAAATAATTACTGAAAATATGATGACATTGTGTGTTGGCAAATGTTCGTTATACTCGAAAATAATGCTTCGCTCTGCAGCGGTGGATTCACTAATTTTGCCATTTAATAGCGAGATTCAACGCATAAAGTAATAAAATTCTTTATCATAACAAATTAACAAAATAACTTGCCAAAAATACAAATTAAGTGAACTCAGTAATATGACTATAATAATTTTAATAACATTCTTGTAATGTACCGAGTTCTTTAATGTCCTTTCTCTCCATTTGTTGTACGATTTCAGAATTTGCTCTTAATGCGACTACCGAAGTAAATTGTATCAAAACTTGTGTCTTTGGAAAGTACATAACATGATTTCAAAGGAAAGAATATTATTCACAATGAATAAAATTGTCCTAAACGGTTTCTTGTGTAAAGACGAAAGAGTGATTTTGCCAGAGAATTTTCTAATTTGAACTGCTGGATTGGAAATTGTCCTAAAGCTAACATGATTAATCGAATTTTTCGTCGTTTTTGAATTTTAACTTATCTTTATTTTCTACAACTTTACGGTTTAAGAAATAGTACACTAGAATGTTAATAAATTAAAATATTACTTAATTAGTGATAATAATATCATTATATTTGAAAATCCCCTACATACCTCTACAAAAATCGATATAACTGATTTCAACCAATATGAAGTTTGCAGAGCGATTCGATTTTAATTATTTAATATTATTCTACAAAAACTAATCAAGCGAATTCGCCTAGCAACTCTAGAAAATCTAGGATTATGCTACCCGAACAGTCGCGCATCAGCTGCAGAATTGAGCTTTACAAATTGAAGAATACATATAGGGTAATTAAATGATTTTAATTAGTTTTAAAGAAATACTGATCAGTTGCAGCTTCATACTAGTACGGATGATTCTGTTGAAGTGATCGAAGAGTGAAAAAAAAAGATATCTCGGAAGGTTAAAGAATAAATTTCATTCGATTGAATAAAACAAACAGACTTACTTTTTGAGCCTTTGTAACCAGAGGCGGGCGAAATTCGTGGAAAAAGCAATTGAAATATCCAATAGCAAATCAAACAAAATCTTCGACGTTTTACAATTAAAATAAGCTTTGGGGCGCTGGCACTATCACCCGTTCTGATGAAATTTATTCCGTTGAGTTCTCTTACAGTGCGTATAAATTCCACTAAAAGGGGATCAGAAAATGGCGCAAAAAAGCGCGGATTGATATCGTGCTCAACCAGAAACATCGCGATTGGAATGTGTTTTCCACTACTTCGCTTCGAATCCTTTTTACTGTTCATAAATGCTTAAGGGATTTTTTCCATTTCAATTCAAGCGAGTAAAACACAAATAACAAAATGACTATAATCTAGTCATACCACTTGAACATTTCACAAGTAACAAAGGAACTATTATCCACAATTGCATTTAAGGATCCAATCAATCAATCTAACGATGTTTGAGGACCAAAAAATCCTTTGAAGATGTTTTAAGAAGATCTTTGCAATTGTTGATGAAACTATCAACATATCCACTGAAGACTGATTATTAATATAAAATTACTTATAGTACTGCAATCGAAATTGAGTCTTTCGAATACGCATTGATTCATTGATAAAAGATTTTCACATATTGCAAAAAGTGGCTTCTGTAGAAGTTTAATTATTCTTATGTAATTATTAATTGAAGTGAATTTTTAAGGTTTATTGAATTAGATAGATAGGTTTTAAAAAATTTTGAAGAGAGCAAATATGTAGAGTCCTTTCCAGTTTATATAACCAATCCTATATTTCTGTCGGAAATATTTCTCAAATTATTAGGACATTTCTCGTTCCTTGTTTTGTGAGACATTAAAAGCACATGTTAATTTTAATTTTATCCAGTCGGATTCTATTCTCTTAATGGACATTGCCTCAGCGTTTAATTTTACTCCTTGGTTAAACCGGATCATCATATGTTTTCGAAGAATGAATAGATACTCTGTGCTCGCTGTGCAGGAATATCACCAAAGCATTCTCGACTCAGATTTCGAAATGTAACTTTTTTAATTTATCTTCATGGCGGGAGTGTAATGCTGGCTCGTAATCTTCACAAAAAATACCTAAATATTATGAAGATGAATTAATGTAATGTCGACCATGAAAATTGAATGATGAACTCCGATGAATCGACTTGACTTGACTTGACGAATTTATGCGGGATTGAAATTGATTATTCGATTTAACGATTGGTACACGACTTGGCTTGAAATTGATTCATTTGATTTTATTCTTTACCATTTAATAATTCTCTAAAATGTACTTTCGTCAAATTTCATTCAATTTGTTTCACTCGTTTTGAACAGTGCGATCGAAGCAAGCGATTTTTAATTCTGTTTTTGTTTCGTTAATGAATTTCGTAGCAAGATTGCCCCGCGCTCGATCTAACGTATTGTACAAACAAATTGGGTCCAATCGACTCATTTTGACTACACGTGGTAGCTCTGTGTCCCAGTAATTTTGGGACACCCTGTATTACACACAATGCCCCGTGGAACTTGACGTCATCTTATCATTTTGAGATGGAGTGCGCTTTCATCCTGCACACATTTGCCGGGAAACTCCGATGTCGGTTCGGGCGGCTAACAGTCTTCACTGTCTTCAGTGTTTACGAGTAGTAGCGCCGGGAAAAGCGTCGGCAAAAGCGCGCCCGGAAAATCCATCTAGTTACGCCCACAATTACGCAGATCGCATTCGACGGGGAAAAATCCTGAACGGAATAAGGCGGAAAAACTATCGGGTAGTTCGAATTCGCTAAGGTAGAATATTTTCGTGTGAAACCCACAGGGCGTGGGTTTTGATTTTCAAAGTGCTACGACATTTAATTTATTGTTGCGGTGTCGTATGAATTTGCAGGTACGTAAGTTAAAGTTTGTTTAAATAAAAATTAAGATTTTTATATTGTTGTTACGGAATAAGTATGGACGTTGTTTACTTTAAAGAGATATATGCACGTGTTTAATATGATAATTGGGCCGATAAGAGGTCTATGTATTTTTATTTTTAAATAGGTTTAAAGTAGGTACATTACCAACTTGCAAAACTGTGTTAATTCAGAATACGACAGAAATGTATTTTTTTAATAATAATGATTTGAAATGTTGTTTTTTAAAAATTATAATTTTTCCTCTCTTAAATGATTAAATTTAGAAGTAAAAAACTTCAATAGTGATTTAATGATCTTTGCAACGTTTAACAACACTACATATCAATTGTTGAACTTGTTCTTCACTCGTTTAATTAATTTCTATTAATTAGTTAATTAAATTTGTCGTTTATTAGAGGTCTAATTAAATCGGGTTTCTGAGAATCATACTACATTCGTGTCGTTCAACTTTGTTCTTCTTAATTTTCATCAGCGAATAATTTCGATCATGAATAGATTAATTACACAAAAGATGGAGATTTAATTAAGAAATTTCCCCATAGAAACACGACGGTACCTACTATATATAAATCAAAACGCGTCGAATTCGTATAATATACTATGTAATTCAAACTGCCATAGCTCGAAACTTAAAAGTGTTTAAATTCCTCTCACATTTTATAGATATACATACACCTTGGTTCATTTCAGTTTGCAGTATTGTCAATTCTATGAGTTGAACAAAGAAAGATTATTAAAATAACATCAGTTGTTCATTTATTTGTAATGTAATTTCTAATTAAAATTCGATACATTGTTAATCCTATTTTTTCATTTTTCGTTTATTTTTCGTTTATTCAGAATTTACTTCATCAAAAAAATAATTACCATTGAAACACATTTTTTAAATAAAAGATTCCATATCGCACGGATCATTAACTAAAGTTCGTCAATCGTGTAGGTTTTATTAAGAACTTCCGGTGTTTTCTTAGTAGGTAGAAGCCGAACTAATTTAATTTCCGTCATTCTTATAGATTATTAAATCAGATTCTATATTTAATTACCGGAAATTCGATGGATTAGCCCCATTAAAAATTCTCGGCTTAATCAATCTCACTCAAGCTGATGCACTTGGCAAATATTAGCTAATGTTATTATCTCGAAAAAGAAAAATGATCCGGAGATTTAATCAAAAACGGGGAATTTATAGCACGTGGTTCAAAAAGCGTTTGTATTGTATAAGTGGTCAAATTTATTTAGTTCAACAATTTAAGTAACGAATAATTTGTGATTCTTGGAAGCGGAAGAAAGGGGTGAAAAAACCGCTGAAACCGGAATTTAAGTCTATAAAATTAAACAGTTTCGATTCATTAAACGGGTATAGTTTTGTCAGAGGCTCCGGTGGCTACAGGAGAGCTAAATCATTTACTATTCGCGGGGTATGTCGGGCCTTCGGAACGAGCCCATTTGTATTATTTAATCCTCGGAGTTGGACGTTCCAGAATTAATCGCTAACTCGACACACTTCAACTATTCGATAATAAGTTTTAGATTGGATAAAATCGTCCGTTATTCGTTCTATTCGCGCTGGATGATTAAACGATATTTTGACAACAATTTGGTCATACACCGTGCTTTATTCGCGATTGCAACATGGGCATTTCTATGAGTTGAACAAAGAAAGATTATTAAAATAACAGTTGTCAGGATGAAAAGTTGCAATAATATAAATATGACTCTTTCTCTTTCTTTAATAAGTGTCTAATTGAAGTTGTCTTTGTTGCACCCATACCCTATGTTTCAATGAAAAATGCAGCAATGTGTATAATTAGGACTTAAAAATTAGATTAACCGTACCTAATGTGTCTTTATAAATAAAAAAAAGGATTAATTAGGTAGTTAATGATCTTATGATTGATCTACTACGAATTGATCTACAAAGACAAATAGTTCACAAACTACCGTAGAATTAAATAGTTCATTTTACTGGATAACGGAAATAATAAATAGATAGATAAATAAGCAATAATACAATCAATTTAAAAAATTCAATGCAAAAAGAAAATTCAAATGATGAAATTTTATTCGTTATGATATTATACCTAATATCTACAGTGCTTTTCTCTAATGCCCCCCCTTTTATTTTTTGAACGGATCAACTTAGAAAATTGAAATTTAGGATAATGAAACTAATGTATGATTACTATATGTGGGGTTGGACGGTTGTTCAACCTCCTACAAGTCTGAAAGGCACGTGCGGGAAGCAGAAATCACACCACTTTCGAGAATAACATTTATTTCACCGGTTGCGGTTAAAGAGGCGGTTAAATTACATGAGACGTGCAAGCAGTCTTGCTTGCCGGAAAATTCTTTCGTGTCTGGCTTGTCTGGACGAGTTTTTGGCGCGCGTCCTGCGCTTGGTTCCCGGCGCGTCACCTGTCGGGTGCTACCCGGACTGCTCGTCGGGATCTGCACGCGGCCGCAGGAGTTGTTTTCGGCGGCGGCGAGAGGGCGCCACCGGTGGGAACCCGGGTCCCACAGTCACTCCCCTCCCAGCAACGTCCGTCGGAGGCGGAGGGAGCGAAAAGGTAACCCTCTTGGCTGCTCTGGTCGGCGAGGTCGTCGGCGGAGAAGGCGATGGCGACGGCTGAGGCGGCGACGGCGACAGCGGAGAAAGCGATGGCGACGGCGGAATTGCCGGCGGCGGAGTTGGCGATGGCGACAGCTGAGGCGGCGACGGCGACAGCGGGGAAGGCGATGGCGACGGCGGAATTGCCGGCGGCGGAGTTGGCGATGGCGACAGCTGAGGCGGCGACGGCGGGATTGCCGGCGGCGGCGTTGGTTCGTCTGTGTATGCGGGTTTGAGGCAATCGGTAGAAATTGCTTTCTCCTTGCCATTAATGTCGATGATAAACGTACGGTCGTCTAGGCGATTGACTACTCGGTGTGGGCCCGTGTACGGGGGCTCGAGCGGGCGACGGATTTTTTCGAGCCTGCAAAAAACGTGTGAGCACGAGCGGAGGTCGGCGAAAACAAACGGCCGATGTTGGACATGTCGCGCTGCAGGTGCTGGACGGATGGCGTCGAACAGGTTTCGGAGCTTGGAGACGAACTCAGCCTGGTTGATGGGTGCGTTTAGGGCGGCGATGAACTCCCCAGGAATGCGAAGAGCGGTGCCGAAAACCATTTCCGCCGGGGACGCCTGGAGATCTACTTTGAATGCCGTGCGGAGGCCGAGTAGCACCGAAGGTAGCGCTTGGGGCCACGGCGTGTCCGGGCAACACATGAGTGCGGCCTTAAGCGTCCGGTGGAGGCGCTCGACCATCCCATTCGATTGGGGGTGGTACGGAGCGGTAAACCTATGGTTCGCTCCGAGGAGAGCTTGTAGCTGAGCGAAGAGGTTTGCTTGGAACTGCTTGCCCTGGTCTGTGGTGATGGTGAGGGGAGTCCCAAAAATACTGATCCAACCTTCAAACAAAGCCCGTGCGACTGTTGGGGCGGTCTGGTCTGCTAGCGGAACGGCGAGGGGCCAGCGGCTGTATCTGTCTATGACTGTTAAACAGTACTGGAGTCCCTGGACAAGAGGAAGTTTGATTAAATCGATGTGGATGTGATCAAACCTGTGGTCGGGTGCGTCGAAATTGCCGAGAGCCGCCCGGTTGTGTCGGTGTACTTTGGCAATTTGGCATGGTTGGCACTGGCGAGCCCAACGGGACACATCTTTCCGGAGCCCTGGCCAGAAATACCTCCCAGCTATGCGTTTGGCGGTAGCTCTTCCGCTTGGGTGGGAGAGAGCATGCGCCGAGTCGAAGGCCGCTCGTCGGAGGCTAAGCGGCAGGTACGGCCTGATGAGGTTGCCGGATGACAAGGCGTGGATTTTGCGGCCGTCGAGTTGGAGTTCCTGCAGCCGCAGGCGGGTGTTGGTCAGGAGGTGTGGGAGCTGTTCATCCGTGGCCTGAGCTGAGCTGATTGCGACTGCGTCCAGGGTCGTGGGAGTCGTTACGGTGCAGACTCTAGAAAGAGCGTCTTCGACGACGTTTTCGAGGCCGGGTGTATATTTCAGCTTGGTGTCGAACTGCGAGATGTAGTCTAGCTGTCTTTGCTGCCTAGGCGATGCCTTGTCCGAGCGTTGGGAGAGGGCATACGTGAGAGGCCGATGGTCCGTGAACGTGGTAAACGGCCTACCCTCGAGAATTCGGTCGAAGTGCTTGATGGCAGCGAAAATGGCAAGGAGCTCCCTGTCGTACGCACTATAGCGGGATTCGGCAGGGCTGAGCTTGCGTGAGAAGAACCCTAGTGGAGTCCAGGAGCCATCTGGTTGCTGTTGGTCCAGTGCTGCACCAACCGTGGAACCTGATGCGTCTGTACGAAGGGCGAGTGGGGCAGTAGCAGACAGGAAGGTGACTCGGGCTGCTTCGGCGAGGCTTCCCTTGCAGCTTTGGAATGCGTTTGACGCTGCGTCTGACCACTCAAGTTTGGTCCTCTTCTTGCAGGCCCCTTTGAGCAGATCTGCTAGCGGTGCCTGAAGGGAGGCGGCGTGGGGTAGGCAACGCCGGTAGAAATTGACCATCCCGAGGAAGCGACGAAGCTGGGTCGAGTCTTCCGGGCGCGGGAAGCTAAGGATGGCCTCTACCTTCATCGGAGGTGGTTGGTAGCCGGCGCTGGAGATGAGATACCCGGCGAAGGTGACTGTTGGCATCCCGAAGTGGCACTTGCTCCAGTTGATGCGCAAGTTCGCATCGCGCAAGGTCTCGAAGAGGAGTCGCAAATGGTGTAAGTGTTCTTCGTGAGACCTGGAAAATACGAGGAAGTCGTCGATGTAGCATCTGACGAAGTCGAACTTCCTCAGCAAATGGTCCATCATCCGCTGAAGGGTCTGCGCGGAATTCCGGAGTCCGAGCGGCATGCCGACAAATTCGAAGAGGCCGAAAGGTGTGGTAACGGCCGTCTTCGGGATGGCTTCCTCAGCTACTGGCACCTGATAGAACGCCCTCTGCAGGTCTATGACCGAAAAGACGACGCCTTGGGCACCCTGGAGGATATCCTCTATGACTGGAAGCGGGTAGCGGTCGGGAATGGTGCAGGTGTTGAGGCGACGGTAATCGCCCGTTACTCTCCATCCTCCGCTCGGCTTGGGGACGAGGTGTAGCGGACTCGCCCATTGACTGGACGAGGGGCGGACGATTCCACGGTCCATGAGGTCTGCGAATTGCTCCGGCCGTTCGAAGACTGGAGGGCCTTGCGTGTGGATGGCGTGTTGCACCGGGAGGTCCGGAAGAGTTGCAGTGACCTCGGCAGGGGCGGCGAGTTCTGAAAAAGACTGAACGAGTTGTGTGTATGCCGTTCCGGAGCTTCCATCTGGCACGGTGTAGGTCTGCGCTATGGTGACGCTGTGGACCTGGGCAGGCTCCATGGAACCTCTGACGGCGACTTGGGTGAGACGGTCTAGCAGTCGTCTTCCTTGGAGGTCGATGAGGATCCCGTAGCGAGCCAGGATGTCGGCTTCAATGATGGCCGTTTGTACGTCGGCGACGACGAAGCGCCAGGCAACTGGCCGGCGGAGACCCAAGTCGAGGACGAGCTGGCGATGTCCGTACGTGGCGATCGGCGATGCGTTGGCTGCCTGGAGGACCAGGTCTTGGCGTTGCGGGCTTCCGGCTACGGTTGTCCTGGGGATGATGGAAACCACAGAGCCGGAGTCGACGAGGAAGCGGATGGAGGTTGTTCGGTCTAGAACATGGAGACGGTTCTCGGCGTGGAAGGTGCCGGCGACGTCCTGTCCACGGATCGCCGGCGTTCCTAGTTTTCCGACGTTGAAGGGCCAGCTGCTGCGATGACGCCTGGCCAGGCGCACGGCGGCTTACAGCGGTTGGCTTGGGCTCCCCACCGCATGTGGTACCAGCAGACACCAGGAGGAGCGTTGGCGGCTGGAGTTGCGGAGCGGTCACGGTGTTGGGATGCGGATCGTCCAGTGGAACGACTGCGTCTCGTCTGGTCCTCCTTCGTGGAGGAAATGAGCTGCGAAATCATCCGGCGTAGGGCGGCAACTTCCTGGGCCAGGTCGGACGATGCTACCAATGGCGGGTTCGCTGTCGGGGCTGGAAGTGCGGGGATGTGCTGACGTGCCGGTGGTGCGGGGTATGCGGCGGCCATGACGGGTGGACCGCAATCGTGGACCTCATCTGCGGCCTCAGCTAGCTCGGCGAGGCTCTTCCCCCGGAAGAGTCGTAGAATGCGACGGGTGGCGGGCGGTAGGAGATCCAGCCACTTAATCCGCAGAACATCGTCACTGACGCCCCCCTTCGCCAAGGATTGCATCTGCCTGAGGAGCTGCGAAGGCTTGCGATCGCCGAGCTCCAGTCCCGTGAGGAGCTTATGTAGCTGTAGGTCTGCGGAGTCCGTCATCCGCTGGAGGATAGCTGCCTTGAGTGATACATACTTGTTCGCTGCAGGTGGGTCGCGGAGGACGTCGGCCACCTCCCGTATCGTATCTGGGTCCAGAGCGGCGACCACCAGGTGATACCGCGTGTTGTCGTTGTGCACGCGGTGCACTTGTAGAGCGGATTCGATCTGGATAAACCAAAGTTCCGGATCGACGCGCCAAAACGCAGGTAATCTGCAGTTGCTGACGGCGCCGACTGCTGGTTGAGCGCTGCTGGAACCCGGAGGGGATCCCTGGGCGGCGGGAATCGGACCGGCACGTGCCTCGTCGTCGGATTCAGCACCGTTTGCGTCGTTGGGCGCTTGCATTGTGTCGCGATACGCGGTTGAACGGACCGGAAAAGCGAAAAAAAAAAGTCACGAAATGTTAGTAAAAACGGTTTACCTTGTTTAGTCCGATGAACAAAGGAAAATGGCGGAGTCGCGGCGACCTGCCAGAGCACGCACGTAGCACTTTTGTTGAAAGAAAACTCAGTTTCGGGGTCACCACTGTGGGGTTGGACGGTTGTTCAACCTCCTACAAGTCTGAAAGGCACGTGCGGGAAGCAGAAATCACACCACTTTCGAGAATAACATTTATTTCACCGGTTGCGGTTAAAGAGGCGGTTAAATTACATGAGACGTGCAAGCAGTCTTGCTTGCCGGAAAATTCTTTCGTGTCTGGCTTGTCTGGACGAGTTTTTGGCGCGCGTCCTGCGCTTGGTTCCCGGCGCGTCACCTGTCGGGTGCTACCCGGACTGCTCGTCGGGATCTGCACGCGGCCGCAGGAGTTGTTTTCGGCGGCGGCGAGAGGGCGCCACCGGTGGGAACCCGGGTCCCACATATATATTTTGGAGTAAAATTGACAGATGAAAATTTCAAGATGGCGACTGTGCGCAATCTTGGGAAATAAATTTAAATGGAAAGGGGGGTCTTGTGATACATCATTTTGAAGCTCCTGACAAATACTGTACAACTCTGGAATATAAAGTCAATATCTGCACTTGCTACAAAATGGCGGACATTTATTAATTACCTGAACATATCGACGTTTAACGTCATAATTTGAGAAAATAAGCTGAGTTCAGTTCAAAAAATGCTCGAAATGGTTGCTTTGAACTTCTTGATGTAAGAACAGCCTAACCGAACATTTTCGAACATAGTAACGTCAATGTTTCTACAAATATCTGTAATTATTTCTCGTATATCCAATATTGAAGCAGGTTCAGTTTCGTACACTTTTTGCTTCAAATAGCCCCATAAAAAAAGTCTAAAGGTGTCAAATCTGGCGAGCGGGCTGGCCATTCCGTAGGACCTTGACGACCAATCCAAAGACCAGGGAAAATAGCATCCAAATAGTTCATTACTTGTCTGGAGTAATGTGATGGTGCTCCATCTTCCAATGGACGAGAATTGGCCATTTTAGAGTTAGTTGACGTGCTACCTAACTACAATAAGAACTAAACAACCGAAAACTAAATGAAAATACTTTGAACACTAGGATAACCAAAAACTAAATGAGAATATTTTGACTAAACAATTAATGTTCGTTGTCGTACTTAAATTTTTTGGAATTTTTTTAACCAAAAATAACCTGTCAAACCTTATCGGTTTGTTAGGATTGCTATTTGGCATAGAAAAACAAATATTTCTAGAAAAATTTATATTAATTTGTTTGTATTCAGATAATTATTAATGTTCCGCCATTTTATAATGGGTGCAGATATTGCACATGTATCACATGTGTAACATCACATGTATCACATCACAAGTGATGTGATGTATCAGAAGACCCCCTTTTCAAATTTAAATTTATTTCTCAATATGGCGCCTGTAGAAACTTGTACACAGTGTCCTTTTCCCGTTCAACCAGCAAACTTCGTGATTAGAAATAAATACAACCCTTTTACGTACAACATGTGTATTATTACCAAAAACTTAGGTTATCGTACTACAACCAAAAACAAAAGTAAAATGACGTTGACACCTGTCTTGTCTAAAAAGTGTCAATCTTCTTCTAAATTACTGGACAACAAATAAGTTGAATGCTAGCTATTCCAACACTCCTCCTCATTCAATTATTTGTTACATTTAATCCCATTCGTTCTCGCAACATACCATGTCGTTTAGGTGGTAATGGCTTCGTCAACAAGTCAGCCAACATATCCTCTGTAGAACAGTAGACGCACGATATGTATTGTCGCTGCACATAATCCTTGACAAAATGAACCCGAGTGTCAATGTGCTTAGTTCGATTTGACAATTTCTCGTCCTCGATGAGTTTTAAACAGCTTTGATTGTCCTCATAAATTGTTGTTGATGCTTGAATCGGCTGCTGGAAATCACTGAGTAATCTTCGCAACCAAAATGCCTCCTGACATGCCTCCGACAAAGCGATGAACTCGGCCTCTGTTGATGACAATGCAACGCAATTCTGCCTCCGACAAGCCCAACTGACGACTCCACCATTCAAAACAAAAACCTAACCCGTGTTTGATTTACGGTTTCTTCTGTCTTCAGCCCAATTTGCATCAGCATATCCGTAGAAAAACGCCTCCGAATTGTCATTTCCATTCAACGCCAACTTCAAATTTGCAGTACCCTTCAGGTACCTTAATACTCGCTTTAATTCATTCCAATCCCCTTGATGCGGTTGCTGCACTCGTTGCGCCAAAATTGATACACTTGCTGAGATATCCGGTCGTGTATTTACTGATATGTAAAGTAGACACCCAATGAGCTTCTGATAACTTGTGTTTGTCAGCAAAACATCATCCGTATCTGTCTTCCCATAATTTATATTCATTGGCACATTTGAAATTTTCGCATCTTCAAGACCAAATTCTGCAACAACTCTTTGAATATACTTTGACTGACACAAATGATATATGTCATTCCTGTCCCTGGTGACTTCCATCCCAAGGTAAAATTTGATTTCTCCCAAATCCTGTAGTTCAAACTCCGATACAATGGCCTCTCTCACCTCACTCATAGCTTCGACTGATTTCGCTGCCACAACTATATCGTCGACATAAATAAGCAGAAATATCCACTCACCATCCCTTTTTCGTGAGTACAGACACTGATCCGCCCTACTCTGCAGAAAACTTGCACCGACTAATACCTCATGGATAGTATCGTTCCACGATTTTGCAGCTTGCTTCAGACCATACAAGCTTTTCTTTAATAAACAAACTAGTTCACTATTTTCCTCGAATCCAGGCGGCTGTTTCATGTATATTGTCTCGTTCAATTGCCCATTCAAAAATGCCGCTTTAGCGTCCATGTGCTGTACGATGAGCTTCTCTTTTGATGCAATCGATAGTAGCACCCTGAACGTTGTCTGCCTTGCAACAGGAGCAAAAACCTGATCATAATCTGTTCCATACTTCTGTGAGAAACCCTGCGCGACCAACCGTGCTTTGTATCGATCAATTTTTCCTCCTGCATCAGTTTTTACCTTATAAACCCATTTGCAGCCAATCGCCTTTCGATCTTCTGGCAATTTACACAAATGCCAAGTTTCGTTTTTCTTTAATGAGTCCATTTCGTCTTGCATTGCCTTTACCCATTTTTCTTTATTTTCGCTTGACAATGCTTCTGATAGACTCTTCGGCTCTTCGACTTTATACACCATATCTATCTCGTCGATCAATCTCCGTGCAGCTACACCCTTGTTCTTACGCTGTAATACTCGACGCTCTGGCACTTCATCACCTGCAAGGCCCTCATTATTCGTATTGCCATCGTTAGATTCTTCATCGAACAACCGAACCAGACCATCAGCAAATGATTCAAAATCGTTTGTCGCCGTATTTCCGCTGTTGCCATTACCGTTCGTTGATTTATCAATGTTAAATTCGACACTGATACTTGATTCAACGTTCGTATCATCTGATGTTTTATCGATCCTTATTTCATTCTCAGAATTTTCAATAAAACGAACATCTCGACTGATCACCAATTTGTCTTTGGCTGAATCGAAGCACCTGAATCCCTTTGAATTTTCGTCATAGCCAACAAAAACCATTGGTACTGCGGTATCATTCAATTTTCGAAGTTTCTCGGCTGGAACATAAACATAACATTTAGAACCGAAAATTGAAAAGTGTTTAATACCTGGTTTTGTTTTATTCCATGCTTCATATGGCGTTCTTTCAATTGCCCGACTTGGCAAACGATTCTGAACGTAATTGGCAGTATTAACAGCCTCTGCCCAAAATTTGTTCGGCAAATTTGCATCCAACAGCATGCAGCGCGCCATCTCGATTAGGGTGCGGTTTTTTCGTTCTGCAACACCATTCTGCTGCGGCGTGTATGGTGTTGTGTACTGGATTTGAATTCCTTCACGTTTCAAAAATTCAACGACGTCCCTAGCCATGTATTCTCCTCCTCGATCCGATCTTATTACCTTTGGTTTAGTTGAAAATTTATTCTTCACCATTGCTATGTACTCCTTTATTTTTTCTTTGACATCTGATTTATTTCTTAATAAATAAATCACTGTGTAACGCGAAAAATCATCTATAAATGTGAGTACATATCGCTTTCGGCTGGGCGAAACCGTTTGCATCGGACCGCAAACATCCGTATGAACAAGGTCAAGACATGCACCGGTTTTTGTCAATGATGACTTTGAAAATGGTAAACGTGTTGTTTTACCCTTTAAACAAGTTTCACACTTAGCCTTGACGCCACAATCGACAATCTTTATGCCATCAACCAACCCTTTTGAACACATCTCTTTAATCGCGTTCGGATCACGATGACCAAGAACACGGTGCCATCGATGAATACAATTCTCTTTGTGTTCTCTCACCATATACGTTTTGTTCGGTTGACGCAATTGAAACAAATTCGATTTTGCGTCTGCGACTGCAACTGGTTTGTCCCCAATTTTAATTTCGCATGTTTGATTTTCTGGACTGAAATTAACTGAATAGCCCTTTTCAATTAGCTTCTTGACCGACAACAGATTTCCCTGAATTTTCGGCACATATAAAACATCTGTTGCTGTTACTACTGTAATATCTCCATTCTTGTTGACCACTTCGATACGACAAATGCCCTTTCCCTTGACATCTACTTTTTCACCGTTCGCTACATTTAGACTCGAATATTCCGTAGATTCAAGCGAAACGAAAAAACTTTTGTTGCTTGAAATGTGTTTTGTAGCTCCCGAATCAAGGATCCAACCATCATGAATTTCCTTAGATGAAACTGTAAATAAGAATTCATTAGTTTCTTCCACTTTATTTGCCTTATCACTGGTCGATGCACCATCTCTCTTCGACTGCTTGTCCTTCCACAATTTGTATTTAGTGCAATCGGACTTTATGTGACCAGATTTCTTACAGAAAAAACATTTGACTTTGCCTTTATTTTGTACGATAGTTTTCAATGCTGAATCCATATTTCCGTTACTATTAGCGTCCATTTCCTTTCGACGCTGGTATTCAGTAATTAACTTTGATTGAACCAATGACAAGGTAACATCTGCCTCTGGTCGTGCTTCGAGTGCTACAATTAAATTATCGTAACTGCGCGGTAGACTGCTAACGATAACACCAACATGCCAGGTAGTTGACAACTGTCCCTCTCCTAAATCACTCAGTTTTTGAAACAAATTCGTAAGTTCATTCAAATGCTCTTCCACATTGCCACCTTCGCTCATTTTTAGTCCACAAATCCGACGAATAATGCTCATTTTATTGGTCATTGAGTCCTTTTCATGAAATGATTTCAACGCCATCCACGCATCCTTCGCTGTAGTCCTGTTACGAACATGACACAATTGACTATCTTCGACAGATAAGCCAATCCACGCACGAGCCTGATCATCACGCATTTGCCACATACTGATTGCATCCGCATTAGAATTATCCTGAGTTGGTTCCGGTTTTGCCTCATTTAAAACACTCCATAGTTTTTCTTTCATAAGCAGCAATTCCATTTTATATTTCCACATAAAATAATTGTCATTGTTCAATTTAGTAATAAAACCTTTATTTGATTCCGCCATTTTAACTTTATGCACTCCGCAATAACACAGGAATCGTAAACTCTCTGTAATGTTTTTAATTCGAACCGAATATCACGAACCGAATGTTGCTTGTTGTTCTCACTGGGCCCATAACCTGTAGAAACTTGTACACAGTGTCCTTTTTCCGTTCAACCAGCAAACTTCGTGATTAGAAATAAATACAACCCTTTTACGTACAACATGTGTATTATTACCAAAAACTTAGGTTATCGTACTACAACCAAAAACATAAAAACAAAAGTAAAATGACGTTGACACCTGTCTTGTCTAAAAAGTGTCAATCTTCTTCTAAATTACTGGACAACAAATAAGTTGAATGCTAGCTATTCCAACAGCGCCCAGTCGTCATTTTGAAAATTTCATCTGTCAATTTTACTTCAATATATAGTAATCATGCATTAGTTTTGTTATCCTAAATTTTAATTTTCTAAGTTGATCCGTTCAAAAAATAAAAGGGAAGAATAAAGGTTATACTGGAAAATCGAAAATCAAAATGTTAATTTTGAATAAAACATGCCGCATTGCAATAATTTCCACCGAAATATCGTAAGACAAACACGTTTTAACAGAGATTACACATTTACACACAATTGAATTGCATTAATGGAAGCATTCAGAATAAACAGCGGTTTCATATGCATATCGCACGATCATACATGCTTGTTTAGAATTGAGATAAGAGAAAACAGTAATAGTTCTGCTCTCGGATTGTTTAATAGATGTTGGGGATGAAATTGGATATGGGTACTTGCTGTTACTTTTCGATAGAAGTGGCAACGCCGCAGCATTGAAAATATTTTAAATCAATAGAGCAGGACCAATTACTTAAATAACCAAATTTTCACGACAATCGTACGCTCCGTTTTCCCTAAACGCCTAACCTGCCATCAACCGTGGTATACCCTGTATATGCTGATACTATAACTTAATACCACAAAAATAAGATGTAAAATATCTTGGTATCCACTTGGACAGAAGAATGACCTGAAAGAAACATATTTTTTACAAGAGAAAGCAGCTAGGTCTTAAATTGCGAAATCTGTACTAGCTAATAGGTAGGAGGTTTCAATTAACAATACAAAATAAGAACTTTATTTGCAAATGCGTGGGAATTTAGGCTCAGCTGAAAAAAGCATTTTGCTCGACAAAAATATAATAAATCACAATAATAAATGTAAATGTTCGGTTAAAAAATTTAAAGTGCTTGGTTACCTCTACATATCCCCCGCTAACCTCCCCACGCTCCCACGCTCCCACGCTAACATATCCTCCGCTATCATTTCTATACCCTCCCCTGCACTCCTCAACCCTATTCTACCATGGACTACCCTCCCTTACACCAGCTACCTTGCATTTCTGAAAACGTAACTCACGTGGTCTTTTCCTTTCTTACTATTGGCTAATGCAACCTCTCATTGCTATATACCCAAACTAGCTGCATCTCTCTCATTCTTGACAACACTACCTCTTTGCCTAAACCGCGTCCATAGTTAATAGGTCTATGATCGTACTACATGTCGTACGACTTTAAGTTGTTGCTACCGATTGGATAGTTAGTGGCTTTGTAGTACTACTTGTAGTAAGACCGGGTCGTATCGTACGGAAGTATGGCATGCATAAAATCTCTAGTACGACGCGGTAGTTTGTACGATAGATCTGATAGTTTGTGTGCAAACAGTTCTATGTATAATTCATTTTTGGCTGAATCGATATATTATTAAAAATAATATTAAAAAATGTATATTATAGATGATAATGAAAGTTTTTGGGCGGAATTAATAGTAAAATACCACATTTAAACATGCTTGTGGGACATGAAAAGTAAGTAAGTGCCAGTTATAAAGAAATAAATGCAAAATACCACAATTGCATCAACTACAGTCTTCTTTGTCAAATTCAAACCCATCGTGAGTACAATTATAAAATGATTGAACTTGGTTGTCCGACAAACATCAAACAGCAGTTTAAGTTAGTGGATAAATACGTAGATTCGATCTGTCGTTCCAACGGTAGTATCAACTTGGGTCGTACAACATGTATTACGACGAATCGTATAATGTATGGGCCGTTAAGAGATTATAATAGAAATGTATTTTTTAACTTGTCCAATTTGTTTCGTTACCTGTGTTGGTTATTTATAATAAACGAGGACCTACAAATTGGAACTTTTCTAAATTTTCCAAAACCTAACTTTTGGCAATTTACGCAAATTTTCGAAAATTGAATTTTTTTGAAAAGCAAAAACTTCTTTTTTACGTTTATGAATATACCTTATTATATCTTATTTAGAATCACGAGAAACGGTATTACCCTTTTTTTTTTTCGACTTTGTCTCGCAGGGTTTTTTTATGGCGTACCGAAAATATCCATTAAAAATTTCCATCAAAAAGCGCCCTTATCCCAAATGTTGTATTAAATATTCAAACTTTCTTAATGTAACTTAATGTCGAAAAATAAATATAATCCTGGTTGTTTTCAAACAGCGGAAGTTTATAGCCTTCTATTCTGCCCATTACGATTTTTTTTGTTTATATGAAACATTTTGCAGTATGATAGTCAATTTTCCTTATAGAGTTTCTCCTTATAGAGTGTATTTCAAAAAAATTTCGGATGACTTTTTCTCTAGATTTTATCCATTCTATTTTTCTTAATTGATGGACTTTCTAATTTACAAAATAGGTGCATCCCGGTGGAAGTTCGTCCCTGTCAAAAGTTCGTCTCTTTTAATCTCGTCTTTTGATATCGCCTAAAAAGAGTTAAAGAAATTTGGAAATACCTACTAAAAAAGATAGTTATAATTTTTATTTTATATTTGGTTCCAATATTCCTTTAATTTTTATGAACCTTTTGCTTTTATTTTTTCATCATACCTAATTCAATTTCCTGACTATTCTTTGGACGCTTTAGGCTCGCTTTTTCTGCATTAAAAATTTAAATTTAATTTCCTATATATGTAAATGACTTTCCGATCCTTTGGCTATTAGAGGATTTTTTAACATGCCTTTTTTCTTTTTTCGGATGTAAGAAAAGTAAGTCAAATGAATTATTCGTTTTAATTTCGAGTTCAACATTGCTTTGTCAGAATAATAATTAAAATCTTTTGTGTATACGTTTTTATTACTTAGCGGCCGTTAATTAAAAAAAACACAAAGAGTTTTAATATTTAACAATAAATCACTTCGGGTAGGTACGAATTTATTTTTATTTTCAAAGAGTTCTATTTCAGCAAGAAACTAACCCCTACATTCAGGTCCATTCTGTTTGGATCTTGTTATGAATCTTTCTTATTCTGTTTCGATTAGTTTAGAAATGTTGGTTATATATTTAACGCTTAACCATATAGCTTTAAACATGCCATTAGTGAAAAATAAAGCTGACAACACTGTAATTATCTGAATATAACCGAAAAAAGAAGAATCCTCCCTAAAATTTATTATTTTACGATTACAATTGACGCCATTGAAGGCAGCTTTTCGTGTGTTTCTGCAGTGGAAGCGGAGGCGGTTTTTATAAAATGATGAAAGGACGAACAAAGAAAACAAGCAAGGAATAAATGGAAGTATTAGTAATGTTTCATTTAGCAAATCAAAGGGGTTACTTGTATCTCGTATTTGCAAAAAATGTAAACTCTTAGCTCATATAGTAATGAAAAAAAATCGGATTAGCCATATTGCTATCAAATAGCAAGGTTTATAACAAGATATCTTTACTAATGACAGATCATATTGTTTAAATTACACGAACAGAATAGGTTATTTCTTAGGACATTGCTAACATATTAATATCTTTACAAAATAGCCAATAACCATATTGCTATTTACAAACAGAATCGACCTGATTGTTTTGCAAATTGTCTATACTCGTATTCCCTGCATTATTAATTGCTTGCAGTACTCCCGATTACAAAGGCCAAATTTACTGTCGTAATTTATTACGTACTCTACATAGAATTCCCAATGTGTAACTGCCAATGTGATGGTTTTTAGCTTACCTCGGTTCTTATGAATCTGGTCGTT
Organism: Phyllotreta striolata; assembly: GCA_918026865.1. NCBI lineage: Eukaryota > Metazoa > Arthropoda > Insecta > Coleoptera > Chrysomelidae > Phyllotreta > Phyllotreta striolata. The sequence goes on along the minus strand of OU900094.1, from coordinate 2,306,747 downwards.
TCTACGAGGTGAATATTCTTTATCCCAGTGCTAACGAAAATGAAAAATTCTTCAAACAGTATCTGTAAATTATTATTATTTTATTAATTATTAGTAACGAAATGAGTGTCTTCTACATACTTATACAGTGAGGACCAAAAGTCCGTCGCCCCCCCTTTAACTTTTGAATGGTAAGAGCTTTTGTCGCGTAATTTGATGTGTTTTTATTGGAGTAAAAATACTATTTTTTGACGTAAAAATGACAGATCAAACTTTCAAAATGACAGTTAGGCGCCATTTTGAATCTTTTTTTCTCATGGAAAGGGGGGTCAAGTGACACCTCGTTAAAAAAAAAAGTCATCCTTAAGTCAACCCCCAAATTTGAAAACATTTTTATAACGCATGTTCACATAAAGACCAATTTAGTTTTAATGCCCGGGCATATTGATACATCTAAGAATTAGTTCTGAACGTACTATAAAATGTATCAATTAATTGTTGCTATGGTTTCTTGGCTCTGACATTTATTTGCCAAATTTAAAGTTGATGAAAGTGACAGTTTTTCGTTTAAAGGACGAGCCATTGTCACTTTCATCAATTTTAAATTTGAACGGACCGAAGTATTCCGAAGGTGGCAAACGCACCATGAATAATTTAAAAGTCAGTAAAATCCGGATTTTTAGTGAAAAAAGGCCCGCATACTTTCGTATGCCCGTCCACTGAGTTATTCATGCTATACCCGTAACCCGAGTGAGATTTATGGAAAAAATCGGGACACAAGGGAACATAATTGACTCGTGAAAAAACTTACGGCTACACTTCTATTTCGTCCTCTACTCAGTTTGGCCCCGAAAGAGTTTAAATTTTCACAAATACAAAATGGAAACGGCAATGAATATTTTATTTTATACCATACCAAGTTTTTGGTAAATTATTAAATAAACTATTAAACTATTAAATAAACTAGGCACCTATAGTACACTGCTGTTTATTTAGTAGTACTTACATTATTTTGGCGGAGTATAAATCATATGATGTACTGCGACCCGCATACGATTTGCATGAAATTAAACCCATTTGTATCTATAGGTACATTCTTCATGACTCCACGCCTCATTCGTCCTTCATGAAAATAATGTTTGCGATAAAATTAGATGAGGTATCGGGCTCGTTGTTCCTATTGTTTTCCAAGGAAATTGGACTCAAGTGATTAATATAGACGAGGTGCTCTCGTAAGGGATGTTTTACACGTTTTAATTCTGGTTTTGACAATAGAAATAAATGTTAAACAATAACAGTAGTTCGGATATTATCAATGATGCAATTGATGCCTTATTTTAAATTTATGTAATATAATTTAATTATGGAATAATTTCGTAATTATTTTTTAATACAGGGTGTCACTTAAACGATGACTTTAATTTCAAGGAGTGATTCCTTGTCGTAGTTTATGAAGAAAAGTTCATATAACCGTGTGTTCTAATTTGCTTCGTTTCCGAGTAACGGGGTGTTAAATGTTTAATGAAATAATCGGTTTTTCTAAAATTACTAAAAATTCTCTTCGCTTATTTTGCTTAAACTTAGTTTGTTAGCAGTAACAAAGGGCTTCTTGACATGAAATTAGATTTTGAATTTTAATTCCAGTGGTGTCGCAGCAGAGGGATACCTGTACGGTGACGTACATTGATTTTCACCATAAATATCAATCCGGTAACCCTCTGCTGCGACGCCACTGAAATTAAAATTCAAAATCTAATTTCGTGACAAGAAGCCCCTTATTACTGCTAACAAACTAAGTTTAAACAAAATATGCGAAGAGAATTTTTAGTATTTTATGAAAAACCGGCTATTTCATTAAACTAACACCTTGTTACTCGGAAACGAAGCAAATTAGGACACACGTTTATATGAACTTTTCTTCATAAAATATGATAAGGAATCACTCCCTAACATTAAAGTCATCATTTAAGTGGCACCCTGTATAATTGGTCTTCGGTCTGACGAAGATTGACTAGTCGCGAGCCAGGTTCGATAAAATAGCTCAGAAACTGTACGAACGGTTTTTTACCAAAATTCCTTTTTAAATTTTAAATACTATTAGCAATCAACTGGAGCTCAATCAACAGGTTAGGTAACTGCCTAGTATTTAATAAAAAACTAAAAGATCAGAGGCATTCGGCTGCATTGTGTTTTAATTTCGCCATATGTTTCATTCGCAGGCAGTCTATTTCATCGCGCTCGGGCTCAGAAAGCAGCTCTCAGAACGAACTGAAAAAAAAATATTTCACCCGTAGATAATTTATTTTCGACTTTACTTCAGAAATGGCACTTCTGTTATTCACTGCACTTAAGGCTTTCAGTTTTAAGTGAGCGAAGCCGCGTAAGGGATACACATAAGGCGCCGTCTTCTTTTCCACGGAAACCAAAGCCAAGCGAGCACTGATAAATGTTTACTTCTTTATTTAGTTCACACGGTGTTAAGAGGGCTTTAAAGCCCCTTTTTGAAAAATATTCAAACAATACTCGTAGTAGAAAAAAATTTCATTAAAATATACTGCTCGTCATAATGAGCGACTCATTTATTCGAAGCCCAGATAAATTGCTAAATATAATAATAATAATAATAATAAAATGCAGATGTAAAATTAGCTATATAAAAATCTGATTTTTTAAATATCTGATTACACTAAGTTGTTCTTAAATCAATCGATTGGCGCGCTTGATGTACCCGCAAGTGAGTAGAAAGGGTCGTTTATTTCTGGGAAGTATCTCAACCTTTTTGCAACATCCTGTATTTCCCAATTTATCTCTATTGCCCGATTTCACCAACATGTTCTTAGGCATTTCCTAAGTAATTCCTAAGGTAGGAATTACTTTAATTGAATACTTACCTAAATCGAATTTAACCTACATTAAAAATCCCTTACTAAGAAATACCTAGGTAAAAATTTGATTTCGACAACTTTTTGAATGTTATTGGTAGCATTGCCTAATTTTGAGAGTTTTTGAGGATCCGGGCCATCTTTAAACTATGTTAGTTATTTTTAAATCTGCTGAAGATGTAGTCTGTACATAAATAGAAAAATAGCTTATCCGATTTCTAAATGTTTCTGCATCTTCTCCTCCAGGACAATGGATCTTTACATGCATGTGTACGGTCAATAGTTCCCATAATATTATTTGGATAGCCTGCAGTAAGCTTTTTAATTACTCTCGGCTACTTGTGTTGGGACTCACAGCTGCTAAGTCCTTAGTTGGTATCAAAAAACTTCCTGTGTTTCAAATTAAAAATCATCTTCAATTCTTTTTAATATTTGTATTGCCTTATTTTTATGCATCGAAAAAGGCGAGAAAATTAGTTTGTCCAGTTTCCACTCTCCTCTCATTTTAAATTTTCATCCAAAGACAGTCAAGTCTTAAGTCACATGAAAAGTATGGTTAAGTATTTCCTAAATGTTTTAGGCAAGCCCAGTGAGCTGTCCTAACTTTAGGAATTTCCTATTACCTTTAGGTATTACTTAGCGCATGGTAAAACGCAAATTGTACTGAGGCATTCCTAAATCCGGTTTAGGTATTACCTAACTTTAGGAACTGGTTGGTGAAATCGGGCATATGTAATTAAAAAAACGCTCAAATCTAATATGTCACGCTAATGAAAGCGCCCAAAGCACGAATGGATGTGCTTACGGATCCGGGGACACATTAATGTGCATTATAGTGGCCTTAAAAGGTTATATTATAATATATTTAGGATGGTAATTGTAGAGGTAACTGTAACGTTCTCAAATCTCCCCACAATAATCATTAATTCCTTTACACATTTTAAATTCACTAATTGATTGTATTGAAGATTTGTTTACCTTTTGGAATAACTAAGGTTAATGATTCTACGAGTACGTTCGTTTGTCCAACAATAAATTCTTCTGTTTATTGTTATTGACATTTGTCTTTGTGTTCTTGACGAATTAGTGTTCTGAGTAATTGACACTTCTAAAGGGTTATTTAGGTTGTTCCGTGGTTCCGCTGGTTCCATTTTGATTTTGGTCTTTGAGGCAGACAGACTCGTGGTATTACATTTTTAGTAATCGGGAAACATCTCGGATTTTCTACGGTCTGTCTGAAAATATTTAACTTCGTTAGTTGTTTGGAGCCTTGTGCTATTTGATTTGCCGTATATTTTTGGCGTTAACGTGAGTTAAATCCGTTATTCGGGATCTATATCCTCTTGACCAAATCAACCACGTTTCGATCCCCGACTTAGAACACTAGGGGTAAGTCTTGTCTTCCTTCCTGTTGCAATCGTTAATTGTGTGTTTCTTAGGATTAATTTTTATTACTACTATTACTTTGGGTTGAATTTTCCAATCCGTATTTTCTTGGATCTTCCGTGAGGTTATTTGTATTTAACTGTCTTCCGATTGGACTGGGACCGATTCCTGCGTCACTTTGACCGCCTGTAGTTGCGACCGATAGTTGATTCGACAAAGTTCACCTGTTGTCCCGAGTATCTGGACTCTTATGTGATACCCAGACCGTCACCAGGAACCTTGGGAACTTCACCACGTGGGATCCGTCCGCCATTTTCGGAGAAGTTTTATTATAATCATTTATTTAAATTTAATTCATCGTAGTTCAATTTCTTTTACTTATTGTTAAATTCATCTTCACGTATAGTATCAATTTTATTATCGTTAAATTCATATTCTAATTCAGTACGATAGTTAATTAATTTTCTTTTGTTAATAACGAAAATTCGACTCGCCTTTACCGTTTAGTAATTACTCTGTGAATTATAGATATTCCTTTGGATCTGGACCCCAACTGATCGATCAATTGGAGGACCCAGCTGTATCGCTATAGTATATTGACTTCGCAGAACGTCGTTTTACTTTGAACCATCCGGTTGACCGGATCACCATCGGTAAGTCGAATTTGATTTATACCGTGACTGCTATCTCGTACTGTTTGGAATTTCTTAATAATTATCTTTCTATTTCTTAATTTTCTCTTAAATTTTTTTTTTGTATTATATTCTATTATTTCTTTCGCTATTGTATTAAATTGAATACCTATAGAGTTACTAAAAGTGTGTACTATCAATTTCTTGTTAAGTTGGGAGTTGATATAAGATTATATTGTTAAGGGCACTTGGTCAACTTAACTGGCGCCCGTTTTATATCTAAATATCATTTAATTTTGACTCACTCCCGTCTCATCTGAGTGTAGCCGCGTGCCCGGATGTTCAAGTCATCCACCTAAGTAACGAAATATATATTTACCGTTTTATTTTTGTAGTTTTATTGAAGGGGTAAAATTTTAACGTTACATAACCATGTTATGTTTAAAAAATCTTTTAATATATTTGATGCACGATTTAAATTAGACTTATTATTTTAATTGCAGACGAATCGACATTTAACCACCAAAAAATTTCTCGAATTTTCAAATCAGCCCGGAATGAGTGAGTGAATCCAGTGAATCGATATGGAGAAACGTAACGCCATTTTATCACTTGTTTATTTCGGTAAGTCTTTCATTTTTATTAATCACATCTACCAATTAGCACACTTGACATTATTAACAATGTCTAATAAAAAGTTTAATTGCAACATCGAAATATTGAAAATATTTACGTCTTTTCAATAAGAGTCCTAGCTTAATATCGAAGCTGTTAAATTAACGAGGATATATTAATTGGGATGTTCCGAGAAAAGTTTTTCATTAAAAATACAGTAGGTAACACAAAAAAAATATATGCAAACTATTCAAGTAGAAAACTTTGTTGATTTAAATTGAGGAAAAAAAAGCAAAATGAAATAGCTGAAATTAAACAAATTTAGCTATTTCATTCTATATTTACTTTGGTTGAAATATAACAGTAATGATAGTATCATTATTACTCAATAATTTGTAAATTTACTTTTTCTTTTAAACTTACTATTTCACCGAATTCGCCAATCTCTGGTCAACTTTATTGGAGTTGGCAGATGGTAAGGAGGAAAACTTAATTTTCTCAATCTGCACCAAAACCTTCGCCGATAAATTGTATTTGTTATTAAGGCGTTTTATGAACACTTGAACTCAATTCTGCACGTACACGTCCTATATTCTTTACTACTGTTGAAGACAATTTCCTTTGATAAATAATTAATTTCCTAATTAAAATACGAGCTTCTATAACAACGTCTATATCAGTTGCGCACTCACATTTATTTAATTTAAATAATGTCGTTCGACGAAGAAAAAATATTCTCCCGACTTCCTAGTAAGAAGGCAGACCTTTTATTCGATAAGAATAAGTAGACCAGAACAGATGGTAGACCGCCTGTTACACTGGCTTCGAAAATTATTTCGAAATTTTTAAAACTGACAGTCATGACGTTTATACTGATAAATTTTTAAAACTGACGAAAATTAATATTTTTTTTGGTTTGAATTCACTATTAAAAATCCATTTGAAACATTTAACCTATCTGCGTTATAATTCTCAAGTGCCTACACCTAATTTATATATCGCAATTCTTGTAAAATTGGGTTAAATTTCTGCAATAATATGAAATGATAAATTCTAATCGCCCATGATGTAAAATAACAATTTTCACAAAAATTCACATTATTAACAAAAGTCGTTTTCTTGGGAAATTAGTAACAAATTAAAAGTGTCACTAAAGTGTTCTCTGGAGGGAATTGAAAAGGGTTAGCAATCCATCGTTTTTTATTCTGTTCGATAATAAATATTCACGAATACTCTGTGTGTATCGTCGTTAAATCTACTTGAATGCTTTTAAACAACCATTCCATGCTACAGATTTTTTTCTTCATTTTTTCGGCTTTTACATTCCGCTGATTAAAACCTCCTAACAAAGATTTTAAATCTCCCCACCGGGATATCAAAGAAGGAAATTAGTTTACCACCTCAAAGCAACACAAACCGATATGTGATTTGCGTCGCTCTTCAGAGGAACTTTTTTAGAAAAAAAAAATAAAAACAGGAGCAAAACTAAAAGCGAATTCAGTGACGTACATAAAAATGTTCATTAACCCATAACTACTATGCCATTTCTACTCGTTAATAATCAGCATATTTACACTGTATTGTCTCCAACAAAATTTGAATCGCTCTGTAAACTGATAATGGGGTAAATTTGATAATGGGGATAGCATAGTAAGTGAGACGGGGGTAAGAGACGCCACCACTGTTCTCGACCTCCCTGCCAATTACGAGTATCAAGTCGTTTGAACGACGGAAATTGGTTGGTAAATAGCGGAATGTAGTCGTTGCTCATCGAAGGAGGAAAATCTTTTTATGATTGTGGAAAATCGCGACGGCGGATTGTCCAGAGCCTGAACAATTTTCCGGAAATGCGGAAAAGTTTTCGAGTTTTGTACCCGCATATATTTCGTAAATAGAAGCAAAATTGCGCAGCTGTACCTTCGTTGAAGATGATTATTAGAATGGAAAAATTATGATGAATTTATTGTATTAAATTCTAGGTTTTATAGGTAACAATAAATTCACATTTCGAGGTTTTAATCACTTTTTTATTTTACTAATGGAAAAGCTGTTTGTCAATCATTATATCAAAGGAATGTACAATAGAATGGAAAGATTTATAAACGTTAGGTACATGGATTTATTAGTACGCTCTCTAATTTCACTTCTTTGTAGCTAGTTTGCTATAATTAATTCATTAATTTTGTGTAATTTTCAATTTTTTTAGGAGACCATAGACCATAAGAGATGTAAAATAATCAACAGATATTCTTATCCCTTACAGATGTTTTCCGCTATTTCTCTTCCAATGCGTTAACAAAGTTATTCCTGCACTGTAGCATTTATCTTGATATACTTTGTTGATTCGTCGTATATTTCAATTTTTGAAAAGTATATGGCGCATATAGATTAGTGCGGGAGCACTCTGGGACCTGCAGGGTAACTTGTCTCTATTTTCTTGTTGTATGAAGATTTATGAAATATCGTGTATTTTCCGCGCTCGAATATTTCCGGTTAAAAAGTAGATATTAATAACACTTTCGAGCTTATTACACGACTTTGTTCCCTAGAAAAAATACGCTCTACAAATTAGGTCTCATAAAAAACTTTTTAAAACGTAAATATTTTTGATATACCTAAGTGCGATGATTTAAATTTTGAAAAACTATATGTTAAATTAATTTTTTTCTTATTAAACTCAAAAACTACTTTTTCGTAGACATACTCCATGTAAAGAAAAACCTTAATAAAGAAAAATCTATCTAAAAAGTATTTCCCATTTCCAAAATTCGAGGTTATAACTCTCCTTCGAAGTGGGTTGAAGGTAGGGATCAAATTTTCACGAATGTCAATCGTCAGGAATGTCTATTTTTATTTTCTATGAATATGTACAGTAACTGAAATAATGAATTTATTCCAGTTAAGGTCTTCACCCTGTACATATTGTATGTATCGTTTATAACATGTGGAAAATGTATTTTCCCTTACCCGAGGATTGGACCGAATGGTGCGAGTCAAATTTCCTTCTGCGACTATTAGAAAAAAAATCATGATCGTTGTTGAATGATAAATGGAGTATAAATAATCCTTGCGCGTGACGTTGGTTTTCCTTGTTTTTCCTCAGTTTCTGTCGTTTTTCCTCCACTTCCTGTATGTTTTTAAACACATACTGCATTAGCGAAGATGGATGATAGAGCTTTTTATTTAACACATGATTTCAAATTTTCTCCAGCATATGAATTTGCAAAAAGTTTCCATCTTAGTAAAAAAACTAAATATGCAGTGCGTTCGTAAATGTTTTTAAATTAAGGAAACACTGAACGTATTATTTAAAATTCCTGCTGTATTGTCAGTGATTGGATCTTTTTGAACAGGTTTAGTTTTCACCATTATTTGGCGATTCGATAAAAAAAAGAACACTCCAACTTTTCTGACTGATCCCCTTTGGAGTAATGCGAGGACTTTTTAAGAGGAAACTTTCGAATAAGTACAGCAGAAATTATTTATTGTTCAAGTTTCGAAATACGGATAAATAAGTAGGTGTGTCCTATGCACGGAAAATATGAAAACCGGGTACCGTAAAGATTAATATCCGTCCGTTTTTACCTACAAAATACAGCTTTTACAACAGCTTGCTGAGGATGATTATGACAGAAGATTGGAATTCTGCGAATTAATGAGTCAAAGAGCAAATGAAGACCCTAATTTAATTAAAAATATTTGTTTTTCTGACGAGGCAGGATTCTTTTTAAATGGATTTGTCAATAAACATAATTGTAGATACTGGGACAATACCAATCCACATGTTTTTCGGGAAGAGCACAATCAATATCCTCAGAAAATTAACATATGGGCCGGAATTCTCGGAAATAAAATTATTGGTCCTTTATTCATGCACGGAGAAAAATGTATTGTAGTATTTATTAGAATTATAAATAATGTTATTAGAAAATATAGTTATACACCGTTGGAAATTTAATTTCGCATAATAGGGAAATCAATGTTAAATTCTTAGCCTGCTGAAATCCAGTCTACCAGTGTACATTTCAATAGAACGTCGCGATCAATTCTAATAAATTTAATTGTTCTACTGGACTTCACACCGCGTTTTGGTTCGGTTAGATTAAAAATCAAATAATTTCGACGGTTTCGACACTTCGACAGTATCAAAACGGGTTCGGATGGGTAAACGTCGAGTCGATTAAAAAGAAATGAGAATTTTTAAACGATAATTTATTGAAAAAATATCACTAATATTAAAATAGAATTATGTAGATATGTCTTTTTGCCACAATGGCTTTAAAAAGAAAGTAAATTCTAAGAGAATACTAAAAAGGAAACTCCAAAAATAATCTTAAAGATTATTTTAAAACAGAAAATAAAATAACTCTAAAAAATAGTCTACCACTTTCTGCTAAACTATAGCCAAACCTGTCATAAAGATGTCATCTCATATTACTGAGCTGAATTCTAGCTGAAAATTGAACTAATTTTTCTCTTATTTCAATAAAATTTGTTGCTGCTTCAAAACTGTACCTACCGATATACACATTTTTTGAAATATCCCCAAAAAAACTATTAAATGTAGTTTCTAAATAATATTGCACCTCATACTTAACGCAAATAACTTTGTACCTCTACAAATTGCGGCGTGCGGTCCAGTAGAACAATTAAATTTATTAGAATTCATCGCGACGTTCTATTGAAATGTATACTGGTAGACTGAATTTCAGCCGGTTAAGAATTTAACATTGATTTCCCTATTATGCGAAATTAAATTTTCAACGGTGAATATACGACAAGTAGAACGTTTAGTATCCTTTATTATGCAAATATTCTAAAGTTATTTTTGTAATTCTAAGTATATAGTATAATACGCTTAATATTTATTAAATTATATAATACAAATATAGTTGCAAGTATTTTCCAAATATTATAAGAAGTAATAATTGATTTTTTAACGGTATAAAACTTAATCATTTTTACTTTGATTACTTTTACTTATTTTTATTTTGAATTATTATAATAATTAAACTGTATAATAAAACGTACTTATCAGTATAATAATGCGACTCACATTATATACTAATTCTTATAATATGAGTAGTAATTAAATTTACTACACCGTATAGTAACAGTCACTATAAAATTTAATAAGATTAATTTTTTGAATACAGGTAAATAATATTAAAAACCATTTTTTATAAATAATTTTTATTACTTGAACACAGTGAAAACTATATTTGACTTAATTCATTTTTGAAGATTGTCACAATTTCACTTGCAGTCTTAATGAAAATGCTTTGATGAATCCTAAAATAAGCAAATATTTAATATTTTTAAATTATTTAACATATTGTATAAATAGTTACCTATGATCAGAACATAAATAGTCTACTATTATTTGTATGCCAATTTGTTTCTATGGTAGTCTGTAAGAGCTTGTTGTTGCAATAGTATTCGTCCATCAGCTGATTGCATTAAAAATTGTCGATGTCCCTAAAATATATAAATACTTTAAGCACTGCAAAACCAAAACTATAAGGTAATTCATATTAAATTAAAAAAATAAGACAACAAAATAATTCTTTAATATGACAATTAAAAAAATATCATACTTACTTGTGGAAAAGCAGAATTTTCACTATGATACTTTTCTGAAACAAAAATAATTTTAAAACAATTTTTAACAAATAAAATGTCAATTTTACTTATTTTCGACGGTGGGGGCATTAATACATCATCTTCCCTTTGTGGTTCAATTGCAACAATGCTTATATTGCTGGTTGAAGCTTGATATGAGCCCTCATTTGAATTTTCTTTTGAATTGGCAGTAATAATTTCTTGGAATAAATCGGATTCTTCAAAACTGATTTCAGAACTATTAGTCGCAGTTGAAGCATTAGACACAGTATCAAATTCAATTTGGTACTGATTCCCAACATTAATCTAGAAAAAATTTTTGTTAACTTATTTAATAGATATTTACATATATTTACACTTACTTCATTTAAATATTGCTGATATTTGTTCAAAAATTTTAATCTTTTTCCAACGCTAGGAATTAAAGGGGTTGAAACTGCAGGGTTGAAACTGCAGGGTTGAAACTGCAGGGTGACAGATACCTGTAAAATTTGTCCCCCCGTAAATAAAAATTGACGTGTTTTTTTGTTCTTTTGTTTTAAAGATATTTTAAAAGTTATCTTGGGTGGCTAGTTTTGAAATGAAAGCAGTGTATATACAGTGCATTCGAAAAGTAAGGAATAAATTCAATAATTCTGAAATTAAGAGTTTTTTGAAAAAATCCTCTGACACGTCGATTTTGTTTTAAACAAATGCACTTTTTAATATTCGATCCATATTTGTGACGTTATCGTTATTCGAGATATGACGTCATCGATTTTTTTTTAAATGGCAAGAGCGTGTCATTCTACGTACATATCGCCAAAAATATTTTTACATTAGACTATGTAGGTTAGATAAAAAAATGAAAAAAAAACATTATTTTAAGTTTTACCAAATTTAATGGTAATGGTTAAATTAAATGTTCAAATTGTGCACCGTTGGCAACCTGACAGTAACCAAGACGATTAATGAACTCTTGTTGAACATTTTCAATAACTTCAGGAGGTGTACGGTGTATCTCCTGTCGGATTCTTGCCTACAATTCTTCGAAATTCGTCGGTCTAGTAACGTATACTTTACTTTTTGAGAACCCCCACAAAAAGTAATCGAGGGGTCTGGCGATCTGGCTGGCCACTCAATCGGCCCTGTTCTTCCTATCCAACGATTCGGTAACACCTCATCTAAATAAGAACGTACAGGTGCTGCATAATATGGAGGTGCACAATCTTGTTGAAAATAAATGTTATTTCTCGGAGATCTCGTTCCTCATTTGGATAAAAATGTAATAATTTCGGAATAAGGTCGCCTCGAAGAAATTCCAAATATCTTGGCGCCAGTTAGGTTATCAACAAAAAAATGGGACCTAGAATTCTTCCGTCGACTATGCCGCACCAGACATTTATTTGTTGAGGATGTTGAGTACAATACTCCATCATCCATTGGGGATTCTCGGTAGCCCAATAACGGCAGTTTTGCCTGTCGACATGGCCGTTCAAAAACAAACGTAGCCTCGTCAGAGAAAGTTATGTTTTTTACGAAATTATTTTTATTCGTGTATAGCTCTTGCATTTGCTCGCAGAATTGAATTCGCTGATCAAAGTCGTCTTCAGATAGTTCATGAACAAGGCAACCTTATAAGGATGATATTTTGCTTTCTTTGCAATTTTGTGCACTGTGGAAATAGACATATTGAAATCAGAAGCCACTTGATTAAGCGTTGAGGTTGAGTCTGATTTTGAGGGTCGACCAGATTTAGGTAAATCACGAACATGTCCAAAGTTACGATATTTAGACTCAATCTTGCTTACCGAGCTTTGGGTAATGGGCCGAGCAGGATGAGTTTCATTGAACAATGCAACTACTTCTTGTTGGGTGCGCATCCTGTCTCCAAATCCGATCATGCAAAGAATTTCAATTCGTTCTCGTTCTGTTAATTTCACCATTTTTTTTAATAAAATAACAAATTCACTACTCAATTAGCAGTTCAAACACACTGCTTCTGCCAAACGAAAGTTAAGAAAGCGATTAAAAATAATAAAAAAAAGTACGATGTTAACTTTTAATCTGATAGTAATAATAAACATTTTTTGCTGCTTAAGGCAACTGTAAGGAACCATAATTTTTGGCGATATGTTGGTAGAATAATGCTCATTCAATTGGCATGGTCCAAATTGGGGGTCTCCATTTAAAAAAATGACGATGATGTCATATCTTGAATAACGATTACGTCACAAATATGGATCATATATCAAAAAGTAGATTTGTTTAAAATAAAATCGACGTGTCAGAGGATTTTTTCAAAAAACTCTTAATTTCAGAAATAATGAATTTATTCCTTACTTTTCGAATGCACTGTATAAGTGCAAATTTGTACAGAATATGATTTATGGGTGCAACAGGCAAATTATATTAAGGCAACTATTAAGGCGATCCTTCTTTGATAAATTTCTTTACCAATTTCCTTCTTGGAGAATTTTTTTGGGGAAATTTAAAATTGCCTAAAAAATAAGAGTTTAATGCTCAATTAGTCTGGACGGTTATGGTTCTGAAAATCTATTATGCCTCTCCTCTCATAACTTTAGAATTTTATGAAAAGTTTATTTATACTCTACCAGCTGAAGCTTATTTGTATTCTACCACTTAATTATTGCAGGGACGCTTGTACGTTCGGTCTTAATCCCACGGTGGGATTAAGTAACAACAACAAGAAAAAAACCAAACACCCGATCCTCATAGACTAAAATAATGTCCCTCTAGTCCTCGTTTAATTGAATGACGACTCGAGAAGCAAACTCCGCTGTCGTTGATAAACTCGCTACAAAAATTCATGCTGCAAAAGTTTATGCTGCTACTTATAAAAAAACACTTAAACGATTAAAAAATAGCAATATTTTATATTTTTTAAATTGGCGTAAAAAACACTACATAGATCAGTTTTTATTATTATCTATGATAAAATATGATGAATAAAGCAAGATACAAAAAAGATACAAAAAGAAGATACAAAAACAAGATAAAGAAGATACAAAAAGTACTAGACTTTTCAATTTTGCCCTGTATAACAACATCTAAGTTAGCTCTGATAATTTTAAATGTGGCATCGTTTGTTTCATTAAAAAGTATGAGAAGAATGTTAAAACTGGGATAATCGAAATTGGGATATCGGGTAGCCGATTTACTGTTAAAATTAATTATTGACTATGAGTCAGCATTTACATGAGTTAATAAATATTACAACTACAGATCCGTAATTAAGACAAAAAAATATTCAATAATTTATTTTCAACATTTCCTCAAAATGCTATTATTACCTTTCTCAACGAATCGCCCTGAATAATGTTTTCTACTATTTCCGTCCTAGAGGATTTCATAAACGAACGGAAAATAGGTAGAAAGAATAAAGAGTCTTTTGCTTGATATTGTTGTGAGCGAGAACAAGGAAAGTTTACATGCTTCCGATTACAAAAATGGATGGCATGCGTTTATAAGGAAACTAAATACGGCCCGTGTTTCCCGAGCAATATCCTTTGTAAGACAAGCAGTGGCGTTTCAAAGCGGAAATAATTGTATACATTGGAATAGGGATCTGAATTATAAAACGTTGACAAAAACTAGAGCTTTTTATAGAACGTAGAAATGCAAATTTACAAAAAAAAAATCAGCGTTATTAATAGTAGTCGTGATTATTTATTAAACCGGAAAGTCTTTTTGATGTCCTTCGTCCCTCTGATGCCTTTTAATATAGCACTTCCGATATAACGATCAGGCACCAATAGAAGAAAAAGAACACATCCAATTCCTTAAGCGACGTTGGCAAAGCAGGTAAATCGGCTATTCCTTTATCCTTTGATGTACATAGTGATGGAAATTCCGGAGGAAAAATATTCGTAGGTATGACCTAAGGAAATGTCTGCGTACTATACAAATTTATTTTTCTCGTATTGTAAATCTGCCATCTTGACCGATTCACTAAAATTGGTGTACGAATTTATTTTTTCGGATCAATTCGTTAAAGATCTCTGTTATAGATTTTTTATATGTTTTCCTCTTTTATAAAACCAAATAATAAACAAATAGACACCAATACAAATATACCTACTAAAAGGAATAAAATGCTACTAAAAAAATTAGGATCACATTTTTACATTGAAGAATGTCAATTTATAATTGACGGATGTGTTTCGGTATTGTGGATATTGTGGATAATCAATTTATGTCGTTTGGCGTTTCCACAGTGTATATAGTTTTTATAGTGTATACTAAATTTATATTATTATATTAAATATTATTTATATTATTATATTAAATTTATTAGCATTTATCGCGACGTTCTATTGAAATGTACACTGGTAGACTGGATTTCAGACGGCTAAGAATTTAACATTGATTTCCCTATTATGCGCGAATAATTTTCCAATGGTGTATAGTACAGTGTATATTTCCTAGGAATTAGGAAGTTTTCTATACCCATGCAGTGAATTCTCTTACAATATTACCCAGCAAGTATACCCATACTTTATTGATGGGGCCAGATTATTCCATTCAAATCTTAACAAATCTTATGCTTAACTCGCCCATCTATGTAAGGTGTCAAATCTACAATAGTACATCGGATCATACTGATATTTTAACTGCAGTATTAATTAATTAATTAATTACAGTTGTAACACTTGGGTTACCTCGGGGTGTTCGGGCTCAGGTATTCTTTTTTATTTAGACTCAAGGCGAGTAGTTTGTAGAAAACGGTTTATTATCATAAAGCGAACGAAAAACAAAACAAATATAAAACGTAGAGATTTGAAAAATAGGCGTAGCAGCTTATTCGTAGTAACGCTCTATCCGTGCGATACGACTGTGCCGAATACGGGGCTTTTCCTTTACTGTCCCAACGCTTGGAAGCAGCTAGAAGAAAGCGTTAGCATAAGGGCGTCGGTTGCATGAGATTCCTAAACCTTTCCTTATAGTTCCTCGTCGTAGGAAGCAAGTCGAAGAAGGTTAGAGGAGTTCGAGCAGAACTGGCTCCTCAGCCCTGGGAGCGCGTCTTTTAAGGCCTCTAGGCGCGTTACGTCACGCGCGGTGGTGGAGTGGGCGTGCGCTGGTGGGGATAACGCCGTTCTGCGGACCGGGTGGCTCCCTGGAATGCGGTATTACGGAGAGTTTTGGAACTACGCGTGGGCCGCTATTATGGGGTGTTACAATCTCCCCCTCAGAGTCCTGAAGTCGCCCCGGCTGTGGACTCTGTGGACGGGTGTTTCCTGGGACGTCCCCGCTTCCGGATGGGTTGAACTGGCCGGGGTAGGTCCGTCGGGGGTCCGTTCTCTGGAGGGCGATACGGTGTGAGAGCGGAACTGTGGTACACTCCTAGTGGTTCCGTGGGCTTCAACGGGTCGGCGATTTGGTATGAGCAGGGGCCGTGGTGTTTCGTGATTACGTAGGGCCCGTCTCGTCTAGGAGCCAACTTCTTGGAATATTTCTTCGTTTTCTTGCTCAAGGAATGATCGGTGACCCAGACGAAGTCTCCTATGGCGTGTTCAATGGATGGGCGACGGTGCGCATCCGCGTATTGTTTTTGTCGATCCTGCTGCTGTTCCCAAACTTCTTTAGCTTTCTCGAACAGGTCAGCTAATTTCGTCAATTTGGGGGTAGCCTCCTGGACGAATGTTTCCCTCTGGATGATGCTTCGAAAATCGTTTATTATCTCGAAGGGATGTCGAAGTTCGTGTCCAAAGACTAGGTGAGCCGGGGTGCAGCCCGTTCCTTGACAACGTGAAGTATTCATGGCGAAACGTATCGCCGGTAGCATCTTAGGCCAGGTAGTATGGTGCGGCCCGACTAGTATGGAAAGCTGAGTCTTTAAGTCTCGATTTCTTCGTTCAACTGGATTTGCAGCGGGATGGTAGACTGGTGTGAACACCTGTTGGATCCCCAGACATTGGGTAACGTATTGCATTACCGCGCTGATGAATTGTGGGCCATTGTCGCTGATGACCCGTCGTGGCATTCCGTAACGAAAACAAAAGTCGTAGACGAGGGTCCAGGCGCATTCTTCTGCGGTGGCATTTTTAAGGGCGAAGAGTTCTATCCACCGGGTGGCGGTGTCTTCGACGACGAGGACCCATTTGTGCTTCTCGGGCCCTTCTGGGAGGGGGCCGAATAGGTCCATAGCGATTACTTCAAAGCGGTGGCGCATCACAGGTGTCTGTAGTAAGCCTGCGGGGACCATATTCGTCGGTTTGTAACGCTGGCACTCAGGACAGTTTTTCACGTATTCAGCGACCATTTTCCGTAGGCCAGTCCAGTAGTAGTGTTGTAGGATCTTTTGGGTGGTTCGTTCGGCACCATAATGTCCAGCGTGAGGGGCGTCGTGGTATTGTCTTAAGATTTCCGCACGGCCGTCTACTGGTACTACTAACTGTGGCTCTTCCATGTCATCCGTCGGAGAATACCGGTACAACACTCCCTGACTGGTAATATAACCCCTAGCGGTCCAAGGGGTCGTTTCTTCTGGCTTGCCCCTTTCGAAGCAGTCAAGGATCTTTTTAATTTCGGGATCCTGACGCTGCTCGTCTCGCAGCTTTCCGGGCTCTTTCCCTGGGAGGTCCACGGTGACCATGCCTAAGGGACAGGCGATGGGTGTGTCGATAGGTGGACGCGAGAGGGTATCAGCGACGACGTTGGCTTTCCCGGGCGCGTACCGGATCTGCAGGTTGTAGGGTTGGAGTTGTAGGGCCCATCTTGCCAGTCGTCCACTGGGAGTTTTTAAGGTCATCAGCCATTTTAGGGGCTGATGGTCCGTAATTATAATGGTCGTCGTTTCTTCTAAGTAGCCTCGAAATTTAGCTACCGCCCATACAATGGCAAGTGCTTCCCTCTCCGTGGTGGAGTAGTTTTTCTCTGCAGGAGTGAGCAGGCGGCTGGCGTATTCGACTGGTCGCTCATCGGGACCCTCCCCCTGCAGTAGGGCTGCTCCCAAAGCGTATGCACTGGCATCGGTCCTCAGCGTGAATGGAAGGGAGTGGTCGGCCTGTCGTAGTATCGGGGTGGTAGTCAAAGCTTCCTTTAGCAGGCGGAATGCTTCGTCCTGCGCTGAGGTCCACTCCCATGGGATGGCTTTACGGGTTAGCTTGCTGAGTGGTTGGGCCATCTTGGAGAAGTTCTCGATGAAGCGACGGTACCAGCTGCACGTTTGTAGAAACGTGTTTACTTGTTTCGGCGAGGTTGGGGGTCGCATGGTAGTTATAGCCGCGACCTTGTCCGGGTTAGTCCGAATTCCGGCATCCGAAATGATGTGTCCTAGGTATTTGGCCTGTTGGCATCCGAAGTGGCACTTTGACCTATTTAGCCGCAGTCCGTACGAGGCGAGCAAGCCAAAGATCATATCTAGTTCCTTTATATGATCCTTCGGGTCCTTGGAAAGTAGGATTAAGTCGTCTAGGTACACAAGTAGGCGAAGAGCGGGCAAGCGATTTCGGAATCGATCCATTAGACGCTGGAACGTTGCCGGCGCATTTACAAGCCCAAATGGCATTCGGGTAAATCGGTATGTTCCGAATGGTGTTATGAAACACGTTTTGTCCTGGTCCTCGAGGCATACGGGTATCTGATAGTATCCAGATTTTAGATCCATGGTCGAAATACATCCGACGTTTCCAGTGGAGTGTAATAGATCTTCCAGACGGGGTAGCGGGTAATGGTCTGGCTGCGTCACTGCATTTAGTTTTCGATAATCGATACAAAGGCGGATTCCCCCTCCGGGTTTGGGTACTAACACGACAGGCGCAGACCAAGGGCTCTCGCATTCGACTACGATGCCGTGTGATCGTAGTTCCTGGACTTCTCGACTGAGGGCTTCTCTTCGGGAAGGTGTTAACTGGTACGGTGGCGAACTGATCGGGGCCGCGTCCCCGGTGTTGATTCGATGTACCATCTGTTTGGTTGGTGGCCCGTTGGCTTGGAAAAGAGCTGCTCGTTGGGTGAGCAGCTGGTTCACTTGGTCTCGCTGTATTTGGGATAGTGGAATACCCTCATCGGGGCGCAACCAGACTTCTAACGCGGCAAACAGCGCTTGGTCAGTCGTGGAGAGTTCTTGTTCCCAATATTCCATGACGGCGTCTTCAGCGTCCGCCAGCATGTATCCTGTCCTGGAGGCAGGGTTGGCCCGTAGTTGTCGGGTGGCTGTGGTGACGAGCGTGATCGGACTGATCCCATCCAGGGGCTCAGGACCGTAGTTGTCCAGCGAAAGTGTTCCGTGGTCGTATTCCATGGGAACATGAGGAGTTCCTGGTAACGGGCTGAGCAACGCCGGGCAGGTACAAGTTTGTTTGGTCGGGCCCAATGGTTGCCAGAGTCCTGGAGCAGGATCAGTGGTAAGTGCCGCCGTAGTGAACTGCGTGGGGGACCGCTTTGCTAGAACTGCCTCGAATGTTTCATCCTTTGGCGAGAACGGTAAGGTGTATACAGGGTCGTCGTGGAAATACCAGCAGTGTCGTCGAAAGTTGAGTACCATCCCTGCCGACGTGATGAAGTCGATTCCCAGCAGAGTTTGGGCCTGTGGGGTAGCGTCTGGCAGGACGAGGAACGTAGTGGGTATCTTTCGTCCTGCTAGGTCCACGATGGTGTCGATGGACTGCACTGGCGTATTGGTGGTGTGTCCGTCGGCTAGTGTAACGTCCATTTGCCGAGTACGGACCTCATGTCCGAGATCGCGGAGGATTTTGGCTAAATCCAAACTTGCTAGACATTGCCTGGCTCCGGTGTCGAGAAAAGCGGTACCGGGTCGCCCCTGAATTTGGATGTTCACTGCCGGTCGTGGACTAGTCCGACTGGTGATGAAAGAGAAGGTCGCCGTTGACCGATTCCGGGGGTTACAATCCGGACAGTTCCTTCGGATGAACCCTGGTCGCTGGCAACCGTAGCAACGTAGGCGAACTTCTTCGTTGGGCGTGGTAACCGTGGGGGGTTTGGCGTCAGCTTTTGCTTTCTTCCGGCATACCGAAATATCGTGCCCTGGATTCCGGCAGTAGAGACATCGAGTTTTTGATTTCTTAGCGGTGCCTTCGGCCGTTGAAGGGGGTTGGTTCTCCTTATTTTCTAGTTGGGGTCGGCGTTTCTCGAGCTCCCTAGCTTTGGCCAGCAGTCCCACGAATGTCGTGACTGATTCGCGCGGAATTCGGTCCTTTAGATGCTGAGTGAGCAGACCGTAGATCATGCTGATCTGATTGTCCTCGTCTGGGGGACTCGATAGCTGTGCCAGAAGGGCCCTTTTCTGCGAGATGAACACACCGGCGGGTGTTTGTGCAGTTTGGTGGGAGGCGAACACGTCCAAGTAAATCTGATAGTCCGGCGGTTTTGGGGCGAATTCTTCGCGTATCATCAATTTAGCGTCCTCCCAAGTGTGCGCCATGGTTTTTACATTCCTCCACCAGATACGGGCCGGTCCTTCCAGCAACATTTTTAACCCCAGCAGGGCATTGGCGTCGGAGATCCCTTCGCTTACTTTGAAAAAATCAGCGGAACTCAGGAAGTCTTCCGTAGTTTCCGGATCATATTCGCCTTTAAAGCGAGCCGTGCAGTAGGTGAAATGCCTGGCCGCGGTCTCTGAAGCCGCAGGGCGTTGGACTCGCCGGGGCGCTTCCTCGAGGGCGTCCGAATTGGTAGCCATGGCCCTGGCGCTTTGGTTCCTTGTTCGCGGAATACTGATCACGTTGAAATTTTACTTGCGACCAGTCAAGTTGTGTCTTACACTGTATCAAGAATCCTGGCCCCACGTTCGGGCGCCAATTATGTAACACTTGGGTTACCTCGGGGTGTTCGGGCTCAGGTATTCTTTTTTATTTAGACTCAAGGCGAGTAGTTTGTAGAAAACGGTTTATTATCATAAAGCGAACGAAAAACAAAACAAATATAAAACGTAGAGATTTGAAAAATAGGCGTAGCAGCTTATTCGTAGTAACGCTCTATCCGTGCGATACGACTGTGCCGAATACGGGGCTTTTCCTTTACTGTCCCAACGCTTGGAAGCAGCTAGAAGAAAGCGTTAGCATAAGGGCGTCGGTTGCATGAGATTCCTAAACCTTTCCTTATAGTTCCTCGTCGTAGGAAGCAAGTCGAAGAAGGTTAGAGGAGTTCGAGCAGAACTGGCTCCTCAGCCCTGGGAGCGCGTCTTTTAAGGCCTCTAGGCGCGTTACGTCACGCGCGGTGGTGGAGTGGGCGTGCGCTGGTGGGGATAACGCCGTTCTGCGGACCGGGTGGCTCCCTGGAATGCGGTATTACGGAGAGTTTTGGAACTACGCGTGGGCCGCTATTATGGGGTGTTACACAGTAGCTAATACCTACTTAAACATATAGTTCTCTGTTACGGTCCTAAATATTTAGAATTATTTATTTTTATTTTGGTTAAGACTCAATTTTATTTAAATTTTATTTAATTTGATATTATATTTAATGTATTTAATGTAATAATTGTCCTGTAAATGAGAAACTGTTGCACAATATAGATGATATTATTATTTATTATTATTATAAGTCTAATGTTGTGAGAAGTTTGATACAATTTTATTTTGTAATTCCAAAATGATAAAATAAAACGTAAACCAGATTTTCAGTCAAATTTAAGAGAAATTAGTTTTTAAAGAGATTAAACAGATGTTTAAAACAGATGTACAGACCAATTTTATGGTATATTTTTTTTATTTCAGCTAGTTGTACCGCAGCTCTACGTTTGACGAGCATGTCAGTGCCCATGGTTGCGGATTTGCGAGACATAATGGAGCTCGATTGCCATTTTGACATGGGTAAAGAGGAATTATACGCCGTGAAATGGTACAAGGATGACCAGGAATTCTTCAGGTAAATGTGTGGGCATTTAGCGAAATTTAAATTAATTATTTCTAACCTAACTTTTTTATATTAATCCTTTCTTATGATTTGTTTAAATAATATGAAAAAATTAGGTTTTATACATAAAAAAGGTATACTTGATGATTTTCCGTAAATTAAACCGTTTATACAAAAAAATACTATTAAAATTCTGATGCACGTTAACATTATTAAACTATCATCATCATTAAAAATCAAGTAGGAAGGCATTATGTCAAAAACTTGACAGTCATTGACTTTTCTGAGAAATTAAATTTTAAAATGTTCAATTTCAATCTTTCAAAATGCAGTACTTTAATCGAAAATACGTTGACATGTTGTCAACTTAGAAGCAAACTTAGGAGAATGTTTGGGTAACGCGCGAGCAGCAGTAAGAAGATACAGAGAGAAATATCCTAAAAGAAATTTACCAAACTATCAGACTTTTCTTTCAACTGACAATGAGAGACGTTTACGAGAAAGGAAGTTTAAAAATTAGAAATTATGATAAGGGACAACGAAGAGCAGTTCGAACGCTTAGAAATGAAGAAGTTATTTTAAACACTTCCAAAGAAAATCCTAAAATCAGCACAAGACGATTAGCTCGGTAGACCCAAATTTCGCAATCGGTAATATGGCGAATTGCTAAAGAACAGCAACTTCATTCATTTCATTACCGGCAAGTTCAACATCTGTTACCTATGAACTCTATGGACCTATGGAGCTCAAAGAATGGAGTTTTGTCAGTGGCTATTAGAAAAGAGCTTAAAACTATGACTTTTTGAAAAATATCGTCTTCACAGATGAGACGACATTCATAAGGAATTGTGTCTTCAACATGCATAATGAGCATGTGTGGGCAGATGAAAATCCGGGTGCGAAGAAAATAACCCACTACCAACATTCTTTTAAAGTAAATGTTTGGGCGGCAACGTTATATAATCAACTCCTTAGTTACCACATTTTACCAGGTTATTTAAAGGGTGAAACTTATTTGAACCTTTTATCAGAAGTACTGTTTGAATTACATGAAGACATACCGTTGGCAAGGAGAACTTTGTTATGGTATATGCACGATGGCGTTCCTCTACCTTATACTTTACAATGTCCTCAGTGGCTATCTCAAAATTTTCCTGGTCGATGGATAGGGCGTGGCAATGACTAAAAAACTGGCCCCCTAGGTCGCCAGATCTTAATCCGTTGGATTTTACAGTCTGGGGTCAAATGAAGGATAAAGTATATGCAGAGCCAGTGGAAACAGTTGAGGAATTGCGCCAAAAAAACATAATGCTTTTAATATTATTGTTGCTGAACAAAAATTAAGCCGTATTGAATTTTCTTTCCATTGCAGGCTAAACGATTGCATTTCAGCAAATGGAAGGCATTTTGAGAAATGATATTTTTTTTGTTTACTATTCAGTTACTATTCAAGTGTTTCTTAGAAACGTCACTGACTGTCAAGTTTTTGACAGAATGCCTTCCTACTTGATTTTTAATGATGACGATAGTTTAATAATTTTAACGTGCATCAGAATTGTAATAGTAATTTTTTGTATAAACGGTTTAATTTACGGAAAATTATCATGTATACCTTTTTTATGTATAAAACCTAATTTTTTCATATTATTTAAACAAATCAATAGAAAAGATTAATATAAAAAAGTTAGATTAGAACTACCTCACGACTACCCCATTTTAACCCACCCCTGGACAACTCTTTAATCCGATTGTATGGTGGCGTAAGGCATTTTATTTGCTTAGTATGTGTACCAAATTTCATCATTTTACCTTTACTATTAATGGAATCATTAATAAAAATACCCCTTTAAAAATCCATCTTTAACACCCTGTGTACTAATAACCAAGAACATTTTGAAATAATGACATTTAAGTTTTTGTAATATTAAATTAAATGCAAAATTAAGCACGCTGCTGGTTTTTGCGTAGGTACATGCCCGGAGGTCAAGAGAGGATGCGGGTGTTTCCGGTATCAGGAGTCAATGTGGAGATGCGCGACGTCGAATGTAACCAACGTAGATGCAAGATCAGCCTGAGGGATTTGACAAGGATGCACAGTGGCGGCGCGTATAGATGTGAAATTTCAAGCGAAGCGCCCGCCTTCAGATTGACATCGGAAACTCGCAACGTAACAGTAGCTGGTAAGTATATACAGTTCAGTTTCAAATCGATATAAAGTGATTCATCCGTCAATGTTATGAAAAATGGTGCAGGAGTCATGTCAAATTCAAATATCAGCGGCGCGGTATTAATATTAAATATACTCATAAATAGCATTAAATTCAAATAAAGGTGGAATAATAATTGGAAATACCCAAATAATATCGATTTGAAACTGTAATGCATTGTGATTTTTGCAGTTAAAAAAATACCAAATGCTTGATAAAGAAATTTATAAAGCGTTAAAAATAATAAGAAACGGATTTATTTTTTTATTAAATTATACTGTTCCTTTAACAGTAACCGTTCATTAGAACTTACAATAAAAAATTGTCACATAGTCACTCACACTCGTACGATAAAAGTAAATACAGGTCCCGATAGTCAATATCCCGAGAGTATTCGGGTCATTCGGCTTTAATAATTTTTGTGTAGAGGGTCCCGAGAAGGGCTTACGATGGTTGATCCCGGTTATGATTGTTTCGACCATTTCGCGAATTAATATTCAGCGGATTATGATTATAAAATTCGTGTTTGAACAAAAGAACTTCGTCGAATTTGCGAAACGAATCCGAACTGAAACTCCAACATTTTAATTAGATCGGGATATTGGGAAGGCACCTTGTAGGTATTAAATACCGATTCCACGAGGGATCTTTCACTTTCTGACGGGATCACTTTTTGTATTAATTAATTAATATCTAGCGGAAGGAGCTATGTAGATATAATAGTTTTTTTCGGCTCCATTACATCTGTATGAAGTTACTAAAGATGCTGCCGCATATTCACTAAATTAATATAATTGCTGCAGGAATTGGAACGAATTCACCAAATTTTTGTAAAAATCTTTGAAGACTTTTGGCGCGTTCTGCAAATTTACGAAAAATTTATAGTTTTAGCACGTCCACCAAATATTAAAAATTACTGGAGGAGTTCGACGGCTTTCAACAAATTTTGATAGCAAAAGATGCACCTAGAATTAAAAAATTCAGATAAAGCTCTACAAAACAATATTATTCTGCTTATTTTATTTATTCGGGTTAAACGTTTATCTGGGTCAATTTGGATAAATTTTAATCATAAAGATTGGTTCTGAATGGATTCCTGATGATACCTCTACAGCTACAGGATTTCATTCTTCTATTTTACAGAGGGCATATCACTCGTTAACGATTGTCTTTGTCTGCGAAATAAATCTTATTTAAATACAGTTACCTCTGTTTTTGATACTTCTTTAGAAAAGGGGAATTCGCCACGACTGAAGCAAATGGAAATTACTTTAACGAGTGCAGTAAATGAAAATTGTAATTGAGGACAATTTGTTCCTCAAGTAATCGATAGTACGTTATTTCGTTGAACTTATGCCCGTATTCGCCGTTTTCTACCTTAAGCGAAGTTTGCTTAAGCCTACTTAAAAATAAAGCCAAGCTTAAATGCTTGCGTTATGTACCGCAAAATAATAAGCGGGGCTTAGCCAAGCGTTAAATTAACTTGGCAACGTTGTGTTTTTTAGGAAAATTAAATATTTTATGTAACCAGTAAAAAGTGTCAATGTTTTGAATTTGAAATTTGAAAGTAGTTGTTACATTATTGTGAAATTTTCACATGGGTGCCATCAACGCAGCCAATTACACGCGGAAAGCCAGCTACTCGATTAAAACTAGTCTGCGAAGATATTTTTTCAATATGTGTTGCCGGCATTTTAATAAATATATTTCTTTTACTAGCAATGGCTTCTGAAACTTTTTTGATGACCCTAAATACAGTACTTTGATCCATTTTCAAAAAGTCACCTATGTTGATTTGATGACCATCACTGGCATAGAATATAAGGGTGGTCAGCAATTGATTTATAGGTGTTATGCTATTTTTAAAAGAAGGTTATTTTATTCCTAGTGAACATAATTTATTGGTTTTTAAATAGGTATATACCTAATTTTTTTGAACAATTAATTCATAGCGCACTATATTGCAAAGTAAGATCCAACTAACTACCTATTAATAAGATTCTACTTGTGAGTACAATTAAATCGTTTTGGAATTCCAAAGCATATTCTATGAACTCTAGAACATATAGTGCCATCGGTTTGGTGAGTCTGAACCTTCTATAGAAGCCTAGATCGTCCATTTCCTTAAAATAGTTGGGCCTCCTAAAAATTCTTCGAGGAAATCTAAAATCGATAATATCTATAAGATATCATTATCGTCTTCCAGCATAATTTCGTCTTCGATTTCCACCATTATTCGACAAATTCACAAATATTGACAAAAAACAAAACAAAGAATAAAATGTGAGGTTATTATCTCCAAATAAGCCTGGCTTTATTTATAAAGCCGCCGATATTGACCGCTTAAAGTTAAGCGAGCTTAAAAACGTTTGTGGATACGGTGCATACAAAACACAAGCGTTAAGCGAGCTTAACCCGTAAGCTTCGCTTATTTGTATACGGCGAATACGGACATTAATTGCACAATTCGAATTAAAGTCGAATAAAAGAAAATTTGTGATGAATCCCAGTTTTATTTTAATTACACAAGAAGGATATCTACTAAACCTCAAGGTTTTTACTTTTTACCATCCATGTTATGTAACATTTGATACAGTATTGCTGGTTTTTAGTTAACCAAGTATGCCAAAAGAAATATTTTTTCATCTACGAAGAACAATATATCTATATAATAAATAGAACATTAAATACCAGATTTATCATCCCTTCATAATTTTAATGCCCCACTAAAAATCATAATTCACAATAAACAAATATGATAGTTATGGTCGTAAATTCATTTCGCGGTCTATTAAAATGAAAAACTTCAAACTGTTACATACGAGTAAATTCGCAGAATAAAATAGCCGCTCGATGTTATTGCAGGTAATAATTATTCCAGAGATTCCAGAGATTTCTAAAAACCGAAAATCGTCCAGAATGAGAACATTTAATTTCTTAATTCTCCTTTCTATAATCTCTTGCGGCTCCAACCGCCAACAATTAGCTCCCTAACCCCCATATACAGTGCATTTCTTTAATGTCCCCCCCCCCTTTTATTTTTTGAACGGATCAACTTAGAAAATTGAAATTTGGGATAATGAAACTAATGCATAATTACTATATTTTGGAGTAAAATTGACAGATGAAAATTTCAAGATGGCGACTGGGCGCCATCTTGGGAAATAAATTTAAATGGAAAGGGGTGTCTTGTGATACATCATTTTGAAGCTCCTGACAAATACTCTACAACCCTGAAATATAAAGTCAATATCTGCACCTGCTACAAAATGGCGGAACATTTAATAATTACCTGAATACAAACAAAATAATCAATTTTTCTAGAAATATTTGTTTTTCTATGGCAAACAGCAATCCCAGCAAACCGATAAGGTTTGACAGGTTATTTTTGGTTAAAAAAATTCCAAAAAATTTAAGTACGACAACGAACATTAATTGTTTAGTCAAAATATGCTCATTTAGTTTTTGGTTTTCCTAGTGTTCAAAATATTCTCTTTAGTTTTCGATTTTCCTAGTGTTCAAAGTATTTTCATTTAGTTTTCGGTTGTTTAGTTCTCATTGCAGTTAGGTAGCACGTCAACTAACTCTAAAATGGCCAATTCTCGTCCATTGGAAGATGGAGCACCACCACATTACTCCAGACAAGTAATGAACGATTTGGATGCTATTTTCCCTGGTCGTTGGATCGTTGGATTGGTCGTCGAGGTCCTACGGAATGGATTTGACCAGAATTTGACCAGATTTGACACCTTTAGACTTTTTTTTATGAGGCTATTTGAAGCAAAAAGTGTACGAAACTAAACCTGCTTCAATATTGGATATACGAGAAATAATTACAGATATTTGTAAAAATATCGACGTTACTATGTTCGAAAATGTTCGGATAGGCTTTTCTTGTATCAAGAAGTTCAAGGCAACCATTTCGAGCTTTTTTGAACAGAACTCAGCTTATTTCCTCAAATTATGACGTTAAACGTCGATTTATTCAGGTAATTATTAAATGTCCGCCATTTTGTAGCAGGTGCAGATATTGACTTTATATTCCAGGGTTGTAGAGTATTTGATAGGAGCTTCAAAATGATGTATCACAAGACCCCCCTTTCCATTTAAATTTATTTTCCAAGATGGCGCCCAGTCGCCATCTTGAAATTTTCGTCTGTCAATTTTACTCCAAAATATAGTAATCATGCATTAGTTTCATTATCCCAAATTTTAATTTTCTAAGTTGATCCGTTCAAAAAATAAAAGGGGGGGGGACATTAAAGAAATGCACTGTATACGATCATACGGGATCCCGTTCGAGTCAAAAGCAGCCCTTTCGAATTCGAGAATTGGAAAGTGTAACTACATACCGGCCCGAGATTTCGCAAACGTGGAAATCACATCGACAATAATGTAATTTAATCCTTCTTTATCGGCCCTATTTTAAAAATGTAAGAAGACATTAATTAATACATGTAATGTAAACATGTTGCTGACTTAGTTTTATCAAAGCATAATAGGGTGGTTTAATAGAGCATTTGTAACGTGCAGTCGCTAATATGGTCGAAGCCGACATCGAAATGACCGATTTAATTTCGGAACTAATTACGAACATACAAGATAATTCAAATTCATGGAGATGCGAAATTGATAAATACACAAGTGAAGCACTAGCTAATAGCAAAGAAATTTAGATATGGTAGAAACGAAAAAGAACGGCTCTCTAAAATGGCAAGAGATTTTTTGGCAACTCCTGCTAGATCTGCCTCTATAGAGAGATATTTTTCAAGTGCGGCTTTAAAAGTCACAAAAAAAGAAACAAGCTAAATGATTCAAGTATAAAAATGCTGATGTGTCTTTATTCATGGATTCATTATCTAAAAGATAGTTAAATGGAATTAGATGTTTTATAAAACATGTTTTAAAAGGATTTTTCCGTCGCAAAAGCAATTTTGAATAATTTTCTACGGCGCTGGCGGAGATATCTGGGCGTTTTTCTTCATTTAAATAACGCGTCAACGTGAAACGGCCACGTTTTTTTAATTTCGATAATCGATCGATATAATTCATCGGTGCAAATGTCATCCTCATCCAAAGCAGATTTACTATACATTTTTGTTCCAATATTTTTCAGCCTTTACTTAAAATTATCTAATGTTATTTTACTACACGAATTTTAATTCCTATGGATTAAACTATTTGATTAACTATTCGTTGAAATTTGTATATTCTATATCATCTCCGGTTTGTAAAGAATTTGAATATTCAACATACAGTACACCTTTATTGATGCCGGATTAAATGTAACAATATAAATGGTAATTAATAATATCGAGACTATTCCATTTATTCCCATAAATATGTAAATTGTCGATGGTTTACAAAATGGTACAAGAATTTGCTAATTAATCATTTTAGACATTCTATCGATTTGTAAATGTATTCAAAACTCATGCAAATATCCTTAATTAAAAAATTTTGAGAGATTCATCAATATTTTCGTAAATCAGTTTAGACTCTGTAGGTTTATTGGAGTTTACCGATACAATAAAACAGTGGGAAAATGTGTAATGTATCCCTCCGAGATAATACTAACTTCTCTTCTTTCTTCCACAATCCAATCGCAGCACGTTCCATTATTGGCGTTTATGTGCCAAGGCATATTAAATGGAATAACAAATGGGGAATCCATGCTGAGACCCTGAGAATGCTCAGAGTGTAGGGTTGTGGCGATATTACGAGGTGTCAGAGCAGCCATTAGGCGCGTCATTGTCAGTTTATCATATCAATGGATGTACATTTGGATTTATATTATACGGGACTCGAGGTACCATTATCGGTCGAGATGGAAGAGCGTACACCTAAATGGCCGTTGGTTAGATTTTTAGAGTGCCGTTAGGTATAAAAGAAAAAGCTTATTATACAAATAGGATTACAAGAATGTATTGTATTAGAAGATAGTAAAATTAGGAAAATGATATTTTATCATCTTCCGTCACAAAATTTAATTTAACATTCTTCTACTTAAATTACTTTGCTATAATAGTATAATCACTCAATACGATATCGAAATGATAATAAATAACAAGTTTAACAAAAGATGAAGTAATCTTTTTATCATAGGTTGAACTCGTAAAGAAGAAAAGTTTCTGCGCTTTACAAGGTCTTATAATTTTTTAATTGCTCTTGCAAGAGTATCGCAATCGAGAGTGTTTCATCACATTTGTAGGTAAATCTTAATCGAAAACTATCTGACCCTTTCTGTAAATTACTTCAGTATAACGTGCTCCTTTCCTGGTGATTTTAACTCCTTAACTTCATTTGCCAATTTCAAACTCTTATATTTCGTTCTTTTAGATATACTTGTGTGTAGCGGAGGATTAGGTATATCGAATTGGTTTTTAAATGAATCATTACTGTGTTTTCACCAAATGATGCTATTTTTTATAATAGCAATAATGCTATATGCAATTACAGCCCCTCTAACAATCAGACTTTTTGAACTGATTTTAAAAATAAACTAAAAAAGCTAAATTTTTTCAAGGACACTATTTTATGAGGTCCTTACTAGTATCCATCATGTTAGATTTTTATTAAATTATTTTAAGTACTTTATTAGAAGATATTTAGGGAAATCCAATTTCCAGTGATGTTCTTCAGTACCCAACGCAAATCTTCGTAGGGAGGGCTTGTAGGGAAGAACTTTATAGGAACTTGTCATCTTATTTTTTTTTGTTCTATCTAGATCCGACATATTTCCCACACTTTTCGGGACACCCTGTATCAACGACAGAATCAAGAGATAGGTATTGTCGTACTCGCTTTTATTCTTTCGAAGATTTTACTTTTTAATTAAACATCAAGAAATAAATTTTTACATTTGATAGCTTTAAAATTTTCTTTAAATAACCACTTGATCGAAAGTGGATGGCGAATTTTTACTTTGCAGTATAATTATACGATCTCAAATTTGATGAATAAAATTGATGAAATTTTATTTTGAATGAATTAATAACCGAGGTTATCTGTTTCCAAATTTAATGGAACTCTTTTATAACGAACGCAACGGATACGCAGTAATTAATTATAGGAATTACAGGATGATAATAGTGTCACGGATCGGGAGTGTAATCAAGAAACTTTACGTTCATAGTAATATTTGCAGCACATTAATTTATATAACAACCTCTAATAATTTTTCGCATGTAAACAGAAACAATATCTGTTTACATTAAGTATATTAATTCTGAATTGGCAAGGTCGGTCGACCGTGAATCGCGAATGCAGGTCGGCGTATTACATATGTAATGCGCCAAATATCACGTATTGGGTCATCGGCGAACTAATAAAATAAGGGCACACGAAAACAGCGGGGCTCACTCGATTTGAATCGCGCGCGGTAGAGTCCGATAAGCGGACTAAAGGTACTAGGAAAGTACCTGAAAGCGGGAGTCCGAGTGTTTTTGTGTGTTCGGGCGTGTCAAAGTATAGTTATTTCAGAATACAACACGAATTTTGTTTGTGAATTTTGGTGGACAAATTCTTACTAATTTTGCCAACGAACTCGTTATATTTTAAAGTTTGGTCAAGAAATTCGAAATTGCTAATGGACTTCATTAAGTTTCTAAATGAATGCTGGTGACAATTAAACATTTTACAATGACCATATAGTCTTTAAATTTTAAAATTTACCATTGTTTTTTCTCTTTTTGTTTGTTTGAAACGTGCAAGAATTTATGAGGTATTTCGGGGCGTCTAAATTGAGTTGATGCTCATTGGACGCCGAAACCGACACGATATATATACACTGTTAGAAATTTAATTTCGCATAATAGGGAAATCAATGTTAAATTCTTAGCCGGCTGAAATCCAGTCTACCAGTGTACATTTCAATAGAACGTCGCGATGAATTCTAATAAATTTAATTGTTCTACTGGACCGCACGCCGCGATTTGTAGAGGTACAAAGTTATTTGTGTTAGGTATGAGGTACAAAATTATTTAGAAACTACAATTAATAGGTTTTTTGGGGATATTTTAAAAAAATGTGTGTATCGGTAGGTACAGTTTTGAAATAGCAACAAATCTTGTTAAAATAAGGAAAAATAAGGAAAAAATAATTCAATTTTCTGCTAAAATTACACCTCAGCTCAGTAATATGAGATGACATCTGTATGACAGGTTTGCCTATAGTTTATTGCCTTTAAGTTTATTTTTGGAGTTTTCTTTTTATTATTTTCTTAGAATTTACTTTCTTTTTCAAGCCATTGTGGCAAAAAGACATATCTACATAATTCTATTTTATTATTAGTGAAATTTTTTCAATAAATTATCGTTTAAAAATTCTCATTTCTTTTTAATCGACTCGACGTTCACCCGTCCGAACCCGTTTTGATACTGTCGAAGTGTCGAAACCGTCGAAATTATTTGATTTTTAATCTAACCAAGCCAAAGCGCGGTGTGAAGTCCAGTAGAACAATTAAATTTATTAGAATTTATCGCGACGTTCTATTTAAATGTACACTGGTAGACTGTATTTCAGCCGGCTAAGAATTTAACATTGATTTCCCTATTATGCGCGAAAATTTTTCCAACGGTGTATAGTACAGTGTATATTTCCTAGGAATTAGGAAGTTCTCTATACCCATGCAGTGAATTCTCTTACAATATTACCCAGCAAGTATACCCATACTTTATTGATGGGGCCAGATTATTCCATTCAAATCTTAACAAATCTTATGCTTAACTGTGTATAATATATTATGTAGAGGGAGCCAGGCGTGCAACTGGCAGCTCGTATAGCTCTTGAAAAGACAGATTGCCAGATACATACTTGATTATTAACCGATAGCGATTCGAATTAAAATCGCGCTGCTACAGCGGTCGTTTCAATCGGATCAATTTAAGTTACTCGATATCTTTTCGATTCTAAACGACTCTATGGTCATATTTTGGTACCCCGTCAAAATGTTAATTATAAATGCTTAATTATAAATCTCGCATATCGAGAAACAAAGCTCACTTTGTATTTAAATTGTTGCAGCTTTACCGAGAGAACCACCAAAAATAGATGGACTCGCCAAAACGTACGTGGATGGCGATTCATTCAATGCTAAATGCACTTCGGACTACGCTGATCCCTAGCCTATATTGACTTGGAAAATCAACGATTTGGATGTAAGTCTATTTAATCGTGTTAATAATTATCTTTAATGTTGTGATGTATGTAGGTACTTGCGCATGAGGTTTCAAAGAGCCGATCATTATAACGCATTAAATTTTCCTTTAACAATAGGAAGCTATATGATAAAGCTTAAAGCACGGACGTAGCGAGAGAGGTGTCATATTTTGCAAAAATTAAACTGTTTCAGAACATGTTTTAAAAAACTGCTAATGTTTGCCTAACTTTTTTCTGCCTCCAATACAGTTTCCGAGATTCGTGTACCAAAGGTCCAAAAAAACTCATCCTATATATTAAAGGATCCTTTAAAGTTGAGGCCCGTATTCAGCACCTCACTTTAACTTCATCGTGACTCTAAAGTCGCCTCTCTATTCCTGAGTTACTCTATAACAACAATGTAAATCTGTTAAGTTAAACACGTGACTAAATTTTAATACGCGGGAATTTTCGTAAAAGACTAAATAAGAAAACTCGAAACAATAGCATGTAAATATAGAAGCATCTGAAGCAAGTAGTATTGTAAATTTGCGAATAAAATATCGCGCAGTAGTTTATTATTTAGTGAAAATTCCCCTGTTAAAATACCGGGGACGATACAAAACGAGATTGACTTATATTAGCCGAGTGCCTTTTTGGTTTTTATGTCATGACGAACGTCGGGTCTTCGCGAAATCAAGAAAAAAGATTAAATAAGCTTCTTTGAAGCAGGTTAGTTAATTGGACGAGTTGCTTTTGGAGATATTGCTGTTCCTATTGGAAACTACTCTCTCAAACGGAAGTTGTCTCTTATTATTAACCGAGCGGGATCTGCGCGTGATAGCTTTGATACAGGGTGTACGGAAATTCAGGTTACAAACTCCGGGGGTTGGAGGGGGTGGATTGTCAAACATTTTCAATACAGGAACTTGGGGTCGCCGGCGTCTCCTAGCGGCGCTGGGCGTCCTTGAAGATGGCCCGTCAAAGAGGACCAGGACCCGTGCCATGGCATCCGCGATCGCCCGATTTGATGCTCCTCGCTTTTTTTCTGTGGGGCCGCATGAAATCGTAAGTTTATCAAGGCAAACCTATCCAAGAGCACGCAGAACTTGTGGCCAGAATTTTTCCTGTAATTTTTCAATCACTAATAGCGTCTCTCCTACAGCACAGCCACGCTTTTGTTACAAGGGGTGGAGGTCATTTAGAAAACATGATGTTAAATTAAAATGTTATTGAGTTTGGATGGAAGCATCTTTGACGACGCCTAGCGCCCCTAGAAGACGCCGGCGACCCCAAATTCCTATATGTTCAAAATGCTTAACTAATCACCCCTACAACCCCCCGGAGTTTGTAACCTGAATTTCCGGACACCCTGTAAAATTATAATTGGGATTTGGTTTTTAAAATGCTTTGTTCCGGCTTAGTGGGATTCATTTTTTATATTCGGAATAACATTCTAAATTATGGTGATAAGCTTTTAAAATATTGGTGGAAGACACGGTTTGCATTATTGTTTGCAAATTTTTGTTAGTGAACGAACGACTTTGTAATAATTTAAAAAATATGGATGAAAAAACACACAATAATTTTATTACAATTATTTGAATGGATAATTCTAAATGTAATTATTATTACTCGGGTTCCTCTATTTTGCTCTGCTGGAAATCTTTTAGTCTTTCAATGCGTAACATGCAGGGTGTTAATTAATTGAGTGCTGATACTTCAGAATGTGAATATTTGAATGGTTTTAAGAAGAAAAGTTTATATTAATATATTTTCTAAACCTCTTAGTTTTCGAGCTACAGGGTGTTACTGTTTGCAGGCGTTTCAACACAAATATGTATAATTGAGAAATTGAGAAATATATAATGGATATTGCGAACAAATGCGATCGAGTTCACTGGAACAGTTCTAACCTAATAACATTATCAGAGTAGATAAGTCGGCAGTAATGTTGAAAATCGGGTATTAAATATCTTTGTTCTCTTTATAATTCCGAACTCCGAAAAAGTATTTTTAAAAATTTTATTTAATTTAGTTAAGGAACAAAAACTAATGGTCTTAATCGAAACAAGTCTATATTCAATCTGATTTTACAATATTTGAATTAAGGTGAATAAAATGCATATTGTCCACTCAGCAATTGATCGTACATCGAACGATGACCATATATGGAATTGTTGTAATTGGAATCGCTACGTCCGCTCTAGCGCGTCACATAACTCCTCCATCCCCAGAAGAAACTCAAGGGTGTAACCGGGGTGGAACCACTTGAGATTCGTTGATTTCTTGGACTGCTTGCTGTTGAACTGGTTTGGCTCGGAATACTTTGTAGATTTTCTCTCTGTTTGCAACTAGAATATAAATTAATATTAAAATTATTAAGGTGGTGGACGATGCGATGGACCAATGTTGGATCCTTGGAATTTGGATTTCTTCTAATTCTGGTTCTTCTGATTCTTGGAGCTGGATTTTGTGGAGTTCGTCTAGGTGAATTTTCTGGAGGACGAGTTTTTCTATCTTCTTTGTCGGAATTTCTATCTCTTCAATATCTTTTAGTGTTATTGGGTGGCCTAATATGGTGTGTTTTTCATTTTTGTAGAAGAATTTTGGAGAAGAAATTGAACAATCGTCGGGGACGGTGAAGAGGTAGGTGCCTTGTAAAACGGCTACGTCTTTTTCTTCACATTCTAGTCGGATCTTCTCGGGACTCGGGAAAATACCAATGTAGTGACTATCGTTGATTTCTTCTATGATTTGATTTGTAATTTTTGCTGGGATTTTGATGCAGTTTCTTGGTGCGCCGGAAGAGGAGAGTATGGAGGTGATGCAGTCGGCATTTTCTTTTATTGGCAGTAGTCGATTTTTGAGGCACAGATAACCGGGTTGTAGATCTAGGCATTCTTCGTTCTGGTATTGGTACTTCTCGTTGCTCATTAGGAGATAGGTAGAAGGAGGAATAATAATGGTTTGGTTTTTATTTGGGATGGCATATAAGTGATACAGGTCAAAGGTGTTGGGGTCTATTAGAGGGAAATCCAAGGCGAATATTAACTTATTTTCTAAATAATAGACTTTGGTTTCTACTACTCTATAATACTTTAAAATATCCTTTTCATTAAATAATAATTGATTATATCTATGAGTTTTTTCTAAGTAACTAACTACTTCTTTCAAGTCTCTAGGACTAATTATACTATGATGCAAGATTTTTAAATTCGCAAAACTTATGGCATTTTCTATGTCGGTTAAAATACTTAAAATACTATCTAAATTAATTTTTATTTGGTTCATGATTTCGTTCAATTCGATGTAATGAGTTCGATCGAATTGGTAATCATTGAACATTTTTACGATTCGTTCGGTTTTGTTAGCAATCAAGTCTTGATTTTCCGTTATAATATTTATTGTTTTATTTATAGTTTGCATTACTTGATTATTAAGAGAAATATGATTATTAAATTTTCGAATAATTTTATTCTGAGAATTCTGTAGTTCTGTAATACTGCTGTACATATTATCGGCATCCTCCTGGTCCATGTTTCCTGTTATGAATTTTATAATTGAGCCAATCGGGGAGAATATAGCTCTTTTGTTGCGATTTACTGGGAATATACTGCTGAATTTATCGTTAGTGTAGATAATTTCGAATTCTAAATGTTTATATGATTCCAAAAGTTTAACGTAACTGAATGAGTTACTCTTATTAATAAATTTTTCTAATTCGTAGTATTTAGAAGTTAATTGCAAAATTTGGGTTGATAAGGATTCTAGGGGTATGTAGTGAAGAAGGGTATGAGAAGCTATTTTTACTTTAGCATTGCCTAATTTAAACGGGAGGATTCCAGGGTTATTCTTGAGGTCCTGTGTCTCGATTTTCCGGTTCTGTATAGTCAGGGTCGTCATCATCAGTGTCGTCAACCTGTGGAAGGTTAGTCGTTATTCGTCTAGGAGGTTTAAATATTTGTTTGTGGTAGGTGTTTTGTGGGGTAGTTACCGTTAAATCCTGGGTCTGTAAGACATGTTCCGGTTTGTAAGGAGGTTTTGTCTTTGATTGTCTGTCAGTTTGTTTTTTGTAAGCAATTGTTCCTTGTTCAATGTCAGGGGGGTCGGTGCGTTTTTTATTCAAGTTGTCTATTACTTTTCTTTTATTTTCCGAAAGTTTTACGTTGACAGTCTTGTATAAATCGTTCATGGTTTGTTTGTGATCGCTAAGTTGGTGGTTAACAATTTGGACGTCATTTTCTGTATTGAGTGGATTTTTAAGTTGAAGATGTCCTAATATGAGGTCTACAGGTTTTTGGTTTGTTGCTGAATGTATGGAATTATTATAGCCAATAAGGGAATATGTTAGTTTCTCGAAAGGTGTTAATTTTTGTTTTGTCAGTGTCAATGTTCGCATGTGTTCGAGTAAGGTCGAGTGGAATCGTTCAACAATAGCGTTACTATTGGGGTTGTATGGTAGGGTATAATGCCAATTGATGTTGTAGAGCTTAGCGAAATCTCTCAGAAGGTTCTGATTAAACTCTACGCCATTATCAGACACTATATTCTCGGGTACTTTATATGAGGATATGAATTGAATCAAACTTTGGTAAACATACAGGGCGGTTACGCTAGGAATTATGTAAGCTTGTCCGAATTTTGAAAAGCTGTCGCAAATGGTTAGGGTTATTGTATTGTCGAATTTGAAAACGTCAACGTGAATCGTCTCAAAGGGTTTCGTTGGAGTTGGAGTTAGCTGGAGTTTTATTAAGGGAGGATGTCGCTCATATTTGACTTGCTGACAAATAGAGCAATTGTTTATAAAATTCTTTACATTTTCGTTGAGTTTAGGCCAAAAGAATTTCAGTTTTAGTTCTTTAATAGTTTCTTGAATGCCGCGGTGATTTGTTATTCCTTCATGTTGTGATTTGATAAGTTTCTGTTGTCTGGTCTCGTTAGTTATGTCGAAAAGCAATTTATTTGATTTTAGAAGTTTGAAGGCTGAATTTTTGAATATTTCTGGAATAAATCTGCACATGGCTTTGAATAGATCGTCACTTTCATCGTTTTGGAAATAAAAGACATATTGTTTTTTGGGTGTGCAGTAATCTTTCATAAATTTTATCAACTGGTTTTGGAAAGTATCGGGTGTTACGTAGAGGTGCCATCTAGTTCTAACATGAGTATCAAATAGTTTCTTAACTTCTTGGCGTGGATGTTGTACCTCGGGTTTGTGTATGAAAGGATAGCGATATGTCTTGGAATGGACGGGGATTTCGTCAACCGTTTGGATTGTATGTTTTACTTGGTTTGTGAAAGTTAAATTTGAGTTTTCTCGGTGAAAAATGTCGGAGAACTCTCTGCACAGATTTTCAATGTGGTAGGTCTCCACGTAATTCAAATGCGAAGTTCGAATTAACTCGGAGATTTCGGGATAATCGAGTGAATGATTTGGAATGGGTTGTATGTTGGTGTTGAAAATTTCGAAATGGTCAGTCAAAGAGTTTACGTCGATTGGTTTGTAAAGGATTACATCTTGTGTTTCGTCTGTATAATTTATCAATTCAACGGGGGCATAGTTATTTTCGGCAATTGAGATTCCTTCACGGATTACACAATTTGATAATTTTGTTTGGGGAATATTGATGGGTCCACATGCGATTGAAACAGGGATTTTAGCGGATTCTATACTGTTAGGTTCTATTCTTGCAAAAAATAATAGCTTTCCTTTAGCTTCATAATGACTTAACGGGAGAGTTATGTTAGCAGTTTTAAATAGTGAATTTTTTAAATCTAGTTCTACGCCTAAATCTTTAAGCGTCTCGTATCCGATTAATCCGTCGAAAAAATGGTGAAAATTGAATAAATAGAATTTCAAAATTTTGTTGCATTTAAATTCCGAAAAGGAAGGGATTTTCGCGCAGTGGTTTCGGGTTGTTGTTTGGAAAATTGAGCTTATAGTAAAGGGTTCTTCTTTAATGCATTGGGCGAAATAATTTTGGGCTATTTCAGGATTTAGAAAGGATTTGGTAGCGCCTGTATCGATTAGGAGTTTCAAAGGGGGGTTAGCGATTTTTATGTATGGTAAATCCTTGCGGTCGTAAATAGAGTGTAATTCTATGTGTTCGTTGGTTTTGGACTGGTCAGCTGAAAATTTTGAGTGGGATTTTCACCACTTTCTATTTCTGATAGGGGTTGCGTAGTCGAGGTTGAGGTTGTTTCGTCTTGGCAAGTATTGTCAGGTAATTCAATGTCATAGTTGTAATCGAAATTGTCGTAATCTTCTGGGTAGTAATAAGGGTAGTAGGGATTATGTTCAAAGTTTTGACTTGGTTCTATGTTATGCAATTCTTCGAATGAAAAGTTTTGTTGAGATTGGGGTGCGAAATGATTCGGGTTCCTTGAAGAGGGTTGAGCGTTACCGAACCTGCTAAATCGGGTGACACCGCTCATGGGAACTGGTTTAGGTATATTTTGAGCGTTTTGGGGGTTTGGTTTCCAAACATTAGTTTGGGGTTTTGGAGGTCCGAAAGCCTGGTAACTGGTGGGAAATCTTTGTGGGATATGACGTGGTTGGAAGGCGTAACCGAATCTATTTTGGGGGAAACTTTGTGGGATTTGGAATTGAGGAGGTATTCGCATGTTTCTAGGATTAAATGGGAGTCGAGCTGTTATGGGGTTTTGAGTTCTTGGTGTATGAGAGGGCTTATTTCTGTTATCAAAAGTCGTTCTTTGCAGATGTCCAATGTTCGTTTCGGAAATTATATTTTGTCGAGCTTCTGCCATTGAGGACGGTTTCATAGCTCTTATGGTGGAGCCTAAGGGTTCCTTTAGTCCGGCTAAGAAAATTTTGAGCGCGTGTGAATTGTAAAATAGTTTCTTTACATTAATGGAGTTAGCGTCATCCTCGTGAGTGTCTACATAGTTATGTAGGGCGCTTAGATTGCCCATTACGCGTGTGTAGAACTGAAGAGGATTTTCGTTAAAATTTTGACGGAGTTGAGCTAAATCGAACAAAAGGCCGTTTTCATCTCTTTGGTCGCCAAAATGTGAAATAAGAGCCGCTTTCACGGAAGCCCAGTCTTTGTCAACGCAAACACTGTAGACTTCTCTGGCGTTGCCGATTAATTTTGAATAAATGCCGTAAATTATCGTAACGTTTTGGACACAATTCTCGTGCCCTTCAGTCCTGTCCCAGTAGGTTGCAATAATAGTATTAGCTGTGTCTAAAAATGATGATAATTCTAATGGGTTGCCATCGAATTTTGGGATGATATCTAGCAGTTTTGCATCAAAACGAACGGGTGCTGGGGCAAGTGCCATAGTTTCTAAATTTAAAATTTTATTGTTTCGGGAATTAATTTGATCGTTATTCGAGACTAACTCTTTACTTAAGTTTATTTGTATACTTTCGTCTACTGATAGCTCTTTTAATGAATCGGATAAAATCGATATTTGTAAATCTAAATCTACTTCCTGAAGAGATATATTAAAACTATTCACGCTTCTTGGACTTTCCTCGATGGAGTCTTCGGATAGCGAGGAGAATGACATAGACTGGTAAAATTTCGCTTTGGAATATAAAAGGAGAGCAACTTACAGGTACAATGTAGTTCTGCTTCCTGGAAACATCTAGTTGGAGTTGGCTAACGGTTGAACAGCGGTTCTGGAACTTTCGACGTTGAGGTTCACTGAATAAACGGTAGAAACCGAAGGATTTTTCGCGATGAATGTCCTTTCAGTATCCTACTGACTGCGCCACTTTATAATTCCGAACTCCGAAAAAGTATTTTTAAAAATTTTATTTAATTTAGTTAAGGAACAAAAACTAATGGTCTTAATCGAAACAAGTCTATATTCAATCTGATTTTACAATATTTGAATTAAGGTGAATAAAATGCATATTGTCCACTCAGCAATTGATCGTACATCGAACGATGACCATATATGGAATTGTTGTAATTGGAATCGCTACGTCCGCTCTAGCGCGTCACATAACTTTCTAAACATATACAGTGCATTTCTTTAATGCATCCCCCTTTTATTTTTTGAACGGATCAACTTAGAAAATTGAAATTTGGGATAATGAAACTAATGCATGAATACTATATTTTGGAGTAAAATTGACAGATGAAAATTTCAAGATGGCGACTGGGCGCCATCTTGGGAAATAAATTTAAATGGAAAGGGGGGTCTTGTGATACATCATTTTGAAGCTCCTGACAAATACTGTACAACTCTGGAATATAAAGTCAATATCTGCACTTGCTACAAAATGGCGGACATTTATTAATTACCTGAACATATCGACGTTTAACGTCATAATTTGAGAAAATAAGCTGAGTTCAGTTCAAAAAATGCTCGAAATGGTTGCTTTGAACTTCTTGATGTAAGAACAGCCTAACCGAACATTTTCGAACATAGTAACGTCAATGTTTCTACAAATATCTGTAATTATTTCTCGTATATCCAATATTGAAGCAGATTCAGTTTCGTACACTTTTTGCTTCAAATAGCCCCATAAAAAAAGTCTAAAGGTGTCAAATCTGGTCAAATCCGGTCAAATCCATTCCGTAGGATCTCGACGACCAATCCAACGACCAGGGAAAATAGCATCCAAATAGTTCATTACTTGTCTGGAGTAATGTGGTGGTGCTCCATCTTCCAATGGACGAGAATTGCCGAGAAACAACCGAAAACTAAATGAAAATACTTTGAACACTAGGAAAATCGAAAACTAAAGAGAATATTTTGAACACAAAGAAAACCAAAAACTAAATGAGCATATTTTGACTAAACAATTAATGTTCGTTGTCGTACTTAAATTTTTTGTAATTTTTTTTAACCAAAAATAACCTGTCAAACCTTATCGGTTTGCTGGGATTGCTATTTGCCATAGAAAAACAAATATTTCTAGAAAAATTGATATTATTTTGTTTGTATTCAGGTAATTATTAAATGTTCCGCCATTTTGAAATGGGTGCAGATATTGACTTTATATTCTAGGGTTGTACAGTATTTATCAGGAGCTTCAAAATGATGTGTCACAAAACCTCCCTTTCCATTTAAATTTATTTCCCAAGATTGCGCCCAGTCGCCATCTTGAAATTTTCATCTGCCAATTTTACTCCAAAATATAGTAATCATGCATTAGTTTCATTATCCCAAATTTCAATTTTCTAAGTTGATCCGTTCAAAAAATAAAAGGGGGGGGGTCATTAAAGAAATGCACTGTATACACTGCATTTCTTTAATTAATTTCTTTAATTATTAAATGTTCCGCCATTTTTTAATGGGTGCAGATATTGACTTTATATTCCAGGGTTGTACAGTATTTGTCGGGAACTTCAAAATGATGTGTCACAAGACCCCCTTTCCATTTAAATTTATTTCTCAAAATGGCTTTATGTGGATGGCCACTATGTGGATTCTTATCGAGTCGTAATCCATTTATTGTGAAAAAAGTACGAAAACATTTCGATGTAGGGGCTAACATAATTGACGTCGAGTAACTACACAGTTAACTGGAAACGTGCTTTCAAGGATCCATGTCTACGATTGGAAAAAAAAAATGTGAAAAACTGGAGAAGCAGGAAAGCAAAAAGACAAGATTCGTCTTTCTGCTCGGAAAGTTGTTGCAACGATTTTTTGGGGTTGCAGAGAGCATATAGCTCATAAATTTTCTCAATGAATGATGTGAATTTAAGGGTGTACTCTGCCAACTTTTTGATGAATTGGAGCTCGACTATCGACGAAAAAGAGAGTACAAGCATATTCGAAGTGCAATTTTGCTCCATGGCCACGTTCGGCAACGCACTGGACATATTTGGACAAATTACATTGGAAAATACTCTAGAACAACCGCCCTACAGTCCCGATTTATCGCCATGTAACCATTACATGTTTAGGCCACTCACAGAAGGACTAGGACGTTATCACTTCAACGACTACGAAGATGTGGAAACGTTTGTGCGCAATTGACTACAGACACGACCACATTTATTATTTGATTAAGGGACTAAAAAACTTCCGATTCGGTAGAAAATTTGTGGTAACAAAAGAGGAGTCTACATAGAAAAATATGATTTATTCAAAATTATATTTAATTTACTAATAAATTTTTTAAAGCAAAATTCCGGTTCATATTTGATTCGCCCTCGTATATCATAGGTTTTTGATGGTTTTAATAGATATTAATGGAGGTTAATAATTTCTCGTGTTATATTTCCGATTCCGGTTCCGTTTCCGTAATATTTACGGATTTAGAGTAGCTTTCATTGGTTTTTACTGTTTTTTTTTTCATTTTACAACTTTCATTTGATTTTTAAAGATTTTTACAAAAAATTTAAAACATCAAAGACTTGAAAATCGCACGAATAAAGTATACGCACAGAATAAATATAACAACCAAAAGGATATCTCTGATTACGTGATCGTCGAGAGCTCGTGATCTTCGTGCGCATCTATGCCGAAATTCTACGCCGAAACGTTCAGTGCAGCTGCGAATGACACGACGCGTTACGCGCCTATGGAATTCAAGTGAGAACTAAAAAGTGAGATCATAGCTAGTCGGCATCGACTTCAAAGGAATTAAATGAGAGATATCCTTCTGGTTGTTATACAGGGTGTTCTCGAAATTATGAAGAGGGGGAAATTTGCGCTTACTGAAAAAATACAGCGAATCTGTTTTTTGACTTAAAATTCCGATCAGCTGACTATTCAGGCCAGGGTTGTATTCGCTCTTTGCATTTATTTCTAATGGCTCTATTTTATTTATTATATTTTTTTTAGAAAAATTAAACCTGCG
The DNA here is from genome assembly GCA_918026865.1 of Phyllotreta striolata. Lineage (NCBI taxonomy): Eukaryota > Metazoa > Arthropoda > Insecta > Coleoptera > Chrysomelidae > Phyllotreta > Phyllotreta striolata. Next base: position 2,262,676 of record OU900094.1, on the reverse strand, counting down.
AATCGGTCTCAAATTATGTAAACTACCACCCCTACAATTTAGTGCCATAAGTTAGAGAACACCCTGTATTTATTCTGTGATATACGTGTGGGTTTTTTTCTGACATGCTGCTTGTCTTTTATGTGTTTTATGAAGAAATATAGGTGAACGATAACTTTCCTTAGAAGAAATTTGTATCATTGCAACGTTTTGGAACTGTCTGCGATTATTGCTGACAAATTTATATTCTTTAATTTCGATTTCGGCAATATTCGGCAATTGATTTATACATACCTTCGTATTATCAGACAATAGTCCAGAATGGACTTCAAACTTAAAACTACATAAAATCATTAATATCTATGTATAGTCCTATAAATATTATTAAAATTACTTGAATACAATTAGTTTAGGTATAGTATAATTTTACCCATTCAATTTTTTACTATTTAATTCGGCAATAAACTTGTTTTCGGCTTGTTTTCTCAAAAATTTGGTTTACTTCGCAAAGGCGACCCTGGTTCTCACATATTGAGTAAAAACATTACAGGACATCCAGCAATTTTGGTGGTCAGTATGTTATTCAGGAATTGATACTTGAACAGGTTAAATTTATATCCGTTTTATTCGAAACGTAAATAAAAAATAATAAATAAACGCGTCGTCATTCCGGTTTATATATGTATCTTACTCTCGATGGAGGAAGAGCCGCTGCACTAAAAACACCTGTAGAGTATTTTTACTTAGAGGTCCCGGAAGACAATTAGGTCACATACACACTTATCCCATTTCTGGCAAATTCTAAACCTGAAATCCGGGTGCTCTATGTTTTTCTTTGCTCGATTTACTTTCTCTCGGGAATCATATACACAGAATAATTACACAGAATATGTTTTACCAATTGAGTATAGCCGAGATTTCCAAGCAGGCACTAAAAATCAAAATTTTGGAGTTTTAGAGTCGATTATTTTTAAGAATACGGAACGAATTAATTAACAGTAGCAATTTTAACTCACAAAATTATGTGGAATTTTCTAAATGAACAAAGAAATAAACATCAGCCTTTAATTATATACAGGGGTTTTTCACAGTAGCCGTTCTTTACACAATACATGCATTAAATGAAACTAAATTGGGATTTTATGATTCATTTAGAGGGCTTTTTAAAATTGTTTTTAAACTAATTTGGACAATTTAAAGTGGTCATAACTTATTTCAAATGAATTACTTCATATTTTATGACACTAAGCAATTAGTCTTATCAATCCCTTTAAGTAAAAGTTTAAGTAAAGCCCGCTACTCACTATTCGTTACTTCGTTTTGTTGTGGCGTTTCGTTCCTTCATTGATTGATTCGTCGCTTCAACGTATCTCGATGAACCGACGAAGTACATTCTACTTATTATGCGTCGATTTACTTCGCTGAGATGGTGCGTGGAAATTCGTTTATTGCGACCGCAACCACGAAAATTCAATCCAGTGCAATTTTGAAAATGAATTTACAAGAGGAAGACCTACTTCAGATCGCGGCAGCTAATGCATGCTATGTTATTCTTTCGGATTCAAAAAAAGGAATAGAAAGAACAATTAAAATATACAGGGTGTAACCGTTTTTCGCTGCTTCCCGAATAGGGTTACAAGTGGCGCGTCTCGGTCTACACTTAAGCGGTTATCAAGAAATAGGCTTTAATTATTTCAAGACAAGAGTACGGAAGCAACTATAGTAGTTTTGTTATTTACTCATGCAAAGTATAGTTTGTAATATTGAAGCAGTAAAATACACCAGATAGGATTTCACGATTAAATATATTACAAAATAAAAATACAGTTTCTTTGTTTAATGCAGTAAGGAAAAGTATCGGTTATTTAAGAAAAGCAAATAAAGTTTCAAAATGCAAAGCGGAAAAATCAGACTAAGCGGTACTAGGAAATCGGATTTGTTCTACGAAACGTTTTCGGAAAAATGAATTTTTCAAATATAAACGGTTATTTAAAATCGTTTCGTATCACAAATAAATCAGGTGTAGTCGTATAGATTTTGCTCGATTTCTATATTAATAGTAAAATCGGAAAATGAGCGTCGGGAAAATTTTGGAAAGCAAGTCTTCGGCCTATGTATTATTATTACGCTTCTCAGCAGAGAAATAAAACACAACGGTAAGACGCTTCGGTATATCGAATTTATGGAACGCTTCTCAGCAGGACAATAAATATCGAGTATGCCGAAGGATTAGAATTTCGGGAAAATCTAGTTTGTACTTTACAATAACGCTTCTCAGCAGAGATGTAAAGCACAACAGCTAGACGATACGTTGTCGATTTCACCGAGCGCTTCTCAGCAGAACAGTGAAAATCGAACTAGGCAAGATTCGGAAAAGTCCAGTCTATATGTTACAATAACGCTTCTCAGCAGGGATGTAACATACAGCGGCTAGACGGTTCGAGATATCGAATTCACCGAACGCTTCTCAGCAGAACAATGAAAATCGAGTATGCCAAAGGATCGGATCTATAGAACGCTTCTCAGCAGGACTATAGGACGGTAGTTAGGTTCAAGTGGAACCCGACTTATTAAACAAAATCGAAAAGCAAAGCAAAATCTAGTTGACTACACTCACCAGTCTTTCTCCTACCTTGGGGTTGGTTTGGATGTTCCGGAAAATCACTTCGCATAGAACTGTCCTATTTCGATCGAGGTTCCCATTTTTATATTCTATTTTTAGGATAAAAACTGGCCCTTGTCCTTCCACTGGCATTAGAAACCAAGTAGGAGAATTCGGCAGTGGAAGGGACTCGAGCGGTCGACAGCGGATGGAAGACTCGATCGGAATCAAGGTCACGCGCAATTAACAAAATTCGGCAAATTAATTACAATATTTACGGTAGAAAATGACTTCATTACAAGGGTTGATTGTTTTCAACCGTGTTTCAACCTTGTTCCTCATAGTATTTTAAATAACTCACTTATCATCATTGTACATATATTTGCAAATAAAAAAAATACATAAGTTGTGAAAAATGTTTTCTTTTTTTTTAATTCCTCAATATTTGCTGTATTCATTTCTTCGGCAATATTTTTGAATGCGTCATGCACCTTATTTCTATTTTTTTATTTTTATCCGTCGGATTCCATAAACATGGATGCGATTGAATTTTTTTATGATCGTTAGAGCAATGTTTTCAGTCCACTCCATCTTCCGAAAAATAAAAAGACGCATTGACGCACTGACGCTACGCACTGAACGCTAGACGACTGAATAACTAATGATCGGTGCATATCCGAATTGCAGACTTCGTTACTACGTCGCTTCGTTCCTATTTCCTTTAATGATTCGTCCAAATACCGACATCACGGCGAAGCTCCGAGCAACGAATCGGGGCGGCGGAGCGCATCAACGAAGTGGCGAATAGTGAGTAGCGGGATTAAGCATTCATTGAAATGAAAAATTTAATCCCACTCAAACCGCCTTATCCCGGTTATGCTTGTCAAATAAAGTCAAATGTAAAGTCGCAACAGAAGTTATTCGAAAGAAAACTCCGGGCTTAAGTGTGCAGACAACGGATTTATTATCATATACCCCATAATGAAGTCCGGGAAAAGTTAATTTGATTACATCTCCAAAAACGACTCCGGGAGATTATTTAAAATGAGGAATTTCGCCGCAACTGAAAGCTTATGATAGAATTGGGCGTTTGATTCCCGGATTTTTATTACGAGTCGAGTCACAGTCGCTCTTATTTGCGAATTTTAGTAACACCAACCGTCCAAAAAGCTCGTTAGTATAAGTTAGTATACAGTACGACAATTTAAAAACATACAATATCTCCCAAACGAAAGATGTTATCAAAAAATGCCTAAAACCGTTTCTAGGATATGAATGGGGAACTAAAATGACATAAAAAAGAATTCACCCTCATCGACCCCCTAGCCCCCCGTACCCCAACTATAAGAATTTACATTCGAAAACATCCAATTTTCGCATCCTGATTTATTTTTATTGTGAAGACTTTGCGTCATCAATCGATTTCCCTCGATTTCCAATAAATGTTTTCTCTCTCTTTCCGAATTTCTTAATTATTAAATTAATTGTCAGGAATTTCCTTCGAATGCAATTAATTTGCTTGCCCAATTTTGTCAGATGCATTCTCAGGAGAATCTCTATTATAATCCGAAGACTTCGTAAGTTCAGTGTATACACTTGAGGTATGTTGATATATTTTCTTAAATCAATGTTGAAGTTGGTGCCATTGGTTGTCGACAATTTTCTTTTTCTTTCACATGCACTAGTATATCCTTAAAATCTTTTAGCTGTTGTTTTTCGGACTTCACTATCTGATAGTAACTACAAAATGCTATGGAAATAAATTGTGAGCTTAGTTTTGCAAAAATACTAAATACTCCAATCCAAAGTGATATTATTCAAAAATACTGTAGCATAGTACATGTTAATTTAAATAACACCTGACAGAAGCCAACTAGATAGCACCAGGCTATTATTTATAATATTGCGAGACACAATTTAAACTTATATTAAAGTGGAGTATTTATGATACTCTCATCTACTCTTCTACTCTGCAATGTAAATTGTATGCTCATTGCACTGCTTTTTAAAACAAGGCCTAAGATATTTAATTTATTTCAAATTTTGTAAATCGAATCAAATATATCCCTATTTTTACCTGAAATTATCTTGTGCCCAATTTACCTCCAGGATAAAATATCCCTATAAACGCTTGTGATTTCTTCTTATGAAAATTTCTTTCTATTTGCCAACTATACTTTGTCCTGTTAAACGCGGCGCACCCTGTAGAATCCGGCGATCCTACTTCGACACATCTACATCTACAAATTTCTTACACGATTTTTTGATCGTATTTGCATTTAATTAAATTCATGCATTTTTGTATTTTTTTAGCCTCCACAAAACGCTGTAATGCAGACTTCGAGTTCCGAGCCTGATCAAATGGGTTTAATCGCCAGAACGGTCATCTTGCGTTTCACCGTGGACAAAAAATCTCCTCACGGGGGCGACATCGAGGTGAGATGCGAGTTCGCCCAACCGGGAGTGCCGGAACCCAAGAGTACAGTATCTCAGAAAGTGTCAATTAGACGACCAGGAAATCCGCAGGTGGCCAACAATCAGAAATGGTGAGTTGGGAAACTCACTTTTAATTATAACTTAGTGACAACTAATCGTGGATATATCGAGTGTGCACTATTTGCTGTAGAAAAATGTTCTCTACAACTTAGCATTTGTCACAAAATTTCATAAATCACACGATTTGGGAGTTTATTAGGTTTTAGTGATGTCCGAACATTTGTATATTTTTTCAATAACTTTGAAAAATTTAACGGATATTCGGTTGGGTTCCCTTGGTTCCCGAGTAATTGGTAATATTAATAATCATTCATTTTTGTATACGTACTGGTATATTAAAATAAAATTGATTTTTGTAATCAGAGGTTTATTGAGATATAACGAACATAAAATTGTACAATCAAGATACTACTACTACTAGTTCGCAAGCCTTGACCGAGACAGCTCAAGCCAAGGTTCAGGCACTGATGCCTCTAACGGGCCCATTGTGCCATTCCTGCTGCTTATGCATCCATGAAGCCGAATCCCTCGATGAAGGCCTCAGTACTTTTCAATGGATGCCTGTTTGTGTCTTCAGGGGCCATAACAGGGACTCTAAAGGTTCGTCTGCGTAGCACAGCCCAATTCTGACACTCCAAAAGAACATGGTCCGATGTTTCATCCGCCATGCCGCAGCCCCTGCAAAGGGGACTTCCCTCTAAACCTAGGTTGTAGAGGTGTTTTCTCAGACAACAGTGCCCGTTAGGAGTCCTGCTATCTTTTTTAACCTACTCCTTGGTAGTTCCACAGCTGCCCTAGCATGTTCATCAGTCGACTACGATCATACATTCGGGCGAGTGTCTGAGGAGAAAATTGTACTTGCCTTCAAGGGGAAAATACCCAGTATTGTATGATCAGACCAAAGAGTAGTACCGAAACATAGACTACAAAGACGTAGTCTGGAAAAAAAATTCGAAGAAATTAACAAATGTTGAAGGTAAGGCCTTAAGTAGTAAACAATTTAGTTTAACTACTTTTAATGTATTTAAATAACAAACTAATAACAACTTTTCTAAGCCCAGAAACTACTTTTTATAGTATTTAACTACATAAACACAACAATTTAAAAAAATTAAAGATTAAAAAAGTTTTAGAAAATATAATTTTACCTTGTAAATTAAAATTATTGAGGTTTGCCAGCAATCCCTTTGCCATTATTGGAAACGATTTTAAATTAAAGGTAAACCCGAATTCGTGGAATTTTGTCATTTCAAATGTAGTAAAATTCTTATTAATGTGGCCTTTTTGGGTAGCCCCGGTAATTGTATAGTTAACAAATTCCAATTGTAAAACCTTGTTTATTTCATTTATGTTCGCATTAATATTATAATTTGGCATAGCATAACGGTTGGTTACGATTCAAAAAAATCAAGTCACGAGGGCTAGACGGTCTTGCCACTCCACAGTACCCTCTGGAGAATTGAAAAATTGTTTAAATTGTTTGAAATTTGACCTAATTGAAAATTCTCTGCTCGTCTGTCAAATTCTTCCCAGGAAATGGTATGATGTTGGTTGTGAGAGGAAAAGCATCATCAGCCACTATAACCATGGAAAGTTCAGTGTTTGTCCCTAGAAGACACATTTTCTCTGGTATATCGAGTTGATTTTGGATAGTTTTTTTCCAAAATTGGAATTTGATAAAATACCCCCGTCTGAGTTTCTACCGTAGCTTCCGACGTCCACAAAAATGAAATTGTAACTAGCATCAACTAAGCTCCTGTTTTACTGCTATACGGGACTTTATTTCAAAAAACTTGTATTGTAATGCCAAGCAGTCATTTAAAAATAAAATTATGTAATTTTTGTGATTATTGGTTTTTTTGTAATGGATAAATAATTAACATTTAATCGTTATAATGTTCATTTTATGAATATATTAGCACCCAATATTGGTGAAAAGTCATACTATCTTGTGATTAAAAGAAACTGGTATATGAACAAAATGATGTCTGTTTTAGATTTAAAGGATTACCATTGATGATTAAATTGTCCGTTTATTATTATTAAAAAAAAACTTGTATAAAGATAAAATGAAAACTATTATTTTTAAATGAATTCCTATTGAAATTTAAAATGTCACTTTATTGTTATTAAAAGATATTTGTATAAATATAAAACTATATCTGTATTGTATTTAAAAGATAAACCTATATTTATAGGTATGTATAGTATATTATATAAATCAAATACTTATATATACAATTTTTCTTCGAAAAATATATTAACTTTAAAAATTTATACCTAAATTCTTTCTTGAGTTATATATGCATTCCCGAATGAGATCCTAAGAGATTTCTAATTTCGTAGTCATCGTAATACAAAAACAGTGGTAAAACAATATCGTTACATTTAAAACTTTTAAAACTTTTAAAACTTGTTAAAACCAATGTTCTGTCTGAATTATGTTAAATATGTGTTTCTGTCTATTTAAATGGTGTTTGTATTCTAACGTTTCATTTAAAATATTAGATAACGAAAAAAATTATTTTAAAACACTTTGAAAAGAAATAAATTGTGCTGCATATTTTTTTGGAACAAGAATGCCATTTTTGTTTTTCTCTAAATGCTCTCCGACTGTAAATTCAGAAGGTTTAATAAATATTCCTAAATTTTCTAAATAAGTAAGTCTGAGATATTCACTATGAAAGCCTTAAAATAGGTTTTGAAATTCGTCAAAATATTGGTCAATTTCAAATTTATCGGATTCTGATAAAGAGTAATTTTTCAAAATATTGACTAAATTAATTTTAAACATATTTATTTATATAAACATATAACATGATGATTCTCTATTAATATTAGAATCTCTTGTGTTATTAGATGATGAATCGTTACTGTATATTATTTCATGGCTTTTTAAATGTTTCCGAAAAGTCTTTAAACAAGGAAAATGTCTGTGACAATTTTTTTCGCCGCAAATAAAAATTCCATTTTCTTCACATATGTGAATAATTTTTAAATGAGTAATTAGCGCATTTGTTTTAAAAAAAGAATCACTACAAAAATTGCACTGAGGCATTTTAAAAGTTAATACATAAGTTAAGTTATAAAAATACAAAAGTAAACATACCAAAAAAAAATAATCTTTTTCTAAGTGAAAACTGATGTCTGAAATTGTGGATGATGTTGAAGGTAACTTCTTGGAAGGCTTCATACAAAATAAAAGTTCCTCGATTACAAGTCAAATGTGCTCACATTTAGGTGGATAAGCTATATCCAAAGCATGAAATAATTTGAACAGCAATTCAAAAGTGCGAATAGCGGATTCTACTTTGTATTTAGTTTCATCTACAACAATTAAGTATCCTTCGGGATTTTCTAATGGTCCCAAAATTGCCGCAAATGGTTGTAATGTAATTTTAAAAACTCTCAATTTCCTTTTCCTGTCAATTAATTTTTGTTTAAGATCTTCGACGTTCTACAAATTAAATACAAAAGTTAACAATAACAAAACATATAATAACAACAATATAATAATGAAATTATGGAAATACTTACTTCATGTATAGAAAAGAAACTTTCCTGAATCTCACTTCTCGTGGGTCTCCAATTTGTGCCTCTTCTGGACTTCTTCAACATTATTGGAGGACACAAATATGGTAATGCCAAAATTGTCTGCAGTGTTTTCTCTAAAAAATTCAAGATCCATGAATATATCTGTTTAGTCTAGGTACCTTCTTTAAAAGTTTCAATCATAAGAATTTTACACAAAAAATCTTACCACAGTTAACATCGGTAATGCTTATTTTTCTATCAGGTATTTTTTTATTAATTGCTAATGAAATTTTCGGCCATGTATTGTATATAATGTCAATTTTATCTGGGTGAGTCCTGTTGAAATCGGTTTCAATCTAGAAATACATTCTTAAATTATAATAAATACTAAAATATAACAAATAACTCACTAGATCAATTCCATAATTCAGTTTTAAGCACGGCAAATTGCTGCAAATTGCAGAAAGCTCCTTGTTCAAATATATTTTTCTTCGAATCTTGAATGAATTTTCCAAGACCTCCAAAATTTTATTATTCCTATGGTTCAATAGCCACTCGTAAAAAACTCAAAAATTGCTCTTCTTCTACATCAAAGTTCTCTTTCTCGGTTAACTGTTTATTTCCATTTGTAACTTTAGAAGCGTTTGCTACGTTTAGTGCATGACGCACGTTAACAAATTTGTTCCACAGTTTACCTTTTGGTCCCACACCCCTCTCCCCTTTCTGATCCTCCTTTTGCTTCTCTTCTTCGTCAACTTCTATTTTCCGTTTCTTAAAATCGGGCGCCAAATATGGAACAAAATATGACGAGGCCTTCTCATTTGGTAACAGCGTTTCTATTTCTTCGGTGATTCTTAAAAAAATATCAGTTTTGGTCCTTGAATGAAAAATATTGTTAGTTTTTTATGACTATTGTTATTAGTGACGAGTATGTTGTTTCTGCAAAATATCTAAAGCTTAGAATTTTAAAGTAATAAATTTCAATCTCCAATAAAAGAAATTATATGTTTCCGTAACTCTAATGTAACTTACTTGGTACCATAAACTTGTATTATTTCGTTAGTTAAACATCGTACTAATTTCTGCCTTAAAGAATTGTTAAGGCGGTTCTTACTCAATAAAACTAGCCTTCCATATGTAGACTTTTTTAATACGCTTTCGTTTAATACGCTTTAGTTTAATTTTTTTTAAACTAATTTTTCTAGTTTTCTTTTTTTTTTCATCAAAAATCAAACACCTTTTTTCAAAATATTGAAATTTATTGAAAAAGACAAATCATAGAAGCAGGACGCGAGAAAAGAATTGCCTATTCAAAACCTAATCATTAAATTGTCATTGGTTTCGCGTTACTTCGAGAGTAATCAACATTTTTTCGTGCAATTCCAAAATGGCAATATCTTTCTTGACTATCAATTACCGTTTTTGTTGGAACTTGTTTTTGCAGTTGGATGGTTGCCCAGCAAGATATGCACTAAGATTGGACCAATGGCCTCCCAGCCCTGCTGAAGCAGAGCCAGGAAGATTTGGTCTTTCCCCGGATAATTATAGGGCCTAAATTGTACGTATAGCCCAGGTACTCCGTTCGTTAGTAACTATTTCTTTTGCCAGAAGATAGTCCTCCTTGCATGGGCCAGTTGGGGACGACCCTTCCGCCGCCCTTGCAGCTTGGCGTCTCCGCCTCTTTTCGGCACCGCTAAAGCTACGCCTTCTAAGCACCTCAGATGAAGGGGCAGTTGTTCCCGGCAAAGCCTGGGCGCTAACCGCTCCCTCCACCTGTTGGTGTCCCGAGGTCTCCGTTTCGGGATCCCTCTTAGGAGACTGTTGAAGGGCCCTTTTTAGATCGCCCATCTCCAGCGTCTCCTCTGAGGTCTCTTTTTTTTCTCCTTTGCCAGAGTAATCAAGATATGTATTTAAAAATATATATCGTATTGAATTTGGTGAAGAAACCTTTAGAAAAGTTTAATGTGAAAGTTTAAATTGTTCACTAACGTGAAGTTTAAATATTACCTAGCGTTAATTAAACAACATAAAGCTATCACCTAGAAATACATAAATATATCTTTGGTTCGATTCGCACACCCCACAATTAATTATTTTATTTCATTTTATCGCATGCAACTTTTATTTGGCACTTTCTAAAACATACCATTTGCTGTTAACATCCTGTATATGGTACAATTGAATTTGCTGGAGAAATTCGACAAAATTAGTTTTAGTTGCGGCTATTTTAGCAGGATTTCAATGCTAAATCACCAATGCAAAACACTCTAACCGCTGTGTAAATGTGTAAATTTTCCCCAATTGGCTGCAGGTATCTACAGAGTAGAGTCGGCTTTTCCAAATCTCATCCTTTTTTGTGTGTCACGAGAAAATTATACAGCAACAGTTAAATAGGAAAAAATACGCATAAGTGTAAACGTTTAAATAATGAATTCAAATGTGAATTTTTCGAATTTGGTTTCTGTATTTTGTTTCTTTATTATTGTTGTTACAAAAAAACTGAAAATTATTGATTCATTTTTAATTTTAACAGGCTTAAATATCTTTCAAAACCTGCAAAGACCAGGGTCGTATTTTACAAGGCTAAGATTAAGAGGAATTATATATAATAAGATTAATTATAATAAGAATATAATTATTAAGAATTATAATTATTATAAGAATTATAATAAGATTAAGAGATTAAGAGGAAGCGGGCAAGGAATGAGTGTTTACAATTTTTCTCAAAACAGGTTTCTAAAATAACTCGAAATATCCCTATGTTATCTATTCTACTATGTATACTACATATGCAGTGAAATAATGTTTTCACGATTCGCGCAGGTCACGTTCACAGTTTTCCCTATCACACTTTACAAGTATTCATATTTTCTTTTTATTTTTAGGTATGCTTCTGGATTCGCATTTAAATTCAGACCGTCTATTCAGATCCACATAGCGTGTTACTGTTTCGGCTATTGGTTGTCAACAGTTTAAAAGAGTAAGAAGTGTATTATAAATTATCATTATTTCCTTAAGAATCATTAGACATTTGATAATTATTCATATTGATTGGAGAACAAAAAAGCGGACTTTTGGCACTTTTTAGGACACTATATTATGCATTATGACTGAAAGATCCTATAGTATAAGTTCTATGAATAAATGGTATTAAGTGGATAGACTAAAGAATAAAATTTGTTAAGTGTTGTTTGTTAACAAAAAATTTGGTTAGTATTATACATTTTATTGAAGAAAAAATTTTAATTGACCTATTAAACTTCGAACATACATAATTACAATTTTAATAATTTCTATGCTCAATCATTCTTTTCATTATGCTTTATTGGTTTATTGAAATTTTTCTCCAACCCTATCTGCCATAATTATTAAGAGCAAAGTAATTATCAATATGTTCTGTTTTAATCAGCTAGAATAAAACAAAAGATGTAAGTACGAATCATTCGTTTTGTATATTTTTTTAAATAAAATAAAATTCAAACGAATTATGCATACCCAAGTGACTTTCACAAATTATTATTGCAATTAAAAAAACCCGAAACATAATCAGTCAAAGATCTTATCGAAGAATTAATACTCCGATGTTTTAAATATCAAAATGTAATAAAATGTATTAGTGTTTTACATATTAATTGAAATAATGTAAGTAAATGTGTATAAAGTAATACATAATTATATTTAATGCAGAATCTTTCTCTCTTTCATCTGCAATTGTCTTCTACATTTCGGGTAAATTGGTACTTTTATCTCGACGAACAATAAAATGCTCAACCACAGAACACCCTTTATATCACACTTAATTACTCCTTTGTCCTTATATGTATAATTTTGTTTGCGCCGAACGCGTACAACAATACAACAAAAACAAGTAAATGTTTTGTCATTCCGCTGACGAACAAAAATAAATTCCTCGCCAAAACGAGCGAGCTCATTTTCTCCGAAAAGGTCCCTTTTTTGTACCATAAATATGAAAACACTTCTTTATTTACTCGCCAGCTCGAACCCAAGTCGAAAGTCTAGGCGCGCTTTCCACTGTATCATAGAGTAAGAGTATACACAGCGAAAGCACATACACGGAATGGCTCTAACGGTTTTAACTATGTAGAATAATAATAAGAAGTTTTGAATTTTCTCATGTAGAAATGTAAAAATTGATTAATCAATGATTAATTATTAAATAAATTGAAATCATTTTAATTTTATTAAGTGCGGATCTGTAATTGTAATTTTTATTGGTTTATGTGAATGTTAATTCAAGTTCAATAGGTCTATTTCAGTATTAAGTAAATCTTGTTTTATTAAAGAAAAAATAATTAAAATCCTTTCAATTACAATTTACATAGACCAAAAATCTCATAATGTACATTTTAACGTTTATATTTTGGTAGAAAAACGGCATGCGGCAAAATAAAAAGTTGATGAATACATTCAGTTTCTTATGCTCTTTCTAAATTTGAAATTTAATTTTTAAAAATATGATGTATTATAGGGTGTTGTTTTAGGGTCGGTCAAATTTTAATAATTTTTCTAAATTCGGACCTGGATTTTGAAATTTTTAATGTGGCAATAAATTATCCTAAAGGTATAGAATATCTATGCCAAATATCAAAAAAATATACTGAGTGATTCAAAAGTTATAGGTGTCGAAAAAAATGGGCCAAATTAAAAAAAAACACCCTGTAACTCGGTTATAAAGAGCGCAAGTCCCATAGTATATGGGTTTTTTGTAATCCCCTGGGTGATCTCTACATAGTGTTAAAATATTGCCCTTTCCCAATGAAACACCCTGTATATATGTATAACAAAATCTCCTGGAAACATTATTGTGGAGACCGTCTCCGGGGGATCCAGAAACAGACGCTTAGCTGCGTGTATTGGGTGATCCGCCATTGCTGTCCTGTAGCTGTGAATAACCCGCGCCTAAGGCCAACGACAACCGATGACGTCCAAGCTTCTCCTCGCAATATTCCTGCCATATCAAAATTGCCGTTCAACGGCCGACAGGATTAGTCGTGACAGACCAAATCAAAATTTATAAAAAAGCATCACTGCTGTAACCGTTTTTCGCTGCTCCTCGAGGACAGTTACAAGTGGCGCGTCTTGGTGTCTTCGGTCGGTTTCTCGGGCGCCAGATTTTTGGTGGTTTACTCTTACCGTCAATTTCGATTTTGAAGGGCCTAGGTAACTACAGATGGAGATAGTACTTCCAGGGGTCGAGACATTAGTGAATAATAGTGATATTAGTTGAAGCAGAAAAATACACCGAGGGAGGTTTCACAAATCAGTATATTACAAAATAAAAAATAAACAGCGGGTTTTTGTAACAGGAAAAAGGGAAAGTAAGCCCAAACCGTTATTATAATCGTATAAATTTAAAGCGGAATAAAATGAAATGAAATCAGACTATTTTACAAATACACAATTTGTGGTACGAATAGTTTTTCGGGAAAATGATTTTCCGGAGGAAAATCAACGGTTGTTATTTTTAATAAAACGGGTGATACGCAGTGGTTCTAACACTTTTAAAACCCATTTTATTACTAAACGATTTAAAAATATGTGATTCGAACTGTCTTCCCTGATCACGTGTAACAGAAAAAGGTACTCCGAACCTAGGAATATACTAATGCAATAAAATTTTGATAACATCCTCTGTGGTAATATTTTTTAATGGGTACGCTTCTACCCATCTCGTACAACGATTAATAACTGTTAAAATGTAACTACAATAGCCTGAAGGTTTCAACGGACCGACTATGTCTATGTGGATATTGAGAAACCCCCCTTTAGGGATTTCATAATTTCCTATTTCTGACTTCGTGTGCCTTGAAATTTTACATTTCTGACAATTGAAACAACTTTTTATGCAACGATTTACGATTTATATATTATTCATTCTCGGCCAAAAGAAACGGGACCTAATCAATTTCTGTGTACCTTTGATACCTGGGTGAGATATGCTATGCATCTTTTTAAAAATGTATAGTGCAACTCCTTTGGTATGTAAGGCCTCCGAGCTGCGGGTCTATGAGGCAGAGCCCATCGTTAACTAGAGCGATTTAGTCGAGCTCGCGCAGCGAGCGAGACCTTGGTTATTTAACTCCTTGTTTAGGAGGCCGAGACCTCGACAGTACATTTAATGTACAGGGTGTTTTTACCTTATGCAATAATGCAAGGTAATTTTATCTAAAAAAATTAATATACGGGGTGTGATTAATTTCTAAATGAAAAATAAATCGCACCGAGCTCGCGAAGCGAGCGAGGATCCGGATAGCAAACTGTCTTGCGGCGAAGCCGCCACCATAAGAAAGGGGGGTTGAAAGGGGGCGCAGCCCCCTTTCCGAGCGTTTAGTGAGTATAATGATAAGTACACAGTGGTTTATTGGTTTTACGCTTGTCGAAACTATTTCTACTTTTTGATCTAGCTCTACAAGAACTGCACTGCGTATCATCGCGACTTTTATGTGAATTTTCGTTTTTGATCGAATTTATTTCTGATTTGAGAGCTTTTTGTTTTTCGAAAACCTTTTCAAACATTTTCTGAAATGTTTCAGGAAGGTTAGTTAAGTTTTTACTAAAGGACGAAATCCCTTCAGTCGTATTATCGATACCGTAAATGCTACTGCTGGTTTGGGCACTTTCCCAGATGCTGTCTGCCAAATCTAAAATTTCTTTTTTGTCAATTTTTCTCGAAGCCGTTATTGTTATAACCACATACTTTGGAAGACGTCTTTTCCAAAGTCTCAAAAGTAAATCTTGGTTGATTATTTGGTTATCGCCAGCTAAACGTTCTAAACGCCAGCTAAACGCTCTCGGTAGAAAGCGGAAGGCTTTCTATCGGCAATTTCTGAATTTGAAATTAATTTTTCGAGCCGCTTTTCGTTGCTTAAGCTAAGTCTTTCTATAATAGTTCTCTTGAGAGTTTCGTACATATTAGTTGTCGGTGGTTCATACGCGATGTCGGTTACATTGCTAAATATTTCAACCGGAAGATTTGACAAAACTAAATGGAACTTGTTCTTGTCAGATGTTATCCTATTAATAACGAATTGGCTGTCTGCCTGAAGAAACCATAAATCCGGGTTTGCAATATGAAAAGGAGTCAGTCTAATTTGTTTAATATCATCGATACTAGCGTTTTCTGCATTTTCAATCATATTTGGAAATTTTTTTACTAATCCGTCAATCAAAAGCGTCAAAAATGATATAACAGATAAATCGCTTACTGTAGTTGACGGAATGTGCAGACTTCAGGCGCGCTCACTCACGACGATTCTCGACTGGATCGGGCATTGCGGACACTCTCATCACTGGATCGTTTCTACTGACGAACTCTCGAACTGCTAACAATCTTAAAATTTTGACATCTTTTTGAAAATCTTTGGGAATTGTCTGTCGGGGTCACCAATAAATGTGGGGGTGTTTGGCTAGCCCCACACTTAATATTAGTAAAATGATAAAACTGGGAAAAGACCCAAGGTTAACGTCTCGATGTAAATGTATATTTAGAAATGAAGGGAAGGAGTATCTCCTGGAAACATTATTATGGAGACCGCCTCCGGGGGATCCAGAAACAGACGCTTAGCTGCGTGTATTGGGTGATCCGCCATTGCTGTCCTGTAGCTGTGAATCACCCGCGCCCAAGGCCAACGACAACCGATGACGTCCAAGATTCTTCTCGCAATATTCCTGCCATATCAAAATTGCCGCTCAATGGCCGATAGGATTAGTCGTGACAGACCAAATCGAAATTTATAAAGAAGCACCACAACTTGTATGGGGTGGGCCACTTGATTTAGTAGTTTACTAAATTAGGTATAGTCCTTTTCAAGATATAGTAGAAAATGACTTTATAAGCTGATGAGTTTATGACTACCCGGTGCTGTTTAGGGTACACGCCGTACTCGCCGGTCGAAGGACGCAGAACCGAATTTTAAGTTTCGCACGTTCGCTGCGGCTAAGCGGCGATGCAAAATACTCATTAAATAACATTTCTTAAGTTCTTACCTGGAAATGTAAATACTGTTTACCACCCGACCCGACCGAAGTGCTTCAACGTTCCATTGTATTGGTATTAGGAAAGTCATTACTTTATTGCTATAATCCCTAAGCTCTCACGCCTCTTTTCTACTATATCTTGAAAAGGACTATACTTGAACAAGTTACTAAATCAAGTTGTCCACACTCCATACAAGTAACTAAATTTAGTTACTTGATTTAGTGACTTGCTTTAGCTACTTGACACGTGTCTCCGCGTCTTTAAGGCGCGTTAATATTTATCTTTGTTAACGCTGCATTTTCTCTTTAGCTAACAGCTTATATTGTAGCATGTATCATTATTTGAAAATCCTCAATTCATTTGTGTTTTATGAGTTCCAATTGACTAAGGATTTGTATAACACGTTGATGGTGAATTATTCAATTTTTTCTCTGTATAATTTTTCTTACAATTATTATTTTTCTGTGATCTTTTTGATTATCATCTAAGTAGAGTGTAATTACTCGCTCTATCATTCTCCTATAGGTAGATCGGAATTTATGTTACTATTAAGGTATTCTTCAACAAAATCCTCTTTAAATTTTTGTCAACTATTCTGCACATTTATTCCTGTTTTCCTGTTTTCCTGTTCGAATTATGTATTTTTTAGTCGTATCGGTTTAAAAGTAACAAACTAATACCGAGCATATTGCGAACAATTTAATGTTTTAATTACAAACGGAATTGAATTTTCTCGAAAATCTAATTTCAGAACCAATTCATTCCAAATGGTAGTGAGATTAGTAGTTTTTTTAAATATCTTTTTTGTGTTGACTGTAACTTGCTAGAAAAAAAAAATCATTTCAATATACACTACGTTTATCCAGGATTTTCGCACTACTGTACCACGCAATTTTTTTATTCGAAGAATAATCGGAATATTCAAAGTTCTTTACACGAATATTTTTAAAAACCTCCTCATATCCTTGTTCGCCTTCATCATGTCCAAATCCGGTTATGACATGACTAGGAATAAATTGGAAGGGTAATGAAGCCGAAACTGCGCGGCGGCGAGACGGACATGTAGCACAATAGTTATGAATGTTACCTAAACTTTACAATGTTACATACCTTTGTGTGAGCCTGGGATCCGCACGAATTTTAATGAACTTCTCACGCCGGCAGTACAGGGTGTCCACTTTTCGATACTTTTGCCCGGTATCTCAGTTAATACTGAAGATAGAAGGATGCGGTTTTCACATTCCTGTCATACTTTTTTATGAAACAAACGATGCCACATTCAAAATTATCATAGCTAACTTAGATTTTCTTATACAGGGCAAAATTAAAAATACGCCCTATTCAGGCACTTTCTGTATCTCGCTTATTATTCATCATTATTCATTCGTTATAAAAAAAACCGCTCTATATAGAGTTTTTTACGCTGATTTTAAATATCTATTCGGATTTTTTGTAAAACTTTTAGTGTTTATGTTATAATATAAACATACCTTTTTTTTAATGGGACACCCTATATATTAGTTGACCAATCGATTCCTTTTTTTATGGGCATTTCAAAAATGTATATATGTTAACATTTAAAGTTTAACCCTAGCGCAATATTCGAAATTTTCGCCGTTTTATACATTTATTATAAGTAGGCGGGTTATATTTGGCGTAAAATTTTATATTAAATGGTATAAACAGGTAGGCCGTGAGATAGGCTTTGATAATTTCTATAAAAAATAATTTCAATAAAAAATGTTACTTAATACCTATATAAATTACAAATACTGTTGAAAATGATGACCATTGGCTTGAATACAATATTGACACAATTTTGAAGTTCTTCGTAAAGCATTTAAAATTATGATAGGATGATCTTGCAAATATTGAAAAGATTCTTCTGTCGAATTACGAAGCTCTTCTACTGTCCTATGTCGATGTTTGTAAACTCTATTTTTTAAAAAAGCCCACAAAAAGAAATCAAGAATTGATAAATCTGGAGACCTCGGGGGCCACCTTACGGGACCATTAGTGCCTATCCACCTTTGAGGAAAATTTTCATTTAGGAAAGTGGTTAACAGCCGTGAATTGTGACTCGGTGCCCCATCTTGTTGAAATTAAATATTATTATACCGGGCCAACGGAAGATTTTCAAGTAATTCCGGTATAACATTTTCAACAATTTCCAGATATCGATTTGCTGTAAGGCCTCCTTCAAAAATTCGGTAAGTTATTTGAGGTCCTAAAATAAAGCAAGCTACTCCAAATCCAAATCGACCTTGTTGCTCCCTTTGGAAAATAATATTTTCATTTTCTGAGGACCAGTGCCTGGTATTATGGCGATTAAAAATTACCGCACTTGAGAAATATGACTCATCAGACCAAATTACTAATCTTCCAAAATCATGGTTCACTTGGAATTGATTTCTATACCAATTGCAAAATAATAAACGACGTTCTGCATCACCAGGATGTATGTTTTGCAAAATATTAAATTTATAAGGATGGTATTTGTATTTTTTTAGTATTTTTTGTCCTCGAGATTTTTTAATGCCTGTTTCAGCCTCTAATTTTCTGGTTGAAATAGAAGGTGTTGCTTCAACCAATGCCAAAACATTAATTTCATCTGTCTCCCTATTTTCTTTATTGTAAGACTTCGGCCGAGGCTGTATAAACGATCCGTGTTCTTGTAAATTTCTCTTTAATCTTAAAAAGATATCTGACGATGGTTGACGTCTTTCTGGATATCTACAAGTGGTTTAAGAAAGTCATAAGAGTAGATCATTCGTATAAAAGTTATTTTTTAGTCCGCTGCTTACCTATCAAAATATAAATCTGAGGCTTCACGACTATTTTCATTGGATTGAATAAAACACACTAACATATCGTATTTTTCATCATTTTCGTAAGTAGCCATTATAAAACAGAACAAAACGAATATAATTCAGAACTAAATATTTTTTATAAAAAAAATGATAGCTTTTCTTATGTCAACTGTCAACAATACTCACGGCCTACCTGTTAATATCATTTAATATAAAATTTTACGCCAAATATAACCCGCCTACTTATAATAAATGTATAAAACGGCGAAAATTTCGAATATTTCGCTAGGGTTAAATTTTAAATGTTAACATTTATACATTTTTGAAATGCCCATAAAAAAAGGAATCGATTGGTCAACTAATATATAGGGTGTCCCATTAAAAAAAAGGTATGTTTATATTATAACATAAACACTAAAAGTTTTACAAAAAATCCGAATAGATATTTAAAATCAGCGTAAAAAACTCTATATAGAGCGGTTTTTTTTATAACGATAGGATGAATAATAAGCGAGATACAGAAAGTGCCTGAATAGGGCGTATTTTTAATTTTGCCCTGTATAAGAAAATCTAAGTTAGCTATGATAATTTTGAATGTGTATATTTGAATGTAATTTTCATAAAAAAGTATGACAGGAATGTGAAAACCGCATCCTTCTATCTTCAGTATTAACTGAGATACCGGGCAAAAGTATCGAAAAGTGGACACCCTGTACAGTTGAGATAAATTTGGCGCAGCGCTCCGATTATTTGGGATTTTTTAAAAACCTGATTTTAGCTCTACTATGTTCATTACTATGTTCATATTGTACCATTTTATTCCTTCTTTTTAGTGTCGTATTCATGTATAATTTATATTTTTTGATGGATTTAATTATTTGAAATATGGATTGAAATAAATTAATTTAATCATACTATCATATGTTGAATGTGACAACTATGCATGTATGAACTTGTTTATTAAATGTTTAAAATGTTAAATTAAAACACTGTCTTGTTTTTTGAGATGCACCTAATAGAGTGATTGTTATTTTTGTGATAATAAAACTAGGCACTACATAATTATTTTATGACGATATAATCTACATCTGAGAATAATCCATTTTTTAATACTAACTGATTTTTCATTAAACCTTTTTTCCCCACTCTGCAACTACTTCTGTAACGGTTATAGTACATTTTGATTGACTTGCTGATAGTATGTCTTTAATATAAGCGAATTCAGTCCGTTTAAATTACATACTATGTCATCAGCAATGTTTTGTGATGAAAATTTTTATCCCATAAATTTTTACAGTCTTTGCGGTTCGTTAACGATAAAGTAATTAAATCTGCCGGATGTTTAGGAGATCTTCCTTATTCAGAGGTCTCTTAAATTTACAATTTCTTGTTAAGAATCATTAAGTACGCTTGCCTGATAAAGCTTTAAAGCGGCGATTTTTGAACATAGCGAATTAAAGAAAAGAGTCTCGCTCAGAGACCCAAATATTGAATGAACCACGAAATTTTTTAACAATCGTACGGTAAATAAAAAGTGTAATTGTTAGTTCAATGGGCCGTTAATATTAAATTTACGATCGTTGTTCGCGATTTGTATTTCATCTATTGACATTATTAAAGAGAGGGAGTCGTTGCAGGAGTATGTCAATTAATATATCTTAAGTAACTAAAAAACTAGTTCATATTATTAGAGGGGTCCCAATACCCAGTACCCGTTAGAAAGAATGATATTGAATGAATGAAAAATCATTTTCAGTTTACAGCAATTAAAAATAGGACGTCTCTTTTAAAATAATTTGGTACATGAAAAAAATATTTGACACACCTTTCATTTAAAATTACTTTCTCTTGAAATTCTTCTGAACTTCATAATTAAAATAAGCCGAAATGCAGCCGAAATGCAAATTTTCCAAATATAAAAAATTGGTATGTTTAGGTTACATAAGTGTTATGTTAATAGGAAAAATGTGGAGCGTTCGTGATCTCTTAATCACAAAAAAAAACGTTCCTTTCCATCCCCTTCCAACACACTAACGAGTTTCACAACCGAGTTCCAAATATCTATAAGAAAAAAACACAGAAAATTCAGTATAAGAAGAAAACGAACGCGCCGCTTTGGACCGAGTAATTCGTCCTGGAAATGTATTGCAGAGTTGCGGCTGCCTGCATATGGAAATTTTTGGAAGTTTCTTTAATTTAACGCCGGGAAGGAATGCCAGACTTTTTACGTCTATTCGTTTCGCACTCATGTAGTGCCATATATTATTTAGGAAAGTATAACTTATATTTAAGTACGTGACCCGTCAAAATAGCCAACGAGAAAATAATCCAAGACAAAATAGCTACTCATCTTCTTAATCGAAGAAATATTGTGTTAAAAAATGTGTGGCAATTTCAACTTGAAAATGTATATTTAGGCTTTATTTTAGACTATAAATAACATTCTCTTATAAAAATTTTGGGTAAAATAAAAAAATGGATCTTTCTTGACAAATTTTCATATTTTCTTAATTTGCCAACACCCTGTAAATCTGATCTAAGTTTTTTTTTCTGTTATTCTCGTTTTGAAAAAAAGCAACATTTTTTATAATGAATGACTTGACTTTCCGCTATTATAACAATTTTATTATCTATTCGATTAATTCGATAACCTTCAATGCAACGCGATTGGAAATCGAACGCTGCGACGGATTGACGAGCGTTTAATATTTCAAAGACTCTATTCGTGCAAACTTTCAATTCTAAATGTGAGGGGATAACGCACTTTTCCCGGTCATGACGCGCCGAGAGCGCCACCGCGACCCTCTTCACTTTTGAATAGTTCACGAAATTGCTTTTCCTTTGGTTTTCTTTCAATTAATTTCTGAAAAGGGCTCCAGATTGAATTATTCGTCTTGGCGACGTGTGTGTTATTCATGACGGTTATCCGTGGATGTACCGTGTTTTGGTAGTTATCCGTAGATATTTCAGTTTTTCGCACTTTCAGGGATACATCGTGGAAATACAATAACAAATAATATTCTTCTACTCTACTACTATTGTCCTGCGTCGACTAGTAGAGGATTATATGTTTCCTTTAATAATACGAACGGTTATATGGAGCTGCAATAAATGTAAATGATGATTAGGGTCACTGGTATTCCTTAGTAGTTCCCTAATGTAGCATGTGTCCTGGAGTTGAACTTCCTCGACGGCGATTTCCTCGGTTGCCACACAACAAACTTTCTTCCAGAAAGAAGCCATGATCATTCGCTAGATTAAACGGGCTGCGAAGGCGCTTCCTTTTCGTTTCGCGACTCAACAGTTATTTCTAAACATTAACAGCCTTATTCATAGTCGTATCTCATCGTTACTAATATTTGAATTTCAACTAGATTTCGTTTTAATACATTTACTTCAGCTTCTTACATGCCACTTTCCATAAATATATAACGGCTAACTAATACCGATATACTTTATTTCAAAAGCTGGTAATCCCAATACTTCAAAAAGACTGGCAAAGATGTTGAAAAAAAAAACAGTTTTTAGTTTTTTCAACTATTTTTTGCGTTTTGAGAGGAAAAAGGATAAAATTGTTGTACTTTCAAATACCAATAACTAGTTACCAAAAAGGTATAAACGTTCAAACTTTGGTATCAAACGTACTTGGTCAAGGTGTATAATTGGCTGATAATCATGATTTTTGTTAAACAACGGGTTTTGCCGTAAAGTTTTTTTGTTTTTTCAAAAGTAAGGTTCACTGGAATTTTATTCTTTTTCCCATCACCCATTCAATAGATCTCATCACGTGCGTCTGACACAATAACGTCGATAACATTACCAAAATCTACAGTATAAAATAAAATTTTAAGTTATTTTCGTTGTTGCCACATTTATTTTTCTGCTATCATTATTTTAACTAGTGGGACAAAAATATGCAACTATGAATAGGAAACGTTAGTAGCTTGTTAGTGGCCACTAATTAGTGGTGTTTTAACATAATTTTAAGGAGTCGACTATGAATAAGGCTGTAAGACTTTACGCCTTTCCTGTTTAATGCGTACATTATATTTATGTAGATAAGGAAGTTTGGAAGGAAAAATGCCCTGAGTCAGGCGAGCCATAACTTTTATTTAGTACAGTACTAAATACTGTAAATTTTAGTTGTTCTAATTTTTGTTTGTTAGATACGTTAGTATCTGTAGAACTACAAGGATAAAACTTCTGTTTCTTCATCAAAGTATTATAGACATTGGGTCTGTAGTTTCCAATTTATTAGTTCTCTGGCTATCTTTGTAATCTTTCTGTTGATGTTACAGACTCCTATGGAGAAGGGCACTCCAACTTTCCCCTGACGCCGTTAGAACTGAAGGAATCATGTTTCTGTTGAACACAAGTAGAAAAATACAAGAAAGTAAAAAGTATGCATTATACATTTCTGTTTAAACATAATATTATGAGCAAATGAGTTGTTGGTACTAGTGGATTATTCTTAATGCCTTTTGGTGTTCAAATATCGATCAATACGGTTTCTTCATGTTTTCCATTCGGAGTAGGTGAGTTGCGCCAATCAACCTGAACCGTCCTAATCCCAAAAGTGAGTTGCGCCAACGAAAACTCACCAGGAGATTATGTCTGTATAATCCCTTTACATGAAAAATTTACCGATTTATTTTAAATTAATTTATTTTATAAATTTTATATTCTAAAATTATTAAGAATTATTAGAATCCTGATTTTGTTATTTTTTAAAATTCATCATATTTAAATTGGGATACAAATACATTACAAATGAAATACAAAGTTACATCTTAGGTAAAAAATTATTTGCAACAGTTTTAACAAAATAGTGAATAGTTATTTGGCCCTTATTAAAACTACATCTTGAATTATTAATGAACATCAATTTATCTTGCATTTTTTTAATTGTGTTTTATCATGTTTAATCATGTTTTAACCATATTTCATGGCGCTGGTAATTTTAATATACAGTGCATTTCTTTAATCCCCCCCCCCTTTTATTTTTTGAACGGATCAACTTAGAAAATTGAAATTTGGGATAATGAAACTAATGTATGATTACTATATTTTGGAGTAAAATTGGCAGATGAAAAATTGCTACAAAATGGCGGACATTTATTAATTACCTGAACATATCGACGTTTAACGTCATAATTTGAGGAAATAAGCTGAGTTCAGTTCAAAAAAAGCTCGAAATGGTTGCCTTGAACTTCTTAATGTAAGAACAGCCTAACCGAACATTTTCGAACATAGTAACGTCGATATTTTTACAAATATCTGTAATTATTTCTCGTATATCCAATATTGAAGCAGGTTTAGTTTCGTACACATTTTGCTTCAAATAGCCGCATAAAAAAAAGTCTAAAGGTGTCAAATCTGGCGAGCATCAGGCTTGCCATTCCGTAGGACCTCGACGACCAATCCAACGAGGAGGGAAAATAGCATCCAAATAGTTCATTACTTGTCTGGAGTAATGGGGTGGTGCTCCATCTTCCAATGGACGAGAATTAGCCATTTTAGAGTTAGTTCACGTGCTACCTAACTGCAATGAGAACTAAACAACCGAAAACTAAATGAAAATACTTTGAACACTAGGAAAATCGAAAACTAAAGAGAATATTTTAAACACTAGGAAAACCAAAAACTAAATGAGCATATTTTGACTAAACAATTAATGTTCGTTGTCGTACTTACATTTTTTGGAATTTTTTTAACCAAAAATAACCTGTCAAACCTTATTGGTTTGTTGGGATTGCTGTTTGCCATAGAAAAACAAATATTTCTAGAAAAATTGATATTATTTTGTTTGTATTCAGGTAATTATTAAATGTTCCGCCATTTTGAAATGGGTGCAGATATTGACTTCATATTCCAGGGTTGTAGAGTATTTGTCAGGAGCTTCAAAATGATGTATAACAAGACCCCCCTTTCCATTTAAATTTATTTCCCAAGATGGCGCCCAGTCGCCATCTTGAAATTTTCATCTGTCAATTTTACTCCAAAATATAGTATTCATGCATTAGTTTCATTATCCCAAATTTCAATTTTCTAAGTTGATCCGGTCAAAAAATAAAAGGGGGGGGGACATTAAAGAAATGCACTGTATATGTTTAGAACAAAGATATTTAATACCCGATTTTCAACATTACTGCCGACTTATCTACTCTGATAATGTTATTAGGTTAGAACTGTTCCAGTGAACTCGATCGCATTTGTTCGCGACATTAAAGAAATGCACTGTATACATCAATTTGATAATCTATTAAATTATTGACAAGTAACGTTAAATTAGGATGCGCACTATAAAAATTATTATTAAAATTCGAATGAAACGACTCGTAAGCGTTTGTTGTTCTACATATAATATTGTTTGAAGATGCACAAATTACCGGCGGAAATAAAGTGTCATCATCGATATAATGTTCCAAAAGAAATTGATAGATTTCTAAGAAAATTGTATTACATTAGTCCAGGTATATTGGCGCAAGTCACCCAGTCCTTAATCCTCAACCCTTGGTTCGAAGGATTAGAGCAGGTATATTGGCGCAAGTCACATGTGGCCTTTCCATAGCATAATTAACTTTTTTCATTAATTAAACCACGTGTATTATGGGTACTACGTATACTCCCAAATATTTATATTCTTTCTTGTACTTTAATGTATGTAACATTTAGTTATTAATTACGTATATAATAATGATAATAAATATTAGTTTTCCTTTCATTCCGATCCATGGTCTGTCCTCCGATGAACTTTTGCATTATGTACATTAGTCTATCTCCTCTAAACTGATTTCCAAACTCCAGTATTAAACTTTGGAAACCCTTACGTATATAAAAAATAAAGTGTGGAACGACAAACATTATCAATGTTTATTGTATGTTTCACAACATTGTTAAGAGTGTTAATTGACTGAGAATTTCGAGACGGAACAAAATTGAATTACACCGGAATCCTTCGTTTTTCTCTTCTACTTTATTTTTCTTCAACTCTATAAACGCAACGAGCTAAATTCCATTCCGAAAACTTTTCCCGTCCATGTTCTTTTCTGTTCCTCTTAACCTATAAAAACGAACTACTATACAGGGTGTCTCAGAATAACTATTCCTAATTTTTAGAAATGATAAAGGGCACTTAAATAAACATTTTTTATTTATAAACTAGTGTCCGACAATGTCTCGGTGTCAAGATAACTAGAAATATTTAAAAATGAATCTCTATCCAACATTACTAAATTGAAGCAGGAACATTAGTATTAAAAATAATACAACATTAAATGTTATGTAATGCCTCAGTTGCCAGGGCTATTCGGCCTATGGTCAGTAATTACAAAGACCCAATAATTTAGAATTAAAGATTAATGTAGCTTGCTGTTAAAAAACATAGAAATAATTTTGATGCTTTCGCTACTTAAAAATCTTAATACCAAATCGAATATTGTAAAAGAACCGACGTTTTTGACAGGTTGCTCTGATTAAATTTTTCAATTTAGTAAGTAACTAACTAAAATCTTTCCTGCTGTAAAAACCGAGATTGTTTTTAAAGACCTCTAATTTTCCTTGACACCGAGACATTTTCGGACACTAGTGTATTGATAAAAAAAAGTTTATTTAAGTGCCCTTCATCATTTCTGAAAATTAGGAATAGTTATTCTGAGACCACTGTATGTTGTTGTTTTTTGGAGTTGTTTTTTTATACTGATAAGAACGTGTAAATAAGGTTTAATCTGTATCGTAGTTGATGTGAATGAAGAACTGTCAATTTTTGTGAGTGAATTTAAATAACAAAGTATTTTGCGAGTTTATGTTTTTAGTTATTTATTAAGGAAAGTGGCACATGTGTACACTAATGGGGAGTTAGTGGACATTATTTTAGCATACGGAGAGGCAGGGCAAAATTCTCGAGCGACGTCTCGTTTGTATGCACACCACATCACGAAACATTTACCTCAATTAGGTTCGTTCTAGTAGTGATTTGCGCCCCCGACGTGAAGTGGATGGGGGTCGGGTTCGCCCACAACGCGTTTTAAATGCTAAAGAAGAAATTTTGGATATTATAAACGAAAGTCCGGGAATAAGCACAAGGCAGTTAGCGAAACAGGTCCCAGAAGTGTCACATACAACAGCGTGGCGCATATTACGTGAGGCCCAACTGTACCCTTATCATGTCCAGAGAGTCCAGGCGTTGCTACCTACAGACTAACTACCCCCAAAGAGTAAGATTTTGTGAGTGGTTGTTGGAAGAAAATGCTCGAAATGCCCGTTTTACAGCTGATATTTTGTGCACCGATGAAGCTATTTTTACTCGGAATGGTATAACTAATCTTTATAATACACACGTTTGGTCCTTTGAGAATCCTCACGCAGTGGTCCATTGCCCGTTTTACAGCTGATATTTTGTGCACCGATGAAGCTATTTTTACTCGGAATGGTATAACTAATCTTTATAATACACACGTTTGGTCCTTTGAGAATCCTCAAGCAGTGGTCCATTGCCCGTTTTACAGCTGATATTTTGTGCACCGATGAAGCTATTTTTACTCGGAATGGTATAACTAATCTTTATAATACACACCTTTGGTCCTTTGAGAATCCTCACGCAGTGGTCCAAACACACTTCCAACATCGTTTTTTTGTAAATGTGGGCAGGTATTGTCGATGAACGTCTAATTGGACCGTTCATATTGCCAGATCGGATGGATGGTCACCAGTATTTGGAATTTCTTAGGAATGATTTGCCGGTCCTTCTTGAAGATGTGCCATTGGCGGTCCAAGCACGGATATGGTTTCTGCACGATGGGGAACCTCCGCATTTTCGTTACAGAAGTTTGTCATTTTTTGAATCGGGTACAACAGATACGTTGGATAGGAAGGGGTGGACCAATTGCATGGCCTCCACGGTCTCCTGATCTAAATCCTATGGACTACTTTCTATGGGGATACTTAAAAAACAAAGTATACCGTACTCCAGTTCAGAATATTGAAGAATTGCGTGACCGAATCACAGAGGCTGCCGATAATTTGAGGCTTCAGAATCAGCAGGAAGGAGAGGTGTATTTCAATTAGTGCGCCGAAATTGGAAGCTTGCAATGCAGTAAATGGGAACAATTTTGAACATCTTGTATAAGTAATTGAACTGTTAGACTTATTTTATTTTCTCGATTTCTGTAAGACTTTTATTACATTTTTTGGGGGAAATCAACTTCTTACGTAAGAGTGCATATGTGGTTAAAATTTGTCGGATAAGTTGTGAAACACCCTGTATAAGCACTTTCTCGATTCTTGGAAAAACTTGCATGGTGCGAAAAATGATAGAAA
Source organism: Phyllotreta striolata (assembly GCA_918026865.1). Classification (NCBI taxonomy): domain Eukaryota; kingdom Metazoa; phylum Arthropoda; class Insecta; order Coleoptera; family Chrysomelidae; genus Phyllotreta; species Phyllotreta striolata. The sequence continues at coordinate 2,233,938 of OU900094.1, read as the reverse complement.
CGATTCCCAGTCGGCTCGCAAGGTTCCCGGACTTACATAAATCGCGAAGGTGTTTTCTGATACGCAGCTACCCCATGAAAACAACTTATAAATAAATATGACAGGTACACCAGTAGCGGTAATGTCTGCACTAGTCCCATGCAGCCTCCACTGTTCCAACAATACGTTGGGATGTATAGCGTGCAACAATAGAAAATTTTGGTGGCGATGGTAATCCCAATTCAACTATAGAACGATGTGAAAATTAAGCAGTTGCTAAATATTCTTTTAGAATACAATTAAAATATCTCAAAACCTACTCCAACAACAAAGTACTTGAAATTAACAAAAATCCAGAATCGTCCAAAAAAAATGTTAAACCATATTAAACTAAATATTTCCCAGTAGATACGATGTTTGGTAGATACGATACGATGAATAGATACTGTTTAAAATGGATATGGTAGAAGGTGTAAAAAGCAACTAGAAATGGCTGATATTTTGAAATTAAGGGGATAGCATTAGATATTGATAGTGGACGAGCATGGAACTCACCGGGACTGATCTCTATGGCGTACTAACAAGATCCCAGGTAGATATTTCCCGTTCGAAAGTCGATTTTTCAAGATCTCCAGGCGAATATTTTTGTCCAAGCTGGAGAAATTTTTTTTCAAAAGTTCACCAAAAAGGGTTTAATTGTCTATGTTTTGGAATTCAACTACCCGGCATCTAGTGGCACTTCTAAAATAAAATAAACATTAGTATTAAGATGTATAACAATATCTGTTATTGATAATTTATCCCAATAATATTTATTTATACTAACTTCTTCTGTACTAACATTGGTTTCATGTATCCTAAGCTTTTGCTAGCATTCTGGTAATAATGCTCATTTATAGACAAATTCTCCCTTAAACTCGAACCAAATTTTAGCAAATCTCCCTTCCCAGCTCTTTCTCCCTTTTATTGGTCTCTGTTTACTTTTAATAGTAATTTTTTGTACATAAATGCGCATCTGCTCTCTCCCTTTTCAAACATTCATCAAATGTCCGTGCCTCATGGGAAGGCATTGTTCCTGATAGCGCTTATCGCCATTGTTACAAATCAATGACAGTCTGGCATTATCTTACAGTGTGTAGGTGACTGCGTTTGCGTTTATCAGCTGTTAATAACAGCCGATATGAAAAGGTTTTTTTCTAATTTCTTCTACTCTTTCTAAATTCTACACATTCTTTTTAACAATGAAAGGATTAATTTTTCATAAGCAAATTTAATTCATAGAAAAAATATATTTTAGAAAATATAATAAGAGTTAATTATTTTTGATTGTAAGATTTAGCATAGGTAATTTTTCCATAAATCGGATTCACCACCAACAAGATATAAACGAAAGAAAATTTCGTCAAATTTCATAGGACACCCATTATATTTCCTTAAAGAAGAGCAACTGATGCAACTTTTAATGATAATTTGATATTCCACTTAAGTGCCTCTATACACTGTTAAAGTATGTATGTAATGAATCGTTAATGAAGCCTCAAATGAAGAAAATTTATATGAAGTTATACTTTACCCTTATTTTGATTTTTCGTCTATACTCTCCTGAATTATTGACATATATTTTTTGGACACCCTGTATGTATAAAATATTTTGTGTGTATGTAAGATAAGCAGTCTCGTCAGAATATTCGTTCTTTGGCGAAAAGTTTAGGAGCCTTTTATTGGGGGCATTAAAGATGAAATGCTGAATGATGAAAACAACGTAACCGACATAGATTTTATTCGCTCGACAGTAATTCCAAGTTGTCTATGGCAAATAAATCAAAACGTCTCTCTGAGTTATTAACTTTAGAATTTTTTCACACATATACCCGCTAAAACGGAGTAAGAGAACGTGCAATGCACAATACAGGGAAAAGAAATTTAAGACAGTTTGACAAATAAATCCAACGCCGCATACAAATATGAAACATTTATTTACTTTATTTTCGGCTTCGCTTCTTCCTTTGAAAGGGACTTATGGTAAATTGAGTGAAACGCGTTGTGGGTGAAATAAAAAAGTTTTCTAATCCACGAAATTATGCTATTTTCTTTAGCCCATATTTTACTAGACATAAATGACTATGAGCAGAAAATGATTGTTCTCGTTTTAGTGCAAGATTACTTTTAATTACCTTTTTATGATAAGATGCATGTTATTAAAACAGTAATAGTCGAGTTGGATTATTCGCATGGGCTTTTTTACATCTTCATCTACAGTACTAAAATAATAACAGCACGTTGAATGCGAGAAGATCATGCGGATTTATAAGGGTCATTTGTAAAGGATCCTTACACAAATAATTTGTCAGTTGGCTCAGTAAGCTACTTCGCGACCCCCGACTTTAATAGAATATAATACAGGGAATAAATCTGGATCACGGTTATTGTGAGATATGAAATCAATTCTTCTAAGAAAAATGTGGAAATTCGTTTTGACTCAATTTCTATTCCAATTCGTGTCTAAATTGAAATTGAAACAGTTTTAAATTATTAGGTTTACCTCACCAAACGTAGTTTGGCAGTCGAAATTTGCATTAGATGAGCAAATGGAGGAGAAAAATGCACAAAGTTACATCAGGAAGACTGAGCTTCCACCTGAGAACTACCGGACGGTACAAATTATAATACAATTGGCAACAAAAACGTTATCGCCTAAAATTTTCCCGGATTTGTAATTGAAGTACACAAACACACAATAATCTTTAAAGTTTGGAAATTAAGCAATTTACAGTTGAAACGCTGTAGATAGGAATTTTGTAAGTTGGAATGTCCTACAAACAAGAAGACCTTGCTGGTCAAAAACTGCTCGATTAGTCGGAGACAAAGACTACGTAAAATGCAATAAGAGAAAGGCAACTTTCCCCTCACAAACGGTATGATAAATCCACTTTGTGATTCGAGTCAAACAAAAAAGTCCGCAAATTTGAACTACTTTTGTGTTTGGACCTATCCTTTAATCAGTATGATAAAAAATTACGAACAATGTTCATTTTGTACTTTTCCACGATATTTACAACGTTATGAAGGATATAATTTAATTTCATTTCAATTCCTTCAGTTCCTACAGAATGGCAAATTTAGTAGGTACTATTTTCATGAAAAAGTGTGTCTACTCAGATACGCAGTTATTAAATTAGTAGTCTTATCCAGTATTATCTGGCTTATTGCATATTGGCGATTACATGCCCTGGAATTAGACGATATTGCAGGTAGGATAAGGTCCCACTAGGTAGGTTTAGCGCCACTACAAATTTCCCATGCTCAGTTGGTGACGTGAATTGCAGCAGGAGCTTAACGCATTTCGCCTCATTTACCAGGGATAAAATGCGCGACCAGATGTGGATTTTTGTACGTCTTTCCTAATCTCATATCGCAGAAATGCACTTTAAGATGGACCTTTGGTAATGGAAAGTAACGAGATATTGAACGAACGGATTCCTGTGTTTCGAAAGGATTTCTTGTTTAAAGAGAAAGACCAATTGCTTGTTAGCAAAATCTAGGATACAATCCTCATTTTATCCTACTGGATTCTACCTAATATGTATAGCAAGGTTTATTATTATTTTTGAAGTTATTATTATTTGGCTTTTCTACCTTACCATAGTCTAACAATGATTGAGTAGGTATTAATAATTGGTGACCCGGAATGAAGGATTAACGATATTTTTTGCATTTGTAGCATGTCTACTTTTTCCTTACTCTTCCCTTACTCTTCCTAACGGTCGGGCTAAAATAAACTTAATATTTAGAACATTCTAATGCGAGGTTATTAAGTATAAAAGTTACTATAATATTTATCAAAAAGCAGACCCCACAGATTTTTTTTTATATTCTTGAATGAAGGGGCGGGAGTTTTGTTCTTCCTATTGCCTTTAATTTCTTAAAGCAAACATATAATTTCTATCATCTAATAAAAATTAAAGAGTGCGTCTATTTAAGACTTTAACGCTCTATTATGAATTCGACCCTCAAATATTGATTATTAATTATATTGTACGAAAATAAACTTAACGCAATAAAATTGTGAAAAATCCACAATAGGAAAATCCTCTCCGACCGCGCCAATCTGCCATTATGTTATAGCATAGCAGCCGATTGTTTTCGCTTCCGCTGTTTAGTCTTTATTGTGGAAACATCGGTCTGAGAATGGGATTTGGCACGTCGCCAAATTATTGCTTTTTCTCATTCCTGAGAATAATGCCATCGGAAGTTTAGGAGGGGAATCGTTGATGGGAAACGAAAAACAAACCGAGAAGCAGAAGGGTTGACAAGGCAGATTGGTGTTTATTTTTTTGTTGGTTTTACAGATGTCGTTTCGCGTATTCGGTTTTTGTTGGGTGGTGGCTAAATGTTTCTTAAATGTTGCGATCGAGTATAACAAGCTTTTAGCAAAGCGTTTAATTTCTAAAATTATGTTTATTAATAACATTCGCAATCTGTTTTTAATTAACGTATGTAATCTGGTAATATCACCGTAATATCATTAAGCAGGTACCCTAAATCTTTGGTTATAGTATAATTTAAAGTGACACGAGTTCAATAAGTAAAAATCATATGATGATGACGTCATAGAGGTAACTAGATTAAATTAAAATTATGGTAATTTAGAATATAGTTTAAAAATTACCAAATATTTCGGGTACTTAATCATAATTAATTATTCATTAATCGATATTTAATTTTATATTAATATTCCAGCAAAAAATTCGACGACGTCATAGGTAACTACAGGGTGGCGCAGCCTATTCGCGTCGGTCTCTATAGGAAAAATGGCTTGACTTTTGAAAGTTTTTTTGATTTCATAATACACGGAATCTTTAGGGCTACAAGATAAAAAAATTGAATTATACTGGGTGTTCGGAAATTAACAATAAATATCAAAGGTATGTTTTTTTAAATGGAACATCCTATACATTATATTTCTTTTGGATTCTTGGGTAAAAATTAACCAAAGTTTATGTATTAATCCCTATACCTATCTCTTTGCAGTGTACGATCAAAATATCGCGTACGCCACTGTTATGTACAGATTATTAAAATAAGCTAATGGATTGGGTAGCCAAGACATCTAACTAACTACCCCATAGTAAATTTTTTCAATTCATTGTACAGGGTGATTAAATACATTATTCCTATTTGGCCAAATAAAATTTATACCTAGCACACTTATTTTAAATCAGACACCGCGTATTTAATTGTTTTAAATGAAAGATATTTTGATTACCTTTCATTTGGTATAAGGAATCCCTATATCTAAATCCATCAGTTTCTTGGTAAATACCATTTTTATTTAAATCCCTCCAGTTCCTATGGATATTATTAATATAGGGTGTTCCATTTAAATTAAGCGAGTAATTTATAAGTTTGCGTTTTGACTCACCCTGTATACAAATTGTAATATTGTCGAAATGTAGCTCGATTTATTCACTGTAAATAACGATGAGCTCTGCCACATAGACCAGCAGCTCGAACGCATATCGGAGTTCTTCGCAACGACAGTTATTTTCTTTGCTATATTCCTTAAAAGCTATACCGTACTAGAAATAACTTCGCTTTTATCCGACGTTTACCATCGTCCATAAATTTCATTTGTTTCGAAGATATTATTTTTTAATTAAAGATCAAGAATTATTCCTATTTTCGTGTAAGATTGGAATTTTTATCTTGAATAACCACTTAATCTAAAGCGGAAGGCAATTTGTAATGACCTCTCGAATACCTATCATTATTAGATTTCAAAGAGAAATTAAAGTACCGGGTGTCCCACCAGAAGAAGTAACCGGCTGTATATCAGAAACTAATTGTCATAGAGACTTGCGGTAAAAAATCTTATGAATAAATTGGCAAAAAGAAAATGCTGGAAATACTTTTTAAGTCTATAAAATGGGCGCTAGGGGGAGTATCCGCTGTCTTGATTTTGAAAAGTCGTTTTTTTCAAAATTTTCCTTAATAAAGATATAAGAAATTTATTTTATTTTGATATTTAGGATAATTGCAATTCTTTTTTGTTTTATATTTTTGACTCTATCTTGTAAAATAAAGTGGTGGGGGTTGTTTGAATATTGTGTCAAATAAATGTTAATAACTTTGACCGGCTGAACGGATTTTTTTAAAAATTAAATCGTTGAAAAGGGCTTTATTCGGTCTATAATTTACACTATACAGAGTGTTAACTCTAACGCGGAGCAATCTCGGTACGGGATAGCCAATACGAAATTCATTAGCGAAACAAAAACAGAATTAAAAATCGCTTGTTTCGATCGCGTATCGGTCGAGCCTTCCTTCCAGTCGCTACGTCGGGAGTGGCTGCTTCTAATATTCTCTCATTCTTAGACATACGTATATGCTCCATTACACCGTCTCTCTTAATTTTTGCTCCGCGCTAAAGTTTACAATCAAGATATTATTGCAAATACTTGCTTGGCCGCAAGAGAGCGTTTTCCGACATCACTTTAAAAAACACCGATTTTCTCAAAAAATTTAATGCAACGATGTAACGTTTTATTTGAAGAAATATAGTCAAATAATTCCCAAACACGCCTGTGAAAACCGCATCTCTATATCTCATTCCTAACCTAAAATATATTTAAAAAAAGCAAAATATCTAGAAATTGGGTATATTGTTGGTACACTCTCATTATAAAAGTCTCTAATTAGCGTTGTTCTATATAGAACAGTAATCAATTTATTAATAATATTCAAATATGATATTAGGAACACCAAGCTAAGTAATTATTTATTCCGTAATTATTGGATTTCACACTGTTTGAGAACTAAAAAATAAGCATGAGGGGGGAAAATAAGAAAAAAACCAGCATGCCGTGGGTTAAAGGTAATGACAGTCGGTTAAAGGTAAAACCATAAAACACAAAACATCAAAAACTTTTGCAGAACGGACATTCATTTTTTCAAAACAAAAATCACCAAAAATTGTTACGCAAAGAATAAATCTGAATATGGTTATAAATAATTATGGTTAATATAATTATAAATTATAACAATTAATGTAGGTAATTGCTTATTAATTTACAAATAAAGTGGAATTATGGCATATGTTTTTGGTTTATAATATCTTAATTAACGATCGTATTTAAAAAATGAAATTGATGATGGTTAATCTAAAGCTGATTCTTGTAAAATTTCCATGATCCATATGATGTTCGTCTTTATTCAGGTCACACTATTATTTTATCACAATGATATACATATTTCGAATTCTCTCTGATAAACAGAAAACAGTGATATCAGATACTCTTATTTCCCTATTTTACTCGGTTTATTCCTTTCCGCACATAAACTAATTTTTCCAGCGATTAGAACTTTCTTCACTTTAACAAAAAAAAATTAGGTGGTTTATCACCTCCGGGATTTTTGCGAAGTTAGCCCGATATACCGTAAATTCCCGTTGCGACGTACTTGGAGCCACTGTCGCTTTCCCACAGGAGACATATAATATGGAAATTGATAATAGCGTTAGTCATGCTTCCTGGTATCGGTATCGGTATCGGTGTAACGTGATCCCGAGAGAAGTTAATAGGTATTCCTTTGGGGTATATAAGCAAAGGAGGAAGAGGAAGAATGCCTCCTTGATATCTGATAACTTTTCACTGTTTCTTTGGATTATTTTACTTTCTCGCTAGGGTATTTATTTCGTAAACTTTGGAATTAAATAATAACCTATTGAATTTTTAAAATTATTTGTTAAATACCGCAGAAAACCAGATGCTTTGCAATTCTAGTCAATTAATCCATCGAAATTTTGAAACTTTCTGAAGCTTACCAATTCGGCAGCTTATATTAGGAAATTCCTTTACAAAAATTTTGAAACTAAAGCGATGCAAAATAACTTAGAAAGTTGGTGATTTTTAGCAAAATTATTGCGGTTGTCTCCAACAAAAATTTGATATTGCGGATTTCAGGTAAAACTATTGCGGATTCCTATTGTCAAATGTTGTGGGCAGCATTGCTCGTATTGCAATCAGCATTTCTGGTAATAATCTGGCATATTAATTTACAGAATCGCATTAATTGGATGACGGCCCATTGATGTTAAACAGACAATCGGATGCCATATTAATCCTATATTATTCATTAACGACCCTAAATCCTCGTTGCCAATACGTTAATTAATAATTATATCATGAAACAAAGCTGATTTTAAGTTTATATTGTTGCAGATACACAAAGAGGTCCTAAACGTAATTACCTAAATTATTATTCCAAATTTATTTTCATAAATCTTGGTGAACAAATTCGCAATAACATTGGGTGGTATTAATAAAAATCAGTATTTAATTATAAGTACTTACTTATAAGTATCAGCATCAGCATTAAGTAAATACTGAAATGTACATAATAAATAAATGCTGATACTTAGATGCTGATACTGATTATTCTTGAGTATGTTCTTGTTTTGTCGAAGTTTTATTACAAGAAAAAATACAAAAAAGGCACGTTCTAACACTTTTTCAAATTAGTTTACACTTGATATGTATAGAAACCTTAAAGAATGAACTTTTCTACAATTATTTATCGACGATCATGTCGTTTGTTTCGTCCAAAAGTGACGAAAGTGGTAATGAGAGTGTTTCGAAAACTAAAGATTGGGATTTAACATTTGTGGCCCAATTTGTGAGGGATAACCCTATTATTTTAAATAAAGGAAAAACTCCGGCAATAAATAAAAAAACAAGACGTAATATCCACGCTAAAACAACTATAAGGTAAGTTATCATGCCTTATTATAAAATGTTGTAAGTTAACTAACAAAACGTTGTCGATAATTTTGGAAAACCTACGGATTCGAAAAAGTTACAGAAAAGAGTTAATAACCTGAAGGCGGTAGTAAAAAATAAAGTATTTTGTTTTATGTGTTGCTGATTGGCCTTAATTATTGATAATTAAATAGTTACTTAGTATTTACTTTAAAAAATATTAGAAAAACAAATAAACTGCTAAAAACCTGACTTTAATTAAGTATTTTATTTTGTCCCATTATATAGCTGTTAGGGCTCGTATAGGTATGGTCCCAAAACAATTCCTTGTGGTACACCGGATTTTATTGGATGATAAGAGGACAATGCGTTCTCAAATTTAACCTGGAAGAAACGGTCCTGTAGGTACGATTTTATTATTAGGTTTAGTTGATCGGGAAGTTTTGATTTTAATTTGAACAAGAGTCCAGTATGTCATACTCGATCGAATGCCTGTTGTATAACTAGGAAAACTGCTGCGCATAGCTCTTTGTTTTCTATGGACTCTTTGATTTTGTTGGTTATCCTATAGCAGTGTTGTGTGGTGGAGTGTTCTTCCCTAAACCCAATTGGTAGTTTGGGTTTAGGTCTTCGGTAGGTGCAACCTGTTTTATTCTATTTAATAACAATCTTTCGAATAATTTTAATGTGGTGGGTAGAAGACTTATCGGTCTATAGAAAGAAGCCTCAGAGGGATCTTTACCTGGTTTCGTAAACAGTATGATGTGTGCATATTTCATTGCCTGAGAAAATAGCATAAGCGCAGCATGCTGTTGAAGATGTTACTTAATAGTGCGACTCTCTTCCATGGAATATAATTTAGCATTTCGCCTACTATTTAATCGTATCCAGGTGCTTTGTCTGGGTTAATAGTTTTGATTTAATGGAATTCTTCTTTTGGTGTAAATGCTTTCGTTGGTGGTAAGAGAAAATAGCATTTTTTCAATTTGACATGGAGCCTCGAGATTATTTCTCTATTGTTGTAAAGTCTAGCTTTACACCCTCTACGAGGTTGACATTCCTTTATTCTTATCTTAGATTTCTCAGGGTATTTTGCTTATTTGTTAATACGTAAAGTCCATAAGTTGTAATTTCTCACGTGTCGTTCTGGTTGGAAATATTTGAAACATGAATATTTAATAATATTGTTTTACATCATTGTTTTAATTTACGCAACTCGATAGTTTTGCTGAGTTCTCTTTTGGCCGAGTTACTGTGGTTCTTCAGGGAAGAAGTAAGCACTTTTTTTTGAATAATTTCATTGGTTAAAACATAAGAGTTGTCGCTTCGCTATTGGCGAAAATGCCATAAAACTAGCGTCGGTCACATGACTGAAAAAGTTAATAAATAAGAGAGAACTCAGGAAAGCGGGGAGAACGAATTCGAATTTTTTAACATAAACGTGTCGATTTGAACCTCTTCTGTAAGCTGATAATTTTTGGGAACTGGAATAAAACAAATTGGAGGATTTCGGAGTTTTAGTGCTCGCCCTAACTAGATATTCCCTACACTATTGTGGTTATCAGATTTTAGTGATTTCAAAACTTCAGCAAGGCGATTTGCAAAAACTTCTACTTTTTTTAATGGAAACGTGCGCACGTACCATCCAATTTCCTTATAGGTGGAACAGTTTGTACTGGTCTTTTAAATTTTTTAGTGGCTATTGTTAGATCAGATCCTAAATCGCTTATAACCACGTAGACCTTTAATCGCCCCAATTACGTATCTGTCATTACCCAAGACTCGACAAATGCGGTAAGGTCCGTCGAACTTGTTCGCCAATTTGCTACTAACGCCCATACCAGCTTTATGGGTAGCTGCCATTCGCCAAAGCACCAATTCGCCAAGCTTATATTCAGTCGCCGCCTTTCGCTTTCTATCGTAACGCCGTTTCATCGCTTGAGCGGATTTCTCGATATTCGCATGAGCATGAATTGCACGAAATCTAGACTCCCCTAGATTACAGCCAATCATAGTAGCCGCCGCCAGATTCGAACTTGCTGAATCTACACGCTCGCCCATTTCGGACACCTCAGTTTTCATCGAGTCGCCCACTTCTGACGCCTCAGCCGGTCTATCACCAGAAACCGTCGCCTGTACAGATCTTTCAATATTCGCTCTGGCTATAGTACGGTTCGCAAGCAATTTAGAGTCCTCCAAATCAGCGAACCTAACACCACAGTCACCGCCGTAGTTCGTACTTGACGAAGCCACTGAATCGCCTATTCCTGACGCCTCAGCTCGGCTTTCACCGACCGTTCTATCAGACCTCTCAACTGTAATCCTCGTTATCAGGCTTACACAACATGGCACGTTTTTCGAGTAACCTCTCGCTTCGCCGCAGCGATTCCGCCTGGCTTCTCCTAAGCCTTTTCGCCTTACTGCGCCTCAAAACCTGTCGAGTAAGGTCGTCACCCCGCTCATCAGGCCGGACATCGATTTCGTCGTCGTCTATTATCATTTTCTCGCACGCCAGATCTGTACTATCGATGCCCTGAACGCCCCCTGCGTTTGCCAGACTATCACCGGTCTGATGACTATCACCAGTCATTCGACTATCACCGGTCGTATCGCTAGCTAGCTCGCCAATCGCCAAATCGGGTACTCTGCCATGATTAAACGTAAACATCAAGTGCGCTGGTGAGAAATGCGTACTGGAGTTGTTTGCATTGTTAAGGCCCCAAACAACGTCCGGCAGCTTCTCGTCCCATCGACTTTCAGTCTCCGCTGATGCTGATAACGCTTCTACAATTGTTCGATTGTAGCGCTCCACCTGACCGTTCGCCCTTGGTGTTGCCACCGCATTCACCACATGTTTAACGCCCTTTTCTAACAAAAATGATCGAAACTCCTTACTCATGAACGCCTTTCCTCGATCTGATATCACTCACCTAGGATAACCAAATTCGCCGAATATTTTGTTAAGTCGTAGAATCGTTTCCGCCGATTTCAGAGTTTTCGTCGGTTTCGCCAGAACAAATTTACTGAATCCGTCCACCAACACCAAAATATAAATATTGCCTTTCGTACTCCTTACGAAGGGACCCAAATGGTCAATATGCACCGTATCAAATGGTATCGGTTGTCGCTCAATTGGATGGAGTTGTCCTTCGCTTCGCCCGTATTTCCCTTTAGCAAAAGCACACCTAAAACATGACTTAATATATTTCGACACAAATCGCCTCATTTTAGGAAACCAATAGGTCTCTGATAACAATGCAAAACACCGTTCATACGCCGGGTGTCCTACGTCATCGTGATGACGCCGTACAACATTAAATCTCGCCATAGCTGGAACATACAAACTGTCTCCCATTGCCGTTATACGATATAGTCGCCCTTTTCTCACTCTGTAAGTTGCCTTTACGTGAGGATCTGCGCCATCTGTTGCCAACAGTCGTAGTAGCTCCTGTACCTTCGGATCCTGCCATTGCACCGTCGCAAACCAATCACCTTCTTCCAACTGTACCACGTTAATACTGACATTTTCAATAGGATTCCTGCTGAGTGCGTCGACATGCTGCATTTTCGGGTTTGGACGATATTTCACATCCTTATCGTACTCCTGAATCGCCAGCCACCATCGTGATATTCGAGGAACTAAATCTCTTTTGAGTAAAGCCGCTCTTACTGCCGCACAATCGGTTACCACCGTAAAATGTACGCCTACCAGATAAACTCTGAATCGCCTGATAGATTCCACTACCGCCAGAGTCTCCAGCTCGTAGCTGTGATAGACTTGCTCTTGCGCCGTAGTAGCTCGACTATAATATTCAACTGGTCGCCAGTTCCCATTGCTCGCCAGCTGTAAAAGAATACCAGACACGCCTAATTTACTGGCATCCGTATGAACTTCAATATCCGCCTGACTATCATACAAGGCTAACACCGGCCTACTGGATATATATTCCTTAAGTTTTTCGAACGCCTTCTGCTGTTCGTCATTCCACCGATTTTCTTGGGTATTAGAACTATTGGACTAGCGTACGCCGACTCGCTCTCCCTAATAACACCTGCTTCTAGTAGTGTTTGCACCTTTTGTCGAACAATCTCTCGCTCACGATGAGATAATCTGTAGGGTCGGTAGTAAATAGGTATATCGGACGAAACCTTTATCTGCATACTTCCTAAATTCGTCAAACCCAAATCGCCATCGCCTTTTGAAAAACAATTTGCCTTACGCCTAAGTAAATCAAATAATTTCACCTTACATTCGTTCGACACGTCACCTACACATGCACAATTAACATTAAAATGTTTACTTACTTCAATTCGCCTGATAATGGGTGTCGCCTCGCTGGTCTCGTTCCTGACACAGCATTCCGCCCGAGCAATCAATTTTCCCTTTCGCCAGGAGATGGTATCGTCGCCCACATTCGCCACTTGAATGGTTTCTTGTAGTCCGCTGAGCAGCGCGCCCGGAATCGATATTGTCGATGCACCTTGTGGAAACATTTTCTGTCTGAACGCCCGATACGCCGTCGTGCACATTCACCGGCACCATATTAATAGAATTGACAACAAGCACCACGTCTTCCGCCAGACTTACTCGTGGTCTAACCTCCGCCTCCTCAAGAGTAATCTTCCTGAATAACTCGTTGAGGTCGGGTTCGTTGACCAGGTAATGTTTACCGTTACGCCTTGACTTTGGAGCAGTGGTTGCCCTATTAACAGTTCGATAGCGCCCATATCGCAATCTGTTACTAACGCCGTTACTTCGAAACTACTATCCGCCAATAGCATCTCGAATTGTACCTCACCTCGTGGAAATACAAGACCGCCGCCAAATCCACACAACGCCTGACTTGTCTCCACTATTCGGATAGCTAGTCCTAATTGTCGCGCCTTTGCAAGAGTTAGCCAATTCTGTTCACTACCAGTATCGATATAGTCCTTCACCTTTTCGCCATTTATCAGAACGAGGTGTCTAAAGCTTAGGTTAGAAGGTAGTGTAAGCAGTCTCACCTGATCAGCCGCTGCTGGTAAGCGCTCTCCGCCTTCCTGCTTAACGCAACTGCTCGCCTGATGCCCCGCTTCGCCACACAATCTACATCGTTCCGGTCGGGGATATGGACAGTTCTTGCTCACGTGTGTCGCCATTTTCTGACAGTTAAAACATCGTCGTTTTACCTCTGTCTCCCTGGAGCTGTTTGGTCGGCGCGCAGTCAGCTGTCGCCGAGGTTCCTTCTCGCTTCTCGCCATTTCACCATGATACTCCTCTAACCCCGCCAGGAAAGCGTGATATAACGCCTCTGGGGTCGCGCAACCTGCCGCCTGCGCGTTCGCACGGAGTCCTTCCGGTAGTCCTCGGATAATGCAGGAAACTGCATGTTCCCCTTTTACATTTATCCGGTAACACAACGCCAGCTTAGCATGATAATAAGTTGTCATGCTTTCGGACGCCAACTTTCGCCTATTAATGAGTTCTTCCAGCATACAAGCGAAATCCCGACGCCTGGAAAACGCCTCTCGCAACTTGATTTTCCATTGCTCCCAAGAGCCGCCATAATCGTCGAGCTGATGGAACCAACGTCGTACTGCTCCGTGTAGCTTTGACCAAGTTGATCGATCTTCTGGACCCACTGTTCGATGTTAGAGTCCGAATTGTCTGGGTCAAAACGATCCAGCATCTCCGATCCCAACAGTAGGGAACGCCTTCCGATACCGCCTTCCTCTACATCGAGGGCATCGTTCGTCCTTGACGACGCTGTAGCCGCCGTAGTCGTGTCGGTAATATCGCCTATTACCAGAGCCGCCTGCTGCTTCGCTATCTTCTCCATGCTCGAAGCTAAACCGCTTCCGTACAGCTTCCGTACATGAGAAGCATGATCCGTATTTTTTCAAAACTTGCTTGCATAGGTAACCTGTAATGATTCTCAGGTTTATTATCTCAGGAGCATTAAATTTGTTACGAAAATGCACTTTAACGAAAGAAGTTGCTAAAATGAAAAACCTTTAACATAATATTTAATGTAGTCAAGGATCGAGGAAAGGGCGTAATCGTGGTCAAAATCGTAGGAAATCACGTCGCTTTCCTCCCACTCGTCGTGCCGCAGCACCGTGTCTAACTTTTCCCTAATCTTCTCTAAATACTCTGAATATTTGGTCGTATCTTTTTGACCAGAAGCAACTCGAACAGTTTATACAGATGTAAAAATGTTAGACAGCTGGGGTGATCATTTGATCCGGCTGATAGTCGCACCGTGCCGATGAATTTCTACAAAGGTAAGTGGTAAGTAATAAGGTGAGTAGGTAATGTACGAGTGCGAACCAGCGTTTTTGTTAAATTATTACTAAAAACTGCATGCTTTTAAGGTCCAATGTCTAGAATTGGATAAAAAAAATTGCGATAATCTGGAGGAGCCGCAATGGGGCAAGTCAAGAATCGCCAACAGCGTCCTGTTGGAAAAGTTCTTTCAACGATTTTTTGGTTATACAGAAGGATATTGCTGATAGATCGGCAAGATACAGCTGCATTAACTCAAGAAAACTTGGACAAAATGCATTGGAAAATACTCCAGACAACCACCATACGGATTCGATTTATCGTCATGTGACTATCACATGTTTTTAGGTCATTTAAGGAACTAGCAGATCATCACTTTAACGATTAAGAAAGTGTGGAAAAGTCTGTTTGCAATTGGTTACATAGGCTACCATAAGATTCATTCTTTGATGAGGGGATTAAAACCGATTCGGTGGGAAAACTGTATTATAAGAGGGATCATACAGAAAAGGATATACAGGGTGTCCTAAAAATAGATGCGTATAAATGACATCAAAATAAGGGTGCAACTTCAAATAAATTTTATTCATTTGAGCCCCCATTTTTGAGCTAGAGGCCTTTAAAGTTGAAAATTTAAAACTTATTTTTACGTTTTATTTCCAAGTTATACATGGGAACAATATAAAATTTTTGTGGTTCATTACCTACACCCGTGTGCCCAATTTGAAGATAAAATGAATCCTACACTATTCTCTGGAAGACAGTGGCGGCGTGTTCCCAGTGGTTAACCATTCGAAACTTTTATGGGGACCATCTGTATAACACAAACGTATCGTAAATACATTCTTTAATCGATAAACTAACAAAAATGTATTTTTTTTTGAACCCTTGGTTGTACCCTTATTTTTATGTCATTTATACGCTCCCGAATTATTAACATATATTTTCTGGACACCCTGTATACTGGATGTAGAATGTATAGGATGTATAAAGTCTGGTTCATATTGAATCAGATGGTTCAAAAATTGCCTCTAAATTATCCTGGTTAACTTTTCCAGAGAGCAAGTACTCGAATCCATAATTGTCGATGAGGTAGCAGCACAAATCCAACATTGATTGCAGCGACATTCTTAATGCCCGAGACGTTTCGGCTGTGAGAAGTCCTTTTCCGAGCACCTGTTTCAAATTATTTTAAATAATAAAGATTTCCTTTTAAAGTATTGCAATGGCATAATCAAATTTTATTATCTACATTTGGTTACTGTACTGTAATCACGCTATCAATATTCTTTAAAAATACCTACCCTTGGCCAAAAGTAAGAAAGCATGCGATCTGTAATGCCAACGTACGTGAGATTTTTTGCACAAACAGCCACAGATTTGCGCTAATTTATCCCGTCAAAATTTCGCTATTTGGACATTTTCCTAAGATATCAAAAGAATAGTGGAATGAGTTGAAAGAATAGTTTTTCTGTGTTAGAAATATGGAATTATTTATTAAAGCAATGTCAATTTTAGCGGTATTAATCTAGTAATTATTCGCATAATGAATTTATCAACCAAAAGAAAACCGCAGTGAATTAAGTAAAATCGTCGATTTGATTATTCTGTAACACCGATATTGTTTGGAGAACCTCGATTTCCGTTATCCTGATTTAATTTTATTACGAACACGGCGCGTGCTCTGACAGTGAGGACAGTCATATTTTCCACTCGATTTTCCTCGATTTCGAATGAATGTCTTGATTTTTAATGATGACGATAATTTAATAATAATAATTTTAACGGGCACCAGAATTTTAAAAGTAATTTATAGTACAAACGGTTCACTTTTCGGAAAATCATGAAGTATACCTTTTTTAAGTAGAAAATTTCATTTTTTCATATTATTTAAACAAATCATTAGAAAATGTTAAAATAAAAAAATTAGGTTAGAATTACCCCACGACCCCTAATTTTAACCCACCCCTGGATATATTTTTAACCCGATTATATGGTACCGTGAGGCATTGATATCAAAAAATGAATAGCACTAATTTAACTATTAAAATCAAACAAATAAATCTGGCGCCAAATACCTACTACACTTGAGTGCAAAAAAATCGGTTGGGCGCGATCGATTGGACGCGGGACTTTGGGGCGCCTGGACAGTTGGGCGCGAGACTTTTGGGCGCCGAACTTAAGGGGTTTATATTGTTGAATAGGTTAGATGAGTCATTAAATATGATAAAATCACGCATGTCGCAGGTTGTACGTCTCGTCTATGTTACAAGTTCCTATTTTTTGAGTTACAACCCGTGCTTCGCCGACTACTTTTTTTGGTGGAACCACTTTGCCACGGGGGTGTAGCGATAAAGCCTATATTTTATTTCTCTGAAAAGAGTAAGAAGAAGGCACCAGAGAATAATACTCAGAGAGTACAAAAATATAAATATATTAAATAATATTAAATACATAAGCTGATTACAATTAGCCCTAAATAGTTCAAGCCTATTAGGGTATAAAGAAAAAATAAAAAACTTATAAATTTACAAAATTTTACAAAAAAAATTATTAATCAAAAATTTACAATTTTAAATATATGTATACCTACATCTACCATATACAAATCTATATCCTACGGATCCATCGCATAGTTGTTTGAAATACCTCTCAACAATTGAATGATATTTGGATTTGGACCGTTAAAATAGTGTTCGACCAGTGATTTTATTCGCCTATCAGCCTGGATATACTTGCGTTTTTTTGGAGATGGTTCATTTCCAGCAACTTACTGTTCATAGGCAACATCTCTGCCTCGTTGTACAGGGTGTCCACTTTTCGATACTTTTGCCCGGTATCTCAGTTAATACTGAAGATAGAAGGATGCGGTTTTCACATTCCTGTCATACTTTTTTATGAAACAAACGATGCCACATTCAAAATTATCATAGCTAACTTAGATTTTCTTATACAGGGCAAAATTGAAAATACGCCCTATTCAGGCACTTTCTGTATCTCGCTTATTATTCATCCTATCGTTATAAAAAAAACCACTCTATATAGAGTTTTTTACGCTGATTTTAAATATCTATTCGGATTTTTTGTAAAACTTTTAGTGTTTATGTTATAATATAAACATACCTTTTTTTTAATGGGACACCCTATATATTAGTTGACCAATCGATTCCTTTTTTTATGGGCATTTCAAAAATGTATATATGTTAACATTTAAAATTTAACCCTACTGAAATATTCGAAATTTTCGCCATTTTATACATTTATTATAAGTAGGCGGGTTATATTTGGCGTAAAATTTTATATTAAATGATATTAACAGGTAGGCCGTGAGTATTGTTGACAGTTGACATAAGAAAAGCTATCATTTTTTTATAAAAAATATTTAGTTCTGAATTATATTCGTTTTGTTCTCTTTTATAATGGCTACTTACGAAAATGATGAAAAATACGATATGTTAGTGTGTTTTATTCAATCCAATGAAAATAGTCGTGAAGCCTCAGATTTATATTTTGATAGGTAAGTAGCGGACTAAAAAATAACTTTTATACGAATGATCTACTCTTATGACTTTCTTAAACCACTTGTAGATATCCAGAAAGACGTCAACCATCGTCAGATATCTTTTTAAGATTAAAGAGAAATTTACAAGAACACGGATCGTTTATACAGCCTCGGCCGAAGTCTTACAATAAAGAAAATAGGGAGACAGATGAAATTAATGTTTTGGCATTGGTTGAAGCAACACCTTCTATTTCAACCAGAAAATTAGAGGCTGAAACAGGCATTAAAAAATCTCGAGGACAAAAAATACTAAAAAAATACAAATACCATCCTTATAAATTTAATATTTTGCAAAACATACATCCTGGTGATGCAGAACGTCGTTTATTATTTTGCAATTGGTATAGAAATCAATTCCAAGTGAACCTTGATTTTGGAAGATTAGTAATTTGGTCTGATGAGTCATATTTCTCAAGTGCGGGAATTTTTAATCGCCATAATACCAGGCACTGGTCCTCAGAAAATGAAAATGTTATTTTCCAAAGGGAGCAACAAGGTCGATTTGGATTTGGAGTAGCTTGCTTTATTTTAGGACCTCAAATAACTTACCGAATTTTTGAAGGAGGCCTTACAGCAAATCGATATCTGGAAATTGTTGAAAATGTTATACCTGAATTACTAGAAAATCTTCCGTTGGCCCGGTATAATAATATTTATTTTCAACAAGATAGGGCACCGAGTCACAATTCACGGCTGTTAACCACTTTCCTAAATGAAAATTTCCCTCAAAGGTGGATAGGCACTAATGGTCCCGTAAAGTGGCCCCCGAGGTCTCCAGATTTATCAATTCTTGATTTCTTTTTGTGGGCTTTTTTAAAAAATAGAGTTTACAAACATCGACATAGGACAGTAGAAGAGCTTCGTAATTCGACAGAAGAAGCTTTTCAATATTTGCAAGATCATCCTATCATAATTTTAAATGCTTTACGAAGAATTTCAAAATTGTGTCAATATTGTATTCAAGCCAATGGTCATCATTTTCAACAGTATTTGTAATTTATATAGGTATTAAGTAAGATTTTTTATTGTTTTTTCTATTTGAAATATAGTATATTTAATGATAGAAATTATCAAAGCCTATCTCACGGCCTACCTATTTATACCATTTAATATAAAATTTTACGCCAAATATAACCCGCCTACTTATAATAAATGTATAAAATGGCGAAAATTTCGAATATTTCGCTAGGGTTAAATTTTAAATGTTAACATATATACATTTTTGAAATGCCCATAAAAAAAGGAATCGATTGGTCAACTAATATATATAGGGTGTCCCATTAAAAAAAAGGTATGTTTATATTATAACATAAACACTAAAAGTTTTACAAAAAATCCGAATAGATATTTAAAATCAGCGTAAAAAACTCTATATAGAGCGGTTTTTTTTATAACGATAGGATGAATAATAAGCGAGATACAGAAAGTGCCTGAATAGGGCGTATTTTCAATTTTGCCCTGTATAAGAAAATCTAAGTTAGCTATGATAATTTTGAATGTGGCATCGTTTGTTTCATAAAAAAGTATGACAGGAATGTGAAAACCGCATCCTTCTATCTTCAGTATTAACTGAGATACCGGGCAAAAGTATCGAAAAGTGGACACCCTGTACAGTTTTAAGGCTGTCAATGAATTTAGAAATGGTTGGATGGTCCATTGATAGCTCTGTTTGCAATCTTCTGTCTGCCGCCTCGGCGTGATTATTTGTCCTATCCGTGTTTGTCAGGACTCGATTGTGTACTGACCACACCTCTGGAGGAAATATCGCTTGTCGGCGACCATTTCCTCTCCTATTTGGACGTCCTATATAAGAGTTCTCAAACCACTGCAAAAGCGGCTCTAGCTCCTGAGACAATACATTTGGCAATTAGTCTATAGCTTCGTCCAAATGGTTCGTCGGCAAAAATGCTAACGATGTTATCATCCGCGCCTTAAGCGCAAAATCAGCGTCTGTGTTGTATCTTCCCAGAAGATGCAACTCTCCCAAATGCTTGCGCATGTTTTTCACCAAATGGAAGAAACATCCCATTATTTCCACATCCGGAAAAGCTGCCTTGAAAGCATTGATGGCTGCCAATTCGAAATCGCAAGAGATTTTTCTCGGGTGTAGGTTAGGTTTAAGGCTTTTTAAAAGATCAATAAATTTCGTATATGTTACTGACTGTTTGTTTGGGAGAAGTGCATAAACTGCGGGATGCACTCCACCCCATCTTTTACCCATTATTACATTTACTTGATAGAACAATGGTGGTGCAATGAAAAATGTTCCATCGATGAACCAATCGGATGGAAGCAAAATCTGTAAACAAATATAATTAATGTTATAATATATTAAAAGTATAATTATTTATTTAGGAAAACGCTTACCTCATCTATATTTTTTTCTCGGCCAAATACCAATATTCGTTGTGGTTCTGCTCCGCTGTCGGCCAGCAAAAACTTCTCTAATCTTCCACGTACATCATAAAACTGAAAGCTTTCAGGAATAATCAAATCTTCGATTCGTGATGGAATTGGTGGTGCAACTAAAACATCGTTTCTTTTCCTGCGAATCATCTGTTTTAACACATTTGATTTGGGTAGATTTGCCTGTGCTGCTTGCGACAAATTGGCTTCATTCAGACAAAAGTTTATAATTTGCGACGTTGGTTCCATCGTTTCGGCAGCACGAGTTTTCATTGCATCGCAAACCACCCTTTTCTCTATGTTCGCCGGATTACTGTCATGTGAATGGCTATGTATTTCATTCACAATGATATCATCTATGGTATGAATTCTGGATTTACAACCTTCATTTTTAAATTCACAGCGCCAAAATTTTTTTGTTCCACAAGCACTTAGTTTGTCAAAAACATAGCAGTAGCCATTGCTACTATACAAGGGTTTACCACGTTTCGAAACTAACATTTTGAAAACTGATCACACACTGATTAACACTGATTCAATCATCAGTATTTATATTTACAAAAATAGGCGGTACTCAAAAATAGTCATTATGCTGCTTTGTATTTGCTAGAATGGAATTATTCCAGCAAAAAGGAAAAACCACAAATGTAACGACGCGACAGCTGCAAAAACAAAGAATAGTCTGTACTTATTAACTCCTACAGGATTTAAATAAACAAAAAATATGAAATAAATAACTAATCGCGATTCTACTATTAACGAGGGCATCATAATCTCATACTATGCAAAGCAGTACCTTAATTTCAATTGTTGAATATAAAATCAATAATGCAAGAACACGTGCAGAGAGGAGAGGCAGAGGAAATTGTTAAGAAAACTCTCTATTAAAAATGGATTTTAATGACGTATATTGTCTTCTATGTCAAGAAAAGATTACACTTTGAACAAAGATTCAAAATACGAGTACTTGATTGCAATAAATTTTGCATCGATGAAGTTTAACAGAAGTTGAGTCTTCTGTATAAACTAAATCTGCATAAACCACTTCTGTAGTAGCTACTTCTCTATGGACCAGTTTTGTATTAGCCTCTCCTGTATCAACATCTTCTGTATAAGCTGTCTTTATCAATCTCATCTTTATTAACTTCTTCTTCTCCATCTTCTCATTCTGCGACAGATGGGGACTAGACCCATCGCGAGAGGACTGGCGAACCAGCTAAAAGTTAATTTATAATCTAATAATTCAGGAGTTAGGTATAGTCAATGATATGTAGTGAGTTAATCTAAAATATTTTCATATATGACTTTCGGTTATGATTTGAGAGCACAAGACTACAAGTCTACTATACAGGGTGTTCAAAAAATTTACCACAAAATGAAATGGGTGGTAGTAAGGCTCAAAACATGCGAAAAAAATTTAATAAACATGTATCCGCAAATGAGCCGTTTGGGCAGAAGAGCAATAGAAAGGGGGTAACCCTCGAGGGGTGGGGGTAACAACCCTTACGATATTACGATATACATACGATATACATCTAGTAATATTACTAGACTAATACAAAAACTGATATGCCTACATAGTCACATTTTTCTTGCGTTATTAATAGTAATTTTTCTCACTCGCTTCCATTATTCGAAAAATAACGAATGAATTATGCACAATAGCACCTCGTTTCGGTTGTCTTTTTAACCGGAACAATGGAACTCGTTATTATTTTTGTTTTCGTCTCCCGGACACTCAATCCTGTAATAAGCAAAATCATTATTTTATAGATACTTTTTTACAATTCATTATTTTAATACTTCCTGTACTTGCACTACTTTTATCATAACAAACTTATCCAAGCCATCTTTTTTCATTTTTTTTTGTGATATAATTCGTTATTCTACACACTTTTTTTTTCTATTTTCGTTCCCCAGCAAGGAATATGTCTCAAACGCTCCCGTCTGTAGGCACAAAATTCATACCGTCGAGTACCTCTAAAAATATTTTTATTGGGGTATAGACGACTCCGCACTTAG
The DNA here is from genome assembly GCA_918026865.1 of Phyllotreta striolata. Classification (NCBI taxonomy): domain Eukaryota; kingdom Metazoa; phylum Arthropoda; class Insecta; order Coleoptera; family Chrysomelidae; genus Phyllotreta; species Phyllotreta striolata. Next base: position 2,210,948 of record OU900094.1, on the reverse strand, counting down.
TTCATTGGTGTCAGGGAATGGGAACATTACGCAATTACTTCATGTATTATTCCGAAATAAAATCCGATATAAATAAAAATAAAAATAGATTTTTGTCACTAATAAAGGATGCTTATAATACTAATAATGCCATTTTTATGGTTGTTTGCTCAGCCTTCGAAAATTAAAGCTCATCCTTGAAGGGCCATTAAACAGTTTACGAAACCTGGCACAGATTTTCTACACGACAGTAATTTTGAGCGCCAAATAAATCAAAACGTCTCTTCCAGTTTTATCATTTTTTCACACTCACACGCACTCTAATACGGAATGAGAAATCGTGAAATACACAATACTGAGTAATGAAATATATGACAAGTTGACAGATAAATCGGGTGCTGCATGTAAATATAAAACATTTACTTACTTTTTTTTATTCGAAAGACGTTTAAAAGAGTGGAAAATGAAGTGAAGTGCGAATAAGAGTCAAATAAGAAAGTGTCTACTCTGTGCATTTTCCTTTAAGATGTCTTATGATAAACAAAAATAATTTACAGGGTGACACATTAATGTGGAAAAGCTCACAATACAGGGTGGAGTCCTTAGCTAGAATGAATTCATTATTTCGGTTACTGTACAAATTTATAGAAAATCCCGAAACACGTCAAATTTTAATAATAAATTGATATTTTTCAAAGTGAAAATGTCATCCCTACCCCTAACCCTCTTCGAAATACATTTACAAAATCTGCTGAAAAAATAAAAATTATCCATCAAAAATACATGAATATCATTTAAATTCTAAATTTAACCGGTATGTATAATAATTTGATATGACCCAAAATGATTGAACGATCCTAAATAAAAAATAAATGCCAATCTCAAACAATAAAAAAATTCTAAATAATTAATATCCAAGAAGCTAATAATATTCGATATCTTCATATCTTTACGAAGCCGTAAATAACAACAGCTGGTTGAACGAGAAGAAAGTGCCGTGCATATAAAATGTAAATGCACAAATAATATCTTAGTAGAGTCAGTAAGCTACTTATTTCTCATAACCGCCCCTTTTAAGGGAAGACTAATTGCGGAATAAATATGAATTGTGGGTTATTCGGTTTATTAAAATTTCCTGTAAATAAACATACCTCACAGGTCAAAAACTAAAAAAACGCAGCACCAGAAAGGAAATTTTACCGTCATAAATTAAATGATAAATCAACTTTGCGATTCGAGCAGAAAAAGTCAACAAATTTTATTTATCTTCTCATATCTCTGGCTTCAGCGGCCGGTGACTAACTTAACGGGAGGTAAATGGGGCAAACAAGACAAATGGGAACATCCGAAACTTTGGCAATGCCGGTTTGCTAACCACTTTCCCGGCTATGCAAATTGAACGTATCATTTCTATGCGCCATGGAATAGATTATTAAATAAACCGACATATAACCACTAACCACATGGATGAAAGAGTCAAAAATCGTTGATGGAAAATCAAGATTTCAACCAGATATTTAAAAATTCTACTATTGTTCAGTCGTTAATCGTCAAATTTATAGTTGTTAAAACGTTGTTTATTGTTGTCAAAACAATGTTAAAACGTAATGTGTATTCTTAGAGGATTGGTTTTAAAAAGCATTCAACTCCCCCTCTAAAAAATGGTTATTGAACAACGATTGGGATCAAATGAGAGCGCTCTTCGGGATCCCTTAAAATGTGTCAAAAAATGCCGTTTTTATGATTTTACTTGTTCAAAAAGGCCTCGAAAAGGGATTACAATTGATAAAAAAATGTTTGATAAATGGACAACGAAATCGACGGGAAAGTAAGTCAATAATCGGCATTAACCTTGCTTCGTGAACATAGTGCAAAATATACAGGGTATAACAAAAAGATGGGACTTAAATTATACCAAATTATCTATGGTCAAAATTAAGTCGAATAAGTCGATACCTATATTCTAAATGCCATAAAAAACAAGTTATAGCCTGTTTAAAGTGAAAACTGAAAATCGTTTTTTTTTTCCTTTATTCCTTTATTTCTTTTTTGTTGTAGTAAAATATAAAGCAATTGTTGCTGCCGTAAACCGTTCAATTACTCTTAATAAGCCCATCTTTTGAATACCTGAAACGTCTTAACTACTGAAACAAGACGGGGAATTAAGGGAATAGTAATAAATTTTCAACCCTTTTCGAACATTAATTCTCAAAGAAGGTGGTAAGTAGGTTTCGTCGCAAATTTATTTTAATTATACAGGGTGATTCATTGGGAAACGGAAAGATTTTAACTCTACACATATAGAGGTCACCCAGTTTATTTGTCTTTTTGAAGTTGGCACTGCTTGTCTTGTTATATGCATTTAACATAGTAACGCCCCAACCTCCTTAATAGAATACGAATCGATTTCCTTCGAATTTGTAATTGTTGTAGTGATTTGTTGTAGTAATTGTTGCAATTGAGGATGATTATGAAAATATCTCGATTATTCAGTTGTAAAAAAATGAAAAATTAACATCGAAAGAAATTTAATTTACCAGTGGTAAAAATCTTTCAAAGGAAATGTAACTGAGGAAAACGTGAAAATTACGAGTATAATATCCCACTTAAAAGGGTTAATCAGAAACTTGGAAAATTTAAAGTTCAAGAAGTTGAAGTAGACAAAGTTTTCGAGTGGAATGTTTTTGATTAATTTGAATGTAAGGAATATAATTTCTAATTATTGCTTAAAAATGATTATTAGATTATTATTAAGGGCTAATAGTTAAAAATTCGTGGAATGAAAATATGTATATTATCATTATTTATTTGTGTATTTCCTCCGAAAAGTTTATTTACGGCTGCAACTTAAATTCACGGCTCTCTCATTTTTTTCGGAAAATTTTCGGAAAAAAAAACAGTGGCTAGAGTGAGAAAGTTGCAATTCCACCATATCATTCTTTCTTTTTCCTTTATATGAAGGTACACGTAAAGGTATTGAAAAAAAAATTAAATAGTAGGCGGTTTACTAAAGGACGTCAATATGCTTAACTGGAGAAATTCGCTTCGAGAAAATCCGGAAAACAGAATCTTACGGACCAAGACTTATTAGGTACATCGATTGAGTGGAAACGGAACTCTTGGATACTCCTGGAAACTCATCGGTTTTTAGGTAAAAATTTACCTGCTTTATGTATCGTATATCTTTTATATTTCCTTCTTTTATAACGTAGGTATACTTTGAGTCAGCTCTGTTAAAAATAACTGCTAAAAGTTTAATATTCTTTAAAAAAAAGCATTTTCTTTATAAACTATTAGGGATTGGTGCGAGCAATTTACCACACAATTTTGCTAAGTTGCTAATTAATTGGTATTTTTCAAATCTTTAAAAAGAAAGAAAGAAAGAAATAAAAGATATAATAATTTCACCAGAGGGAACATTAGGTCTTCTTCTAAAGAATAAATTGCCAAACAATATATTACAAAAATTAAAAAAAAAAAAATTGAGATTTCGATTAACTCAAAGACCTCATTCATGCATTTGGCACTGAGTAGTGATAGTAGTGAAACTACTGATAAATTTTCTTTCGAAGCCAGGTAATGTAAAAATGACACCAAAAATTTATGTACCAACTATCGTCCCTTTAATGTTCCTGACCCTTGATTTGTTACTTACCACAATTTGGCCCTTTTTTGTCAATCTTGTCAGAAATGCGCTGTTTTTATGGCCCTCATAATTCCCGAAGGAGGGCCCATTTTAATTTTCCTTCGACCGGCAATAACGAGACTGGATAAATTACGATGTTATAAAAAATAATCGGGAACTTTGCCAAATACAGTGTTTCAATTTTGATACAGTGGCGGCGAATGCTTTATTGTCTACATTGTTCCGTATTTGTAATTTAAATTGTACGAACACGTACACACAACAATTTGTTACAGTTGGGAAAATACACGTAATAAAGGGGATGCTTTAAATATGCATTTATGTACCTCAGGAACGTTCTTTTCCTTTGTTAATTTGGTAAATAAATTAGGAACTCCTTAGTAAGTCATTGTTAAAAAAAACAATAAGGTTATACTATAAGTATTTAACATCCATCTTACTTTGAGTTTTCACAATTCTGCAAGCTATCTTGATTTCCAGAATTATATTATGTCTGTTAACTGGTCATCTATCTATACAATCCACAATTGTACGCGAATAATTTCTCAGTATATTCAGTTATTTTGGATATCCAGGCTATTCTGGAGCGAACCTATGGACCAACTGAAAGTCTTATATTTTTCCTTAGGCCGTATATTTATAGAAGGTCTGTAATGGGCCAACAGAGGCGTATAAAGAGATTTGTCTCTTTATTGAAGAGTGGCGATGGAGTGTTTGGAAAATTGGCCGAAGGGAGAGTTTATCGTTTCCATCGTACGAAGGGAAAATGGCACAACCCGATAACGTGAATTATGATTTCGACTTGGAAATGTTCGTCATTTCAATTGGAAGATCGGAAAATTATGCGTTTTGTTTTGACGTGTAATAAGACAATGATAACAGTATAGTACCGATAGTACCTACTTTACTGTTAGTGTGTTCCTGGATGGGTTTTTAATGTTTTACTATGTTCGTAGATGAGTCTTCACTGTTTTATTGTGTTATTGAATTGGTCTGTAGGTACGGTTTTATGCCCGGTTTCTCGACCTTTCGCGTTTAACTATCGCTTACTATTGAGAAGTTAACTGAACTGGGAGGGTTTAACGTAATAGTTGTTGCATACTTAAAACTTAGATTTCGAGTCGAGAAACCCGATTCCGAAGGTTAACTGGAGTTAATTGAAAAGTTGACTTATTGAGAGGTTCACTTTTAGTTATCGCAGAGTCTAAAAGCCGGGCATTAGTCTTGATGAGTCTTCGTTAGATGTTTTAGTAGTATGTTCGTGGATGATAGTTTATTATTTGTGTGTGTTCTGGGATTGGTATTTGATCTTTAATGAGTGCTTGTATGGGTTTTTGCTCTTTTAGAGCGTTCTTTTTGATAGGTCCTTACTTATTATTTTAGATAGGTTTCTATACGCAATTTAAACGCAAATAGAATCTATCTCCCTAACTATTTTTTCTGGTGGAAGATTTAGAGATTACCTTTTTCGAGGCGGATTTAAAATTTAAATTTTCGAGTCTGGCGTAGATTTATACGTCTGATGATAGGAAAAGAAACGACCGAAGTACACAGGAAATTGGTTCCTGCGGGAAATTTTAAATGATACCACGTACCTATTTACCTGCGAGCGAATTTAATAAGAATATGCAATTTTTTTGGTGCAATTTTAACGAGGTTCATTTTGTTAGAGGACCTCACGCAGTAAAATTTAATAATAATAATTTACATAAAAATATGTAGGAAATTGGTTGGTTTCAATTAATGGATGGTTTATCAATATTTCAAGATTTATAATTATTTTTTATTTTCTTTAATTTCCCTGCACTGGAATTTCTAGAACATCGGAACAAACTACAACTGGGAAAACTTACATAATGCTATCATATTTCTTTATATGACGATTTGCTCGTTTCTCTAGAGAGTCTCTTTTTATATTAGCTAAGTTTCCCTACAACAATAGATGTAAATGGTGAAAGAGTTAAAAGAATGTAGTGCAAAGATTCACAACAACTGCTTGAAACATGTTTAAGCTGATTCTTTATCCGGTTTTATTCGAGTTGTATAAGATCATTCGCCGGAAGTTTTTTAATAAAAGTTAGCGAAATGTAAACTTGGTTATTCACATCAATAAATAGAATACTAATAAAATGTAGGTATACCTAATCTAAAGAGCCGGTATACAGGATATAACTAAAAGGCGGATCGAACATTATACCACATATTCTTGGTTCAAAATTAAATCGATTGGATCCTATTTACTATTTACCTATATTCAGAAAACAAATTATAGACTATTTAAAGTGTTAAATTAAAACTGATTTTTTGCAACTGGGGAATGTTCTTAAGAAAGTAAGAAAATCGGACCTTCTATAAAAAAATTTGCATTTAGCATATTTAAGCATTTATTACCTAAAATTTATGATCAGTATATTTGTTTAAATTCAAATTGTTCGTACAAAAAACTCGTATCAATTTTTCATAAAAAAAACGATGAAAAATGTCTTAAATGGAAAAAAAGGATTTTACTGATAACTGGTACTATAACATGTTTTGTATGGCATATTTGACCCAAGAATATGTGGTATACTCCATTCTTTCTGTTAAAAAACACGATTAATTTTTGTAGAAATTCCGGTCAACAGTTAAGCCCGGAGTTATGATTCCGGGCGTAATCCAGCGTATCATAAAAGGAGTGTCAAGTAGAATGCGTGCAAATCCCAACCAGGAAATTCTAGGAATCCTTTACACGAGACTGTAACACAGAGGAGAGGTGAAAGGAAAGACAAATGTTCAAAGTAGGCGAGCGGGAATCATTTAGAAAATTGGCCAAGTCGGCAGATTTGTTACAAGATATCGTTATCGGATCGATTTTCCCAAGTTATGGGCTTTGAAGCTTTTAAAGCTCTTGTATATTTTCTGCTATATCATAAGGGTGGGTAACTCCCAAATAGGTAATATGTACTTGTGAATAATTAAGATTCGAGTATTGATATTAAAATTTTGAGGCGTTATTTTGTAGTAAATTTTTAGGGTTAAAAGCATAATGTTTCTTTTGCATTATCAAGATGATAGCATATTAGTTTTTACCGATAAAAAACATTAATCTATTATTAGAGTCTCGTCGATACTTTACCCGATTAAGATATCATTTACAAGCGGATCCATCGTACAAAAAACTTACAACAGTATCGTGTCTTATCTATCTATCTGTCTATCGTATCCTGCATTTCCTGAATAATGGCATGAGAAATTCTAATATTTTCTGGTGCTCATATTTCAACACGTTATCGAAACACGCACTAATTGAAGTACCTACCTATCTATCAAAATTATTATCCTGATCGAATTTAGCAACATTATCATTCTAACTAATGACTCCAGGATGAATCTTCGAGAAAATATGTCAGTATTATACTCTATATAAATACTACTGTATTTAATTCCAATGGCACCAGATTCTAAGGCATTATAATTAGGATCAGGATTTTATTCAAGAATAATGGATAAGGAAAATGTATAATATTCTCATTAAAGGACACGAGAGGGCTATTTTAGAAGATCTCAGTGTGCCCAATAAAAACATTCTACAAGGCGAAAATTAATTCTGCCTCGTCGACAGAAATTCGTAATTACTGGCTTTCGAAAAATATTCCTTGCAAACGAAAATTAAACCGAAAATTGAACTATTATCGAATTATATCACACCAGAAATAAATTAGAAAAGCGTTGAGGGCGTGTAATGATTAATGTCATACAAGTAAATGATGTAAAAAAAATAAAAAATATTTCCGTTAAATAAGGACTTTGTTAAATAAATTTATTAAAAGTATAATTTATTGCTCAGGAGATGAAAACAAAAGTAATTTGGGTCCCATTGTTACACCACCGAAACCAGGTCCTATTGTGGAAATGTATTCGCTATTTAAGTTCAATAGGTTCATTTCAGGAATTTCCATGAAAGTGTTAAGTAAACCTGGGTTTATTAAAGAAAAAATAATTAAAATCCCTTTAATTACATTTTACATGGACCAAAAATCTCATAATGTACATTTTAACGTTTAAATTTTGGTAGAAAAACGGCATGCGGAAAAATAAAAAGTTGATGAATACATTCAGTTTTTTATGCACTTTCTGAATTTGAAATTCAATTTTTAAAAATGTGATGTATAGGGTGTTGTTTTAGGGTCGGTCAAATTTTAATAATTCTTCTAAATCCGGACCTGGATTTTGTAATTTTTTAATGTGGCAATAAATTGTCCTAAAGGTATTGAATATCTATGCCAAATATCAAAAAAATATACTGAGTGATTCAAAAGTTATAGGTGTCGAAAGAAATGGGCCAAATTCAAAAAACACCCTGTAACTCGGTTATAAAGGGCGCAAGACCCATAGTATATGGGTTAAAATATTGCCCTTTCCCAATGAGACACCCTGTATAGCAAAGTGTCATAATTTTTTTATGCAGAATTAACCCCTGAAGTTTGTCGCACTTATTAAATAACACCCTGTGTATTAAGGAAGTATAACATTTAATGATTGCTCAAAATATACGGAAGTCTATAAGGAAATCTACTTTTGAGATGAACTTTCTTTAAAAATTTCCTCTATACTCTATTTCCTCCAACATATGAGCATGTAAAAAGACCTGTTTTGGCTTGTAGGAGACTATGTTACATTTAATATTAGTATAACCGCGTCCAGTTTTTTCTTTTTTACTAAATAGGCATGTATTTAAATATTGTACAGATTATTAAAAGCAGACTTTCTCTTGTCTTTTCATCTGCTGTGTCCCATTTGCGGTTTTCCTTTTGTAGGGATAATTCGATTCTTTTGCGAGTATAAAACCCACATTTTTCTATAACGATAATTATTATGGTCCCTTTCACAAAGCTCAACGCGTAATAATATATTTTTTCTCATTGTTCCCGCTCGTTTATTTCGTTTTTTAAGATGCCGGGAAAACCATTCCCATTCTGCAGCCCGTACGAAGATCCGTACTTCAATAGCAAATACTAGGCGGTTGACTAACCCTTACCAGTGCTGAATACGTGTCAGTATGCGTAGGACAACTGTGTATAAATGTAGGTGGAACATATGTAATTTCCAATTTATCGCAATGTAATAAACAATAACTTAAATCTAAAATGCCACGCTAATGGTAGTGAAGCGCACAAAGCACAAATGGATGTGCTTATGGATCCTGGGATACATTAATGTGCCTTATAGTGGTCTTAAGGTATATGATAGATTTAGGTTGTTAATTGTTGAGGTAACGTTGTTATCGTTAATGGAGCGGTCTTCGTGTATTCGGAGCAGGAAAGTTTGTTAAATTTGTTGCACAAATCAAATTTGTTATTCGTTAAATGTATATTAGAAAATCTAATAGACGGAAATGCAGTTCGTCTCGAACGACGAATTAAATCAAATGTAGGTGTTTGATTATTCTTTTTGTTGCAGATGAATCGACATTAAATAACCCTTAATATTCAGTTGAATCTATTTGGAGACCAGTAACGCCATTTTATCACTAGTTTATTTCGATAAGTCTTTCATTTTTATTAATTACCTACATAATTAATAATACCAAAATTAATAATTTGTCATTTATACACTACAATTTCTGATAGAAAGTTTAATTACAACATAGAAATATTGAGTATGTTTACGTGTTTTCAATTATAGGTTAATGTCGAAACTGTGTAATTAACGAGAATGTACTAATTGGTATAAACCGACAAGATTATGTTTTAATTACAGTTGGTATATATAAAAAATTTCTTCCTAAATATTTCAATATCGAAATATGAATATAACCAAACATACTAAGCACGAACATATCTGGTTAATTAAATTTATCAGAGTTTTTTTAATAATAACAAAACACATTCTTTATTCTCACGATTCGATTATGTTCATATAGTGCATACCGATGTTCGAGTGCTGCAAATAGTAGAAAGAGAATCAGTCGAACTGTGGAGAGGCGCGGCTTCGGCGCGATGAATCGGCGGACGAATGTAGCGCTCGACCTTGGACACATGGTATACAGTGTGTGTCACGACGAGGGCCCATTAGAAGTATCTGGAAAAGTAGTTGTAATTAAAATTTCAAAATATGTGTACAAGTATTAGTCGATGCGCTCTATTGAATGAAAATATTTTCAACTTTTTTTTACTTCCGGTTATACCGGAAGTGGACATCAACTTTGTTATTTTAAATGGGACACCCCATATATTAATATATTTTCGAAATGTACGCAAAATTTTAGAGGGCTTTTGACTAAAAATTTTCAAAAATGCAAACTTTTTGAGGTACTAATTTTTTTTTTAATTTGACCGATGCGAACTCTTATAAATTATTTTTAATTGTTAGGAAACTACAAATTTTGTCACATATGTATATAAGTATTATTTAGATTTAGATATAAGATTATTTATTTTTGATATATTATTTTGTGAATTTGTGAAAAATATGTTTGTTTTGATTTAACTAAATTTAATAAGCAATGAACTGCAGATTTTGTTTACTTTATTTTGACATAATAAATAAAAAAATGTAATTAATTCTCGACTTTCCATTAGAAAAGAGAAAGAACCTTTAAGGTTGATCAAAATGATAAAAATGTTGCCTATTCATATTTACAGTTAATGAATAAATCATACGGGATTTGGAAAGATTTTGAAAATTTTTGTAAATCTTATAAATAAATAAATTATAAAATAATAAACAAATCTTTTACTTTTATACTTATATTTGTATAAACATAACTAATTATAAGAAATTATATTTTGTTTCCGCAATCTCGTCATTACTATTTACCCGAACTATCCCAATATAAATAAATCACATTGTAACATTTGCACGTGGACTATAACATTTATTTCGAAATTCTAGTTCGCTCAGTGTAGAAAACGCATGTTTTCTCAGTGTATTAAGTTGTCTGAAAAGTGGTAGCACGATATCAAAGGGACCGACAGCTAGTGTCGCTTCTCTGTGTTCGCTATTCTCTGATATTGGGTCAGAATGTATCAAAACTTGTACAGAATGTCTGTCTTTGTTTCATCATTCTCAATCCAAAATAGTTTATTTCAAAATAACATTAAAAAATAATATCTTATTTGACTTATTTATTAATCTTAATAATAAGACCAGTTTGTTTAAAAGGCCTTAGCTATTTGGATTGTAACAACTGCGTGAGAGTAGCTGTCAGTTTTATAATTTTTGTTTGAATTTCGCTAATTGCATCAATTCAAATGCAATCAATAAAAATTTTGGTGCGGAGATTCATATTTTTTTACATTATGAACAATTACCTAAGTATTACATATTGAGTGTATAAAAATAAGTAAGATATTTAAGATGCTGAAACTTTTTGTCAACTTTGTCAATAAAGGCAAGCTTTAAAATTTTTTATAATATTGTGGATTTGGGTGAGAGTTGTAGAAGGACTAAGTGCGGGACTATACATTGCGTTTTGACGAGAGGGTTTTACCGGACCGGTTTCGCGAGATAGATAGAACACATTGTTTTAAATTAGATCGTCTATACATGTGCGTTGCGTTTGCCGCAACCGGATTCAACCGCGTCTTGCTGCGGTTTAGCGGGTCCCTTTTAAAAACGCATATCGACAAGAACAGATTCATTTCAATTGTAGCGTCTATACACTGTGCGGTTAAACGGGATCATTATACAGAAAATTTAGTTATGTGAATATATTGGTATTTAATATACTTGAATTTTTAGTATAAACTTATAGACAATTTAGACTTATAAACTTATAAACAATACCATTTTTGGATAGGGAATGAAGAGACCTTTCAAGCGATATGTCACAAGCCTATACTTCCTATTTAAAAAAATCGGGGTTGTAACTGTCTTTCGAAGGGGGTTGAAGATAAGGCTCACATTTGACGTTAAAGAATGTCAATTTATAATTAAATTTTGACGAGTTTCGGGATTTTCTATAAATCTGTACAATAACCGAAATAATGAATTTATTCCATTTGGCGTTTCCACCCTTTATCTAAAGAAATATCCGTAAGCCCGTCATAATTTCGAGCTGGTTATTTAGTGAAACAGAAATGTAAAAACTATCGACGTATTCTAAAAAACCAATAACTTATTAAAAAAGGATGGTTTTGCATAATATTTAAGATAAGCAGTACGGAAACACGTCCATCGAGGCCCAAAATACTGACACTCTGTTAAGATTCATTTATAAGAATAGATCGAAACTCTGTTATTTTTTAATTAAAAATCGAAATTTGTTATAATTCATTGTATCAGCCATGTTTGACACTGATAAATTTATTCAGTGTGTCGAAGAACACCCAGCAATATGGGAAAAAGGTTGCAAAGAATACAGTGACGAAACATAAAAAAAGTTGGTATACTATTGAGTGTAATATGTTTGACGAATGGGAAGAAACAACAGATCAAGAGAAGCAAGAAAAAGGTTAGTTAACTTATTTTATTTTGTTATTATAAATTTATTAAGTATTATTTATATATTTTTAATATTAGTTGTATTTAATTAAACATTTGTGTAGTATAATTATATACTATATACATATACAGGGTGATTCAGAACTTATCCGAAAAAATTAAACGGAATGCAGCATAGCATCATAGAAAACCAGTAGTGTTATTTTTGAGGAAAAGACCGCCAGCGCAGGTACGCATTTTGCATTCGTTTGCATCAGCTGGGACGGTGCTTACAGTTGGTCAAATTAATTTTTTCGCGATATGGGTTTAGAATTTTATGCTCTATATTCCCTTAAATTTTTTCAGACAAGTTCTGAATCACCCTGTATATTACATATATCTATTGAATTTAAAACATGTGATGTCTTTGAAAAGGTACGGCTCCTGCGTCCATGAAATAATCAGCAAAATACTCTCTTACTTGACTTCCTTGATCCCGTACACTTGGTCCACAATTATATAATTCTGTGAAAGGATAAGTTTCAGAATCTTCATAATTAATACCATCTCTTTTGCGAACAAAATTATGCAGAATACATGATGCTTTTATTATGTCATCTATAAAATCTGGCTCTACAAGAATAGGAGTATGAAAAACTCTCCATTTATTGGCCAGAATACCAAATGCGCATTCTACAGTACGTCTACATCTCGAGTGTCTGTAATTATGTATTCTTCGACGAGGATTTAGTTGTCGTTGAGGAAATGGTCGCAAAAGATTTGTATGAATTTTAAATGCCTCATCGCCCACAAAAACGAAAGGTTGAGGATTGGTGTTAGTGTTCGGTAAACATTTAGGTGCTGGCAAGTTTAATTTGTCAGAATATAACTTTTTCTCTAATGGGCTATCTCTAAACACAATTGAATTTCCTTTCCATAAGCACCAACATCAATTGTTAAGAAGCAAAGATTGGCATCAGCAATTGCCATTAACACAACTGAGAAATTTGTACAACGAATATGTTTTCCATCTATGGATCCTACACAATTTGGAAAATTTGTTTTTTTTGTAAAAAGTCTCGGCGATTTCCAGCCATCTCTCCTCAGTAATATCAGGCATCTCGGTTTTTTGTAAGATAGACCATATGGCTTGACAGGTTTCACGTACAATAACGGCAATTGTGCTTTTTGCTACATAAAATTCGTATTGTAGCGCAGCAAAGTTGGTACCAGTAGCCAAATACCTAAAAAATATTATAATTAGCAGTGTTAAGATATAACCTTATACAGGGTTCCTCATAAGTTGATACTTAAAAAATTTTACTTGAAAAAGTTGATTAGAATTAAAAGATCTATACGCAGTTAAAAAAAAAGTATCAACTTATGAGACACCCTGTATAACAGATTTTTTTAATATTTGTTCGTTTGCAGTGATAGAAATGAAAAATATGTGGCGACACATTCGCGACAATCTCTCGAATTATCTCAACCAGGGAGCTTCTGGAGATCCTGCTCCCAGTAAGAAAAAAAAATGTTTATGCTGATGCTCTGTCCTTCTTACAGCAAAGTATTGAGAAGAGAAGGTATATGTATTTATATGTCAATAGGGACTTTTTAATGACAGAAATTACCACGGCATTAGGGTATATAAGATCGTGGATATTACTTAAAAGATTTGTTAAATTTATTGCGTGATTAAATTGTATTTTATTTAGAACTTCTGGAAATATTCTGCACGAAGAAGATAAGGATGAGGCGGAAAAAATGGAAGAAGCAGCTGCAACTTCTATTTCAACCGAAATAGGCAGTGTTGCTCCAAACAGCGAAATATGCAGTATTCCTTCAACATCAAGCCAAAAAAACAACCAGAGTGCGTAAGTCGGCAGAGTGCACGTCTTTCCAGACGCAATTGTTACAAAAATTGGATGCTTCCCAAAGCACCGAAGAAGACTCTGACCAATCATTTTTGCTCTCTGTCCTTCCTAATTTAAAACGACTAACGGAGGACGAAAAACTAGATTTTCGTTTGCACACCCTCCAATTCTTCAGGAATCTACGAGAACAAAATAGGCAGCAACCAATTCAGCAGCCTCCTCCTCTTTTTCCATTGTTCAATTATTCACTAGCCTATTAATATATTCCAAGTTCTTATCCTAACATAAGCCATCAGCCACCCCATAACACCGTACGTCCTGCACATAATCCCTTCTGCACATTCACTCTATCCCACTGATAAAACGACGCCCCTGTTATCTCCAACCACATCTTCGACGCAACTGTCACCTCATTCTAATGAGTCGTCGGTACACACTCAAATATCAGAATACCTTAACCTCCACTTATAAAATTTTGTATTGGTAATGTTAAAACTAAAAATAAAAAAAGTCTTCCAACTAACCTGAGTGTTATTGTCAATCTTTCCTCTGCACTGATTGGGTTCCTCCAATGAGTCACTTTTTTTGTGATATATTCATTGATATATTCATTGATATATTCAATTCATCAAAGGATTTAATTGACATCCTGTAGTATCCAAAAAACTTAATTTCATACTTTCGAATGTCGTGATAAAATGTTAAGAATCTTCCGCTCGACTCACGATTAGCATAAAAAGGATGCACACTGTATCTTCTTACTAATGGCTTTTTAAAGAAGCCAGTAGCTTCAAGAGCGCAAACAATTTTAATATTTTTTGATAACATTTTCATCAAACCATCTACTTTCTACCTGAATTCTACAAAAAAATTACTGAGCCGCATCCTTTTTAGCAGGATAGGCCAAGGATGTATGTACCGATGAAATAAAATGCGGTTAAACGGGTTCCGTTTAACCGCTCCCATTAAAACGCAATGTATAGTCCCGCTAATACTCGTAGAAGATGGGTGAATATTGGATGAAAGTGTTTGTAAAAAACGAGCTTTACAAAAGGAATATAAAAAAGGATGAATTTTAATAGAATTGTCCCACCGTGGAAAACGGAAATGCGATTTTCCTGCCCTTAGCATGGTGTTTACTTAAATTTGACACTGCTTCGAAACACTAAAACAAATAGTTTATTATCTCCAAATTAAAAGAAAAAAAATAATCAGTGACTGGTCCCCAATTTCAGTTTGTTTAGGAATTTTTATTATTGATTGTTTTCGACTGCAGCTTTGGCATCTCCATTGTCGTTTCCATAAGGCCTTTCCCGGTGGAGCGTGAATTCTGGGCCACCCTGTATATCTAATATCTCTACAGGTACACATCGCTGATATTAAAAAAAAGTGTTCGTTTTTCGAATAACTTATAGCTTTACGAATTACAATAAATTGGTGTACACTAGCTAAAAATACATATATTTCCTAAAACACGTTACAGAACGTGTCAATTTTTCCCAGCATAATCGTTAACAGTGCGACATTCTGCCTTTTCTGTCCAAACCACTCTTGCTTCACAAATGTTATAAATCATTTATTGGTTTGTGCTTGTTTCGCTGTTTATCCGATTTCATGCGATAAAGGTATAGGTATCAATCAACTAACACCTGCTTTATCCGCTTTTTTACTAGTATAGTCTTACAATATTTGATTACCACGATACCCTTTTAAAGTTTATTTAGAACCTCTACATAAAAGCTTCAACAATCTTAAGCGGTGTATGCCGAAAGACTCTCGACACTAGATCGATACCATCTCACTAAAGTTGTTTTTAATGAATGAGTTGCCTTTACATTTAATTTTTTAACTATTTGGAGGTCCATTCGCCCTAGGAATGTTAACTCTACTCGTCGAGTTAATTTGTTAATGGTCGTTCAAACATTTTCCTGATGGACTTTTCCGACCTGAAAATTTGTCGCCAGTCTCGTAAAACAATGATGATGATTGATGAGACAAACCAACCCCTGCTTTACAATCTAATAACCCTGTTCAAAGTTACACGCTCTCATACACCCATGTTTAGTTTAGTTAAGAAAATTAATTCCCATGTTTTTTCCATGGTCAACTTCCAGGTTTTTCATATTTCAAATTATTATACTAGATAATGTAGATAGTTGTTAATACTATGAACATAAATGAATAAACCAGGTAATTTTTCCAGGATATTTTTGAATATTAGTTCAATATGTTCAAATCATAAATGTAGGTATACATGTAATTTTGTACATGTACGGTCTTTAAAACCTAGTTACAGGGTGTTCTCTGAATTTCTCCTCGGGTGTTCTCCGAATCACTCAGTATAATTCTGTTCTAATTCCAAATATCCAAAATTAATATTTGGAATTGATTTATGATATTTCGGTCAAGTAATTTATTAGACTAGGTTTGTTCCTACAACAGTCAGAAATAGCCGGTGGTCGTCAGGAGTCTGCGCAGTAATAATTTAGGCGTTCCAACAAACTCCACAGACATCTCTGATTCTGACTTGGTTAACAATTTATTATTCCAACAGTTCAAGGGACTGGTTTTGTGATAGTCAGAAAAATTTGCTAATAGTACAGAGATTTAAGAATCCGGCGCAAGCGCATTTTTAATTCGGGTTTAATTTGTATTTCTGAATATAGGTTAATTATTAGGTTATGTTGTTTGTTGTTTTTGTTTGATACTTGGTGAATATATAATAAATTGTAAAGACTGTGCCATCAAGAAATCGGAAATTTGATTACACCATTCAATCATAAACCGCGCATGCGAAATAGAAGAGTCAGAAACTTATTGATAACAAATCAGTGACTTTTTGTAGGAACAAACCTAATATAATGTAACCTAGATAATTAGTAGATTTATTAAAAAGTAGGTAATAAAAAATCCGGCTTAAAAATACAATATATTTATATTATTAATATAAATATTATTGAGATATTATTGAGATTGAACCAATCCCAAAAGTACCAAGTTCATCGACAAAAAGTACATCGATTTACTTTTTATTTTTTCAAAATATTATCTGTATTTTAGTCAATTCAAAATGTAATTTAAATAGTTTTAATTATTTTTTTTCTATATTAAAATTTAATTAACATTTTAATGGAATCACCTGAAGCAAACCTGTTTGGGATCTGGAGAGCTGGACTTCAAAAGTCTTTTTAAATTAATAATTTTCCAGTGGGATTTTTATATTCTCTTAAATAATGTAATTTTTAAGATTACTTCAGGGTTTAATTTTACGCTTTTGTTAAACCGGATCATCAGATATTATGTATTTTCAAACCACGATTAGAAACACACTTCTGCACAGTTCTGTGAATATCATCTGAGTTTCTGAGCTATTTTTATTTCCTATTTTTCGTTTTAACTTTTAATTGTTCTCCGAGATGTAAGTTATTATAGTAAAACTTATTTTAGTAAATGCTGCTGTACCTATTATTGTTTAATTTCCATGAATTAATACCACATCGCTTACTTTTTAATTGCAGTATATGTAGTGTTTCTTAAAATTACCATTACTGTAGCGCATTAAAGGCAACTTTCCAGTCAACGACGAAATTTTCGACCCTTTGATTTTGGAAACTACTATAGCATTGAAGCATTGAAATTTGTTAGGTCTCTTCTGGTACTTTTTCTATAAAGTTTTTATTTAGGTGTTGTTACATATTTTTAAATTTTATGTCCAATTTCTTAGATAACTATCGATTAATGTTAGACGATGTTAAGTAATATTCATTAAAAAAAAACATTACTTATTAGTGTCTTTTATTAATAATTTTTATAATATGACCTGATGTTTTAAATTTGACATGAAGTTCCATAAAATTCACCAACGATAATTTAATTTGAATAACAATTTGCAATTAATAATAACGCAATAATCGCAATTTATTGCATTCACTTTTAATCAATTTAACAATTATTAATTTAAGAGTTTGAATTTTCACGAGTGTCATTAGCCCTTCAAAAACCAGACCCATCGAGACGAATAATTATTTCCCCATAACGCAGACGTTACCTCAGCACACTCAAGGGGCGTGCGCTTCATCCTGTGTATTTTCCGGGAATCTCCGGATTCTTCAGCATCGGTTCCGGCGGCAAATAGTCTTCAGTCGTGCCGATCTAGTCGGTAAACTGGCGTGTCCTCGGAAGTCCGGCTTTTCCAGTTACGGCCATAATTACGCGAATCGCGCGAAAAGTGTATTTTATCCGGATGTTTTCTTATTACTTCCTGATTGGAATTTGTTGTTTAATGTGTGTTAGATATATTAGCAGGTATGTACCTACCTAATTTTCGAGAAAATTGGATTTGAAGTGAAAGAATAGTAGACCTGCTCTATTTGAATAAATGTAGATACTTACTATTACTTGTGTATCCATAATTAAATGAAAACTAATCATTGTGACAACATAAAACTAAGACAAATCAGGAAAATATTCTCCAGAAATACGGAAAGTTTCTTGTAATAAACTTGCTCACCTTACAACTTGGATAATTTGTTTCATTTGCAGGACCATAATGCTCGAATTTTGTCTACGTTCTTTTTAACTATTATACCGATTTACCTTGTAGGTGAAACCTTACTTTTTTGGATTCATAACGAATTTGAAAAACACCTTTGTAATACTTTTACTTGAATTATTTTTTCTACTTTTTTAAATTCCTTGTAATTCAGAAAGAGTTCTTTCTTCGGATTTCTTGACATTGTAATTAACGAATGTTTTCCGTCCATCTAAAATCATCGAATATAAGGGTCACAAGACCCTGCAGCATATTTAATTTTGCTAAAACCAAACACCTAACAACGCCTCATTCGTCTAATTAAATTAGATTAATTAATTAAATTGGACGCTTAACGCAAATCCGGTTTCTGCTATGCGAGTCACTTAAACTTTGGTCTTTTACAGTTTCACCAGCCAACCATTTCTATCCCCAGACACAAAAGATGGAAAATATTTCGCGTCTAAATTTCCCCTAAGAATTCTTACTAATTCGAATTGATGTTGCTCGGAAAGTGTTAAAATCTTCTTCCACGAATTTTATAGATTAGGTAATCGTAGGTAATCGTGTAGGTTGGTTAATTAAAATAAAATATACATGGTGATCCAGAACTCAGGACACACCGGAAAAGGTCTTATGGAAACGACAATGGATATGCCAAAGCTGCAGCCGAATACATGGAAAAGTTTTTTCTTTGATAAATAAAGAGATTTAAAATCGACCAATCCCAGTAATAGTTAAATTTCTAGAAAATGATGTGAATGAGCTTTAAAAATTTGATAATACGTAAATAAAAATAAATTCACTTCCAGATCTAATTAGAATGTTTACCGTTTAAATTGTTCGCGAGTTTTACAAAAAGCTTTTACCTTTGGCAGTTTTCAATTCCAGTTAGATTTTAGATGGCCCTTTAAGGTCCTTTAATGTTTATTTGACTGTAATTTATCCGATAAAAAAGAGTGAAAAAAACTACCGTAAATTCAAATATTCGTTCCTTTTTACGGTTTTAATATATTTATCTCATCTGCTGGGTTTTACAAATTCTTTGAAAAGCGATGTGAAATCGATTTAATTTTTTTTTAAATTCGTCAGTTGGTTTTGATTCCAACTCGTATTTTTTATAACAATATGCATATCACCTTTGTTTTCTTCTATTATTTCCTCTATTATTTCTCAGATTACTTTTTTAATAAATGAGGGAAATAAAAGGCTCATGTTGAAAATTTTCAAATTTTTCGGTCTGCAGACTGAATGTTGATAATAATTATTAATAATAAAGCTTAATTAGTTAATGAGCATTAAAAGATAAAATTTGTTTAGAATTGAGATAAGGGAAAACAATAAAATAGTTTTCGGGAAAAACAGAATAATCGAAATATTCTAAAAGTTCAAAATCTAATAATTCTAAAAGTCAAAAAGTCGATTTTTTACCCACTTTGCTATTTTCCATAAAAATTAGCACTTTTCATCTTCAAAAGCAATTAATTGTAGTTGTTAAAAACAAAAAACCCAATCAGTGAATCAATCAATGTTGGTTGAAGTTTTATAATAGTAGGTATGTAATATTGCTTTAATTTAATTTGTGCCTCTAGAATCTGAGTTTCCACACTGGAAATGTTCGAAATACGGTTTGCTTGTTCGGTTAAAAATAACCATAATAGTTATAAATCGCCCGTGTAAAGTAATTGCTTGGAAACAAATAGGTAATATCCATGCGGATACGAAAGGAAAGTCATACATCTTTTCTCGAATGTTTTAAGAATTCGTTTCTTAACTACCGAATGAATGCACCCAGTAAGATTTATGGCATGGTGAAATTGTATTTCTTTCAGTTTCTTATCACAACAAAATGTTCTGAATGTTAAACATACATAATTCGTAAAGCGTGGTGATAGTCAAGTTGATATTTTTTATTAGAGCAGTTTTTAATGTCAAATATAGTACTCGTATAATTTAAGATTTCTATTAATTATAGAGAGTGGCCCAAAATTTGTGGATTTTTAAGGACCCACTAAGCAAACCTTAACACTGAATCTAACTGTATAGTACTTTTTATACAGGGCAATATGTAATGAACTTTCTAGAGCGTACCCTATAAAACTCGAAACAGTTTGGGATGCAAATTTTAGTTAGGACACCCTGTATAAATATATGTCTATTATGTTGCAATTTCATTATTATTATTACTCGCAAGTGTTACTACTACTATTACCTATTAATATAATCAATTGTTAATATATTTAATTACAAGGTTGTATTACTGTTCGGGTATTTATGTACCCTTTATTTATAAATTATGAGAAACATTATAATCTAAAAACCTCTTGCTTTTTTGTGTTGCTCGAGGGATTTTTCGCGTCGCTGCGAAAATATCCATCAAAAATTTCCATGACAGGGGCTCCTATCCGAAATGTTTTATTAAATATTCAAATTTTTTAATGTAACAAAATGTCCAAAATAAGTATATTCCTGATGGAAATTTTCAAACAGTAGAAGTTGTAAAAAACATTTCATTCGCTTTCTCTTTTTCTTAACATTACAGAAGTAATTTTATACAATAATTAGTTTTTTACAAATACTAAATATTCCGATTTTACCTTGATAATTTATAACTCTTTCCATATTCGATTCCATAACTTTTTTTATTCGATTTTTCCCACACGAACAGTTTTCTGATTTATTGGATATGTGAAACTCCGCAATGTTAGTAGAAACTGCCTCCGAAAAAGGGGTACATAAATTTAGAAAAACCCCATAAAACACTAAAAAAAATGCATATGATTTTTAAATTTCTTTCCTTTGTTCTGCGAATACATGATTGTATTGTACACCATGATTTTTTTATAACCATGATTAAACGGCCAAATTTGTTTTATTAAAGTTGAAATAACTATATTGAATAACTTACTTAATAATGACTATACTATATCTTCTTCATCTTTAGCATTTAAAGGCCTAAGCTGTGTCGCTATTTATCCTAATTTTAGCGGGTTAGATAATCATTGTCGACATTACGTAACTAATAAGATAAGGTATTTGAGTTACGTTAACGTTGATAGTAGTTTCACTAAACTTTATTTTTATCCAATTTAGTCAATCGATTCCTATACTAAGAGCGTTTTTGTTGAGATTGATTGAATTTTATTGAATTGAGACTGATTGATATTTTCATTGTGCCATTTTTAACGAAAATCATTCCTGATATATTTTCCTCGAATGTAATTATACTAAATCCGATCTTAATTACCAAAAATACCCAGCTTGACAGTCGAATTTAAGGTAATTAATATACATTTTGTATACACTCGGAGTATCTCTCTTCTACCAATTATCCTGTAATCATCGTATTACTTTACCATCTCTAGAAACTAGCGTAGCTAGAACGAGACTAATCATTGTCATTAAATTCGGCTCCAGATGCAAAACTTTACTCACTGAGAATTCGATTTAATCTTCTTTCCTCTCGTGACATTTTTCTCTCGAGATTCTCTGGTGATCCCCAGAAATGCCGGAAAAGAAAACGTTCGTTAGGCCGTAGGCTGAACGAAATCGATTCCTGCAAGTGTTCAGGAACCATCTCAGGAAATAATAATACGAGTAGAATCCATGAGTTGGGCCATACAATTAGAAAATACTTAGGAGAAAAATCCCCGGACCCAATTAGGCATCTAGGCTAATTCTACGCCCCTTTTATTCTGCAACTGTACATGAATAAACCGGAAAATATCTAAAAAAATTGTCGCTTGTGAATATTATCCACTTAGAAAAAATGAACCTTATAGTGGTACAGCCTAAATACCAGCCCAGGAAGAGGTTGCATTTGCATGTATTGAAGAGACAGTCTATTAAATTTGATACTTCACTCCTGAATACAGAAACTTAGCTGGTGCTCGAGTAATAGCTGTACATATTAATTTTATACGTGAAACTTAGCCTTTGGGGGAATTTTATTTATCCCTTCAGTTTTCAGTTCGAACCTTAGCTGGTACAGTTGTATTAAAAAAAAGGGTACAAGTAATAGAAAAAGGCATTAACGTCATCTTATTTGTGTAAAACCGGCTGGGATTATTGAAGCTTATCAAATGTCAAGAGTTGTCAAAAATGTAAATAATGTAAGTATCATATATTGGTCTTTATTTCGTTTAATTGACCCCCAGCGCCAATGATTTCCATTTTTTTCAACATATGACATTTGACAAGCTAGAATAATTCTATCCGTTTTTACGTAAGTAGGATGACGTTAATGTCTCTTTCTATTACTTGTACCCTTTTTTTAATACAACTGTACTAAATACAAAAGTATTATACAATAATTTCAATGCTTGACGCTTTGGAAGCTCGACTTTGGAAGGTTTGAAAGCTTAACGAATTCTACAAGATCCAATACACGAATCTTAAATTAATAACACGATCCCTTCATTATAGTTTCTATTAACACAACTCCTAAACTTAACAAATTCAATTACCATGCTAAACCAAACTAATCGATAAACTAAACACCTAATACCGCATCTAATACCATCTAACAACGCACATTATTTAGGAATACTAACAAGTAAATAGAGTATCAGATTAAGTTAAATGGGTTTTCGGAATACTTCTAACTCTAATGAAGTGGAAAGAAAATTATGCTTAGAAATTTGACAACAAATTTTAAAACAGAAATATTATTGGCTACCATCAAAGTTCCAACTTTTATATTTTTTTCGGAGGGTTGGGAGTGGAATTTTACACTGAAATTTTATAATCTTCAATAAAATGAGTTAAATTTTCATAAAACAAAATAAAAAAAAATCGTTACGGAAGCGAATTCAATGCATACACTTTTTAATAAAATCACATACAGGGTGGAAACGCCAAATGGAACACATTTTGACGTTGAGGAATGTCAAATTATAATTAAAATTTGACTTGTTTGGGGATTTTCAAAAAATATGTACAGTAATTAAAATAATGACTTTATTCCATTTTGCGTTTCCACCCTGTATATATAAAGATAGAACCTAGTTAGGATGCGAGATTTTAAAATCATGAATTACTTGGGCGTACAGAGGTACATAGGGGCACGTATAAAAATTCGCTGGTTACGAAAATCGACCTCTTTTCGGTGACTAAATTAGTTTTTTTGTCCGTAAATCGAAATAAAAAGTAAAATTTTTGACATATTTTTAAAGAAATTATTTGATGGTTATTGTCCGTTCGTTTGGTTTAAACGGAACTAACACCGAAATGACAGATTTTTTCGTTATTTTGACAACTTCGTCGGTTTTAATGGACGAGAATAAAAGAAATTGTAATAATTCGCAAAAATATACATTTCTTGATCATAAATGTACTTACCAAAAATCGAGAAACGATCAAATTATTTTTAAAAAACCTACACTAATGACAGCATCGGAGAACAAATTTCTAACTGTCAAAGTTGTCATTTCCGTTACTACGGGATACGTTGACATTTATAGTTGAAATGAGAAAAATTGATAAAGGGGGCGTTTTTTATCTTAAGTGAAAAATTATTTTAAATTAAATTGAAATATAGTACAGGGTGATTCGAGCGAGACTTTAGTATGTAACCGTCTTTGCATATGAAGCCGTCAGGCCACCGAGCTGCGGATCTATGCGGCAGAGCCCATGATAATTCACAGCGATTTAGTTGAGCTCGCGCAGCGAGCGAGACCTTAGTTATTTAACTGACTTTGCGTAGGATGCCGTTAGGCCTCCGGGCTGAGGGTCTATGCGGCAGAGTCCATGGTTATTCACAGTGAACAAATCGAGCAAAGCTCATTATTGCAATTAACAAATAAACTCGAGCTCGCGCAGCGAGCGAGAATCGGATATGCAACTGTCTTCGGTGAAGCCGGGGTGGACGCGCGGACCTTTAAATAGATCCATTTTCACATTTGGTTGGTACTTGGTTTTTTGTTACTTTTTCCAAATTTACCATTTTTCTTTGTTTTTTCCACTTTTTCCATGTTTTTTCACATACTGAAATATTTTTCCACTTTTCCCATGTTTTGGCATGTTTTTTCATGTTATCCTCTTTTTTTACGTTCCACCTTTTTCTTGTTTTTTCACTTTTTTCACGTTTTTTCACTTGCCTTTTAATTTTTCCCACGTTTTTAAAAACATGGAAAGTATAAACCATAAATTTTCACTAGGTAAGGTAAGGTTGTTATGGTTAATAGAGCGGGGTAGTCTTTTATATCACAAATTAGCATTAAATCGACCCGGTTCGGTTTATTAGGTTTGTCGATACATTAGAAAATCCATTTGAACAGTATCCAACTAGTCTACACCGGAATAAAAACAAATCCGTTGATGTTTAATTCTTTTTGTTGCAGGCGAACTGACATTAAATAATATAATAACTCTCATGGATTTTGAATATTTTAATGGCATCGGAATGAAGTGAAAAATGCAGTGAATCGATATCGGTAAAGAAGATAGTATGGAGAAACACGACGCCATTTTATCGCTGGTTTATTTCGGTAAGTTATTAGATACCTACATTTCCCAATTAATGACAATTATATGCCACAATTTTTAATGAAATGTTTAATAATTTCAACATCGTAGTATAGAACCATGTATTCCAGTTTAATTTACAAGGGTGTACTAACTATTTTGTTAAAAAAGTAATTTCAAATTACCGTTGAAAAGAAAAAGTTCTCCGGAATAGGAAAAATGCTCCGACCTCGCCGACCCCTCCATTACTCCCACCAAGAGAATTGAAATAGAATATACTAAGTGTAGCACATTAATGAAAAGGTATTTTTTTTTAATTTCAATAATGTAAAT
Organism: Phyllotreta striolata; assembly: GCA_918026865.1. Classification (NCBI taxonomy): domain Eukaryota; kingdom Metazoa; phylum Arthropoda; class Insecta; order Coleoptera; family Chrysomelidae; genus Phyllotreta; species Phyllotreta striolata. Next base: position 2,185,717 of record OU900094.1, on the reverse strand, counting down.
ATTTGTTAGACCACTCTTTATTTTAGCGCCCTCTTGTGCAAACAAAAACTGTTTTCCTCTGCAAATGATTTTTCTGAGTAAAATACTACACTGGAGTGCAAAATTAACCGGACACTCAGATTTTTATGAACTTTTTCCTTTTTCGATAAATGTTTATTTAATTTTGTTAAATTTTACTTTATGCCTTATTAGCGATAACGTTTTTTTCTTGTTTGAACTTGTTTATGTGATTTTTGCGAAAAACAACAGTTCTACACAAACTTTTGGTTATTAATATGAAATAGTGTCTTAAATTTAACAGCATTATTTTGAAGTTCATTTTGGTGTTTACAAGTTTGGCTTTAGTTTTTTTTGTCTTTTTCCCAAAAATTGCAATAAAAAATTTTGACACCAGAAAAAGTAGCACAAGCTGTTGCTTTACAAGATGATAGGCGGAGCATTCGTTACATCGCAAATGCTTTAGGAATTTCTCGAAGTACAGTATTTGGTGTAATACAAATATTTCGGGAAACAGGACAATTCACCAGGAGGCCTGGACAAGGTAGACGAAGAAGCACAAGTCAAGTTGAAGACCGCTTTATCAGATTACAAGCGTTACCCGTTCGCACATTATCAGCACCAGCACTTGTTCAACGATTAAATGATGTTCATAGAAACACAGTTTCCGTTTATACCGTTCGAAGACGCTTAAATGAATATGGAGTAAGGTTCAGAATACCTGTCACGGGACCTCTATTAACGGCAGATCATCGGAGGCAACGTTTACACATCGCTCGCGAACACCTTAATTGGGATGTTGAAGAATGAAGTGCGGTGCTCTTCACAGATGAATCAAGATTTAACAGGTACTCATCAGATGGGAGGCCTAGGATTTGGAGAAGAGCTGGTGAACGTTATGATCAATGTTGCTTTACTCCGAGAGTTCAATTTGGTGGAGGTGGTATAATGGTGTGGGCAGGCATTTCACTAGAGGCTCATACAGAACTTGTTACAATTCGAGGGGGCAATTTAAACGCTAAAAGGTACATTGAACAATGTTTGGAAGATCATGTAGTGCCATTTGCCCCATTTGTTGGAGAAAACTTTCGTCTGATGCAAGATAATGCCCGTCCGCACATTGCAAGAATAACACGGGATTACTTTGATGAAGTTGGGATTCCTTTATTACCATGGCCTCCAAGGCGTCCAGACTTAAATCCAATTGAGCATGCATGGGATATTCTGGGAAGACGTATTCGACGTAACCATGTTGAGTTTTAAAACATTCATGACTTGGAACAAGCAGTTCATTACGAATGGGAGCAAATCCCTCAGGAAGAATTTGCTGCCTTAATCCGAGGTATGCCTAATCGAATGAGAGCCGTAATTAGGGCTCGTGGAGGTTATACACCATATTAAATATCGTTTTTCATTAAAAAAATGTTTAAATATTAAAAAAAATAATTTTTGTTACTTTGCAAATTTTCAAAATTTTTTAATTTTTTATTCTTTTTTGCTTGTTAAATTCTTGATTTATAATAAATTTTACTTTTTAAATTTTGTTTGTTATTAAATACTCAATTGGGAACATGTTAAAATTTTTAAACGCCATTTTTTAGAAAAAATCTGGGTGTCCAATTAATTTTGCACTCTAATTTTATGGCAAATAATAACATTTAGAATTCAAGTCGTGTAGTCTCACTAAAACGTCTTACTAAAGACGTCTGTTTTTGGTACCTATGAGTATATTAATCCCTTATTGATTGCCTTTCGTTGCCTCTCAGGCATAGTAAATATTTGAAATCTCGAATAAATCGCCCATTGAAACGCCTTTGTATTAATGAAGGTATTCCTCGAAAAGAAGAATATCCCCAATCAGGAAACGGAGATTGCTAGATGAAGATAAACAATGGTTATAGGTAGGACTAAATTCGGTAAATTTGGTAAATTGATTATTGTTGTAGTATACCTAGATGGTTGAATTAATAAAAAAAATGTAACCTTTAAATATCATTGGTAATGTTATATCCTACCTCCTTACGATAAAAAACCCTGTTGCAACTGTGGAAGTGATAAATAAAGTAATTTATCATTAGAGTAGAGAGTAATCATTAACTCTGAAATAGTCCAAAGAGTTTTCCAATAATTGTTAATGGTTCAAAAATGTGTGTGCGTAATATGATGAAAAATTGATTAAGCGCTTTTATACATACGTTTAATAATATCGAGTGAAAATGATTGAATGACCAAAGTAGGAAAAAAATCTCACGATCTGGTGGCCGTCAATTGACTTTCTTTAAGTCATTATAAACTCTGAAAAAGAAATAAAACTGAAATAAAACTATTGGGCGATCATGTCCTTTCGGACACCCTGCTTAATTGAATTTTTCACTGACAAAAAAAGACCAGTGTATACTTCATTAAGTTTTCATTCATTTTATGACTCTCTTTGGTGTTACATGGATATGTGTGTGAAATGAGAATTTTCCGCGTGATCGAGAAATTTCAAGAAAAACCTTTCGAACAACTTCATCAAAAATATTCTTTGTATTTTTTCACCACTTTTTTGACTAATTGGAAACTTCAATACAGAAATGTACGCATGTCACATGTACGCAATGAAAGATGTAGTTCTTTTTCTTCCACTATTTTCGACGTAATTGGACTTTTCCACAGCCCCATTTCGAAATCTATTTAGTGGGTCTCAATCTACTGAAATTGACAGGAAAGTGAAAACCTCCTAGACTTTCCCAAGGAGAGTATACTCCAAGAATGAATGCTACTAACATGTTTTTTTCAATTTTATCAAAAGGTTTATTTACTGTTAACTGTTGTAAGATAATTGAATTTTCTTTTTCCCTCTTAATAATGTTCGTTTTTTGAACGCTTTCGTTTAATTTTAACAAACATTTTTCTTTCCGGGTGCTTTCGTGATTGTTTGGAGAAGTATCTTTTAAAAGACTGCATCAGACGGTTTATTTGAGGCAAATTTCCCTACATGAGATTCAAGCATACCCATATAAGATATAAACAAACATTTTATACTTTTAAAGCCTGCAAATCCAAAGGGAAAACTTCGAGACAACCTTTTTCGTATCCTTCTCTGAGTAATTTAATATACGGCCGACAATAATAATCCTGCAGATGTTCTGGAGAAACATGAACAACGTTTTAACAGCATGTTAAACATTAACAAAAACCATGATGGATTGTGTGAGAACGGGCACCTAGAGGAATAAAAGCTACCTTACCGACGAAAGTAATTGTTGATTGATGATCTCTCGCTTTACAAATTTATTATATTACATTAAAAGACACAAATTTACGAGTAAAGTAAATTTCTACGAATCTACCTTCTAAATTGATAAAAATTCTTGGTATGTTCTTAAAAAATCTCAACAAACTCAAAAAAACCGTACCTAATTATATTCTAAATTTATCAATCTCTTCTTGCAAATGAAGACGTTTAAAAACAAAATGTTAATAAATAAATGACTGTAATGCAAATTACATTTTTCCGTTAATTTACCTAATTGACCTCCTTTAAAGTTGGGTTGGGTGGGGTATGTTAGTGTAGGATAGTACAGGGCAGTGTAGGGTGCTGTAGGGATGGGAAGGGTAGGATAATAAGGTAGCATAGGGTATTAAGCTTATACTGGAAGTCCAAAAAGTATATAAAAACGGTCGATTTTCAGAAATTATAAGGCGTTAAGAAAATATTTTTTCAAGAGCTTTTCATTGATTCCAATATCGAATCGCTACCCCATCCCCTAAGGAAAGAGGGGATAACTTGAAAAATTTAAATTGAAACTCCTATTTTTTATTCGAAGATTCGGAATCCTGGAATCAAAATAAGCCAGTATTACCCGAAACATTGTTTAAAATTACAAAAAATGCTAAAATTTCGAAAATTTTAATTTCTCAAAATTTAATTTATTAAAGCTACTCCTGACCCAACCACAGGGTGTACAAGTATTCAACTTATGGTTCTTTATTACTTTTCAATTTTGATTTGTTTATATCGTACTGATTGTACTGTTATTATAAAAATTAAGGCGTTTCTTATTATTTTATACTGCATTACCAATTTCTCTATCCAGTATTTTATCTAGTTTTCTTTTACTTATTTTTTTAACCTAAGTGCATTAAATTATCACTTAATTAATTAATCATCCAAAACCAAAGTCTAAGGGCGTCTAAGCAGTTAACCATTTCTTACTTGTTGTACTGTTTGAAGAAAATACATTTTTGGGTTTAATAAATTTTTGGAAAGTTGTCAGCGCGTGCAATTTTTAAAGCGTTTCGCTCTCACGATAATTTCTCCACATCAGCCCCAAAATAAATTAGAGGTTCCGTTCAGCCGACTGGTGTCACTCCACAATGTTTTTACTCCGGAATTTTTTGACACCCTCTTATTTTTGAGTAGAAATTGGAAATGTAAAAGCTTAATAGAGAAAGGAACTAGTATAGGCATATTATATGATTAGTACATATTAGTAAAGACGTAGGACTAATAATGACCTAGTAACAATTTAGTAATATTGTAGTAAAGACAGTTAAGGTCATGATATTATCAATAGCAGCAATGACCTAAGAAAGCATAGTAAAGACCTACTACATCTTAGCAATGATAAATATATCCTTAGAAATAGGCATAAGTAGACATACAGAACCAAGGTAAACGATAAATATTATTTTCACGGTTACATATCTTCAATTGGAATGACATTACTATCCTTTTAGTTGTTTCCCATAGACAGGAGATGGCAATACAATCATTTTTTCGATCGCAGACAACCCTCTATCGTATACTGTGTATAGGGGGTTGCCTTTTCGTTTGTGATGTGCCCTGTGATCTACCGACGTGTATGACACTTTCCACTAAATGCCGGTAGTGAATTCATATTTCGTTTTCGTAACCGTCATTCAAACGCCAAGATTTTATCAAAATACAAACACGAAAAATAGAAGGAATATTTAGAAAAAGTGAGAAGTAATTATGTAGAAGAAGAAAAAATGTGCAAATTAGATAATTTTATATTAATAACTGTGTTAACTACATTCCCTTTCAAAATTTTTAAAATCAATTCTACTGTATTTGTAGTCAATATTATTATTTGTGTTACATTGAAATACAACAGAATACAGAATATAGAAAACTGATTATATTCATAATTTTTTGTAATTTAAAATTAACTTTTTAACAGAAAACATTTTCTTTAGTTCTTCCCATAGACGCTAGGTTCGCAGTGATTTTTTATTCTGACGGGAGTTGCCTATCTATAACTTTATTACATATCTATGATTATTTTTTATTTCAGCAAGTTACACTGCAGCTTTTCGTTTAACAAGCATGTCAGCTCCAAAGATAGCCGATTTGCGAGACATAATGGAGCTTGATTGCCACTTTGACATGGGCAAGGAGGAATTATACGCCGTGAAATGGTACAAGGACGATCAGGAATTCTTCAGGTAACTGTATGATGAAATTTAAGGGTAGCATAGGGTGGAGTAAGGTTCGTTTAATACTTATACGAAATAAGAAAGAATAAGAAAGTAATCGAAACTGAAATGAATATCATGAAAAATAGCAACAAAAAATTACCGGAATTATTATTATAATCATTATACAAAAATAAAAAGAAATTTACTGTATTTTTTTTATTGATCGATGCAGGTACATGCCCAGAGGACAGCAGGAAACGCGGCTGTTTCCAGTGCCCGGAGTCAAGATGGAGATGCGTGGCGTAGATTGCAACAAGAACCGATGCAAGATCAGCCTGACAGATTTGACGAGAATGCACAGTGGCGGCGCGTACAGGTGTGAAATTTCAAGCGAAGCGCCCACTTTCAGATTGGCTTCGGAAACTCATAATGTTACCGTAGCCGGTAAGTAACGTTTTGATATTTTAACTTAAAAATATGGAATAAAATGATGGTGGAATTAGAAATGTACCCGAGAATGACTGAAAAATTGCATCAATTCTTACTTACACTTTTACTTGCATAAATTTATAAACGTTACGTTAAATGCTATAGAGTAACGTTAATTGCAAAAGAGTCAATTAGTCAGACAAAGATTCTATCTACATAAAAAACGTTACTTATTAAACAAACACAGCTTTTTACTGTGTTTACTATCTATGTACTTCTTACTGAAATACCATATAACAAATTAACGAACGTTCATGTAATAAACGAAATTTGGCGTAGTAAAAGTAAACATTTAAGTATGCCTTATCTACTTCTTCAATATTTTCGCAGGTAATATTTCAGATGATTATTATTATTAGATTAATAGGGAAGTGTAAAGTGTTTTTTTTCGAATCTGCGAAACGAACTTCGAAATTCCACTTATTTTAATTAGTTAGATATTTGGGGGATACACTTTAAATAGGTACTAAATACCGTTTTCCCGAGGTATCTTCCAATTTGAGGTAAGATCACTTTCTGTAGTAATTTAATAATTTAATAATTTGATTTAAAATATGAGTTTTCTGGACTTGTTTACACATAAACTCGATCCGATTATATTTAAATGGTAAATACTTAATTTGGAAATTAATTTAATAAATTCACTTTCCCACCAAAAGTGCAGTGAGTGCGCTTCCTGCATTTGTTATATTTTCACATGTTTATTGAACTCAATAATTTTAGTATTCTGCGGCTCTATATAAACAAATCAAACCAATATCACGTATAAGTATAATAATAAATTTGGTAGATGCGCTCAAGTTCCCCCAGCAATTTACATAAATTTGGTGGATGCGTACAGGTTTCCCCAGAACTTTATTAAATTTGATTGAAACGCTTAAGATCCCTTAGAAATTTTATATAAACCTGGTAAATGCCCTCAAGCTAAAGTTAAATAGCTTTGTATATTACCGAAAAATTCATTATCGAACCAAACCCTTCGGAAAAAAGTTGTTGCCGAAAAAAAAACACCGATTTCTCGCACGACGATAATCTATTTCCTAACAGCGAAGTTAGAGCCCTAAGAAGTCTTCGGTAGTCTGTTGCAGTCCAACGATTCACTGAGAAATCTTAAATTTCGGGCCAGGATCGGATCGCTCTGGAAACCTCGAATTAATTTGTTCAATTATCTGTCTCATTATTCTCATTGTATGCTTGCAGCGGATGAACTCGGACGATCTATATGTGTAGGCTTACAAGGTTGTTCGAATGCTTAAATATCTAAAATCACAACCTGACAATAATGTTTTCGTTTTAAAGCGATAATATTTTCGAGAATTTAGTGCCTACTATTTTGAAATTAGAGTATAGTAGGTACAAGTAACTACTAGGGATGTTTTACTGCGAAATGCACAGAAATCACGCAGAAATGCATACTTCAAGTTATGTATAAAAATTGGCGCCGGTCCTAGAACTCATCCACCAAATCACAAAGATGCTTGAGCGAATCCATCAATTTTATAAATAAAAATCCAGCAAGAACTTGTGAGTGCGAACATGTAAGTATATTAATGTTCAGGCTAGATGAGGTGGAATAAATAAATAGGATTTTATGTACCCATGTATGGATAATATGTACTTTTGATTTTCGGTGGATCCATCGATTTAAATCAACGAGTGTTTCAAAGCGTTATGACGTAATTGTAAAACTTTCAAACTAGTGCAAAATTACTACAAATAGATTAGAATATCTGTTAGAAGGAATCCATAGATTGAATTAGTGGAAAATTTCAATCGAGTTCGGTCCTGAGCGGATCTCTTTTACATAGTTTAAGGAGCATATACTTTGGTAATTAATAGTCACATTGGCCCGTATTCAGCGACCCATTTTAACTTTAGCGTGACTCTAAATACGCGTCTCTAGTCCCTAGTTACTCCATAATAACAATGTAAAACCGTCAAGTTAAACACGCGACTTTAGAGTCACTCTAAAGTTAAACAGGGGCGCTGATTACGGGCCATTGTCTCTATCTGTGGAAACAGAATCCCATCTAAAATAGAACTAATTTAAATATATGAGCTCCGTTTTTGATACTTACTTCTTTGGAACAAGAGAACTTACGACGACGGCAGCAGATAAAAGGAAATTACTTTAACCGATGCTGGAAATGAAAATGACAATTATCTACAGACTATTGTATCAAAGGTAATCGATAGTGTATGTTTGCAAAATTTACGTCTAAATTTATGTTTAAATTTTTAGAAAAAGAAAATAGAAAAGCCGAAGATTCATACGAAAAATAAACGTCGATCGTGTCCTCAACCTATACAATGTTATTACATTTTCCCGTTTACATGCATATAACATAACATTTTATAGTATTCTCGTTTTTCAGTTTATTCATATAGCAAGATGAACGAAATATGGCCCCACTCTATTTACTATCTCGCCAATGCATTCAAGTATGCAGTAATATTGAAATTTTATGAAAATCCATTATAAAATTGTTCATTCAGCCGCGAATTTTATCTACACGGTGTCCCAATAATGCGGTAAAGCTGATTTACTCAGTTATTATAATAAATACGAAAAAATGGTAAATTGGAAAAATGTTAAGCACCTTAAGGCGCATAATTTTAAATTATTTCGAAATATACAGTGTGGCCCATACATCGAAGCCATTCCAAACAAGCCTTATTTTAAAGGCATAGATATATTTTTTATTTCATATTCGTTTTCAGCACGTTTTCACGAGTTTCTCAATATAAGATTTTATATGAAATATGTCCTAATGAAAATTATTAAATGTCCGCCATTTTGTAGCAGGTGCAGATATTGACTTTATATTCCAGGGTTGTAGAGTATTTGTCAGGAGCTTCAAAATGATGTATCACAAGACCCCCCTTTCCATTTAAATTTATTTCCCAAGATGGCGCCCAGTCGCCATCTTGAAATTTTCATCTGTCAATTTTACTCCAAAATATAGTAATCATACATTAGTTTCATTATCCCAAATTTCAATTTTCTAAGTTGATCCGTTCAAAAAATAAAAGGGGAGGGGGACATTAAAGAAATGCACTGTATGACTATACTGAGTATTTAAAAAGATGACCATTTTTTATGTTCAAATCGTCATGACTTCAAGGCACTGTATATCAGAATCTGTATTAGATAATGTGTATATTTCTGTGTCAGCACTTTTTAAAAATGGTCTTTTTCACAAAAATTAGTTACATTTCGACAAAATTACAATTTGTATACAAGGTGAGTTAAAACGCAACTTAATAATTACTCGCTTAATTTAAATGGAAAACCCTATTTTAAAAATGGGAAACCTATTTCTTACTGAATCTTTTTTCATAACATTTCCCTATACCTAACTGTCACCGTTTTTGAGATATTTTCAGTTGTATTAAAAAATGTCCAGTTTTCGATATAACTCGTAATAATTTCATTTAAATCTAATTACCAATGACGTCGTCGAATTTTTTTGCTAATTATAGTAGAAAATTAAATATCGATTAATGATTAACCAAATATCATTAAGCAGATACCCAAAATCTTCGGTTATTTTATAATTTAAAGTGAAACGAGTTCAATAAATAAAATTTAGAGTTCGTAGATAATGACGTCATAGAGGTAACTAGATTAAATTAAAATTACAATAATTTAGAGTTTAATTTCAAAATTTCCAAATATTTCGGGTCCTTAATTATAATTAATTAATCATTAATCGGAAGAATTCATCATTATTATTTATTTCACTACTTTACTACAACTTTTAAATACATATTATTATCATTACATTTATAGAAAAAAATATTTTCTAGACTGTTTTAGAGTGCTCTAATCGTTGTGATGTGAGCTAAAAGTGGTTTCATCACATACAGGGTGGCACATTAGTATGGAAAAGCTCAATATATCTGTTATTGTAGAAGATATCAAAAAAACGTCATTACAAAAGTTGTAGATCTTTTTAAACTGCACATTTTAAAATTAGTTACATTCATACAGAGTGTCCCGTTTTTCCGTAGTAGATCAAACTTATACTTTTTTAAATGGAACACCCTGTTTTTTATTTAAAAATTGAATTTAGCTCGTTTTCAGCTTTTCAAAAATATAATTTTGTATAACGTTATACTGAGTGGTTTAAAAGTTTTGACCACTTTTCCACGAAAATCGTTCTAAGTTTACCACTCTGTAGAAACTAAATGGATTGAATTGAAAATAAATTTCACGTTTTACAACATTGCAAATATCCTGAAAATGTACAAAATGAATATTTTTTGTCAATTTCAATCATACTGCTTACAGGGTGGATCAAAACGCAAAAGTAACAATTTCTCTGTTAATTTAAATGAATCACCCTATATTTTATATCGTTAACAGAAAGTATTTTTGAAGTACTTTCATTCTTAATAACCATTCCCTATACCTAAAGTTACCACTTTTAGAGATAATTCACTTAAAAAAAAATAGAACTTAAAATTGAAGAAGAAAAAATTAAGCTTTCCTTTTTATAATAACCCAAGTTCTGGTAAAAATTGTCTATACCTAATAAACTTTCCCTGTACCTAAATTTGATATTTTTCGAGATATTTCAATATTCTTTAATTGGACTCACCTATCACCAGATACTAATCGCTAATCGTGTAGGTACTAATAACTTTGTTGTGTCTATTGCAACTTATAACAATTGCTAATACCAATTATTAATAATAATTTGGTCCATTTTGTTCGTTTAAAATAGTTTTTTCATATTCTGGCTTTTCGTATGCCGCTGAAGCCATACGATTGAGACAATCTAAACATTTTTCAAAGGATTTTTTGTTAGGTTGTATTCCTCCAGGATGTCTCTCATGGCAAATCCTTTCGGCAAACCAATAAATTCTCTAAACTTTCTCCCAATACCCAAATCATAACCATCAATAATTGTTCAATAGAAAAATTCATTTTGTATTCTAATTTTTACAAATTGCGGTGGCAATACCGACAAATCATACCAGATAGTATTTAATTGACGTTTCTTACTTCTTTCTGTAACTTGTACTTCGATCAAAAAGAAAACTTAATTTTTTTTCTTCAGTATTCCTTTCTAGTTTTTTTTTAATTGGAATATCTCGAAAAGTATTAACTTTAGGTATAGGGAATGGTTATTAAGAATGAAAGTACTTCAAAAATACTTTCTGTTAACGATATAAAATATAGGGTGATTCATTTAAATTAACAGAGAAATTGTTACTTTTGCGTTTTGATCCACCCTGTAAGCAGTATGATTGAAATTGACAAAAAATATTCATTTTGTACATTTTCAGGATATTTGCAATGTTGTAAAACGTGAAATTTATTTTCAATTCAATCCATTTAGTTTCTACAGAGTGGTAAACTTAGAACGATTTTCGTGGAAAAGTGGTCATAACTTTTAAACCACTCAGTATAACGTTATACAAAATTATATTTTTGAAAAGCTGAAAACGAGCTAAATTCAATTTTTAAATAAAAAACAGGGTGTTCCATTTAAAAAAGTGTAAGTTTGATCTACTACGGAAAAACGGGACACTCTGTATGAATGTAACTAATTTTAAAATGTGCAGTTTAAAAAGATCTACAACTTTTGTAATGACGTTTTTTTGATATCTTCTACAATAACAGATATATTGAGCTTTTCCATACTAATGTGCCACCCTGTATAATTGTATCAATATAATAAATTATAATGCAATGTAGGCTTTAAAAGCTCTCTGTGTAGCCTCAGAAGAACAGTGGATTTCGGGGGAAAAGGCCCGCTCATTTTAAACTCGACTTTTTGTTCGCAAGCGGAATGACAAAAAGTTGTATTTTGTGCGAAATTATAATAGAAAACAAAGGTGGAATGTCCGCAATATAACGCCTATTTTATAGCCTGGCAAATAAATATACAAGAAAAATCTACCATTTAATCCTAAAATTTAGAAGGCAAGTCAAGATAAAACCATTGAAACAGAATAGACGACTCTTCTTTATTATAAAATATTTCCAATTTCACTACTTCATAATTAAGGTTTTTAATGTATATGCAACTAATTTGGGTAAATTTACAAGGTCGGTTAAGTGTTTTGTTTGTATATTTTATCGAATTTTGCTCTCGCTGAATGGACTATTTTCTTATTATTTCACTACTTCAAAATAAAGGAATGAATGCTTCAATGTAAAACAGGACTTCGAATTAATTTCTAGTATAAATTTATTTCTAACTTGTGTATAAAATAAATATTCTTCTGTTTTCTCTGCTCAATTGAACGCAATTTTAAAAATAACTTGTATAAGATCGAGTTTAACATAATTCTTCATAACATTATCGTTCGTATTATTTACATTAGCAACACAAACTTTATGCTCTCTTTATATGATATGGAGTTTTACTAGTTAAATTTACAAAAAAGTTAGGTGATACCTCCATTCTATACTCGACTTCCTTTCTAGAGGTACATACGAAAATCAATTTTTTCAGAGATTATTTTTAAAACTTTCAATGGCATATATTTAATCAAAAGTTTCATCATCTCCGGACAGTCATGTGTCCGATAAAAATTCCCGTTGCGACATACTTTGCGCCACTACCGGTATCCCACAGGTGGCATATATTATGTATGTAAATGGATAATAATATTTAGTCGTACTTCCAAGGTCGTTTCAGCGCCGCTGTATAAACAGAGATCCCATATCATTGGTGTATAATTTCTGGCAGGTATTATAGTAATGGGATCCCGCGAGGCCGCGAGAAGTTTGCCTTTGGAGGGTGTAAAAGCGCAGAAGGCGGGCGAGGAGCGCCAACTTGAATTCTTGCCTCTAATATCTGATAACTTTTCACTATTTGCTTGGATTACTTTACTTGCTCGATGGAGTATGAGATATAGATTAATCGCTTTATCCTGCTATTGTAAGGCAAAAACACCGGAAACAGCTGTAATGGTTTATATTAAATTATTGTAAGTTTTTACCAGAATTTGGAATTGCAAAATTATTGCAAACGCAATTTTAAAAATGATAAATGGTTCGTTGGATAAATGGTTGATAATAATTATTCTACCAAAACGTAAAACTCCTAAAAGCACTGTGAAGCTCTGTAAACTGTAAATATAAATTGTGCATTTCTCCACTAAATCCTTTACTCATCCACAAATACTCCGAAACTGTTGCTGATTTCTATTGTCAAATATTGTGCACAGTATTGCACGTTTTGTAAACGGCATTCCAGGTAATAATCCGGAATATTAGTTTACAAAATGGTTTTAACATTGATGGTAAAAAGACCATTGATTGCAATATATTATACTCCTACATTATTCATTTTCGACCAGAAATACATATTACCAGTACAATAATTGTGAGTCATATCGAGAAACGAAGCTCATTTTATATGTATTCACATTGTTGCAGCTTTACCAAGAGGACTCCCTAAAATCGACGGACTTGCAAAAACTTATGTGGAAGGAGACACATTCAATGCAAAATGCACCTCCGATTACGCAGATCCCGAACCCGTATTGACATGGAAAATTAATGGTTTAGATGTAAGTATTCATATATTTCTAAATTTTAACGGAAGGATTCAATAGTCCAAGGAGAGAAAAAAATGATTTCTTAAGGGAAATAATTTATTATTTAAATTATTAATAAAAAGTTTTAAAATTTTTATAAAGATAGTTTACACTACCTTCCTTCTATATAAGTTTCTAAATTCTGATTGAGAAATACATCGTCTTACCTAATTCTAACAAAATAATTTATAGGTACCAAATATCCGCCTAAAGATAGTATCATAAAAGAAACAGTGATATTATGGAATTGCAACTTTCGCACTCTAACCACTATTATTTTATTATAATAATTTTTCTTTGTTCCGCATGTTTTTATGATTAAGCGTTTAAAAATTATAAGTTCATTAAAGGGGTTACTTTTCATTGGGACACCCTGCATTGTGGGGACAGCCCTGTGCAGATTTAATTTGAAGGAGCCAATATTATATCAATCAATGTATCAATATACTCGGTCACATATTGAGTAAAAATACAGCATGATACCCAGCAATCTCGACAGTCAGTATTTTATTTAGGGATTAACTCGGGTATTGATATTTAAGCAGACTCGAGTGATATTCGCAAAATAAACAAAAAATATAAATACTCGTATGTTCTCATCCCGATTTACAACAAGTAACATTCGATTAATTTGCTTTATGATTAGGCAGAGTAACAAACACCTATGAGATTCTCTTGGAAGTCACGAGAGACAATTAGGTAACATGAATACTATCCCACTTCTGATAGATTGTAAACCGGAAATCCAGGTGCTCGTCTTGAGTTTTCCTCTCCCCGGTTTCCTTACTCTCTGGTCAAGGACCGGGATAAGGCCATTACATTTTTAGCCAAGATTTTCATATGCCTAGGCACTAAAGCTGAAAATGGTGGCGAAGAAATTCAAAATATCATTATTGTATAGTTCGGTGCACGATTTAAAAATATGTATTTCTGGATTTTAGCGTTGGATTCTGTGTTGTGGCTTTGTAATTTGTGTTAAGTACACAATTGTAAGAAGCATTCGATAGAAATTCGAAACAAGTACTTTGTTGCAAGAATCCGGGTGAATCGTAAGTTTCAGTATCACTTTCAACGTGATTACAGACAAAATTAAAGAAAATTTGAGAAGTAAATAAATAAAAAATTCATTTTTATATTTTAATTAATGCATTGGATTAAAACTTAAATCTGCCATAAAATTCTGTAAGTTTTTGTGGAAGAATTCGGTGAAATTTACGATTAAACTAAGTGCGTCTCTTTTTAAGACACTTTGTTGATAGTTTTTGGGATTATTCAGAAAAAATCTCAAAGCGATTACAGATCGAATTACTTAGAACTTTCGAACTAAACAAACAACAAACATTATTGCCGTGTAATTATATCCCGGATAATTTTTGTTTATATTAAAAATTAAGGCCTTGTTCCGATCTGGAAAGTACCTAAATCATCTTAAAGTAGCAGCAAAAGTTTTTCTAATAAAAAACGCCCAACAGCGTTGAGCGCTTTCTCGCTTACTAAGCAAGCTTGAACTTACCCTGCCAATTGAATCGTACTGTAATGTTCCCGAGGAACAGAAAAATCGCCTCCGTCAAGCGATTATGAACCAAAAAGACATTTTGGCTAAGTGCTTTTGTTGTAACAAATATAGTATACTATTTTGAACTGATTTTACTTTAGAATTCGCAACGATCTCGGTTACTAAATGTACGATATTGCCCCGGTGTTTGGTGGTGTTGAATCCTTCGGCTTGCATTCCTCGTTTTTTCTATACGCTTTAGTTTGTAATGTTGGCAAATTTAATATTTTTTTGTTCTTGTTTTCAGCTTCCACATGACGCTATATCGCACACATCGAGCTCGTTGCCTGATGACATGGGCCTGATCGCTCGAACGGTGACCTTGCGCTTCAACTTGGAAAAAATATTGTCCCAAGGGCGTGAAATTGAGGTGAGATGTGAGTCTGCTCAACCGGGAGTGCCGGAGCCTAAGAGGACTGCCTCTCAGAGTGTGTCAATTAGACGACCAGGCGATCCGCTTATGGTTAACAATCAAAAGTGGTGAGTAGAAAAACGCAATTATACGTACATTATATGATATTACATTGTAATATCGCTATTTTTTTCCCTTATGTCTAATGGAAGTTGTTTTTATGGCACCTATACCCTTATCACTTATATTGCAAATTAAAATGAAGAAACCTGTATAATGCTTAATTGTTAAATCAATTTAAACTTTGCGCCACTCATGTTTACAGTTATTCCTTTCGGTCTGTAACTGTACTCATTTTTTTTTTGTTAATTTCCAGGTATGCTTCTGGATTTGCATCCAAATTCGAACTGCCCATCCAGATGCACATAGCATGGTTGTTGCTGTGGATTTTGGTGGTGAAGTAGATCAAAGCGTAAAAAGTGTATTATATTTTTAAACCACAGACATTTGGCGATTGTTTATATTGATTTAAGGAGCAAAAATTAATAAATGAAGTGAGTATGCGGAAGATACAGAAATATATAATATTACTTCTGTTAATAAAGGTTATTGTTGAGGGATTAGCTTACAGAATTAAATTTTGCTCATTTTTGCGCAAGAAAATTTGTATGTACATTAAAAAAAACTAACAAAAAATCTTAATTAAACTTTATTAGTTTATTAAGAAGTTATATTATAATAAAAACTACCACGACTTTTTCATAATATCAACAACTAATGATCAAAATTATATTTGTATCTATCGTTCTGTGTGCTTCTATAAAACAAAAAAAAAATAGTACAAATTTTCATAAAATGGATTCGGTGCTAACGAGTAGAATTTTCATTTCTTGTAATTCTTACTAAATTTAGTTATAATTATTTATTATAAAAGATGCATCATTAGTATGATTCGTTTTGAATGTTTTTAAATTTAAATCTAAGCAGTCAACTAAACGAATCGTCAAGTGTGCATTTCACGCAATGATGACTACAATATGACTATGACTACAATAAAAATTCCGAAACATAATATACATGGACCGTATTCAGCGCCTCTGTTTACTTTTAGATTGATTCTAAAGTCGCATCTTTTACTTGACAGATTTACATTGTTGTTATGGAGTAACTAGGGACTCGAGACGCGACTTTAGAGTTACTCTAAAGTTAAACAGAGGCGCTAAAGACGGGAACATGTATATTTCAAAGTTTCAATAATGAAACTTTAATCATGTTTTTGCATATTTTAAAATGGTATAATAAAAATCAGTAAATGTATTAATCAGTAAACCTATTAAATAATAATAAATACTTGTATACAGTGTATACAATACTCAATACGATACAATATACAATACAATATATTACTTGTTTATGTATACAGAGTATTTCTCTTTTGAAGGTTTCTTCTAAAATTGCCTTCTACTTTTCGGGTCAAATGGTACTTTTTTCGTCTAATTTATTTCTCTATTTTATGTATTTATTTATGGGCAAATTTAGAAATAAAAACTCTTAAAAGGTTTAGGTACCTACCTATAGGCGAATTATTGAATTAATAAAATCCAACAATACACGGGAAAATACAATTGAAATTATTTTACCAATGTCAACAATTAAAATCACTTCTGTCGACAATACAATGTATTTTGTAATTTACTTTTTTTGTTCTAAAGAAAAATGTGTTTTGTATGTATTTCTAACTCCCTTGAAATCACATTTTTTATTAAATTTTCACTAAAATATTTTCGAAAATGTAAATCGCACATGTAGCACAACCTGTTAACAAAAAAATATACGTATTAATGTATTGCAAATCATAATAATACAAATATAATTAATTAATTTCAATAATTAATCTAATGATAACGTACATTTTTCACATGTGCTGATGCGATAAAAATAATAAAATAAATTAAATGTTGAAATTTATTGAACTTATAACAATGTCTTTTGAGATGCACCAAATAGATTGACTGTTATTTTTGTGATAATAAAGTTTGGCACTACATAACATGATGTAATACTGGAGAATAATAAATTTTATTTAAAGACTATGATTAGTTGTCACTAAAATCCATATTTTTTTCTGAAATTACTTTTGTGCACTCTTACAGTTGAGATTATTAGATTTTTTAAAATGTCTACTGGCCCTAATGATTAAAGTATCATTATCTTTATTATTATCATTATTTTGACAAATAAGCCAACTCGAATTATTGAATGCAATTTAATCTCCTACAAGCAATGCTTGCGGAATCAACTTCTTCTGCATTTATCTCTTGCGTATTAATCTTCTCTCTATCAATTTCTTTATCGACTTTCCCATCAACTTCTTTATCAATTTCCCTATGAACTTCGCTGTCACCTTATCTATTAGTTTCTTTATCAACTGCTTTATAAACTTCTTATTAACTTCTTTATCAACTTCTATATCAACATATTTATCAACTTCTTTATCAACTTCTTTATCAACTTCTTTATCAACTTCTTTATCAACTTCTTTATCAACTTCTTTATCAACTTCTTTATCAACTTCTTTATCAACTTCTTTATCAACTTCTTTATCAACTTCTTTATCAACTTCTTTATCAACTTCTTTATCAACTTCTTTATCAACTTCTTTATCAACTTCTTTATCAACTTCTTTATCAACTTCTTTATCAACTTCTTTATCAACTTCTTTATCAACTTCTTTATCAACTTTGTACGCACAAAGGTAAAAGAAATCTTCGAAGTGGACTGTATTAATTTGACGTTATATTGCAGAAAAACTAATGCTTCATTTCACATTAGGCGAAATTATAAAAATGCGACAATAAATTAAAGTAAGAAGGGAAACTTCTTGTGAACAGCGTGTCGTAAATCGCAAAACCAAAGTCGCTATAGCATCTCTCGACGTGTCCCTGCTTGATCGTTCTAGCGGCGCCGATCTTAATTCTGCGCCGGTCTTAACTCTGCGCCGATGTAATTAAAACAACTAGAGGGCTGTAGATCGCGCTCTAAATCAAAAATTTCGATCGAGACGAAACAAACTTCTTTATCGACTTCTTTGTCAACTTCTTTATCAACTTATCTATCACTTTCACTATCAACTTCTCTATTAACTTCGTTTTCAACATCCCTGTAGGCTTTTTATAGTTGTCTAGGGTTTAAATACAAAAAGCACATACAGAATAGTAATATAATTCTGAATATAGCGACAGAAATTGGCGGACGTCTTACCGTCTTGACAATTAACCAACGACTGCCCGTACCGCGCAAGTCTTCCTACCACGGAAACACATTCAAACATAACGTAAGGCGCGTACTTTGAATAATTATAATACGACAAATCAACTACGAATATTATAATACGAAAAGTAATACAACAAATCCTACATCCCTATAATTTTTTTCAATCGCTCATTTCTATCGACGCCTCAGTTTCATTGGTAGTCTCATTTCTATCAACATCATTAACACCATCATTTCTTTAAATACTCTCTTGTTCTCAAACCCTTCTGCATTCCAATTATCTGGCAAAACTTTAGTGATGCTGTGTATTTTGTTTAGCTACAAGAAATTGCTAGATATTACATAAATCTACCCAGAAATTCGTGCATTCTCCACCGATTTTATTAACGCAGGAGCGACCGCTTTGGAAGATCCTGGAGGCGAGAAAGATTCTAATTCGCCCTCGAACGTGTTTCTCCGGACGAAGAATAACAATTTATCATTCTGGACGAGTCCCATCGCTATTGCCGACTAGTGACCCAGCGAAAAGTTAAATTTGAACGGCACTCGAAATTGCGAGTCGAGCTGAATGCAGAAACGAGATGACGTTGTCGGCGTTTTATTATTTAAGTTGGCTATGGCCCACTGGGGAATAGGGATGCCCCACTCTCTTGTCGATGCTTAAAACTGAAAGATTTGCCTGTGCTGAATGGCTTGTGTTTGTGTTTTTTTTTTCAGTGTGATCCTACTTTACTGCTACGAAGCGGTAAATAGAGGATTGTTCCTTGATTCAAATAAGTTTTTATAGTACCATTGGAGGTATGCTTTAGTTGAAATAAATTATGCAGAAGGAACATTGTCATTTCTTTCATCGGTTATTGAAAGAAATATCTGTTTAAAAACAAATTAGCAAAATTCCCTGCGGAGTTATCGGGCTCTCAGTCAATTCCATTATTCGAAAAATAAACAGTAAATTTTGAACAGAAGCTCTTCGTTTAGGTTGTTTCGTTGACAATGAATTCCGCAATTATTATTTTTTTCGTCATCCGAAAATCTAATTATTCTCTTAAACGAAGTACATATACTTCTTTATTGCATAACATAAATTATTGCAGTACAGAAATGTTTTTAACGGTCGCCCGGACGATTTCCCACTTTGTTTCCTCGCCTTTTGATAAGAAAATTATGCGTTACCTAATACATTATTCACAAAAAATCCAATCTCAATGAATCTCAATGAAATAAAAAAATGGCTTCTGGACAAGACACTTTCGCTGATAGATTTTAATTTCGCTAGATCGTTGTTTTTAGATCTTAATTCATTCTATCAAATTTTAACCGTCATCTGCCTCTTTTCATTTTCGTTGATTTACTTAATTCCATTGTTTGATTTACTCCCCAATCTTCTTTCATTTTCATTAAGTGGTCATACCAATTTAATTGGTTTTCTTCTATTATTTGTACTTTTTCGTTCTTCCTCAAATAATTTTTACCAAACCTAGTTCACGAATTGTACCATTGGATATATCATTAAATATCCTGTGGCTTGGTTCCTCGGTTTCTATAAAGCAGCGATGTATTTCGTTGGATATTAGCCAGTTGGTCATCATCAAAATGCACAAAAGTTTCTAATAATCCTCCCTAACCTAACGGACTACTCGGGGAAGTTTCTTGTAAAAGCCAAAACTAATTGTATTGATACAAAAGCCCACAATCTGATGAATTGAAATCAACAAAAACATTATTTGAACAAAAGCAAAATTTGTCATCCCCGAGAGGTATTATTTACCTGCCATATTCAAATACTAGGGATAAACAAGACTGTTCTCCTTGGAAGGAGACAAAGGATCTCCGATTTTCCTTAATAATAGGACTAAAGTTAATCTGTCAGCTGGCATGTAAATGCCCCGTTTTATCCTACAGAACGCCGGACGTGGGGAGAATCGATGATTTTCTTCTAATTGTCGATTAAAGTACATTTTTTGCTCAACACACTTTAATCTAATCGATTAGATACTATTGTCACGCCATGCGTTTACTTTTCTCCTTCGGGGTCTCGTAGCTTCAGCACCCCTTGGTACCTTCTTCCAGATTCTCCTCTCCCTCTAAACATAGCTATTCTCGCTCTCTTTTCCATTTTATCACTAATCTCGTAAATTCAGCAGTAAATTCAGCGTAAATAGCAGGTATAAGTATTCTTAACAAAAAAATATCGTTATCTTGATTTGGACCTTCCCCTTACCCCAATGATATATCGATTAGCTCCTATTCTTTCTTATTGACTAACACCCTATTTGTCTTACCTAACTATTACATATTTACCCCTTTTATTTTATTTCTACCCTAATTCCTTTCACCTACGTCTTAATGATATCCCTATATCTAGTCACTTAGCTTATTTTCCTCTCCCTTGGTTCGGGCTTTCCCCTGTATCTCCATGCGTCGGCTCCCGAGGACCAGTAGGACTTTCTTCCCTGCGCCTGTGTCCCTATCTTGTCCCGACTGGCTGAGTCCGCAGTGCTGAGGCGACTTCCTCTTTTCCCGTTGTCTTCCGAGCCTCCTTGCTTCCCATTCTCCTCGAACACCACGCCCGACTCGCGTTCCCTCGCACTCGACACTTTGTCGTCCCTCGTTTTCCGCACAACGTCCAACTACACAGTGGTACTTTTGGTCCGACCTTACAGAACCCCACTCACATCACGGCATCCTTACGGTTTATTCGTGCACACTATACATGAGCTTATGAAGCAGACCGTGTATAACCGTACCCTGCATCCGTCGCACGTAATGCAGTGTTCGAATACCGTTTCGTACGACCCCGAGAAGTGGTTATTGTAATGGTCGTACTCCCCAATGTCCAGATCTACCTCACCCATGGCACATCTGTAGCACAGGTGTCTACGTCCTACTTGTATGAACACCTGTGTTGCGCACATAATACGGCCAAATCTTACGGTCTCCTCATGTGACCCTTTTCCGTCTAGGTCGGTCCTGTCCTCCTCGATACCACTGTCGTATTCCTCTTCCATTTTTATTATTTTCGTTTTCTTTGTCTATCCTACTGTAACCACCCGGGTATGATTATGGAGAATCACCCCCCAGGAACGAAGCAGGGCGCCTCCACCATGTCACGCCAAATGCGTTTACCTTTCTCCTTCGGGGTCTCGTAGTTTGGGGCCTGGGTACGGGTTGGTTACAGTAATTGAGATAGACCAAAATTAAAAATCCACATTTTATTTTAAATCAAATGGTTGATACAATATTCACTTGATTAACACTGAGACTAACAATACTACATTGGGTGGCTTGACGAGAAGGGGGCCAAGGGTCTGACAACCCACGAGCATGTCAGCCCACCTTGTTTCACACTCCAAGTCTACCCAGAAAGAACCCCGTTGGATCGCACCTGAGAGTATTTATGTGAATCATATTGCTGACCACGCGCGAGGACTTCGGAATGTTTCTTCGCATGCGGCCCTCGCGCGTGGTGTTATTATAAACAATATTCAACAATGTTTGTTTATAATAATTTGGCCAATATTTACATTGTTGTGGTCTCGTTTTATTATACTCTCAGGGTTGACCCATATTCCTACTCGTGACACTATGATTTTTAACGAATGATTAACTTAGGGTAGATAATCGTAGATGAACCAGGGTGAATTTATTTAAATTAAAGTAAAAATGCCAATCATCAGGGAATAGAAGGCAATGAGGTAGCCGATAATCTAGCCAGAGAGGGGGCCATGGAGCAACCTGGTAGGCAGATAGTTGGAATGCCCTTTGCAGAAGGTAAACAATACCTAAACAAACTCCTAGAAAGGAGTTCGATGGAGGAACTCGACAGGCTGTAGGGTATCCAAACAGTTCATGGAAACACCCTCAAAAGAAAGGGCAACCGAGCTCTGGGCTATGGACCGTGACAGGCTGAGCAAAACGCTTGGACTACTCACAGGACACGTAGCACTCAGAGCACACCTATACCGACTCAAAATAGTAGAGCAAAAAACATGCCGTCTATGTGGGGAGGCTGATGAGGACAGCATACACATACTGTGTCACTGTCCAGCACTATCCTTGCGCAGGTATAATACCTGGGGAAGGACGTCACTAGATCCTAGCGATCTCAAAAACACAAGGGCATCCGAACTGCTGAGGTTTGCAAATACTTGCGACCTCTGGCAGAATCAATGACCTTGGGAAACAGCGGGAAACTACAGAGGATCATTAGATCTAGGTGGTCACGGGGCTGGAAAGACCGCCCGCATAAAAACAACAACAACAACAAAAATGCCAATAATAAAACTTTCTAGTATATAAATAAAAAATAATTAAAAGAAATGCTGGATTGAAGAAATATTGTTGTTTAGACTGATTTGTTATAGTGAGGAAATATTTAGAGGAAATATGGGCTATAGCCCGCCCGGAAGCCGCGCCTCTCCTCAGTTCGACTGATTCTCTTTTTCTACTGATTGTAGCGCTCGAACTTGGACGCTCGGTAAATTTCCCATTTAAAAAAATCGGGGTTGTAACTGTCTCTCGAAGGGGGGTTAAAGGTAGAGGATCACATTTTCACGTTGAAGACGCTTCATGTTGTTGCTTTCCACTTTTCGGTCTTTATTGTGAAAATGTCGGTCTGAGAATAGAATTTTCGATGTTCCCGAATTATTACTTTATCTCATTTCTGCAAAGATTCTCGTTCTAAAATTAGAGTTGTTGAATTGAATAATCTGCGAGTCAAATATACGAAAAACGGATGAGATGTAGAAGGTTTCAAAGAGCATTGGCGTTCACTTTATTGCGGGTTCGTAAATTTTGTCTTTTTGCTACACAGAGGTTTGTTGTTTCTGAAAATTAGCGGGAGAAATTTTGGAAAATTTTATGAACCATTTTTGTGATCGTAATATTTTGTAAAGAACAATGTTATTCGTAATTTTTATCATAATTGTTTATCGAATTAGAGGGATATTTATCCCTTATAAAAATATCAATGTAATGTAACGGAACTTTGAGCTGAATTACTAAAATAAATCACTCTCTATTTGGGCGTGTAGCTGATACTTCCTCCCTCTTTATAAGCTCCTTAATTTTTTCAATTCGCCGAAACACTTCCTGTACGAGCACTTAAGTATAAAAGCGGACTGGAGGAGAATAACGGAAGCAGGAAAAGAAGAGCTAGATAAAATGGTCGCCGTTATTCTACCCTTGGAGTTTAGAGCATAGTCTGCAAACAGGAAATGCAGGAATAAAACCGATCTGGAACTTTATCTTTGCCTAGTTTGTAGTTTTTCTGTTCGTTCTTTGTATTAAATATACAGTATGTCTGAAAAAGTTGTTAACATATGGGAAACTTTTTTATTCTTTATAAAAAGTTCTGAATGGTCAATAAAGTAAAACGCAAAGTCAAATGTTAATTTTTATAAATCGTATACGAGGTTTGTCAAAAAATATGAATTTAATGGTTGGTTAATAATAGCGAGGTTTAAGGGTTAAGCTCGCTTAACGCTTGAGTTTCTGACAGTTTCGTATGTTGTTCGTCTACATATGTTTAAGCGGGCTTAAACATGCTACGCTTAAAAGAGAAAACGGCGAATACGGGCATAAAGTACCTTTATTTTTTACAATATCGAAAACTTTAATTATGAAAAGTTGTTCGAAAAAAAAACTATGTTTTAATATGCAATTAGGTTAAGCTACTTAAAAAAATTTTATAAATTATTGTCAAAATATTAAATGTAATTTTAAGGTGTTGATAGGAATTAAAAATTACGTTTAAGTGCAATTACTGATTAGTTCACCCATTATTCCATTGCAAAATTGATAAACTTTGACTTTATCTGTTACGAATTATCTCAAAGAGACAAATACATAATTAAAATTATTTATTTCAAAATATTACTATTAAGTTTATGTGGACACCCTGTACATCTAATGTCAAATGCGTTTTACTTTATTGACCATTCAGAACTTTTTATAAAAAAGTTTCCCATATGTTGCCAACTTTTTCCGACATTCTGTATGCTCAAAAAGTTTTATAAAATTGTGAATACAAAATTTACTTGGCACTGGAAACAAAGGCAAAACCTCTTTTTAATAATAAATGTTTAATATGACGGCCACCTTTATCAATACAAAGGTCAATTCGAAGGAAAAAATTGAAAAGCAATTTTTTGTACATCATCGTTTTCTCGTAGTGCGTTTACGGCTTTTTAGATTTTGCTCCACAGCTCTTCGGAACAAATTTGCCAATATCTTACCAATACCGCGCCCATTTCGACCAACGTTGAGACCTATATGTACAAGTCAAAAAAAACAACGCATTCTTCAGTATGAAGCGTCCTAAAAACTTAGGCAACTTCCAGAATAGTTATCCAGTTTTTCTCTTTCGCTTTGGAAAAAATATCGCAGGGCAAGCTCTCGCTTTCTTTCGCTATGAATTTCAATGAGGACTGAGGAGAAAATTAGAGTGAGACATCGCTGTCAGGAGGATCTTAACGTGTGTAGCAGAAATTGGATTTTTAGTTGATTTATAATACAAACACGTGTATGCATGTCAATGTGATAGAGGCCCATTAAAATGAAACACTTCTCACTATTACTTCTACGCTAAGTGGGAAGGGGTTGTATTTGTATGCAACACTATTGCTTGCATAGCGCGATGCAAATTTCTTCGCTGTAGGAATATTTTTATAAGGCAAATCGTCTAACAAAGTTGGTTTGCAACAAATTTTATATCAGAAGTTTAAGAAACGAGCTGTTAATAAAATTATTTCAGTATTAATTTCTTTTTAACTCTGAATAGTTTTAAAGAAAACGTTACGTTTTCAATTACTCTTATTAAGTTCGTCTAATGAATAGCCGAAACGACTTACAATAATTGAAACAAGAAATCTTCTCCTTCTTCATTTCAGTACATTCAAAATACGAGTAACATGGATAAACCAATAAGTTACACCAATAATTGCAGGATCTTTTCATCTCTTCATTTTAATCCTGTTCTCCTGAACCCTATTGCTCATCATAAAGTAATAAATATCACATTTCCACTATATTATGCAGACTTGAGTTTTTTATTAGTATGTAAATTTATTAAGTATTTGTCCCACCATAATTACAACAGACGTTAGGTTGACCCGTCTTTTCAAGGTTTGTCCATGCTTGTATTAAAGTATTATAAACATATTTTCGGTGTATATGTACTCGCTAATTACTAAAGTTACCGAAGTTCCCGGCACCTTGGTAACTCACGAGCCTGGTTGCGTCCAAATCCATGCAGAATTCATCTTGGAACACTTTACATCCAGGCATTATTATAACTATCATAATTTAAAAATCTTTCCTGGCATGCAGAACTTAACTGCTACAATTGAACAATTTCTTTTCTCTTGTAAAAAAATACAAAAATTAATTCTGCGGAATCTATCAATCTCTAGATCTTCGGGAATCTTTAGATTTATATAAAAACGCACAAAGCTGTAAAGCGACAAAAACAAAAATGACTGCCATATGATTCAAATTCTTCCATTAGGAATTACACTATTACGTCTTCCTTTTTCTCCGAGGCGACGAGCAGGAACATTATTAGTGATGGTTCGATTTACGTGCACCCCATTTTCTCATTTCCTCTTTTTCACACTCACAGGAAATTTCTGTTTACTCCTAGGTGCATTAGATACAGGGTGAACAGGTTACAAGGAACTGAATTCACCAATTAGTAATTTTTGGTTATTAATATTTTTAGATTAGGGATTCGATTAACTTCGAAAAGTTAATTTTTTTCTAAAGGATACACATTGATGTAAAGTTTTCTTCTTAAAATCATCCAAATATTCACATTCTAAATTATCGGCATTCAATTAATTAACACCCTATATACGAATATAGTGCTTTTCAAGGAAACCGTCCATTAGAAGTTATGGTGGATCCTGAAGAGTTAGAAATCTAAAAACTAATCAATGTGAGTTTTTCTAAAATATTTTCAACCATATATCACTTCCCGCTATACCGGAAGTAGATGTCGACATCGTTATTTCAAATGGAATGAACCATTTTTGACTTCACTTTTGGATACTATGTCTCTTTTTAACTAAACTTTAATAATAACACCATATTTAATTTTTTTCGATTTTTTTTTTGGAAAAACGGTCGAATGCACTTTCTATAATATCTCTGGTAATTATGGACCTAGAAGTTTGAAATTTGGTATCGGTAATGTACTACACAGTACACAGTACTATACAGTACTAAATGAAACTAAACTGAGTTTTCATGGTCGATTTGCAGGGCGTTTAAAATTGTATTACTAACTTGCCTAATATAAAGTGGCTGTTACTTTGTTATTTCAAATGGATTACCCTGTAATTTTAAGCATTGGACTATGGAGATTTTTAAGGTCTTTCGATCCATGTAGGTATTCCCTATTGCCCTGTAAATAGACTATGAAAACTCAATTTAGTATCATTTAGTACTGTGGCTGGACATTATCGACACCAAATTTCAAACTTCTAGGTCCATAATTACCAGAGATATTTTAGAAAGTGCATTCCACCCTTTTCCCAAAAAATTTCGATGAAAATTAAACAACTTAAAAGTGGCGCAATTTTGGCATATGATGTTATGATCAAGTCTGGGTAAAAAGAGCCAAAGAATCAAAAAATGAAGTCAAAAATGGTACTTTCCATTTGAAATAACGAAGTTAATATTTACTTCAGGTATGACCGGAAGTAACATATTATGGTTGAAAACATTTTAGAAAAACTCACAATATTGATTATCCTTTACTCCTAAATATTCAGATTACTAACTCTTCAGGAAAACCTATAACATTTCTTGAAAAGCCCTGTATAGCCCATTGTAATTGTTACATTGTATAGTAAGTATATTACCCTCTAGCCGAATCGATTTTAATGCATACAATGTCTTTCACATGTGAAAGATCCTGAAACATCCCGAAAACATTTTTATCTCGAAGACGAAATTTTCTCTATTACCATACATACTAGAAAACCTTTTTTCAAACGGTTATACGTGTAAACACCGTGCAACATCATAGTTCCGATCCGATTCCAAGGAAAATTCATCGTTGTTTTGTTGCTTTGAGCACCATTTATCCGGTTATCCTAAGTGACTGTGCCATGAGGGGGATTACCTACACAATACACGCTTTATTTGTTTAAGGATAATAAAATAAGTAAAATTTAAATTACTATGCTTCGTTTCGTCCTGAAACAAGCCAAAAAAAAGCTACCAATTTCTCTATACAATTAAGCAAAAATTTGAAAAGCTAGAAAATTTATTGTCACGCCAAAATAAATTGATTTGACAATTTCGCTGCATCCACACGTTGTTTTTCCGCTCACGATAAGGATATCCAGTAACAAATCTGCCGAATTGGCCAATTTTTAAAATAATTCCCGCCCTCCTTCTTCAACATTTATCTTCCCCTTTCGCTGGCCTTCTCTATGTTACATTCCCGCAAGCACCAGAAGGATTTTCCGAATTTGTCGGTTTAGATCCGGGAATAGCGATTCCTATTCTCGGTTTTAGATTCTCACGGATTCTACTTAGACCATACAGGTTTAACCGAGGGAATCTTGCTAGCCGACTCGTATGACAGATCGTATTACGCCTGGAATCATAAATTAGAGTTAAAGGGCTCGCCGAAATTTATGAAAAATTTCACACGTGTTTTTATGGTTTTAGGGGAGAATCGGGCTCTTATCCGACTTGCCCGCATAAGATTAATTCAGTCAAAACCGAGCCCAAAAAGCAACCAGCAAATAACCGAGCAATTATTTATTTTTAGTGCAAATTTTATTAAAATATTGAACGTAATTTACTATGCAAATTGAATATTGAGTATCGCGAATTTTTATTAATTATTAGACATTTTTCATTATTTATAACCATGCATTTTTAACTTTTAACTAAGCGTTATTATTTTTTTGCGGAGCAAAATGCATTTTTCAGCTAAGCCTAAATTTGCAAACCCGGGAAAATCATAACATAATAATTTGTAATTTAAATTTTTGAACTTTGTTGAATTTTGAATGAATTTTGTTTCACCCACGTCAGCATAAGCAACATACTTTTCTTTTCCACGTTTTACGAAAAACTGATTAAACCACTGTCAGGCATAGTATATGCTCCAATAAGGCTCCGAACTCCGATCTTTGACTTCAAAAAGGCAGGGATTTTCAGTTTGAGAGTGCCGATGACCAGACACTTTCTTCCAGTATTAGGGGAAAATAATGCTTCCCGGACCAGCCGTTAAGATAAAAGCATTATCCTACGTAAAACGCTTGTCAAAATTCAGCGGAGTCGAAAGATAATAGTGCCAGGAATACGATGATAAGTTTTTGATTTAATTTGAAGTAAATTGTTGACGATTTGTTGCGGATTTATTGCTAATTTGTTGTAAATTCACTACTTGATGATACTGTTGATGATTTGATTTGATTTGCGGCTAACTTGGTTCGTATTTATCCCGTATTACATTACAAGTTTCCTTCAAATAGTACAGTTTCCATCAAAGTAGGTACATGAATTAATTTGGTCATACAATTCAATTACTGTCAGACCTAGTTTGTGATCCAACAACTCTACAAATACGTAATATCATAAATTAATAGAGGCATCTATACACAAACACAAGCTGAATTAATGCGAAATTAGATCACAAGTAACTCTCCTATAGAACTATATTGTATTATGAAGCGTATTCCATATTTGTTAGTTATTTAAAACAATTAATTAAGTTATTATAGTATTCTACGACGTTTTGAGATTTATTATTGCATTCCGGTTGATATGATGAAATAATTAGTTGTAATGTCCTTGATATACCTAGATATTTTTCTTGTACAAAAAATTGTAATTTTCCAAATAAAAACAATTTCCTTTCGGTTACATGAAATGGCGAGAAAGGATTTTTCTAATAAAAATTTGTAAGGGATAAAAAACGACAGAAATGATTTAGGATTGTTTTCCCTAAGCTGAGGAAATTTGAAATACGATTATTCAACGCGTGCGGAGTTTATAAAAAAGACTTCCGATATTAACGGAAAATTCATCAACTCACTGAAATATGTCAAATTTATTTTTATTTCACATCGCAAAATTAGTAGTGTCTTAAAATTGGCTCCCGTTCTTTTTGAATATGAATCGGTAAACTAAAAAAAATGTAATCGAAAGAATTAAAAATGAAATCATGAATTCCTCTTATTTTTTATTGCTGATTTTAATAAAGTAGAAAAACATGGGTGGCTCCTGATGTAATATACTCCTACAATAATCTTTTTAAATGCTTGTATTACTATAGACATTCGTGGGGTTTTTCGTAGTGCTTGTAGGCCCCTGCGATGAGGACTCCAAGTACTCCTAGAAGTACTTTAGAAGATATTTAAGGAAAACCTAATTTCCAGTGGCGCCCTTCTCTGACTCATATCTTTGTAGGGAGGGCCTGTAGGGAAAATTTTTATAGGAACTTCTCATCTTATTTTTTAATGTTCTATATGGATCCGAGAGATTTCCCACACTTTCAGGGACACTTTTCCAATCTAGAGATGGCGCTATTTCGATTCGAAAGATTAACATGTACGTGTAACGTCTATAGTATGTATGGTTTGTGGGCCTTACTTTCGATAAGAAAGAGCTTCTGGACGATAATGAAAAGATGCTGAAGATTATAGTGAATTGTAGGATAATGCGAATTTAATCCCAAAAGTCCCATAAAAAAATCTGAAGTAATAAGAAAATTATGATGAGAAAGTTATTTATTTTAACTATAACACCCTCTAGCTCCAAAACTAAGCGGTTTAGAACAGAAACCACAACATACTTCTTGACTTTTCTTTTTAAAATCGCCCAAATATTCACATCCTGAAATATCGGCACTCAATTAATTAACACCCTGTATTTATTTACAGTGGTACGTGAAAATTTGATACTTACCTTCAACCCCTTTTGAAGAACAACCCCGAATTTTTTAAATTAGAAGTATAGGCTTGTAATATATCGTTTGAAATGTCTCTTCAATCTCTATCCAAAAACTGTTATTGGTTTTCAGTTTATTTTAAAAGGCTTTGTGCAAAATAGATTAAGGGCAGTGTTGGGTAGTATAGGATAGTGTAGTGAAGGTAAGGATACGGTAAAGTAGTATAGGTTACTTACTAACAATGTGTTCTTGGAAGCTGTATTATACGGTGTTTTGAATGTTATAAATAAAAAGTCGCAATCGGGTTTTCTGAGGACTTTGGTTCTGTCAATGTATTCCATTAGTGTCCTAGCTACACAGACTGAAGGTTTAGCGTGGAATATCGGGATATGGAGTGTGGGTTGAGCTCTACCAATTCAAGTCGTCTTGATTGGGTCCGGTATATTTATAGATAATTCGTCGGAATTTTCCCTTATCTCGGAGATTCTGTTTAAGGATATGGTTTGCAGTATTTCTCCTGTGATTAAAGCGAACACTGTTGCGAGTTTCTGTGAGAGCGTCTGCAGATTGAGTGGTGATGGAATACTTTCGATATACTTCAGAAGATATGCTGGGTCCCATGTAGAATTATATCTTGGAGCAGATGGTCTTAGCTTCGACAGGCCTCGTTTGAAGCGTTTCAGGATTAGGTCGGAGCCCAAATCGCATTTGGAAATTAATGAAAGCGCCGAAGTGTGGGAATTGAACGTGCCGTATTTCCAGTTGTTACTAGAGTATAATTCTTGAAGGAACTGCAAAACAGTTGTTCTTGAACAGTTGAAGGCAAAAATCCCACCATAGGCGGTACGTGACATCATATTGGCGCAGTATAGAGGGAGTAAGTGACGCCAGGATTGTTCCGATCGCATTCTCTGGAACTCCCTTGGCTAGATAAGCCTTCCTGATAACCTCATGGCAACCAGGGTAAGGCTTCCTTCCAGGGGTGCATTCTGAAAAATGGAGACGATAAGAGACGTATTTTTCGCATTTGTTATTTATGTGAGAAGCAAAAAGGTCTATATCAGGTACTCCAAAAACCGCCGCAATCTTGTTGAAAGCATCGGTTGATAAGTTCCACTCGGTCTCAATGTGACGATTGCGGCTCTTGGTCGGCTATAGTATTTTCCTCGGAGCTGATATATGATGCAACCAGCCAAATATTCCTCATTTCGTATCATTGCCATATTTCCCTTGCTATGGAACATAGTTTAGGAAATTGGTTACTCTCCATACGGTTGACGTATGAGATCGCTATCGTGTTATCAGACCTTATCAACAAATTACAATCGCTTAGATCAGACGCAAAGCATTTTATGCCATACAATATTGCTTGTAGCTTCATGATGTTTATGTGACAGAGCATTTGGAGCCTTAGACCAAAACCCATGGGTACGTTCGTGGCCGCATCACGCGCCCCATCCCGTTAATGATGCGTCTGTGAATAATTCTAATTCAAAGATATCTTTCCTGATATCATTTGAGGTACTGTGTATGTTGGCTTGCCACCAGGAAATATCCGACTTTATAGCTTGTGTAATGGCCATCCTGGCGTTATAGTTCATGTTGTTCCTTTTCAGGGCTAACCATTTTTCTCGTTCTAGAACCTTGGAGTATAATAATCCATACTTCACCCCGAGACAAGCCGCTACAAGCGTTCCAATAAATTAGGCGAGTCGTTGAATTCGGCATTTGTCGCATCCTAAAAAAGTCGAACAAAGCCCCGCAATTTTTTCCTTCTTTTGCTGAGTTAAGTACACCCTCAGATTAATACTGTCTATTATGAAGCCTAGGAATTTTTTACTAGTAGCTGGGGTCGTAGAACTCTTTTCCGCGTTTACTACGAAACCTACGGATTCTAGTAGCTTTATTAGGGTAGTCGTGTTGGCAAGGCAGTCGTCGTAAGGGTCCCCAAAAATCAGGAAATCATCGAGGTAATTCACTATAGGAATGTTTAGAGATCTTATGTGTGTAACTACCGGTTTCAACAGTTTTGTGAAACAATAGGTATTTCCTATGAGATTCGTGTATCTTTATTAAAAAGTACGCATCTTTAAGGTCTAAGGTACACATGAAGTTACCCCTACTAGTTAATTTTATTGCAGTCCTGAGTTCCTCCATCTTGAAGTGAGGTGACTCAACGAAGTTATTAAGCTTTTTGAGGTTTAAAATAAATCTCCCGTCGTTAGATTTTTCTGTCAGAAATATTGGAGACACAAATTACACCCTTACCAAATTACCACAACCCTTACCCTTAAGTCCTTTTGGGAGGAGAACGGCTCTGTTTGGAGGGATAGCGATGCCCCTTGTAGTTCCTCACGCTCTCCCTGTTGTTGTGAGGAGGGCGATACCGGTTTAATGAGTCGTAGTTCCTTGATGACTGTGCTCCCCCCCTTTTTTTGCAATTGAAGAGGCCACTGTAGATGTTGTTTTAGGTTCTCAAATTGGGCGAACGTGAGAACGAAGATCGTGTCTCGCCTTTTCTAAGGACTTGATGTTTTTGGCTCGTTCACCTAGGTCCGGGCCGAACAAGAGTTCTCCCGGCAAAGTTTTCTCCGCTATGTCCTTAACTGATTTATTAAGTAGCGGGCAAATAAGATATTTGCGAGTCTTCGTTATTTCGTTAAAGGTAAAAATAAGTATCCGACCCGAGTCAGCCAGAGAACCTAACAATTTGTCTCTAATTGGTTTTGGGATATTTTGTTCCTCTTCCAAAAGTAAAGATATAGCATTACCCATTGTGCATAATCCCTTGCCAATGTTCAATTGGTAACCGGAATGAGACGAATCTCTTGTCATGTCATGATTTTGTCGATCCGATATGCTCGATGATCGGCTTCGACTTCTTCTGAAATTATATTTATTGTCTCGGGAGTTCGTTTCGTTACGAGAACGACTCTCCCCGTCTCTAGTTTTCGAATAAGAGCGACGTTTAGATCGAGATCGGTATCTCTTCACCCTCTTTAGCTCCTTTTCCAATAATTCTAACCGCTTTTCTAAGCGCTCGTTAGTCTTCTTTGATTTTTCCATTCCTAACTTAAAGAGAATTGCTAAACGGGAATTTCGTATGAAGGTCAAATATACTTACCCGCTTGCAGATGCACACGGCTCGAGCACCAAAAAACGAATGAAATGGAACGGACGGGGACTCTGCTGCGCAACAGCGACGAGAGGGTTTTTTACTCGGAGTTTACTTTAAAATAGGTGCACGGTAGGCGGCCAGAGGCGGACTACATAGTAAATAATATCTTCGGACTGGACCGAGTATAATTACCGGGTGTTTAATAACAACCCTTTTAGTAATTTCTCTTCCTTGTGAGTGTAAATAGGCGAGTCCATTTAGCGAGAGCAATTCGATAAAATATACAGCTCCAGTTGGTTTTGCGGGTTTCCCTGAAATCACCAATGCAAAACACTTAACCAACCGTGTAAATTTGTACATTTACCTAAATAAGTTGCATATACATAAAAATCCTGAATTTTTAAGTAGTAAAATAAATCAAAAAATTGGAAATATCGTATAATAATGAAAGTGTATATTCTGTTTCAATGGTTTTATCTCAACTTGTCTTCTAACTTATAAGATGAAATGGTAGATTTTTTTGTAAATTTATTTGCCTGTCTATAAAATGGCCGTTATATTGCGGAAATTCCACCTTTGTTTTCTATTATAATTTCATACAAAATACAACGTTTTACTAAACTAAGTATACTATTACTAAAAAATGAACCAAATCGAAATAACCACCATGAAGATATAAACAAAAAAAAATTTCGTCAAAATTCATAAATTACCCTGTATCTCCTTAGAAAAGAGGCGGATGGAACTTTTAATGGTCGTATGATATTCACCTTAAGGTGTCACTTAAGTGCGGCACTTAAGTGCCTCTATACACTGTTAAAGTATGTACGATTCCTCATGACTCGCCCTGTATAAATGACACGCGATTTAAATTTAGTCAGTTTGAAATTTAATTATTAAATAATTTAACTTAAACAAAAACCCGACGGTAAATTCTCAACTTTGCTTCTAATGGTTTTGATAAAGCCCTAAAAATTATACTTGCGGAAACTTTGAATTGGTGAAGATAGAATCGCGGATATTGAAGAATGGAATCTGAAATTCTCTAGGTGATTTTATTTATTTTCTTCAATATCATACAAATTGTCGTTGTTCATTTCGTTGTTTTCAATCATCTAAATAACCATAACTGTTAAATTTACTTTTAAAACCTCTCAAGAAATTCTCAATAAATTCTTCTAAATTTTCCTCAAGCTAAATTCCAATTTTCTTTTTAATACATTATTTGGCTGGATCGAAATTGATGGCTATCGTGAAAGTCTCCACAAGCAAATTCGTAATAAATTTAGCGTCGGAAATACTCGCGACTGCATGCATCTCCAAAATTCTATCGAAATTCTATCCGAAATTCTATCGTCGTTCTAGAAAAATCCACATTGTTAATTTCAGTGTCTATTTCAAAACGTTTCTCTAACAATCAGTTCGCTTTTACTTTAAAAACTGTTAGAGCTGGGTTGATGGTTTAATTATCTGTGATGGTTAGAACGCTTTCCAAAGCTGCTTTCTGAATTTGACGTTATTAACTATCTGTGAAAATCTGTGAAAATATGTGAAAATCTGTAAAAAACAATAACTTCTAAATTCGTTAAATGGACAAAGTAGAGCTTGCAGAGCGAACGTGAAGTGCATTATCTTCAAAATGGTAAAATTGTAACTTACATTTACAATGAAATCTAAAGGCTTATTCCGATATCTTTTGAAGAACATTATAAACTTTAAGCAGTTATTTTTGTTCGAGCTTTGATCCTACAGCGTAAGTTACAAGAGAAGAAAATAAAAAAACATATAAATACATAGGTATAATGCTGTGAATCTTTACCTGACAATTTATCAGTTTCCACGGGTTCCATTTCCATTCTATCGAAGTAGGTAATCCGTGTCGACTGGAAGGAATGTTTTTGGAGTTTGGAGAGGCTAACTTGTTTCGTATGGTATTGTAGATACAGAGGTAAATAGGGTCCAATCGACTAAGTTTTGACCACAGAATATTTGACATAATTTAGAAGTATATAGGTAGGTAACCTATTCTAGTTGAAAGTATCTCATGTAAATTCAACAGCATTAATAATATTTTATTGTCATCGGTGGTTCTCCCTTTCCCCGTGATAAAAACCTAAATTCATTTCTAAAATTTTTCGAATTATCTCGCATTATCACGCATCTCGGATTATAAAAAAACCAGGGGTCCCAAAAAAAGAATATAAAAACAACTGAAACGTGGAAATAAACAAATCATCCTTTCAGGATCCATCCCTTTTCGGGTGTCTCCGTTTAAACACTACGAGGAACACCGGTGAAATAGAGAAAATTGTAACGAACTTCCATTATCTTAATTTGAAAACGAATCCTTTGTCTCGTTACTTTCCTGACGGGTGATGTGACCCTTTATACTTTAAACTCTTGGATCTGACTATAGATACAGTGCATTTCTTTAATGTCCCCCCTTTTATTTTTTGAACGGATTAACTTAGAAAATTAAAATTTGGGATAAAGAAACTAATGCCTGCTTACTATATTTTGGAGTAAAATTGACAGATGAAAATTTCAAGATGGCGACTTGGCGCCGGAAATAAGTTTAAATGGAAAGGGGGGTCTTGTGATACATCATTTTGAAGCTCCTGTTTAGTTCAGAAGATGCTCGAAATGGTTGCTTGAACTTCTTGACATATGAACAGCCTATCCGATATTTCACGCCGTATATTTTCGAACATAGTAACCTCAATATTTCTACAAATATCTGTAATTCATTCTCGTATATCCAATATTGAAGCAGGTTCAGTTTCATACACTTTTTGCTTCAAATAGCCCTATAAAAAAAGTCTAAAGGTGTCAAATCTGGCGAGCGGGCTGGCCATTCCGTAGGACCTCGACGACCAATACAACGACCAGGGAAAATAGCATCCAAATAGTTCCTTACTTGTCTGGAGTAATGTGGTGGTGTTCCATCTTGTTGGAATACAATATCCATATCGAATTCATTAGAATTTGTTTCGACTATTTCGGTGATGAAAGGCTCAACAGTAGTTTCCAACATATTCAAATACAGTTCCCCTGTTAAAATTTGTTCAATGAACAGGAGTCCTACAATATGGTTTCCCAATAGTTTGTACATACGTACATGTACTTAATAAACCCATGTACTTACTTACCACCTGTACTTAAAACCCTGTATACAGAGTGTACGAATTCTTCCGCTGCAAGCGTTAGAATTAGAATCTCAATCAATACTATAAGATAGTAAAGAACAGAAACTTGTTTATCGGTTGCCGGCCGATATTAGAATTCGTCAATTCGCTTCGCTTCGTTCACTAGCGAATAGCGGGGATAGCGGGCGTGACTATTTCGTATGTTCTCTTTATTCCTTACATAGCAAAAGTTAAATTAGCTATCTCATTATTCTCATTATATGCTTGCAGCGGATCAGTTCGTACATACTGTATCTGTAACTTAGTATATCTTTTTTGTAATATACAGCTGCAATAACAGCAGAAGTTACAGTGCATAGCGAAATATTTCCTTTCGAAAAGAAACCCTTTTACAAAAAAATAGACGAGTGAAATATACGAGAAGTTTGAAATTTCTCTGTACAATTCCTGCTAAAAATTGACAACAATGAGGAATCCATCCCGTTCTGCTCCCGTCTAGAAATATTTGATATCCTTGATCCTATTTGATATCCACACACACATTGGACACCTGAAAGGAGACACAAACCGCTTGAATATGTATAGATTTTATTAAGTTCGAATTTTTTGCCATGTCAACCTTCCATCCGCTGGTTGATTTCTACCGTTGAATATATGAAATCCTTTATCGTAAATTCGAAACACCGTTGTTCTGCAAGATCCGTTGATGACCTACAGGACATTAAAGTGGCTCGTATAGGCATAAAATATTTTAGATAAAAGTTTTAAATGTGTACCTATAGGTTGTATTTTATTGTACGAGTAGGTTAGTATTAATTACGAATATAATAATTAGTTTATATTACAAAGTAAAAGTAAAAGTAACTAAATTTTTTAGCTTGGAAATAGGGTTTGGACCGTTATCGTATGTATAAAAATATTTCCAAACCATTTTCATCAAATTTGCATCATCTTCTCTTACCATGCAAGTAATAGCAAAATTTGTATTTTTTAATGGAACTATTGCAGTTGACATGAAAAATATTATGTATCATAAATCAACTAAAAATCCAATTTCAACTACATACGTTTTTTTTTTTTTTTTTTTTTTTTTTTTTTTTTTTTTTTTTTTTTATGCACACGACTCGGGAAAAGACGAAGCTTATAACGCCTGTTCAGGCGCCCCGAGGCGTTTTTAGTAGGTAATTGTTAATGTTGGTCTTAAACCTCTGAAGGTCGTAACCAACTGGGAACACTTCTGATGGTAGTGTGTTCCATAGTGTCGCGGTTCTGTACAGAAAAGATTTCTGATACATAGAGGTCCTAGCTGTTGAAATGTGTACGGCAAACTGGTGTGTGCTCTCCGCTAGCCTTGTAGAACGTCCAAAGTGAGCACCAGGTGGAATAATGGAAGCAATGGCTGCAGAACACCTTCCGTGGTAATATCTGTAAAAGAGACTTAAGTCGCTAACCCTTCTACGATGGTCTAGTGTATGAAGGTTAGAGGTTAATGAGGGGTCATCAACCAGGCGCACTGCTCTTTTTTGAATGGAGTCTAGTAGGTGCAAGGAGTGCTTAGGAGCAGAACTCCAAGCAGAAGAACTCCTTTTGAGTTTCTTGAGAGGAATGTCTTACTGTAATGTCCCTCTCATTTAAATTCATAGGGAAACAAAGAAAATACTTCTTCTGGCGGCATTTTTCCCAAAAAAACAAGGGACAAAAGGATTATAACTCTGGAAGTTGCCTAAAAAATTAACGTTTCACTCCGGAGAATTTATCTTGTTTTTTTTTCTGTGAGAATTTAGTAACTTGTACAAGTACCAAAATTAGTAAACGACTAAATCAAGTTGTCCACACTATACCAATAACTAAATTTTAATTACTTTCTTTAGCTACTTGATACGTGTCCCCGCGCCTTAATGTCAAATACAAACTTTCATGAAACTTTTTCATGAAAAAAAATTGACTTTTTCCAGGATTGTATTTCAATAAGGACGAGCAAAAATGTGACACGCACAGTTTGAGAGTAATTACATAAAATATTAGTATAATTTTCCCATGTCCAGCTGGTTGAAATTATTCAAATTCCCGATGACGTCGCTAGCCATTAGTCCTGGTCATTAATAAAAGATTTATCCAACCCAGGGGTGAAATGAAAACTAAAAGCGGACACATAAGATTAATAACTAGTGATTACAAGGAGAGAAAAAGTGCGTAGTAAGGAAAAGTGAATATAATATTTTTCGAACGGATAAAAATACGATAATAAAGGACTTACTGTGATTGTTACTTATTGTAATTAAAACGAAGCTTTAAAATGGTAATTAAACCAAGTCTATTTTTCAGTAATAAAATATACTATAAAGACTTTTTGATTCGATAAACGCATAATATAGACAAAATTTATATGAAAAAAACTAAAACCTAGATAAAATCTCGTTAGTTTTTTAATATGCATTCCGTCTTTGCAGACGATACTGTAAAAACTCCAAGAGTAAAATAACAGCAATTTTATCGTCCATTTTATCCAGCGCTCTTCATTTCCTGTTTCCTCGATTCTCTCCAGTCCAGTTGCTCACTTAAGTGCTCGGACAGGAAGTGTTCATGCGAACAGAAAGAATTCAGGAACTTATAAAGTTGGAAGAAGAGTCAACAACACGTCCGAATATCGAGCGGTTTGTTTTAGTAATTTACCTCAAAGTACCATTTAAGATCCTTTGAATAAAAGTGTGAAGTTTGAAATGAGTTCTACTTGCTTACGCACGTTAAGAGTTCTGCCCTCTTTTTACTCTACATATTTTTAATCTATTTTAAAAATTCGGGTAAACTTAGTTTCCTAGAAAATACTATGCTCTAGAAATTTGGGTCTTTCGTTAAATTTTCTAAAACATTAGAATTTGCAAAAATTAAAATTTAAGAAGAAAAATTAAATTAATTTGTTGTTATAAATAAAAAATACATATCCGGTATACATCATCAGCTATATGCAAAATTGTTTGCAATATAGGCTAGGGGTACAATAAAGACAACTTCAGTTATCTCATATAAAGGAAAAAGAAATAGTGATATTGTAGAATTACAACTTTATCGCTGTAACCACTGTTATTTTTAAAATATTGTCTGTTTGACCATATTTGCAAACAATTTTGCATTTATCTTTGAATTTAGAAAATTATGTAATTTTGCAATTCTATCAATAATTTGTTTCAAAGTGTTTAATACTGGGTTTGTTAGGGTATGCAGGGATAATACAAGACTTTTCGAGGATATTTTTATTTTTTTTTAGATTCTGTTAGATCAGTTCTGTTAGATTTAAACGCTGATGTTTCGTATAATTCGACAGAAGAGTAATGTTACGTTTTCTTACTGATTTATGACCTTCTACATCCCTGCGATTCCTTTTCAAAGGATGCGCCTGTGACTCATCCTTGGGAAAACTTGTCTTCTCCCATCGTTGCCGTCTCGTCGATACAACCTTATTCTGCGAATAAAGGTGAATGATTGAGAAATCGAACCAAAAAATTACCCCTATCATATTCTGGGATTCGTTTTATATCCAATATTTCTTTACTGAAATGTTGAATGCGGAGTAGTACAGGTAGTTTTTGATAAGAGACACGAAGGAATGAACCGACCAGCTCCAGATTTATGATACATGGAGATCGTTGCTGTTAAAAATTGTACGACAAATTGATGTGTCTTACCAGCTAGCCTTGTACAGCGTCCAAATTGAGCTTCAGGTGGGATAATGGAAGCAATGGCTGCAGATGACCTTCCGTAATACCCGTAGGAGAGACTTAGTCACTAACTTGTCTTCGATGGTCTAGTGAATGCAGTTTAGATGTTAATGAGGGGCGTCAACTAGGCGTACTGCTCTTTTTTGAATTGAGTCCAGTAGGTGCAGAGAATGCTAAGGAGCTAAACTCCTAGCATGGGAGCAATATTTCAATGCTGGACGAACTTGAGCCTTATAGAGTTGCAGAAGCTGTTCTGATCTAAATATTTTTCTGGCTCGGAACAAGTAAGTAAGTTTCTGAGCCGCAGATTTTGCGATTGTGGAGACGCGTTTATGCTAGGATGCATTTGAGTTGATCTTGATTCCTCAAGGATGTAACTTATTAGTCGTTTTAATTGTTTGGTTATCCATTAATAGTTGGGGTGTGACGGAGGTAGTTTTTTTTGTAAACATAGTTGCCTGTGTCTTAGGGGTATTGAATTCAACCAGGTTGTCTGATCCCCATTTCAAAATGATCTGAAGGTCGCTGTTGATGAACTTAGTTTACATGAGCCGTTGGCGTTTCGCTGTGTCTGTGCTAACAGGTCTCTTGATTGGGGTGGATGCTATGAGTACGCTATCATCAGCAAAACTAAGAATTTTGTTTTTAGAAAATAGCTTTACAATGCACTCTTAAAGCGCTGGATCAACAAAGGTAGTAATGCGCGTTAAACAAGGAATTATTTAATGGGGATGGCGATTTTGGAGAGCGAGATAATACATGCAGTAGTAGGAACTCTCGCTTTCCTTCCTGCGCAACGCCCGCTTCCACCCTTGGCAGGAGCGCGCCGTTGCCACTTTTTCTCTTTATCCAATTTCCTCCAGACATAATGTAAAATTGAATAGACAATTGATTTATTTTTACTCTTACTACATGAAAATATCAAAAACGAGTTAATTAAAGGAAGTTCATTGATTCAATGAATCAATGAACCAATGAACATCAATTGATTCAATGAATCAATGAACTTCCTTTAATTAACTCGTTTTTGATATTTTCATGTAGTAAGAGTAAAAATAAATCAATTGTCTATTCAATTTTACATTACATCTGGAGGAAATTGGATAAAGAGAAGAATGCTTAAGTACAGAATAAAAAATATCATGAAATAATTACGGTGAATGATCGCCTGTCCGTTAAACGTTAAGTAGCCAATGGCATTTCTCCTCTCTGGACATTTTCTTTAGGCTGATTTCAACGTTGATGGATTACACGACTTAATTGAACATACGGAGAGTGAGTATATTTTTGCTAAATTGATTGCAAACACGAATTTCGGTCTTTGTCCAAAGAGTAATAATCTGTTCATGTCATGTCTCGTCGGCAGTGTACGCTTGGATTTGTTGCTCAAAAAGCCCACAAGTTTATAGGGAAAATACTATTAGGAGTGTGAGATTCTCATTGGTTTGCGAGCAGGAAATAATTCTTACTGACTTTTTTAACGATTTTTTAATTAATTTTTTTATCATCGAAATAACGACAGTGATTTACATTAAATATCTTAATCGCTTGCACATATATTTCGCGATACTTTTCCTTTTTAGAAAAAAAATCTAGGTACCTAGAATTTAATGAAAAACCAATTCTCACTTTTTAAATAAAATTTATTATTTTCAGGTATACATTAATTACATCTTCATCATGTTATATCATGGCATTTAATTTTTTTAAGAAAATCGGTGGTTTTTAAAGTGATGTCGGAAAACGCCCTCTTGCGGCCAAGCAAGCATTTAAAATAATATCTTACATAGTGTAAATTATAGATCAAGGAAAGCCCTTTTAAACGATTTCTATTTTATGAAAATCCCCTCAGCCATTTAAAAGTTATTAACATTTATTTGTCAAAATATTCAAATCTTCCCCACCACTTTATTTTAAAAGATAGAATCAAAAATATGTAACAAAAAATAATTGAAATTATCTCAACTATCAAAATAAAACACATTTTTGCTACCTTTATTCAGAAAATTTTGAAAAAAATGTCTTTTAAAAATTAAGATGGCGGATACTCCCACTAGCGGCCATTTTAGAGACTTAAAAATAATTTCCATCATTTTCTTTTGGCCTATTTAGTAATAAGATTTTTTACCGCAAGTGTCTACGACAATTAGTTTGCGAGATATGGCCGAGAGCCATTCTTAGAGGATCACCCTGTACGAAATTTTTAATAAACTAATAGATTTTAATGAAAAAAATATTTGAGCAGAGATTTTGTATTTATAGAATTATAGCAATTCCTTCATTTTTCTGATGTTTTCTATATTCACATCATCCACATCATTCCCTATAAATACAATAAATAGCTCACCTTCGATTTGTCACAAAAATAACTATAATGTCAATAATTTAAAAAATATAAAATAAACATCTTACTCTTTGATTCATTTGACAACCAGAACCCACAACAGCAACCACGCTATGTGGATCTGAATAGATACTCCAAATTAGGATGCGAATCCTGAAGCATACCTGAAAATATAAAGGAAATGTTAATACTTCTACAGAGCAAAAGTGATAACTGTAAACAAGTCCTGCGCGAAATTTCAATCGATTGAACAATTCAGCATTAATTTAAATCTACAGCTATTCTTGGAGCTATAAGTAGGAAGTATTTAAAAATGACATTAGAGATTTTAAAGGTGGAAATGAAGCGATGGAAGTTTAAAAACGACATACTCGTACATTACGGATATGGTGAATTGAGACTTTGTTCTGTACCTACACGCGACTAATTTTGGTAAATTTGCAAATTTTTACAATGAGGTTTAAGTGGATAACCTAAAGGTTTTAACTTAAATTAAATTTTGATTTTCCATTCGAAGGAACTAAAATAGCACTAAATTTCGATAAGTATATTAATTTTTGGTTTTTATTAAATTTAGCACCGGTTTACCAATCTCCTGTTCAACCAGTTGGGAACTAAAATTAGGAAGTAGGCACTACATTAGAACTAAAATAGCACTGAATTATAATGTATGAATTTTTATTTTTTTATGGTGGTGGAGCTGGATTTACATAAATAATTCTGCGCCAACTTGCATAAAACTGTCTTTCATATTTCCCTACTCACCATTTTTGATTGTTGACTATGTGATGTCGCCTGCTCGTCTAATGGACACTTTTTGTGAAGCCATCCTCTTGGGTTCCGGCACGCCCGGCTGGGCAGACTCACATCTCAACTCTTTTTCTCCCCGTGAGGCGACATTTTGTCGATGGTGAAACGCAGTGTGACCGTTCGGGCAATAAGTCCCATGTGATTAGGCTCAGAGTTCGAAGTGTGCAA
Source organism: Phyllotreta striolata (assembly GCA_918026865.1). Classification (NCBI taxonomy): domain Eukaryota; kingdom Metazoa; phylum Arthropoda; class Insecta; order Coleoptera; family Chrysomelidae; genus Phyllotreta; species Phyllotreta striolata. The sequence continues at coordinate 2,141,848 of OU900094.1, read as the reverse complement.
ATTGGCGTGATGTGGTGGCTGGAAAAAATATTTAACATTTAAGTTTATTAAAATAAATTTGTAATAACATTACAAAAATTTATACAGGGTGTCCAAAAAGTATGGAAACTGTCGATTTTTTCGCGGTTTTGTAGCGGTTCGATATTGGTAATAATGGATAGCCCTTAAAAATTATTGGATACGAGTTTTTTCAATTTTTCATTTGGACCTTAATTTGCGAGAAAATCGACCGTTTCCATGCTTTTTGGACACCCTGTATAATATTCGCAAAAGAAGTGTGCAAAGAAAATAAGGTTTATCGAAGGATTTAGTATAAATAAATTATTCAAATAAATTATAAAATTATTGAAACTTTTGCTATAGGTATCTCTTACAGATAATAACCTGACATTTATAATAATTACGAATGTCCTTACGATCAGTTACGACCAAATTTAATCTGAGTTTTATAAATTCCTTTTCCTAAAACTATTTTCTGGCAAAGCCTTGTTGGTAAGTAACTCAAGACGACTTTCTTTTGCAGGAATAGTTAATCTTTCCAAACCGGAAGAGTGATATTTGTTTAAGCGACTCGACGAATTAACCTTTAGAAGGTTTATTTAATCCGATTTCCTGAGTCTGCAAAATTGATCTCGACAACTTCCTCTTCTAAAATAGTTTTTATTGTGAATAGTGCAATAAAGTTCGGAAGGATCGAAAGAGTAACTGCTTGATAAGTCAATTTCGTTGTTTTATATCGGTCTCAGTAGTTTCCGAGTGGAATTTGTAGTTTATAAACTAGGGTAGGATATTTTTTTGTTCGATTTTCTATGTTACTTAATCTTACTTATATTGTATACATTGTTTAGAAGATCTCTATTTTTAGGTGATCCTTCTTTACTTAAACATGAAAATTTCATGCAATAATCTTGTTATTCTTTATCCCGGAGAAAAACTTTTTAAATTTGAATAGGCTTGCTTTAAATGAAAAAGTACTATTTGGTAGTTTGATATTCAAGTAGCTTCCAACAAATGGATATATTTCTCATTTCTTTTATACAGGGTATTAATTCAGTGCCGATACTTCAGGATATAAATATGTGAATGATTATAAGAAGAAAAGTTTACATCAATATCTGTCCTAGACATCTTAGTTTTCGAGCTACAGGGTGTTACAGTTTTAGAGAAAAAAAACTTTTCTGTCATAATTTTCTTATTACTCCAGATATTTTTAAGAAATTTCGGACGTGGACGTCACTGGTAATAGTAGAAAATTAATTTATTTTTCCCCAAAAAAAAGTGTTTCCATGCATAGTGGGTGCCTACCAAATTTCAACAAAATATCAAAAGCAGTCTCAATGAAGTTAAGAAAAAATTATTTTAGTTTTTATTTTTTTACGTGATAATGATGCATCGTTCGAAAGTAAGTCTTTTAGACCGAATTTGCTCCAAAATAAATGAGGATTATAAAAATAATTTTAGTTTCTAGAAAAAGCAGTGGCGTACCATTTTTTCTTCAACATATTCAGTTCAAACCCAGCACGGACGTCACTGGAAAATTTAAAAAAATCTTTTCCCTCAAAAAATGCTTTATAATAATTAAAATGTGTGTACAAAATTTTATAAAAATATCTAGAGTTATAAGAAACGGATCACCTTAGAAAATTGAAATTTAGGATAACAAAACTAATGCATGATTACTATATTTTGGAGTAAAATTGACAGATGAAAATTTCAAGATGGCGACTGGGCGCCATATTAAGAAATAAATTTAAATGGAAAGGGGGGTCTTGTGACACATCATTTTGAAGCTCCTGACAAATACTGTACAACCCTGGAATTTTTAAATTCCCCATTAAAAACCCATTAAAAAATGGCGGAACATTTAATAATTACCTGAATACAAACAAATTAATATCAATTTTTCTAGAAATATTTGTTTTTCTATGCCAAATAGCAATCCTAACAAACCGATAAGGTTTGACAGGTTATTTTTGGTTAAAAAAAGTTCCAAAAAATTTAAGTACTACACGAACATTAATTCTTTAGTCAAAATATTCTCATTTAGTTTTTGGTTTTTCTAGTGTTCAAAATATTCTTTTTAGTTTTCAATTTTCCTAGTGTTCAAAGTATTTTCATTTAGTTTTCGGTTGTTTAGTTCTTATTGTAGTTAGGTACCACGTGAACTAACTCTAAAATGGCCAATTCTCGTCCATTGGAAGATGGAGCATTACCACATTACTCCAGACAAGTAAGGAACTATTTGGATGCTATTTTCCCTGGTCGTTGGACTGATCGTCGAGGTCCTACGGAATGGCGAGCCCGCTCGCCAGATTTGACACCTTTATACTATTTTTATGGGGTTATTTGAAGCAAAAAGTGTACGAAACTGAACCTGCTTCAATATTGAATTCAATATTGAATATACGAGAAATAATTACAGATATTTGTAGAAACATCGACGTTACTATGTTCGAAAATGTTCGGATAGGCTGTTCTTATATCAAGAAGTTGAAGGCAACCATTTCGAACATTTTTTTAACTGAACTCAGCTTATTTCCTCAAATTATGACATTAAACGTCGATGTATTCAGGTAATTATTAAATGTCCGCCATTTTGTAGCAGGTGCAGATATTGACTTTATATTCCAGGGTTGTAGAGTATTTGTCAGGAGCTTCAAAACGATATATCACAAGACCCCATGATATATCATGGCGCCCAGTCGCCATCTTGAAATTTTAAACTGTCAATTTTACTCCAAAATATAGTAATCATGCATTAGTTTCATTATCCCAAAATTCAATTTTCTAAGTTGATCCGTTCAAAAAATAAAAGGGGGGGCCAGACATTAAAGACATTATAGACATTAAAGAAATGCACTGTATATATTTTCTTTTAACTTTTCTTCTTAAAATCATCCAAAAATTCACATCATGCAATATCAAAACTCAATTAATTAATACCCTGTATACAACACATCTATGAGATAGAAATATAAAAAAAGATCTCTCCGGACCAATGCAATAACAAATTTAACGTACCGGTTATATTAAAACAATTCAATTTGAATGGAGCTTTTAGCTAATTGAACAGGTTAGATTAAATCTCTAATGCCCGATTGCACGACCTTCACTTGAATCTCCAGCTTAATTAACTTGCACTTAACTCCAAGTTTTACTTACCCATTTTAAGTATTGCACCACTGACACTTAGGGTCAACTTAGTAAAGCGCCACTTAGCTCTGGCAACATCGCCTAGATCTAGTTTTATTTTGTTGTTTAATGTTGGTCAATCTGCAAATTGGTTCTTAACTTAACTTCACATTAAACTTCATATTTCGTCTGATTTAGGGGCGCATTCGCGCATTTAATATAAAGGTGGCAATATTCTGTGATTTGGAACTTTTGTAGAGTCTGACAATAAAATTCCTCTTCGAATAAAATGAAAGTAAAAAAGCGAGTTTAGAAGTACTAACTATGAAATTTTACTAGGGAAGAATAAACGTTCTTTTGATATAATTGTTCAATTCAAAACCATCTTAGAATGCAAGAAGTGGCGGATTCACCAGTGATTGGCCAGCGTAAGGAGGCTTTTTTTATTTTGCCCAATAGGTGCAAATGTGCATGGTGATCAGGCGTCTAACCTTGTTTTGGTTACTCCGTTAGTTGGATGGATGAAGTATAGCAGCGGTATTGATTGCCAAAGGTTTCAGGTGAAAATGAATAGTGATTTATACAATTCTACAAGTGATTTGCTAGAGGAGGAGCCTCCTGAAAAATCTTCAGCAAACTTCAAATTGACGGGAAAAATTGCAAAATTATACTATTATCTTCAACAAATCTCAAGTTAAAGTTTGTATAAAACAAAAAGGTGCAATGCTACAGCTATGTTTTGCATTTAAGTTGATTTTACATAAGAAATGCGATACCCAGGTAATATTATTTATTGCACTGAATTACTAATCAATGTAGCTTTCAAATGATGTGTCACACTTTGAATTACGTAACGATTATTTTTCCCTAAAGAGGGCGCTAAAATCGAAATTTGACAAGGCAATATTGGTATTGCTGAATTCTCTATAAAATTACCTTTTCAAAAATGTACAACACTTAATACTTTCCATTTAACATTGTCAGGGTTGTTACCCCCCACCCCTCGAGGGTAAAGCGTAATTGCTGCAATTAGGACAGGAAAGTGTCCCCCTAAAAACTAAAATTGACGTGTCTGAGCGTTTATTTTAAATGTCGATTTATCTCATGATATTGGCCTTTTTCCTTTTAAAATTGCCACCCTTTCTATTGCTCTACTGCCCAAACGGCTCATTTGCGGACACCTGTTTATTAAGACTTTTCTGCATATTTTGGACCATACTACCAACCATTTCATTTTGTGACACTTTTTTTTGAACACCCTGTATACAGACTGTGGTATTCTTCGGTACGACTTTCTTTTCTTTCGGGTTAAAATTTCACCGACCTTATTCTCATAAATGCAGCCACTTCTACCAAACTTTTAAAAACCATTGAAACGTTTAAGCCAGGGTTTACCAGGCTTGCAAAAATTTAAGCCTCTCCTTTGTGGAGGGTGATTCATTCCGAAACGAAAAGATTTTAACCCTATGTAGAGGTCACCTAGGGAATTCCAAAATACCTATATAGTATGGGTCTTACGGTTTTTATAACCGAGTTACAGGGCGTTTTTTGAATTTGGCCCATTTCTTTCAGGGCTTATAACTTTTGAATCACTCAGTATAATTATTTCATATTTTGCACAGATAATCTACACCTTTTGAACAATTAATCGACCCACTAAGAAAATTCAAATCCAGGTCCGGCTTAATAAAAATTATTAAAGTTTGACTATCCCTAAAACAACACCCTGTACATTGAATTTTTGAATATTGAATTTCAAATTTGGAAAGAGCACAAAAAACTGAATACAATCATCAACTTTTTACTTTTGCGCACGCCGTTTTATTACCAACATTTTAACGTTAAATTGTACATTATGAGAATTTTAGTCTCATATTGTAGAAATAATTTTAGTTTTCTTTGTTAAAATTAAGTTTATTTTAAGTTTAACTTTTTCATGGAAATTCCTTTAATAAACCGAATGAATTTGAATTAATATTCACAAAAATCAATAAAAATCATTATTACAGATCCGTCCTTAAGAAAATTTAAATGAGTCAAATTCATTTATTGATTAATCAAGAGTTATTAATTTTTTTTGCTTATATTACTTTTATTTACACCATTTAAAGACAATGCTAAAAACTGTAGATTTTACTAATTTCATTTTAAGTTCAAGCTAATACTAATTTTTATTCACTGAAGTATTTTCTTATGAAATGTATAATAAAGCTTTTACTACATTTTTGTTCACACTGCCCAAAATGTTTGACAAACATTTTGTTAAAATTTACGCCATAAATCGCTAACAAAAATTTATAATACCAGGAATATCAGATATATTAAAGGTATTGAGAGAGCATCAAAAAGTTTAACTAATTCCTTGGTGTACGCAAAATTTTTAAAAATTCTTACACCAAAATTTAAAAAAATGGGGATGCCAATAGCAAAATTACCTACACATATAAAAATTCAAAATAATTATTGATACGAACACTTAATCCAAACCGTTGATTTTCCAGGTTAATATGGTTTCGGGATTTGCGTAATCCGAGGTGCATTTTACATTGAAAGCATCGCCTTCCACATATGTTTTTGCTAGTCCGTCGATTTTTGGAGCACCTCTCGGTAAAGCTGGAACAATATAAATACAAAATGAGTTTTGTTTGACAATATGCAAGCAATTAACTTAGTATGAAAGTGGAATTCTGGTCGCAAATGAATATTGTGTAGGAATAATAGCATAGAATAGAAGCATTCGATTGCCTGCATACGCCACTCCGTAAATTAATATGTTGGATTATTACCTGGTATGCCGAGTGCAAAACAAGTAATATGGGTTACATAATTGCCAATAGGAATCCCCAACAATTTCACCGGTAATCCGCGCAGTTTCAAAATTTTGATGGAAGATATAAAACGTTCGTAAAAACAATTGAGATTTGCAGTTTTTCAATATTTGGAGGTGTGTTAATTTTACCAATGAATAACATTTGACCGATAAATTTCAAATCTCGATGTAATTTGAAACTTACTGAGTAATTCTGGTGTTTTGTCTCACACAGTAACAGGATTAATCTATCTGATTCCAGAGCGAACAAGTAAAATAATCCAAGCAAACAGTGGTAAGTTTATCAGATTTCAAATTTGCGAAATCAAATGGAGGCGCTTCTCGCTCGCCTCCTGTGCTTATACACCCTCCAAATGCAAACTTTTTGCAACCTCACGGGATCACATTACTCCGGTGATACCTGCTAGAATTATACACAAGCGATAAAGATTTTCTGTTTATACAGCGGCAAGGAAGCGTTCTTGAGAGCTGAATTAAATAATGCTATTTATATACAAATTGAAGATTGTTGAAAGTTGTTTGTAATTAAGAAGAAAATTTTTATCGTTGGATAAATGTATTTTTGTACAAATTAGATATTTTTGGATCTTTTAATTTTTGTGAGCTTAACTTCACGAATGATATCTACAGGGTATATAGAGTCAATTTGTATACGTTACGGACGATTAGAAATGAGGTAAAGCGAGAAATACGCGGTCAAGAATCACAGAGAAAGAATGGTTAGAATTATATGATGCCTACAATTTTTTAGGAACTATTTTTAAGGATAGTTTATTAACCGCCACCGGTTAATAATCAAGTGGCTAACAATCTCTATTTTAAAGAGCTATACGAGTTGTCAACCGCAAGCCCGGCTTAACTATACAGGGTGTCCCACGACGAGTTAAGACTCTCTGTATATTGGAAACTGCTTATCCGATTTAAATAATATTTAGCATTTATACAATAAGACGAACCTTTTAAAAATATTTTGACAGTCGTACCACTTCCGGATATACCGGAAGTAGACATCAACTTTGTTATTTTAAATTGAACACCCTGTATATTAATATATTTTCGAAATCTACGTAAAATTTTAGGGTACTTTTGTCTATAACACTTTTTTCAAAAATGCGTATTTTTTGAGTTAATAATTTTTGTTTAAAAAATTTGACCGATGCAGACCCTTACAAATTATTTTTTACGGGATCCCCTTAAAGATGGAAATTGTTTCTCTAGGGTGGCTACTAGAAAGATCAGAGGAATTTGTAGCGATTAAGCGAAATAAGTATCTAAAGAATCAAAAAAAGAAAAGAAGCGGACCAAGAAAATATAAAAAGAACAGATTGAGGAGATTGAAAGAAGGAATGAGTTAACAACATGTGAAATTAAGAAGCTGGACGCAAGTACCTGTAATCAACTCAAAGAAAACAAAAACATAATACGAGAATAATTTTTAATATTAAATTCGACAGTTTGGATATTAGTATACATATCTACTTATCCGTATCTCGAAACTTGGACGATATGGTAAATAATTATTGGGATATCCGAAAGTGCTCGAACCGTTTGAAAAGTTGGGGAGTGTTTTTATCGCATCGCGAAAAAATGAGGAAAACTAAAATTGCTCACCGGAAAGAAACGAATCGTCTTTACTACAATATGAATTTTAAAATCGTTAAAAACAATTTTAATAATCAAGATTTACAAGACTTACAAGACGAAGAAGATTTACAAACGCCCCGTATAGGTGTGCAGAAGAAAAATAAAAAACGCAATTTAAGATCGCACGTCTCAACAAAAATCACTTTCATCCATCGCCTCTAATGTAGTACATGTTTAAAAACCTGAAGGGATATCAATCTTGATACTCCACCACTTGGGAAGGAAAAGGAAGAAGAGGAAAAACAGCGTCTCGTGAAAAGGGTTTTATTAAAACTCTAAAACAAAAATTAAAATATAATATAAATGCTCCAGCTAACCAGTTGTTTACTACTAACTTTTCATGTAATATAGTCGCTGCAGGAAATTTAGCGAATAAATTTATCCGTTCGGAAATTTTTGAACGATACAAAAGCAAAATTGAAAACCGAACTACGAAAATCGCGAATGGGCCGAGCGGTTTTTTTAATTGACTTTAATTACTTTTTTCCGGAACTTAATTGCCATAGAAAATTCAATTAACCAAGGCTTCCGAAAAGACACGACTGAATGACCATTTTATTACTTTTTCGGAGTTTATTCTTATGCCAGGAAAGTCAATTGCAGACCAACTAATTCAAGATTTCTCCTTCTTTTTTTTCCTATTATTTCTACTTCGTTATTAATTCATTGGTGTTCGCTGACAATTATCGATTAAGCATTTAAAAACTGCTACATATAAAAGTAGATAATAATTTTGTAACTTACACTTAATAATGTCAATGAAAAAGTAAAAATGCACCTTCAAATTTTCCTTTCATTTGCTTCTATAACATTTTATAACATTTCTACGGATTATTTAAATCAGACAATCCCTTGATTTCTACTTCTATTCAAAACAATTATAGGATATTTTTTATATGAAACCGGAAATAATAATTCCTTTCCGTAATAATTTAAAATAGAAAGAAAATCACACAAACCTATTTATTTTCACGTCCACTCTTATTAGACTCAATTTTTTTAATAAAACTTACCCTTCTATAATAGAGCGTGTAAAATGCGTGTAAATTTATCTCCCTTGGTATACATGCAATCTTCATGATGCATGTAAGGAAATTAAGACAAGGTTTATCCGCTTAACCTACACGCGCCAAATATTTTTCAAAAATGGAATTATACAAGTCGCTCAATACGTTTATTTATAAATAAACTCATTGTTGTCACCTTTTGGAGTATTAGAAAGAGGAGGGTGAAAATATCTTTATAAAATTTCCATTTTCGCAACATTCGAGCAACAGTAACAGGTTTTGCCAGCTGAGCAAGCTCTGCTCGAACCATATTTTGTTATAATTAAATTAGAATCACCCTGTATATTTCAATTAATAGAATGTCATTTGGCATCTCAAGGGCTTTTGTGATAAAAAAAGGTAATAATCCAAGGTCTCGCATGCGGCGCGAGGTAATCTAACTACTTGACTTGTGAATTATATTTTTGGGACAGATTTAATAAATTAACGATTACAAGCCCCTATTTGTACTACATATTTAAAAAGTGTTAAAAAAATCCACACATAGAAAACTAATCAGATAAATTATTTCCCGGGGCGTAGATTATATTCCAGATAGGTTTCACCTTTTTTCGCACGGGATTCGAACGTTCCGAGTCGACTGTTATTAGTCACCCTCATTTCTTATCGTTTCTAATCTCGTTTTGAATCTGATGCGAAATAACGGTGTGTATGGAGAAATTAGGAAAATTGGAGTGATACGTGCCAAGGGTATGTTAGGTTTTATTCAATTAACTGATCTTCTTTCGCAGGGATTCGCGTTAAGACGCAAATATAATTATTCTTATGATTACATTAGAGTAATGAGAGAAGACGTTGTTTTCTAGATTTCGAATAAAAGGACTTTTTGTATGAACGGATATGTAAGGTTTTTTGCATAAGGTGTATGTACCTACGCTTCGTCCCTTATTAGATCTTGCTGAGTGGATGTTTAGTTTTACTTGTGTTTTTTTATGCCTAATCTATTTTTTATAAGTCCCAAAAAGTAACGAGCGGAATGATTTATGCCGCTTTGAAGTAGCGAGCTAATTTATTTCCTTGATATAGTGATTATAGATGTTAAAAGACTTTATTGGGCAGTTTTATTCAACAAATGTAACAAAGGTTACAAGCGTCCCGTAAAAAATGGTTATTTTGGTAACGAGCAATTTTAAATTAACAAAATGATTTAACAAGTTCCTAAAATTTTTTAATTTCCTGGAAATACACTGTACAGCAATCTGTTTTATTCTATCAATAGGAAAGTTATTATTAAATTATTGACTATTCTATTCGACAAAAACATCAAACAAAACTCGCAATGAATGCAATTTTCGAACTTAACTGAAAATAAAAAAAATCGAGGAGACAATGATGCAATCAATAGTTGATTTGTGATTAGTTCCGTGCGCGTTACATTTGTGAGTTGGTTATTTTTTAATCAGGTAGGTTAATCTGCAATCAAACAATCAATGGAGCAATGGCTGAATTATTATGAAAAAGTCGCATGAAATCGTACAATTTTTTTAGAAAGGTTTCATACATCAAATAATAAATTTATTCGAAATGAGCGCAGTTTTTTCTGTAAGTTGTTTAACAAATTGTAAAATATTTGAACTACATTTCGAATCCACATATTTCCATATTCAATTCAATTAATTTATCCAGATTATTTATTAAATTTACAATAATTAGTTGAGTTCCAAGTAATATCACCGAAGTTTGAAACTCGACTTTTTGAGAAGAATATGTTGTGTTATTCTTATCACATTTTGATATAAATAACCGAATATTCACGTGTTTAGAATATTCCAAAATTCTATTGGAAACATTTCCCATTCAAGCGTAATTTGCTATGAATTTTCATACCAATTAACACATCCTCGTTAATTACACTCTAAAACACGAATACACCCTCCATATTTCGATGTTATAATTAAATTTTTTATCAGGAATTATCGCATGTAGGTATAAGATTATTAATTGGTAAATAGATGTATAAATTAATTAATTTGAAAAACTTACCGAAATAAACCTGTGATAAAATGGCGCAGCGTATCTTCATATCTTCTTCACCGATGTAGATTTACTACATTATTCATTGCATTCCGACCCGACTAAAATATTGAAAATCCTTGTAAATTTCTAAAACAAAAAGAATAAGTTAATCTTCAATGGATTTGCTAGTATTTAAGTACATGGTTCAAACCGTGCTCAAATGGATTCTCTAATGTACATTCAAATTTAATAAACTAACTTAGCGACTTAGCGCTGCTTTTTGTGGTAGAATAATTCTTGCTCTGTAATAATGTTACCCTAGGTAGTGGAAATTCTGGCACAAAATACGCTACAATGTGATATTTCCAGTCGAAATTAAATATATTTAATATTTACTGCTAAACCGCTATAATGCACCTTAATTAATGTTTTTCCATATCTCGTGCACTTCACTGCACCATTTGTGTAACATTTTAGTTTCGATTCGTTGTTTAATCCAATAGTATCTATAAATTCGAAAATATGTTATACATACGGTAGTACGAATTAAATCGATGCGAATATGTATCGATTGTTTGCGGTAATTTTTGCCAGAAATTTTCGTTTTTTTCCTACTTTTCTTGGAAACTACTCCGATGATTTTTCTTTGGAGATCTTTGGTTACTTTTTTCAATTGATTACATCATTGTAAGCCCGACTTCGTGTGTCATTTAACATTACTTAAATTCGATGAATGATCTATCAATTAATAGTTACATTAATTATTTAGTTATGTACTGCGTTGTAATAAGTCGCTAGATAGCTTGATTAAAGGTATTATCCGAAATAAAAATGATTAATTTAGCGTTCCAGAGGATGAATGAGGGAGAAAACTTGATAAACAATGTAAATGATAAATATAAATGATAAACCAGTAATTTCTATAATAACAAGTTAATCTAATTCTCCTTACTTCATAAAAATGATTCCTTATATCCCTTTCGCTTCAAATTGAAAGCATCAAGTGTCCTGAATAAAACAAGTGCAACTTCTAAGAGAAAATTGGCAAGTAAATTTATATTGTCACTGCACTCCGGAAGCTATTTTCTGAGCTCGAACGCCATGATTAATTAACTGCACACGAGTCAAACTTGAAACAAAATTGCAAGTTAATGTACCTGAAGTGCAATAGGTAGGTACTAAAAACATTGCTCAAGACGAACGATTAGTTTTCCATCAATTCATATTAGAAGAGTGTTCCTATATTACGTCTATAAAACGTCATTTTACAAAATAATTCATATTTTATTAAAAAATTTCACCAAATTATATCTAAATTAAGATGCGAATAGACTGAAATCGGAGTGACATTCAATTCGATCTTCTTATTCTTGGATTTGCTTTATTAATTTCATTTCATTTATCGTATAAATTCAGCCGCTTCGAAATGAATAATAAGTAATTAATAATTTATGGATGCTTTTAGAAGGATTTTTTATTTTTGTTCGTGCCCAAGGATAAAGTGAAATCTCTCCAGAGCCGAGAAATGAATTTAAAAACTTTGGTTGTTTCCAAACAGGGGGATATATTCATTTTTCAATGTTATGTTACATTAAGGAAATTAGAATTTTTAATATAACTTTTTAAGACATTCCACTGAAAATAGCAAAATCACGTTTTGGATTATCTTTGTGTTTCTTTGAAATATACAGTGCATTTCTTTAATGTCCCCCCTCTTTAATTTTTTGAATGGATCAACTTAGAAAATTGAAATTTGAGATAATGAAACTAATGCATGATTACTATATTTTAAAGTAAAATTGACAGATGAAAATTTCAAGATGGCGACTGGGCACCATCTTGGCAAATAAATTTAAATGGAAAGGGGGGTCTTGTGATACATCATTTTGAGGCTCCTGACAAATACTCTACAACCCTGGAATATAAAGTCAATATAGGGGCCCCGTTATATAAATCCGAGCTTTTTTTAATAATTTCTACAGGATTGGTGAATATTTAAATTAGTTTAACTCCGATTTTTCGTTAACGTTTTGGGTCAACTAGAATCTTCGTAATACATTACTTACGATGATGTAGACGAATGAAAGAATCGTTATATTTTAGAGAGAAAAGTCATTTTTTTAAAAGTCCTCTTTTCTGAAAAAAAAAGTTTTCGGTGTTAAAATCTGGAGTCTGATGTACATGGTGTGATTGAAGTTAATAAACTTTATTTTTTAATATCCAGGGACAACTTGTAGTGGATTGTTCCTTGGTTTAGAACGACAAAAATTAGTTTGCGTCGGCAAACTGGGCCAAAAACGACGGAAGACTAATGTTAGTTACATTTGGGACACCCTTTACTACATACCTGCTAATATACCTCACAAACTACAGCAATAACCAATTCCAAATCGGCAACACTATAAGCAAACCGGTAAGAACCACCCAGGTCACTTCTGTGTCTCTCACTAACAGTCTCTTGAGTAAATCCACTTTCCCACAATTTAAGCAACTCTACAGTTCAGTTTCAAATCGATATGAAGTGACTAATCCGTCAATGTTATGAAAAATGGTGCAGGGGTCATGTCAAATATCAGCGGCGCGGTATGAGTATTAAATATACTCATAAATATACTCATAAATAGCATTAAATTCAAATAAAGGTGGAGGAAAAGATGTGGAATCTCGATGGTACAATTGAGACTACTTTAGAACCTGTTGTAATTAATCTCAATGAATCTGAAAGTTAAGATTCAGATTTTGATGATTCGCTAGATGAGGATGCCGTAATTCACATGTTAATCGACCTTACTTTTTTAAATGGCCCTTTACAGGGCCACCGATTTGCTCATAGAATAGAAACACTGAAATTGCTATTTGAACAAAATAAACTCTTTTTAGAGGGAAATTCAATATTATTCAATAATATGAAAAAATTAAATAAATTCATTTTATTTGAATTTAATGCTATTTATGAGTATATTTAATATTCATACCGCGCCGCTGATATTGTCACGAGTTGCTACGATTTGGGAAGACTTGCCCTCTTATTCGTGGTGTTCAACTCGTGCTTCGCCAATTCCTTTATCGGCGGAACCTCTTTGCTACGGGGCGTAGCGGTAAAGTCTTGGCTGTTGTTACTCTGAAAATGGGGGTTCTACTTGGGGCCCAGAGAATGATACTCAGAGAGATACTTGGTACTTGTACCTCACCTAAAAGAGAGGTACTTGTACCTCACCAAGCGATAACAAATAGCCCGCAACGATTCTCACAGGTTCAATACTCAAGTTTCCAAACCGTCTCACGACCCATTGGCGTTCGTGACAATATTTTAATTTGACATGACTCCTGCACCATTTTTCATAACATTGACGGATAAGTCACTTTAAATCGATTTGAAACTGAACTGTAAATAGGTTGTCCAGAAAATAGAAGTTAATAACTTGGGAGCGTATATATGACATCAAAATAAGGGTACAACTTTATATAAATTTTGTTAATTTGAGCCCCCAGCTAAGCTTAAGGTCGAAAATTTAAAACTTATTTTTACGTTTTATTTCCAAGTTATACATGGGACCAACAAAATAAAATTTTTGTGGTTTATTAACAATGACACTGATTAACAATTCGTAACTTTTATGAGGACAATCTGTATAAAACAAACGTATCGTAAATACATTCTTTAATCGATGAACTAACAAAAATGTACTCTTGTTTGAAGTCGAAAAAATTAACGGTTTAAGAGAAATTTCAATTTTTAAATCAGAATTTAAATAACCCTTAATTTTATCGACTTCAAACAAGAGTACATCTTTGTTAGTTTATCGGTTAAAGAATGTATTTACGATACGTTTGTGTTATACAGATTGTCCCCATAAAAGTTACGAATTGTTAACCACTGAAAACGCGCCTCCATTGTCTTCCAGAGAATAGTGTAGGATTCATTTTATCCCCATATTGGGCACACGGGTGTAGATAATAAACCACAAAAATTTTATTTTGTTCCCATGCATAACTTGGAAATGAAACGTAAAAATGGGTTTTAAATTTTCAACTTTAAAGGCCTCTAGCTCAAAAATGGGGGGCTCAAATTAATAATTTTTTTTTGAAGATATACCCTTATATTGATGTCATCTATACGCTCTCGAATTATTGATATCTATTTTCTGGACACCCTGTATATCCGTTCCCGGTTTTCTTTCCCGACTGGCGAGATCCGCGTAATTGTGGGAGTGACTGGAAGAGCCGGTGATTCCGATAACACGATATTGCCTGCTTGTCAGGCATGAGTATGTAGACTGTAGACTGTAGACTGTTTGCCTCCTGAACCGATGCCGGAGAAACCGGAGATTCCGGGCAAATGCGTAGGATGAAAGCGCACGTCGCGTCAGGTCAGGATGACGAGAAAACTTCTAAGCTTTGGGGAAATGATCATTTACCTCGACGGGTGTTACCTGTTAAATTTGTTCAACTAATTGTACAGTAAATTGTAATTACTGTAACTAATTTCATGGATCCTATGCTGAAACCTTTTCAACCAAATTTAATATACATTTTGAATGCACTAGCATTATTAGTTAATAGTTAGTAGAAATGAATTAAGGTATTAACTATAGTATTGAGGCATAACTAAAGATTTGACTAGGGATGATGCACCCTTAAAATATCTTTAAGGCCGAAATTTTTAAACCTATTAGCGTATTTAAAAGACAATTAATTTATTTTATGAAAAAAAATTCAATAATGCTCTAAATGCAATGAAATGTGACTTTAAATGTATATGTAAGTATATCAAAAGTATTTTAATACTCGCATTCCCACAAAAACTTCAACTGCCATTTACGTTATTAAAAACTAGAAAACAAATACTTTCTGTATCATTTCAGTTTGTTTCAACATACAAAGGAATGTTTTAATATCAACTGAAATATTAGGAAATGATAACATATGCACTTAAAAATTTCATATCCATGGATCCACTTATGCAAAAAATTTCTGGAAAATAAAGTATTTTTTTATTTAAGAAATACGCTACATATTATTTTTTATTTCGAATGCGGCGAATCAAATTAGGAAATCCTTCTCTCGTCTTTCTCTCGCGAGAAAATTTTATTTACTGTTACTGTTGTTTCCTATATTAAATTCTATTACATTCCAAAGAAACAAGTTTTGATGACAATTTACTCCGGTAGCCGCATTAAGAGCAAATTATGAAGCCGCACGACAAATGAAGAAGAAGCAGCACAGTACAGGACTGAACATATTACAATAAATTTAACGCAATCAAATTTATAATTTTTTGTTTCTGTATTTTATTAGAAACGTTATTAGCTCATTAAGAAGTTTAAATTTGTCAGATCAATCTCCCTGTTAAAGGTAAAATAAGCCAATGCACCCCTGGGTTAACAAACCCATATCGCTGAGTAGAATGAACATTTTCCAACACACAATGCCATCATATTTTCAGTACTTATGTAATGGACATTTCTCCAAGATGTGGGGTCCATAAACTTTCGGGTTGGCGAAGTGGGAGGGATGGTTGTATAATTTCATTAATGTCCCGATATCTTCACCAGGGGTGCCCCTTATTCTCTCGTGATATCTAAAGTAGTCTGTGAAGCCGTAAATATTTGACGGCAAATTGTTAGCAAAAAGTAGAAAATCTAAAAAATATCTTTATTATGCCGAAAAGTACAGAATTTATTTCCCTGTGCACATACACGTGCCGACATTCTCGCCAAATCCCACTATATATCATTTATTAAAAGTTTTGTACGATAAAGTTCACTAATATTTGTTTTGGCGTAGGTGCGAGGTGTGGCAATGTCAACTTAGATAAACGCCCTGTAGAGGATGGGAAAATCGAATTACCTACTATTTTCCACGTTCGGGCAATTCTCTTTCGTGGATCAAAATACTTACACCTATCTCTATTCAGCTGCGCTCTTTTTCGAAAAACTCTTGTAAGTCCTGTTTCTTAATAATAGTTTCTTACAATGAACGCCAATTATTTATTCCTTTGTAATATTCTTATTTATATTACCATTTAACTGTTAATTTTTAATCGTTTAAAATTGAGTTTAATTAAAAATAAATTATACTTAAACGAATTAATTGAATGAACATAAAAATTAAAGAGAACGAATGGTTGGTCGTAATTTTAACTAAGCAATTATCTAAATATTGCAAAAAGTACACAAATATGAGGGATGTCAGGAAATGATTAGGTACCTACTACCTACGTGCAAAAAAACAATTAAATTAAAAATCCGTATTTCTTTTTATTCCCTCGTTCACAATCCTATTAAACACCATAAAATTTCCGGTTAGAACACCTTCATAAATATCACATAGTGAAGTTACCGTGGGGCGTATTATTTGATGACATAATCACGAACTAACGGTTCCCTTTATTACCCTCATAACATTAACATAAAAATAAAAAAATAACATTAATGAAAATAGCACATTCTCTTTTAAGGAATATACAATTACTTATAATTATACCAATACCTAGACAATAATTAGGCTTTTCCACGGTCGAAATTAATAAACACTCTTACTAAATCTTACTTACATTTCAACGGAAAAGTTTCGGAAAAAGCGCTAAAATCTTCACTTGTAATAATAGCATGTGGTCAAGTTGTACTAATTTATCTTCTCAGTCCAAGCAAGCCGAAAGCAAATCGACAATTGAAAATTTTGAAAATTATTGCGATTCTGAGGATTTGTCAAAAGCCGCCAAATTTGTAGAGCAATGTTTTTTCTTGTTTAACAAAATTCTTAGCAGCAACAAATCAATCTCGAATCAAATATTATAGTATAGAGGATCCCAAGTAAGGTCGATTTGCACCGATTAATGCAACTGTCAGTTAGTATACGAGGTTTGTCAAAAAATGTGATTTCTGCTCATCTAAATATTTTAGCATGTAAAAAAACAATGATGAATATTTGAAAGTTATTTTTAATTCTAACCTTTTTTCTTTTCAATAATTTTCGATATTGTCAAAAATAAGGGTACTTTACTCTTTGAGCAATAATCACATTTTTTGACAAACCTCGTATATGACTGCTAAATTTTGCTAAATTATAACTTTAAAAAGAATAACTTTTTTTCGAAAACTTAATAATAAAAAAATTTTACGAGGACACACTGTATAGCTTGGAGCATTTTTTACAGCAACCCTGTTGGTACACGTTCACAAACATATTTCATTTAATAAAATATAATTTTCACCAGTTATCAAATCGGTGTAAATCGACCTTACTTCGTATCTTGGACTATTAGATTTTAATAGAAATGCTTAGTCTCTCGCTGTCTGCCCACCTGATGATAAATTGCCGGTGATAAATCAATAGGGGTGGAAATTTAACGTTGTGCAGGGCATAGGGGATGATTCATATTGTCGTTCGGAAAATGATGAACACAGACCTGCCCCACGTAAGTTCTCAATTCTCAAACCATAATTATCTCTAACTCAATCTTTTACCTTCTTAGAGGAGACAGTCCCGGTTATTCGGTGACCTTAGAGAGATGGAATTAAAAATATATCTAAGCGAAATAAAAACATGATTATTTCGAGGGTGGGATAAGTTTCTCGTTAATTTCTTTATCTTTTTTTTATGATCTCCTCGGCCATTAAATACGCGTAATTCGAAAAATCCGCCGCGAATGAGAATATCCCTAAATTGTTTCGGATCTTTTCCTGACGAAAATCTTTATTAGTAAAAAAACTTGGCTTTCCTTCTCTCGCTTTGCCACTTGATGCAACCGAAAGGAAATCGTTTTTATTTCGATATTACCTACCACATGTTACGCAAGAAAAATATCTATGTCGCACGTAATACAATAAAACTCGAAACCTTATCGAAAAGAGCGATTAATTGTTATTAATAATTTGTTATTGTCATTGTTTGTTAATAATATGTTAATTGTTATTATTAATAAATAACAGATTTGTGACCTTATGAGTTATTTGACCTAAAATGAATAACAAAATTTTTTCTCCTACATGCAAACCTGGAGACACACTGTATAAACATGAAATGCTCGCATAAAGGCAGAATATGCAATTTATTCCTAGGCTCTTTATTATTAATGTTAATTAAACTGTAAATTAAAAAACAATGTGAATGTTATTAATAAACATAATTTATGAAAGTTCCTGAAAGAAACGAACATTTCCGAAACAATAAATCACCTCCTATCAAAAACCTATACGCGAAACTACATCTGTATAACCCGCAATAAAATGAGCACCAATCTGCCATGTCAATCCTATTGGTTATCATTCGTTTTTCGTTTATTTGACTTTCAGATTTCCCCATCAACAATTCCCCTGCTAAACTTCTGACGAAATTATTCTCAAGAATGGGAAAAAGCAATAATTCGGCGACATCCCATTCTCAGACCGATGTTTCTACAATAAAGACTGAAAAGCAGAAGCTAAAACAACCGACTGGTGTAACATAATGGCATATTGGGGTGGTGGGGGAGGATGTTTCCGTCGTGATTATTACATTTTAATATCGTTGATTATTAATTGACTATTTTTAATAATCAATAAATAATCAACATCTAATGGCCGATTTCATAATAAGGCGTTAAAGTATCCGTTAACAAACGGAATCTTTAAAGAGTGTCATTTAGCCTTATTTCTAATGGTAAATGGTTTCGTAATACATGTAAAAGGTTCCTTTAGAAAAATGTTACTTTAAAGATATTTTTAAGCGGTGTTTAACTTAAAAAGCAGTATAATTAAAGTAATTTAACCATTTGGAAAACAATATTATATGGCTTTGAGCTTCTCTGCATTGATCATTGATTATAAGTTTATTGGAGAAAGATGAGAATTTCGAAAAATAAGCCTCTAATAAAAATTCAATTTTTAGTAGAGTAGAAGCATTATGTTTGCTTCAAGAAATTGAAAAATTAAAACTACCAAAAATAAGTAATTCAGAAAATATGACTTGCTCTTCTATTTCATGCAAAAGATACAAAAATGTTTCACTTTTCCTGACGAAAACGTTAATAAAAGTATAGATTGTCATTTTCGAAAACTCCCCTCTTTTCATTTGGTCTTCTAATACGACTAATAAGTAAATAATAATAGGTCTAAAATTAAATTCTTCATCTGACGAGATTGAAGGAGAAGTTTCAAAATTATTCATCCCAAAAAACTGCCAGAAAGTCTAACTTGGCTGTATAAACTTTGATTTGCGTACAAAAAATAGAAGCGCTGTGTTAAGGGGGAACTAAAAATCGACCCTTACACTTTAAATTCCACTTTAGGCTTAAATGATCCTTTAGGTTGATTATGAAATCACATAAATCTCTAAAGATCCCTTAAAGTTGTAAAAAGTATCATTGAGCCGATTCCTAGGGAGTCAATGGGGGCGAGTTATCTTTTATATTATTTTAGTTATCATTTTTCATATCCTAGCAACAATTTTAGGCATTTTTTGATGTCAACTTGATTTGTGAGCAATAGACCATTGTAAGTTTTAAAATTATCACACTGTATATTTCCTCTTTTAATAGATTACACAAATCTTTACCAATTAGACTAATGGATTAATAATAAGCCTGTGAAAATATATCAGCCAAGTACTACTAACTTTATACTAATATCCTCGCATTAGAAACTTCTAAATATAAAGTTTGTTTTAGCGCGACCGTATAAGGAAACTTGTTATTAACTGGCGTTTTCTTTGTGGTGAAAGCGAAACGGCCGACGCGGAAGTCAAAAGTTTCCCTAAAACAATGAACAGTTTTTTCTCCAAATAACAACTCGCCCTCGCATTGTTACTCGTCCTTTTCATCCCGATAAAAACGAAAATTCCTTTTCAGACATTCCCGAATCTTTCTACTCTATTATAAGCTACTTTGAAGTTAATGTTAAAGCGACCGAATTTTCTTGTATTCCCCATTAAAGACTCCGAAGAAGCAGTCATTTTATAATAAAAATGTCAAGATATACAGTGTGCAACAAAAAGGTGGGTCATTGATTATACCACATATCTATCAAGATGAACCTCTGTGGTGGTACCGCCCTGAACTCGAGCCGAAGCTGCACAGCAGCGGGAGAAATAATGCGAGGAAGGGCGAGACCGCGGGAAAGAAGGGGACACTCGGCCGGTGGCTGTTAGCTTGTTAGCTGGTACGAGTAATTTTAATAAAGTTTTCGATGTTCTGTAATTTTTCTTTTAATGTGCAATTGCGAAGACTGTGAGTGAATTAACACATCTTCAAGAAGTCGGTTTATCCGAAACTACAACGACTGAGCTAGCACATTTGGCGCCCAACGTAAAAGGCTTTGCCGAAGGAGTTCATCGGGAGAAACGAGTAGAAAGAGAAGCGAGTAGCAGTCAGGCAATAGACGGAAGGCGAAAAGGAAGGATATTCTACCGGTAATTAGCAATTGCAGTTACGTCTGGTAAGCATTCCAATTTTAATAAATCCAATTCAACGATAAACGCCGTCCACGTTCCGGAGGGACAGCGGCCATTTTTCGAAATTTGGAGGGAAAAAGTATAGTTGTCGGTATCACGCGACTCTACTAGAAGCGGAGAGGGAGTTAGCGGAGACGAGGCGAATTCCACGAATTCCACGGACGCGAAATTCCGCGACTCGGAAAAAAAAAAATAAATAAATAAAAAGAAATCATTACGTTAAATGCTACAATACATTTTTGTTTCATATTTATTCTAGTTTAGTTAGATAAGTAGGTACTGTTTTTTTTTTCTTGTATACTCGTACATATTTGGATATATTTGAATTGTTGAAAATTTTAAAATGTCTAAGTCTTCAGTAACTGGTAGTAAAAAGAGGGCAACAGCGGATGATTCGGCAGGTGATTTAGATTTAAGTAACGTTTTAGCTCAGCTGTCATTGGGGATGGTTGGGTTACAGGATTTAGTAAAAAATTTAACTGAGCACATAGTGCACCGAGCCGACTCATCGCCAGTTGCGAAAGTATGCGAGCACGAGGAGCGTAATTATATATCCAATTGGAAGGAATTGGGGGGTTGCGCCTTAATATTCTCGCCGTCTGGAAGAATGCATCCAGTGGCGTTCTTAAGAAAATTAAACAATTTGTTTATTGAGGCCGGAGTTCCGAATCATTGTAAGGTGAGTTTAGCGTTGAATTGTTTAAGAGGAGGTGCAGCCGACTGGGGTGAGTTAAAAATACGTGACTTAGAAAACTACCCTGATTTTGAAAAACAGTTTAGAGCTAGATATTGGGGGGTGGAAAAACAAAGGGATTTATATTTGGAATTACAGTATGGAAGGTTTGAAACTGGGAAGGGTTCAGAATATTTTTTGAATTTGATAAGTCAGGCAAGCTTTTTGGACGAAAAGATACCGAACGAAAAATTGATTAGTTTGATTTCAAAACATTTCCCTCCCGAGATTCAACGAGCGATTATTAATAATGGGTATTCGGAAATTGAAGAAATTGAGGAATATTTAGCAAAGCTGGATGAAACATATTCGCGGGAGAATAACACCAACCACAGTGGTCGTCGCAGAGACAGTTTTCAACAGAATCAACGGGATCAGGCTCCAGCACCTTTGCGGAACAGTCTTAATTCTCCAAGGAACACGGATGCCGGGCAACCCTCTACCAGTGGTACCAGTAACAACATTCGTCGAATAACAGCCGTCAGTCACGATCCTACTGATCTGCTAACAGATTCGGAGGAAGAAGTGGAAGAAGAGACTATGTTCTCTCCGGCAATTTTGGTGAAAATTGACTCGCGACCCATAGAAGCCCTAATCGACAGCGGATCGGAAGTTTGTGCGATGTCAGAAAATTTCTTTGAAACCATAAAAAACGAAATAAATATACCTATCTTGCCTGTAACTAATATGTCTATTTCGGTAGCGGTAGGAACTAAATCGGAAAGAATTAAGAGACAGATACTTTTGCCCGTTTATATCGGTGGAGAATTCATGGAAATGGGTTGTCTGGTTGTGACCAGGTTAAATACGGATTTGATTATCGGTTCCGATTGGCTTTTGAAGTATAAAGTGGTGATTGACTTCAGGGAAAAATCATTACATCTGTCCGTGAATGATAAGATTGTGGCTGTCAAAATAATTCCACAATTAAAATATAATTCGAACAATTTGAGTATAAATATTATGCGGAACGAGGTACAGCGGGCGAGCGATACGGGTACGCCTATGGAACCGTGTCGGCACCAGTACGCCGACGAAAACATTGTAGCGGCGACGGTAAACGCTAGAACCGAATTCCATCGACAGGAACTTTTGACGCTGTTGCGCGATTTTCGCGATATATTTTCTGAGGACCCGGGGTGCGTTAAAAATTATTATCATGAAATCGAATTAAGTAATTATGATCCTTTCAACGCGGCGTCGTACCCAGTACCTTTTATTTATAGGCAGGAAGTTAATAGACAGGTAAATGAAATGTTGGAATGGGGAATAATTAAAAAGGAAAAAACTAACTATATATCACCATTAGTATGTGTTAAGAAAAAGGATGGGTCTATACGGGTTTGCTTGGATGCGCGGCGCATTAACTCAAAAATCAGGAAAGATTTTTTGAATCCACCTAACCCTAATGAACTATTGCAGAATTTTAAAAGGGAACAATTTTATAGTACTCTCGATCTAACTAGTTCGTACTGGCAGGTACCTGTTCTGCCGGCTCATACGAAATATCTCGGTTTCATTCATGATGGGGAAACTTACACGTTCGCCAGGTTACCGTTCGGTCTCGCGACGTCGATGGCGAGTCTTATTCGGTGTTTAAATAAAGTGTTGGGGCAGGAGTGTCAAGCGTATAGTTTTACGTACGTGGACGATTTAATTATTTTTTCTGACACTGTGGGGGGCCATTTGCGGCATTTACAGAACATATTTGAAAAGTTCAGAGCCGAGGGTTTAACGGTTAAATTGAGGAAATCACGTTTCATGAATCCCGAAGTAGTATTTTTGGGTCATATTATTACAAGTGAGGGAGTAAAGCTGGATCCGACTAGAGTTGAGGCAATTAATAGTTTTCCAAATCCACGTAATATCCGGGATTTGCGGGCATTTTTGGGACTGGCCAATTACGAAAAAAGATTCTGCGAGAATTATTCACACCTCACTGTACCACTGCTGCGTTTGTTGAGAAAGAATGTTCGATGGGAATGGACGGAGAAAGAAATGAGAGCATTTCGAGAAATTAAACAAGCTTATTTAAACACGGTTTTACTATACCATCCGGATTTTTCTCGTACGTTTTATATTCAGTGCGATAGTTCAAACTTTGCTACGGGGGGTAGTCTTTTTCAGTTTACGGATGAGAATGAGAAACAAATTATAGCATTTGCGAGTGTTACTTTGAAGGGCAGCCAGTTGAAATATACAACAACTGAGAAGGAGGCTCTTGCTTTGATTCACTGCTTAAAACAGTGGCGGACCTTGGTTTTGGGACAAGATTTGGTAGTTATCACGGATCACAAGTCTTTAGAATTTTTGATGACTTGTACGTGGCGATCAGCTAGATTGTCTAGATGGATTATGTTTATGCAGGAGTACGATTTTGCAGTGGAGCATTGTCGCGGGGTGGACAACAAGATCGCGGATACTCTGTCGCGTTTTCCTGTGGACGATCGGAGGGTCGGTTATCCGGATGATGATGGTGGAGACGTAAGGGTTGCGTTGATGAAAATATCTGACGATTTTAAGAGGTTCCGAGCAAATCTAAAGAATTTAAGAGAGGACCAAAGAAGGGATGGAGATCTTAGACAGAAGATTGAAGTATTACAGAATGTAGAAGCTAACGAAGTAGAGAAAAATAAAGTGGCAAAATGGTTTATGCTACACGAGGGAGTATTGTTTAAGAGGGGAGATGATCGATGCCCGGGTTTCAAGTTGTATGTTCCGAGCGGCCTACGAAAGGAACTTGTTCTGGCTCATCACGAATATATTGGGCACTTAGGAAAAACTAAGACGTATGAATATGTGAGATTGACATTCTACTGGCCTAGAATGGCTAAAAACGTACGACAAATAATAGCATCCTGCGATTTATGTCAAAAGACGAAGGTGGCACCAGCGTGTAAGGGAGTAATGCATAGTGTATTGGTAGAGGCACCGGGTGAGTTAGTTTGCCTGGATCTTATAGGACCATTGCCGGTGGGACGAGGTGGAGTGTCCTTCCTGTTGGTGCTCGTGGACGCTTTCTCGAAGTTTGTAACGCTATATCCGTTGAAAAGAGCCACCACTCGTACTATATTAAATCGGATTTTTAAATGTTATATACCGAATGTTCAAAAACCTCGAAGAATTCTTTCGGATAATGGAACTCAATTTACGAGTAAGGTGTGGAGGAGAGAACTAGAAGATACAGGGATTAAGGTGAAATTGATATCTGTTTATTATCCTCAAGGAAATATGACTGAGAGATATAACAAGGAAATTGTTCGAATTCTAAGAGCATACTGTCATGAAAAACACACAGGGTGGCCGAATATACTCTCACTTATAGAGACTTGTTTAAATAGTGTTGTCAACCTTAGTACCGGTTTTACGCCTGAATTTTTACAGAAGGGAATAAACTCCGTTTTCCCAATTAAGAATTTTGTAAATTTTCCGGAAAGTGAGCTCGAGTCGATGTCGCGGGGGGATGTTTTGAAGTTGGCGTTTAAAAGTCTCTGTACCAAAGCAAAAAAAAGAATAAGTCGGGCAAATAAGGGTGTAAAACCAGTTGCATTTGAAGTGGGGGATAAGGTACTTGTGAAAACTCATCCTCAGTCGTCTGCTCTAGATAAAACCATTAAAAAGTTCTTTTTGGTCTATGAGGGACCTTACAATGTTTTGCGAAAGGCTGGTCCTAACAGCTATATAATTGGTACGCCTGATGGGGTGGAGCACTCTAAACAAAATGTAATTAATATGAAAGCTTATAAGGAGTTAGCAACCCCATTCTCTCCATAATATTTTTTTGTTATATTATTACCTGTTTTAATTATCGTTCGAAGATTTTTATTATCTGTTCACTTGTTACTAATCTGTTTAACGTTTTTTTTTTTTTTATGGTTCTTATGTTCTTTAATCTTAGAATTATTATTATTGTAACTAAAAAGTTATGTAAAATACATTTTAGTTAGGGGGGTAATGTGGTGGTACCGCCCTGAACTCGAGCCGAAGCTGCACAGCAGCGGGAGAAATAATGCGAGGAAGGGCGAGACCGCGGGAAAGAAGGGGACACTCGGCCGGTGGCTGTTAGCTTGTTAGCTGGTACGAGTAATTTTAATAAAGTTTTCGATGTTCTGTAATTTTTCTTTTAATGTGCAATTGCGAAGACTGTGAGTGAATTAACACATCTTCAAGAAGTCGGTTTATCCGAAACTACAACGACTGAGCTAGCACACCTCTATTTACCTATACAGTTTGTGTACTAAATACAGAATTATTTTGGCCTTTAACAAGAAATGCTTCGGACCTATTTTGCGGGTTTTTTCCATTGAATCCGCTTGTTCAATATTTCGTTGCCTTCCATTAGGTACAGAAAGCCGTTCTAAAACCGCATTTCTACTGTGGAAGATTAGAAGAGACGTGCAAAAATCCATCGGGTCGTGCATTTTATTCCCGGTAAATCAAGCGAAATGCGTTTAAGCTCCTGCAATTTACGTAACCAATCAAGCGTGGGAGATTTGTAGCAGCGCCACCTATCTGCAATCTCCTTTAATTCGAAGGCATATAGGTATAGTATAGCCAATATGCAATAAGCCAGATAATAGTAGATAAACTAGATCATTTAATTTCTGCGCATGGGATTGAACTTGTTAATTCATAAGCAATGGAAAAACTATGTGAGGAAATATCTGGGCTTTAAGATCAAACATTAAAAAATATATGTAGGTATAGACGTTCTGAATTCATTCAAGTGTTGTGGCGGAATGTCGGCCAAAATTATAGAACCCTAACTAATTTATTTGGAGATTTAACGAACTTATCTGCGAGATCAATTTTCAAGAAGGACGAAGCACTGAAAAGGCCCCATGCTCTACTATAATTCGAGCGCATCGGATGTAAAAATTACGAATCAAAAATACGAGTGGACTATGAATCTGGATAAAATTTTTCGCCTCGTGCTAGTTTTTCAAAGAATCGAGAAAGTGCTTAATATTGTAGATTTTTTATTATGTGTTAGGAGAAACAGAAACATAAAGGAAAATGACCGGGAAAAGTTTTCAGGGCGGAATTTAGCTCGTTCCGTTTAATAGAGTAGAAGGAAAGTAAAACAGAAGAGAAAAAAACGAAGAATTCTCGATGAATTCAATTTTATTCCGTCTCGGAATTTTCCGCAAATAATTATCTCATTTTCGCTCTTTTCGTGCACCTATGTATACTGTGTGTGTCACGACGAGGGCCCATTAGAAGTATCTGGAAAAGTAGTTGTAATTAAAATTTGAAAATTTGTGTACAAGTATTAGTCGATGCGCTCTATTCAATGAAAATATTTTCAACTTTTCTTTACTTCCACACTGAGCCAAAAAAGTAGGTAAATGTGATTAAATAGTGCGTTAAGACAACGAAAAAGTTCGTTAATTTTAGCCCAACATACGCGTTCGTTGTCACAACAAAATAGTGATGGTTAATCAACAATTAGTTCGTTAAATAACGAATGGTATTGGTTAATAATACGAAAATACGTTCGTTGATATAATGAACATAATTCGTTAATACAATGAATTTATTTCGTTAATTAATGATTGATTTTGGTTAATAATAAGAAAATACGTTCGTTGTACGGTCGTTTGGTTTGTTAATTCAATGAACAGATTTCTTTCGATTAATATGATAAGAAAAAATAATGTAAAGTAAATAAAGGAACATATTTATTTTTTGAACAAATAATTAAACATTTAAACAACAAATTTAAAAATTAAACGTAAAAAAACGCAATATATAAAAAAGGTAACAAAAAACATAGATATTAAATACACACACCTCCAAAATTCTTGGCCCCCTGGATATTTAAAAATCTAATATAACTAAAGTTTTAAAATGTAGTAGATTTAATTCGGTGCTTCACTATTAACATTTTGTAGCCCTAAATTTTTTTATTTTGCTTAATAAGTTTTGTTAAAAAAAATAAAACTAAAAAATATCCAAAAACATAGAAACATTTATTTCAATTTTTAAATAAAAAATAAAGCTTTTAACATAAAAGGTCTTTAATAATCAGTATGATCACCCCTTTGCTCTATAAGTTGACCCACACGTCTTGGCATGGCTCGAATAAGGTTATCAATATAATCTTGATCCTTGTTGGCCCATTCCTCTTGAGCGGCTATAATTAATTCCTAGGAAGGGTTACAGGAGGGTTTTCTCTATCGTGAATTGCCCTAGCAATATGATCCCAAACATGTTCGATCGGATTCAAACCTGGAGAGTTCGCAGGCCAGTCCAATCGTTCAATATTTCCTTGTCGAAGCATGTTTCGTACTCTCTGGGTACGGTGAGGCCTGGCATTATCATCTTGGAAAATAAAATTTTCACCAAATTCGGTGCGCAAGGGTTGTATAATTAGTTCGATAATGTTTTCGCCGTATATGGCACCTGTCATGGTCCGCTCGATAAGAACAAGTGGAGTACGGCGCCCGTACATTATACCCCCCCAAAACATGACTGTCCCCCCTTGGTAGGGAACAATTTCTCTGGCAAAAATTAATCTTTCCAGTCTACCTGGACCCATCCATACCATTTCCAGGCGGCTGTCACTTTCCAGTCCAAATCTTGTCTCATCGGAGAAAAGGACATTTCTCCATTCTTGCAAAAGCCAATTTCTATGATTCTGGCCCCATTGCAGTCGTGCAGCTTTATGTCGGGGTAAAAGCCTGGGCACTCTCAAGGGTCTTCTGGCTCTTAAATTGTCAGAATGTAATCGCCTTCGTATTGTGCTTGTCGAAATTCGTCTACGCTACGTAAGTAAAAAGTGACTTCGGACAGCTGGTACCGTTATTCTCCTATTCCTCCGAACATAACCAGTAACATATCGGTCTTCTCTTTGTGTAGTTACTCTAGGACGGCCGGTTCCTCGTCTTCTGCCAACGCCACCAGTTTCTTGAAATAAAGTTATTATGCGCCGCACTGACGTCCTGGGGATATTAAGACGGTCCGAAATTCGGTGGGCTGACAAACCTTCTTGGTGTAAAGCCACTATTCTTGCTCTGTTAAACTCACTTATCGGATTTCCTGGCATTTTGTATAAAATTCACTGAAACGTTCTCTTTCGACCAAAATTTAAAACTGTATTCTTGTAAAGATAACCGTTTATTTTCTGACAAAAACAACTTTTTGCTATCAATTTTTTTTTACATTTTGATAAGGCAATACAAATTTTATTAGCATTTTTTTTTCGTTCTATAGTTAACGTTTTAAGAATATACCAGGGGGGGCCAAGAATTTTGGAGGCGTGTGTATTTAAGGCTTCCGACAAAATGTGAACTTTAGAGTATGGTTTGGTTCCGGGCATTTTAAAGAAATGTTGCTCGATAAAAATCCAAAACATGTTACATTGCAAAGAAAAGTTTAAATTAAAAACATAGAACAGTTTGAAACAAATATCTACTGCCCTTAAAAAGTTAAAAAATTTGTACTTTGTATTGTCACAATAGACATATATTTCCTTGATAGTTGAAACGCTATCGCCTATACCAATTAGGAACGGCTGAATACTCTCTTCTTTGCTTTTTAAGAATGCCAAATGTTCTTCCACCTCTTGAATATTCTTTCCTAAGAATAAAAATGATTGTTGGGAATCCTTCACAGTAAATTTCATTAAACTTCTTTTGCCGTTATTGTCCTTCTTGACTATTTTATCTGTAGGTACAAAATACCCATGAAGTGCATACATTGTTGTTGCATCTCGACCATCTAAAAAAACCGAAAGTAATTGGACATAAACAGACGTTTATAATGTTAAATAGTTATATAAAGTATATTTACTCACTTGTTGAATAGAAATCGTCAACATCAGTTACAAGACTTTTGACAGATTTTTCTTTTAGATTTGCTTTAAGAAATTCTGTAATACTTTGAAAATTAGAATTCCAATTATCCAGCAAACCATTATTATTATGAACAGCGATGTTAAAGTCCATTTCAATCTATAATATGAAAATTTGAAATTAACTTAAATTACTAGAAATAATGAATTAAGAAGAGACTTTCTAAACGAAATCCAGAAGGATTTGTATACATAGGCCATTTCTTATAAACGTCCGCCGTATTTTCACAAATCTTAATTTCAAGTAGGCGATAGTTACTGCAGGCCTTCCATCAACTATCGTACTCTTCGGTCGATAAATGATCGAATTTTAATGAGCCAGTATATTGCTCTGCATCAGCTTCTGCAACTAAAGAGAAAGTTATTTTCAACAAATAATAGACTATATATAAAATAACTAACACATTTTTAGAATAATATTGCTTACCTACCTAATAGACAACTAGATCTTGATGCATTTTTTGTAACTTTTTCCAAGATTTGTTCTCCCTGTAAGAATTTTTCGGCATTTTTGGTTGTATTAACGAACTGGGTTGTTAAAACAACGAACCCTATTTCGTTAATTTACGTATACCATTCGTTAATACAACGAAATTTTCTCTACTCTACTATTTGTTCGTTATTGTAACGAATCAGTACGTTAAACAATATACTTGTTTCGTTAATTTACGTAGCTATATATATATATATATATATATATATATATAATTATTTATGCAATGAAATTATTTTTTATTTTATGAACACATTATTATTAACAAATTTAACAAATAAATACATTGTTATTATACATATTGTAATATTTTTTATTGTACAAAATGATTGGCGGTGTCCAATATCTCGAAATGAGTATGACATATTAAAAAAATGTTTGAATAAAAATTATAAATTCTCTTAAGAAAAGTATACCCACTAAGTCATATCTGATAGCGTTAAGTACATTTTTGAACGGATCAAATGTTTGATGTCATTTGTGTCCCCTAAGGTAATGTAAATTAATAAGTTTATTTCATGAACCTACGTTCTTACAAGTATTTGTTATAATAATGAAACTGTACGTTAAATTGAGTATAAAAAAGCATATTAAAATCAACGAACGTTTGTTAATTATATTGACGATTTACATCGTTGTTTAGCAAAAACAGTTCAACCAACCTTTAGTTGTAACAACGAATTTTTCATTGAGCCAACGAAAAATCAGTCAACCAACGGTGTTCGTTAATATTACGTACAAATTTTTTTTTCAGTGCGGTTATACCGGAAATGGACAGCAACTTTGTTATTTTAAATGGGACACCTCATATATTAATATATTTTCGAAATGTACGCAAAATTTTAGAGTGCTTTTGTCTAAAAAACTTTTTTCAAAAATGCATACTTTTTGAGTTACTAATTTTTTTTGAAAAATTGTAATATCTCACAAGTACCAAAATTAATAATCAAAAAAAAATAGTAACTCAAAAAGTATGCATTTTTGAAAAAAGTTTTTTAGACAAAAGCACTCTAAAGTTTTGCGTACATTTCGAAAATATATTAATATATGGGGTGTCCCATTTAAAATAACAAAGTTGCTGCCACTTCCGGTATGATCGGAAGTTAAGAAAAGTTGAAAATATCTGTTCATTGAATTAACAAACCAAACGACCGTACAACGAACGTATTTTCTTATTATTAACCAAAATCAATCATTAATTAACGAAATAAATTCATTGTATTAACGAATTATGTTCATTATATCAACGAACGTATTTTCGTATTATTAACCAATACCATTCGTTATTTAACGAACTAATTGTTGATTAACCATCACTATTTTGTTGTGACAACGAACGCGTATGTTGGGCTAAAATTAACGAACTTTTTCGTTGTCTTAACGCACTATTTAATCACATTTACCTACTTTTTTGGCTCAGTGTGGAAGTAAAGAAAAGTTGAAAATATTTTCATTGAATAGAGCGCATCGACTAATACTTGTACAAAAATTTTCAAATTTTAATTACAACTACTTTTCCAGATACTTCTAATGGGCCCTCGTCGTGACACACACTGTATGTATTGTTCTATCAATTTTAAGTTTCGGTGATATTTCAGACTGATTAAGATATCGCTCACCAACTAATCCCTTACTTAAAAAATGTACTTAAAAATTCTTACTTCTTAAAAAAAATACACATTTTGGGATTTTCATTTTTCAACACGATATCCATGTACAAGTACCTTCATGCGAGTTGTTTCGCCTAACAGTGGCGATCTCTAAAATGCTTATCCTTCATAGCATTTTACTAATACATTTCTAGTAATGAGATATCCTTTACAAGGCTAAATAGCGGTTTGGCAAATTGAGAATGCCGCTCCTTAAAATGAAGGACGACATACTAATGGCTCCTTAGAAGGGACGACCCTTCGAGCAGTCAACTTAATAGAATATCATTCTATGGTCGAAATTGAAGTAGGACATAATTTATTTTATTCCAATGAGTCGAGAGTCGAGATTCTAGAAGCAAGTAAACATGTACTTCCATTAATTCTCACCACTGATTTCAATAAAATAGAAAAAAAATGGTGGTTCCATTAAAAATTAAGGTATTTGATTATTTTGAAGTTCAACTTCTCACTGTATAATGGGCTCGTTAACAGAGAAATTAGAAAGATGTCCAGTGACCTAATAAATTGAAATCTACAAACCCAAAGCCTATAATTTCTTGAAGAAGAAGGAATCCATGCGCAGAAACATGGAACATGGAAAGAGCATTTTAACATGATGGCTTGACGAATATCAGAAAGATGACGAGAGAGTTAATAAATTGGAAACTGTAAACCCAAATCCTAAATGATGAAGAAGAAGAAGAAGTGCTTGCGTACAAGAATCTGAAAGGGGCCCGTTACAGGATGGCTTAGAAACATTAGAAAGATGACAGAGAATTAATAAATTAGAAACTACAGTTAATGTACTAAAATAAAAAAAAGTTATGACTTGCCTGAATCAACGCTTTTTTTCCTTCTAAACTTCCTCATCTGCATAAATATAATGTACATGCTAAACAGGAACGGCGTAAAGTCTATGTTCAAAAACAAGAAGTGTTGAGACGCGAAACGAAAAGGAAGCGCCATCGCAGTCCGTTTAATCTAGCGAATTATCATGGCTTCCTTCTTGAAGAAAGTTTGTTGTGCGACAACCGAGGAAGTCGCCGTTAAGGAAGTTCATTTCCAGGACAAACGCTACATTAGGGAATTGCCAAGGAAAACAATAGTCGCTATAGTGACCTTAATTATAATCCACATTTATTGCCGCTTCATACCAACTCGTATATTATTATAGTAAACGAAATCTGTTAACTACAAACTCTTAAACAAACTTTTCAAACGGCTGTAGAGGGCACGCACGAAAACTGAAATCTATACTCTGTGTCATCATGTATACCTTTCCTAACAAAATATATCAAAGTACTCGCATGCCAAATAAACGAACGTAAAAAGTCTGGCATTCCTTCTCGTCGTTATTTTAAACCAACTTCCAAAATTTCCATATGAATGCCGCCAAACCTCATCAACATATTTCCAGGTCGAATTATTCGGTCCACAGCAGCGCGTTCGTTTTCTCCTTATACTAAATTTTCCGGTGGTTTTTTTATTACGGATATTTGGAACACGGTTGTGGAAATAGGTTGAGAAATTCGTTAGTGTGCTGGAGGAGGGTGGAAAGGAACGCTTTTTTCCTGTGATTACGGGATCACGACGCTTCACATTTTTTCTATTAATGTATATTAACATATATCTGTAATCAACTTATCTGTAGGAATTTGTTTACATCTTTCAAGAATAAAAATATGGAGGGTGAGCCACGTTCAACTAGACAAAGTACCTACTGCAGGGAAATGACAAAAAAATTTTTAAATTCCTGCAGCTTAAATATGTACATGCGTGTATGGTGCCTATAATTGTAAATCAATTAGACATAAATATACAAGTTGACGCAATTTAGAAAAAAATACTTAAAAATTTAAATGGAACCCTATAAAATTTGCTATATCTATTCTTGATAGTTTTTGGTTTATTTAACGTTTTTTGATAATAGGTATAGTGTATTAATAAAGAATCTACCCTACACTACTAGATAACTCAAAAAAAAAAGAAAATTCATACCTTATTTAATAAGACTTCGATTATTTCAAAAACTACTGGATTTGGGTATAGGGAATACCCATATGGATCGAAAGGGCTTAAAAAACTGCATTTGTCACTGTTAAAAAATACAAGGTGATCCATTTAAAATAACAAAGTTTTGGCCACTTTAATTTGGCCAAGTTTGTCAGACAATTTTAAACGCCCTGTACATGGATTCTGAAAATACAGTTTAGTTTCATTTAGCAGTATATCTGGACATCATCGATACTTAATTTCAAGCTTCCAGCTGCATTATTAACAGAGATATCACAGAAAAAACATTCGACTGTTTTTCCAAAAAATATCAAAAAAATTGTAATATCTTAAAAATGGTGTATTTTTGGCATATGGTGTTATTATCAAAGTCTAGTTAAAAAAGGCCATAGAATTCAAAAATGAAGTTAAAAATGGCA
The DNA here is from genome assembly GCA_918026865.1 of Phyllotreta striolata. Lineage (NCBI taxonomy): Eukaryota > Metazoa > Arthropoda > Insecta > Coleoptera > Chrysomelidae > Phyllotreta > Phyllotreta striolata. The sequence continues at coordinate 2,107,623 of OU900094.1, read as the reverse complement.
CTTTTCATATAAAATAACGAAGTTGGTGTCAACTTCCGGTATAACCGGAAGTGTAATCAAAATGAAAATATTTTAGATCAATTCATATTATCCAAAAAATACTATAACCAAAATTTCAGATTTTTAAGTCTTTTCATTATTGAGATACTTCTAATGGACGGTTACCGTGAAAAGCCCTGTATATTTTGGCTTATTTTGATTATCAAATTAATTGACAGATTATAATTTGCATTAATTTCAAGAGAAAGTTGTTTCAAATATTTTCTTCACATATTACATTATTATAAATGGGACAAGATTAAAAATTATTTTCATTCAAGATTATTCTTTCCAACGGTTCTTAATTAATAAAATGTTAATTTACACTCTGAGAACGATTCTCGCAGCATGATAGCGAAGATTGGCGCATATTATTTTGACCAATAACGATTTTAAATATTAACGGTCCATTAAACTAACAACTACGCTTTTTATTTTACGTACCATCGCTTAATATTCCTTGGTTCCTTTTGGACTCTGAGCGAGACTCTTTTTTCACATCGCTACGTTCAGAAATCGCCGCTGGGAAGCTTTAACGGACAAGTGTCCTTAATGAGTCTTAGCAAAAAAATTCTAAATTTAAGAGACTTCTGAATTAGGGATATCTCCTGAATATTCCACAGATTTAAATGCTTTACCGTAAACGAACCGTAAACGAAGAGTGAAAAATTGTATGGGATATAAATTATCATCACAAAACAGTACTTCAAAATGACATACTATAAACCTAATTTAAACGGGTTGAATGATCCGCTTAGTAAAGATAGACAAAAAAAATATTAGATACGTATAATGGAGATGACGAATAAAACGTACACCATATGTATTTAACGACATGCATATTAAAAAAAATATGCATTTACTTTGAAATAAAAGGTAGAAGCAAAAAGTAAGAGAAAAAGGTTTTAAAACCATAAAACCTTTTGCTATAAAGCAACAGCAGGGTCCTCGAAGCAAAACTTCTATTCCTTTACTTCTTTTTATGCATATATCTTGAAGCAATTCTTTCATTTTTTGAAGCAAAAGGTTCTTTTTAACAGTACGGCCTATATTTGGATACACAATTGGTTTCAATTGACTACCTATATAATTATAAAAATTGATTGTTTTTACATGCGTTTTTCGTTAAAGGTCGTGCGATAAGTGCTTTAATATTTACATTTTCCAAAACATCAAGTGGAAATGTAAATCGTAATTTTTCGAGAGGAAATGTAAAATTACAAAACACATTTTATAGCGGGGAGATATAATTTTAATTTATTTGTCAATATCGGCAAAAGTACAATTTATTTCATTTACATTTTTCATTGCATTATAGTTTCATTTAATTATAGTATGCATCTCGTCGAATTTTTCGACTATAAAATGGTTTAGTGTTTTTTTCTAAATTCGCCCACATACTAAAATATTTTAATCGAGTAGTTTGATGGAATCAATTTATTTCAGTCCATATTTCAAATTATGTATTCAAATCTATCGAAAAATACTAATTATATGTACATACATCAGTATGTCTGTATGTACGTATTTTTACAATATCGAAAACTTTAATTATGAAAAGTTGTTCAAATTAGAAAACTATGTTTTAATATGCAATTAAATTATACTACTTAAAAAATTATGTTATTTTTACAAATTGTTCTCAAAATAATAAATATAATTTTAAGGTGTTGATAGGAATTAAAAATTACGTTTAAGTGTAATTACTGATTACTTCACTCATTATTCCATTGCAAAATTGATAAATCTTGACTTTATCTGTAAGAGAATTTGTTATCTCAAATAAACAAATACGTAATTAGAATATATTTTGCCGTAGAACTTTAATCATTTTAAAGAAAATAATTATTAACTCTAGTTACATCTAGGTAGATATATCGAAAACCGAGCTTCGGAGGACATATCATTATATGACTTTTCGACTCAAAATTAGCTCAAGAATCACCCATTAAAATAAGTACATTGCATTTATTAACACCCTGTATTTTAACTTTTACATCAAATAATTGTCACGCAGAAAAAGTTTTGAGTTGGATTTAACAGAATAGAAGAAAACGGTTTGGTTAATTGATTACAATCAAAAAACTTTAACAAAGCTCGGAGTTTTAAGAAAAACTTTTGTTTTAAATCTTTTCTTATTTTCCGAAACTATTAGTTAGTCTATCTTTTATGTAACTTAACATTTATAAACAAAACTTAGGTATACAATTTCAACATGAAGTTCAGACTGATCATTCTCAAATTTTGCATAAATAAAATTAAATTGACAATAAATGATTTTAAACTGAAAAATTGGAACTAAATCTCTTTTTATTGGCTGCTTACCTAATAGGGAGAAAAATTCTCTCCGTCAAACCCTAACTATTAATGGATAACTAAACAATTAAAACGAGTTAAATAAGTTAATAAGTTAAATCTTTTAGGGGTCAACATCAACTCAAATGCAACATGGCATGAACACGTCTCCACTATCGCAAAATCTGCCGCATTTTACATTTTAATTATTAAGGTCATCGAGTGTTTAGAATTCTTTTTGTTTCAATCGTTTACATGAATCGTATGAACATTGTCTAACTGCATATATAACATTGTGTTCGGGATAGACTGCATAGGGATATTTTGAGTTATTTAAATAAAGTCATTTTTTCGATTTTTTACTTTTATTCTTGCTATTATAGAAAAACTGGACACACTACCTTATTCCTGGTCTGTTAAAATACGATCCTGACCTTAACAGGTTTTTGGAAGATCATTAAGCATGTTAAAATTTGAAAATGAATTTTAATACTTTCAGTACAACACAAACCAAAATTCCACATTTTTGAAACTAACTTAACAACAAAAAATATTTTTATAATCAGTTTGCATCATTTAAACGTCTTCATATGTAATCTTATTGTTACCTATTTAAATTTTGCTGTATAATTTTCTCGGGATACAATGTACAATTTGACAATTTAATTTTTATATTCGCCTTAGAAATGAAAATTTTTTTTTGATAAAAATGATAAAATGCTATGGAGATTTAAGAAAGCCGATTCTGTTTTGTGTCTGCGACCAATTGAGCAAAATTTACACGAAAATGTACACATTTACACAGCGGTTAGAGTGTTTTGCATTGGTGATTTTGCGGAAACTGTGCTAAAATAGCCGCTACTAAAATGAATTTTATCGAATTCCTCCAGCAAATTCAATTGAATCATATACAGGGTGATGACAGCAAACGTCAGGTTTTAGAAAATTTCAATAGAAGGAAAAAAGTTGCAAGCGATAAAATAAAATAATAATTTTAAAGTGTAACAACTATAAAAATTGTATAGAATACATAATTGTCGGGTGTGCGGAACGAACCAAAAATCTATCAATTACTCTATATATTACTCAAATGTAATAGTTAATTGTTCACAATTTAAAAAAAATTATGAAATATGAAAATATGTTAAATAAGGTTAGAAGACATTTTTATAAGATTAGAATGTTGCCAAGAAATTCGCGGTGAGCATTTGGAACATTTACTCCTTTGAGATTATTATTTTTTTAAATATTATGAGCAACAAATTTTTAAAATAAGCTAGAAAACTTTTTGGATAGAGAATGAAGAGGCCTTTCAAACGATATATCACAAGCCCCCCAAATGTGGGATTGTAACTGTCCTTCGAAGGGGTTTGAAGATAGGGATCACAGTTTCACGTTGAAGAATTTCAATTTGTAATTAAAATTTGACGTGTTTTGGGATTTTCTTTAAATACGTGCAGTAATCGAAATAATATAAATTTGGTGTTTCCACCCTTATAATAGCGAGCTTTTAGACGGTTCGTATTACTAAAATTCGCAAATGGAGACGATTGTGACTCGACTTGTAATAAAAATCCGGGAATAAAATGCCGAATTAAATCTTTCATAAAGCGTTCAGTTGCGGCAAAATTCCTCAGTTTAAATAATCTCCCGGAGTCGCGTTTTTGGTGATGTAAACAAATTAACTGTTCCGAGATTTCATTATAGGGATATCTCATAATAAACCCGTTGTCTGCACACTTCAGCCCGGAGTTTTCTTTCGATTAAGTTTTTGCTGCGACTTTTACCTTCGAATTTATTTGAAAAGCATAACCGAGATGAGGCACTTTTAATGGGATTAAATTTTTCATTTCACTGAATGCTTACTATAAACACGCTTTCCAGATCGTAAAGCTCAATTTTAATGTATACGTTAAGGTATAGAAATTATACCCTATACAGCCATCTAGATAAGTCAAGTATCATAGCAGAATTCTCCAAAACACTAACATCACTAAAAATCCATATTATAATAACTATAAAAAAATCAGAAATGTCTCACCGCTTTTAATTTTTTTTATTATCATCTTAAATTGGTCAGATCTTTTAGTTGATGTTGAAATAATTCAAAGCCGATTTAAACGTTTTTTCGATGGAATTTTTTGCTACAGTTTTGTTATTATTCGGCCATTATTTTACAGGGCATTGTCTAAAATTCATATCGGAAATAGATTCTCGAGCTGCACGCGGCTGTTTTTTTCATTGATATCTCAATAAAATTCGCCCTACTGAAAGCCACATTGAATGACAAGAATAAACCTAAAAAATATAAATAGGCAATTATGTTAGCCCAGAAATCGAAATGTTTCCGTACTTTTTTCCACCAGATGGCTCAAAAATGGATTATGACATCATAAGGAATCGTATAAAATGTGTTTTATCGGATTTCCTCTATTAAATTGTGTTTAAATTGTATGGAAATTGTTTGGAACAAAGAGAAAATTCGCAATTTTTGATTAAGCAATTTTCATCAGAGCGAAATAGAGGAATGAAACTAAAAATACTGACATTTCGATTTATCCGTATTAAAATATCATAAATTCGTTTCATTCGCCAATGTTTGGCGAATAATAATGTCAATAATAATGTCAACAGAATTCTTTCACCAATGTTTTAAAACCTCACATCCATCGTACATCCACCATAATATAGAATGTCTACGAATATCAAAAATGAATCCAATACAACTAAGCCGGAACAAAACGTTTAAAAACCAAATCTCAATTATAATTCTAAAAAAGCGATCTCTTACAGAGCCCGCTTGATAAGTATTTTTAGAGAACTTCCCTTCGAGGGATTATTTTCTAACAGGAAGAGCGATATTTGTTGGAACAAATCGGCCAATTAACCTGTTCAGAAGAGTTTAATTGTTTTTCTCGAATCCGCCAATTTCATCTCGAAGCGAAACGACGTCCATTTTTAAAGAAAATCATCGTTTCCGATTTGTATTGTGACCCGACGTTCGGTCATACAGAAAAACCAAAAAGGCACTCGGTTGGTATGTTAATTTCATTTCGTATCGTTTCCGGTAGTTTACCAAAGGAATTTATTCTAAATAAAATATTGAAAGATATTTTTATTGGCGAATTTTCAATGCTAATATTTCCTTCTCGATTTACATTCTATTGTTTAGGAGATTTTATTATTTGAAAGCTTCCTTATTTATTATTTAACGAAAATACCTCTCAATATTCAAGCTAATTTTCATCTCCGTGAGTTTATACGAAAATAAAGCTTTTTAGGTTAAGACATGATGACAATGAAAAATGCCGAGTAGCAGGAAATGGTTTTATTTACCCGTCCTCTATGATCTTAAATGCTTATCAAAAAAGAATATGGAATATGTATGATTTTTTTTATTTCCTAAATTAATCAATTACATCTTTATAATATAGAAAAATTATAAATAGGCTTGAAAACATAATTTTTAAATTGAAATATAAAACATTGAATAAATTTGAGTTGTTTAAATCCCACCATTTAGCGCGCGCTTTTGATGACGTTATTGGTCATGTCCCGTGTTAGTTTACTATAGCGTTTCAGTTACTTCATACTTATTATCAGTTTTAATTGCTATACAAATCATGGAAGATGTTAAGAAATCTTCTTACAAGTACTATATGGTACCGAAGTGCAATAACATTGTTATTGGTAAACTCGAAAAAGTGTTTTTTCGTATTCAAGTATTTTATAAGTACCTAGATCAACAAAACCGGTTCTAACATACATGTACACTATACAGGTAAGATGTACCGAGCAGCCAAGGTCGAGGGCTGCATTCGTCCGCCGATTCACTAATTCTCTCTTTCTACTGATTGTAGCGCTCAAACTTGGACGCTCGGTACATCTATGTATATGAAATATGAAAATACGTGCTCGAAAACAGCAAAATTTCCAGCAGCAGCGTTACACAGCGAGTGCCGACGCGTTACCAGTGCAACAAGCTACAAACCAAGTGAAGCCGTGAGCAAAGGAAAGCCGAGAATCTGTCACTGCGCGAGCAAACAGATCCCGATAATCTTCCAGCTACCCAGTTTTACCGGTCAGATAAGTATTCCGAAGCCCTCTCCTAATCAAATTACCTACACACCCCAAAAAAGAACCCATTGACCACCCACAAGGGATTCAACCCCCACATGTTGACAAAATGCCCCCCAAAAAAACCATTCCCAAACCCCCTATTGTCAAAACAAAATCATTTTCCTCCATTGTTCAATCTCCCCCTACCACCCGACAACGGACACAAACCAACCCAACTAACTCCCCTGAAACTACCCCCTCACCCTCCAAAATACCTCCTTCCTCCTTCACAGGCTTGTTTGGTAACTATTTGACTATTTTTCTCCAAAGAAAAAGTTATATCGTTGCATTTAAATTTTTTGAGAAAATCGGTGTATTTTGAAGTAATGTCGAAAAACGCCATCTTGCGGCCAAGCAAGCAATTAAAATAATGTCTTATATAGTGTAAATTATAGACCAAAGAAACTCCTTTTCAACTATTTAATTTTTTTGAAAATCGGTTCAGCCGTTTATAAGTTATTAACATTTATTTGTCAAAATATTCAAACCACCCCTACCACTTTATTTTAAAAGATAGAGTCAAAAATATGTAACAAAAAATATCCGAAATTATCTTTAACTATCAAAATAAAACATTTTTGATACCTTTATTTAGGAAAATTTTGAAAAAAATGACTTTTAAAAATCAAGATGGCGAATACTCCCCCTAGCGGCCATTTTAGAAAAATTATTTCCAGCATTTTCTTTTGGCCGATTTAGTCATAAGATTTTTTTACCGCAAGTTTCTACGACAATTAGTTTGCGAGATATGGCCGAGAGCCGTTCTTAGAGGACCATCCTGTACATGATATTTATTACTGACGAGCAGGACTCCTGCCCCGATTGCTTGGACCCTGACACGGTCCTCATCTTCGGCTTTTCCCAACACAGGGTGTTCCTAAACTGAAATAGAAAGAATAAGAATGAAATTTTTGAAGGACTTTCATTCTTATATTAAATATTCCCTACTAACCTTAAGTTAACAATTCTTGAAATAAAACAATTAAAAATAAATGTAATTTAAATGTGAAGAAAAAATATTTAAGCTTTTCTTTTCTTAATAATCGAGGTTTAAAACATCAGAAAGAAACGTCAAAAGTCATACCTCTTGTTTGTCGGTATTATTTTATTAGATAAGTTATTAGATAAGTTATTCGGAAATAATAAAATTCCCATTTATTTAATTTTCTTAATTTTTTGAAGTTATACGTTTTAGACATTCTGTACATTTTACCGAATTTTTGAAAAGTATAACATAAAATTTAAAAAATTGTAATGTTGCGTCATTAATTTTACCTAAAAAAAAGTAATAACTACGGAAAATTTTAACACTAAAGTAAACGCTGCAAAATCACAAAACTCGATTTTTTCAAAAACGGCAAGATTTAGGTGTAAAAAACCTTAATGAAACTTATCTAAGTCATATCTCTTTTTTGGGACATCCTGTATAAACACTCACAAACTTTTCTGACCCGCTTTTTAAAATAAAAATCGACGTGTCCGAGCTTTTTTTTCCCAATGGTCTGATTTGACACTTTGATTTAGCATTTAATGAATTTGTTTCAACCTTTACACTCTCACTGTATATTCCGGTATACAACTTTAATTGGTACTGAATTATGTAACTTTCGTAATATCTTTGTATTAAAATATCATAATCTTCCTCATTTCATCTTCTAATCCATTACATTTTTGAAATCCTATTTGTATACCTAAGCATTTTCCTATTATAGGTACCTAACGGCACTCTAAAAATCTAACCAACAGCCATTTAGGTGTACGCTCTTCCATCTCGACCGATAATAGTACCTTGAGTCCTGTATAATATAAATCCAAATATACGTATATCCTTTGATATGATAAACTGACAATGACGCGCCTAATGGCTGCTCTGACACCTCGCAATATCGCCGCAACCTTAACACTCTCTGAGCATTCTCAGCGTCTCAGCATGGATTCCCCATTTGTTATTCCATTTAATATGCCTTAGCACATGAACGCCAATAACGGAACGTGCTGAAATTGGATTGTGGGAAAAAGGATAGAATTTTGTATTATCTCAGGGGGATACATTACACATTTTCCCGCTGTTTTAATGTATCGGTAAACTCCAATAAACCTGCAGAGTGTAAACTAATAAAGGAAATTTTGGCGGAAGCGTTTGGGATCAGTTTAAATCAGTTTAAAATGTTTATAAAAAATGCTAATGAATCTATAAAAATAACTTTAGGAAATTTACATGAATTTCGAATACATTTAGCAAATGATAGGATACATAAAATAATTATTTAGCACATTCTTGTACGCTTCGGATAAATTGTCAGTATCCATCTTAATTTACATTTTTATGAGAATAAATTGAATAACACTTTCGATATTATTAATTATCTTTGATATTGTCGCATTTAATCCGAAATCTATAGAAGTGTATTCAAATGTTCAAATGCTTTACAAACCATATATGATATAAACATACAAATTTCAAAGAATAGTTAATCAAATAGGAATATAACTCCCCTAATAAAATAACATTACCTATGCGAGCATAATTTTAAATATAGGCTGGAAAATATTGAATCAAAATTTATCGTAAATGTGCTTTGGATGGGGATTTTTACACGGATAAACTTTTATATGGATGAGTTATATCGATTACGTATCAGCGTCCCCTTTGAAATACAATTTTCGAATCTATACATCAAGATTACGTGGTGAGTCTTCTGCAAAAGGAGATGCACTCTTCGATCTACCATAAATTAAGAAAAAGCAGCCGTATCAAGTAGACACGATATTAAAAAGAAGAAAAACAGCCCAGATGTCTCCATATCAGCGCCGTAGAAAATTAATCAGTCTGGCAGGCGACGGAAAAATACTTTTAAAATTTTCCTTTCATTTTTCGCGGGAGAACAAATGACGTATTCGAATTATACATTTTAAGGTAAACAACCTTTTAGCCAAAATACTTTGGTTTTTAATGAATTTTCTACCCTTTTAACTGGCTGTAATCAATTATTCAAACCATTTAGTACAGATTATCGACTCACCAAATGGTTACATAATTTTAACTTAACTGGAGGTATAAACGAATTTGTAATAAATCAAGAAATTGTACCAAAATATCAATGTGGTACTCTTACAAATGTTAATAACAAAATAATAGGAGTAAATATGTCACTTAAATTTCAATTTAAACAATATTTTGAGAAAAATAATTTATTAATTAACACTATTAATGAAATTAGCCGGTTAAAACAAGGCAAAAGTTTAACAAATTTTGTTCAAGGAAAATTGTGGAAACAAAAAGAATAATTATATCCAAATAAAACTTTAATTCCTTATTTTCTCTATATAGACGATAAAGAAATAAATAATCCGCTAGGAACACACGCTAAAGTACATTCTATCTGTAATGTTTATTATTCTTTTCCTTGCTGTCCTGAACAAGATTCTAAATTAAAAAATGTATTTTTGGCGGCTATTTTAAAAACTAAAGATATTAAAATGTATGGCATTGAAAATTGTTTTAAGAATCTTGGAAAGGAAAGCAAGTAAATTAGAAACACAAAAATTGTTTCAAGAAAATAATTCGTTATTAAGAACTGTTGAGGATTATCAAATTGAGTTAACAAGCGATTTAAAAAATACAAGCGTTAAAGATAATTGCTTTTTAAATAAAATACCTTCTTTTCATGGTGTTAATAATTTTTACTTAGATATGATGCTCGACATTTTTGAGGGAATTTGTCACTATAATTTTTGTCATATGATAATTTATTTTACACAAAAAATTAAATTTTTCTCTCTAGAAACATCTAATCAAAGAAAACAAACTTTTGACTATGGTCCTACCGAAATTGACAATTTATCAGGCAAAATTGAAATGAAACATTTAAATAAATTCGCTTTAAAAATGTCTGCAAGGGAAATGTTAACATTTGTACAATATTTTTCTTTAATGGTAGGAGATTTTTGACGATCCTGTATGGAAATTTCTCATAAATTTTATCGAAATGATGTTCTGAAGTTGATATTCTGCTTTGTTTTGAAGTATCAGAGTGTTTAATTGATATACTTCAATTAAAAAATAAAAATCATAATAAAGATTATGTTCACCTTTTTAACGATACTCTAAAGCCGAAATTTCACAACTTAATCCATTGTCCTAATATTATCCGTCAGTCTGGCCCGTTAAGGCCATTATGGTGCTTTAAATATGGAATGAAACATCGTCAATTCAAAGTATATTCACGATGCATAACTTCACGAAAGAATATATGTTTAACTTTAGCTAAAAAATATGAATCAAAATTTGCCTATCGATCATTATTTGAAGCAAATGATTTTCAACCAACTTTTGAGATTGACAAAAAATTTAAAATTGAAAGTAATTTTTGTAATGTAATTTGTCAGGAAATTAATGTTAAGAAAGAGGTATTAGAACATTATAAGCAAGTATCTATTAAAGAAATTGAATTTAAATCTGGCCAATATATTTTATATCATCAAAGAAATTATTATAGTTGTCAATCAAAATGCTTTTATTTTTGATCAAAAAGTCACTCAAGCTAATTATCAAGACCACTTTATTGCCTATAATGTTAATCCAAATAATTTAGGAAATTTTAAAGTTATAAATATTGATGATTTATTAGGACCTCCACTTTCGTTAATTAAAACAGCAAAAGGTCATAATATGTTACGATGCAAAGAGAATGGGCTCATTCAACACTTTTTTTTTATTTGCTTTTTTGGAAAGACCACACAATTTTAAGTCACTATGGAAAAAATCAGAATTAAATTCCATGTAGAAGTCACTTAAAAAGGCCTTAAAAACCGTCGCGCCGAGCGTTCGCTCGAATCGATTGTTACGTCACTGCATGCGTTGCGAGAACAAATTTGTAATATAGGCTGTCGATTGATAATATTGAAACGCGCTCTTAGGGTTTTAAATAGGCTTAGGGAGTTTTAAATAATGACGGACAATAAATCAAAAAATAGTTATAAATATTGCATTGTTCCCAAATGTCGAAGCACTAGTTTTAAGACGCCTAATAAAATATTTATTAGTCTTCCGCGCGATTTAAGAAAAAACAAATTGTGGCAAAAATCAATGAAAAAAAGTATATGCTGGTTAGTACTAATTGTAAGTCAACACATTTTGTCTGTGAAGATCATTTTAATATAAGTATTAATTATAATAATTAGTTTGGTTAGTAAAAATAATTAAATTTTTTAGTTTGAAAACGATATGGAAAATTACATGTATTTTAATTTAAAACAATGGCTAATTCCCAATGAAACAAGATGTTGTACCTAATATCTTCGACTGCCAAAAAGTTCAAAGCGTTAAACACACTGTACAAGCAAAAACAATATTTTTAAAAAGACAGCAGTAAACTACTATCGAGGATTTATCAACCTACTTGTTCTAAAAGTACTCGGAATGAACAGAACGATGATATGGATGATGAGAATTTGACAATGGATAAAAATTTAAACAACACTATTACAAACAGGGCCTGTCGTAAACAAATTCATGTTTATATGTACATATGTATAAACATAATGCCCAAACTTTTTTCAAAACAAGCTCAGTGTGATTTGACCCGTTCGGGACAGTTACCATATGATTTTACTAGTAAATTAGATGACACTCTTCCTATTTCTTCAAGTGATTCTTCTGAATTTGTGACTACTTGATCGGGATCATTTTTTGTTAATTCTGAGTCAACTTGATCTAATGAAAAAGAGAACATTATAAAAAGGGTAATGCATGTTATAGAGCAAAATCCAAAACTTACATAGTATTAGTTATTATGTAGGTATTCCTAAATATTTTTACGTACCTAATCTCATTGATCGATAACCAGAATATTATACTTACAATTAGCATTAATTATTTATTATAATTACCCTATATAATCAATAATAATCCATCTTTTAACTACTTGGATTAAATTCAATATGATCAATAATAATAAATAATATAACTCACACTGAGGAAAAAACTGTATTTTTTGTTAGTAAATATTGCTTTGGAAGATATTTATTCATATTGAAACTCCTAGTGTATTCCATAATAGAACTTACTAAATATGATTACAAGAAAAAATTTTGTTTAATAATAAATATATGGGTTGATTTGTTGAATAATCTATTATAAACTACAAGTTAGATGTTTTGCAATAAAACTATTTGGGTAATATATACTCAATCGTTACTAATAAAGGTGAAAAATTTTTAAATACATGAATGACATATTACAAATAAACATATGTTATATTAAATATATTGTAATTCTGATAAATAATTAAGTAATTAAATATAAATTTTCCATACTATTTATTAATTAACACTTTACATGAACTAAATAAATTTGATTTCTATTTACCATACAAATTTGTAATAAAAAATGGGATGGAATTAAAATTTTAATTCATTAAGAACCAACCGAATTTCTGGTCAATATTAAAGAATAAAACATAATATTGATTAATATCTAATAAAGGACGTAGTCCGCCTAATTTTACGAATTTTTTGTATACACATTTTTTGTAATAATTGACCATTGATATTAAAAAATTGATACACCAAATCGGTTTTATTATTAATATTTAAATTTTGGTAACAAAAATAAAAATTACAGGAACCGGAGCTAACAGAAGAGACTGAACTTAACAAATTTCTGCAGGATTTAGCACTGGAAAGTTTAATTCCTGTGTTTGAAAGTAAACATTAATTCTTTGCTGTTTTTACTTTTGTAACGGTTTTTATCCCATTGCAGTTAATTCAATCGAGAGCGTAGCCGAATTGGAGCTGTTAGTTCACGATGAACCATATTTTAAAGAAATTTGCCCGATTGTAGGGCATCGACTAAAAATAAAAAATAAAATAAGTGCTATTAACAGTGCCGAATCGGACGCGAATCAAGCTGTATCATCAGAGGAGAAAAATGTTGTCTTCGTGACGGAGGAAGATATAATTAATTTGTAAGTTATAGCGTTTTTTTCCTATTCTGCAATAAGTTTTTTTTTCGGTTTTTTATTTAGGGAGACTGCATCATCTACTAGTTCGGCTTCTAATTTAATACAAGACTTTCGATCCATACCGTCTTCAACATTCTCACAATCATTGAATTATAAATTCCTAAATTTTGGATCGTATGAAGGGTTGGAAAATTTGTTAAATAAACAAACTTTTGGAAGGGCGTTAAGGAATATATATGAAAACGATGGCGAACTAGACTCGATATGCCAAGGATTTTTATGCACATTAATAGTGTCTTATTTTCTAAATCACGAACCTTTCTTGTAAGTATATTATTGGGATTGTATGTATGTATATTACAAAATTTATTAACCATGGAATAATTTTTTAGCCGTTTAACAAACGATCATTTTGATCACATCGCTAATGAAATCCACTCTCTTTTTCCGAACGAGAATAAAAATGTTTATTACATTCCTCCGGTAAATAAACGCCTTTCGAGAGACAACACATCAGGATTTGCAAAGGGAAAACTTGTAGACAAATACAAAAACAAATTGACTTTTTTAAGACGAGCTGACCTACTGCCAAGTACCAGAATTTCCAGTAGAAGGAAAAGTGTCAATCAGTCAGGTAAACTGTTGTATTATTTAAAACTAATCACAAGTTTTTAACTTTGTTAATAAGTTACTTGTAGATATAACTAATTTGTAGTGTAGAGATAGATAATGCATTGTAGTATAAAGTTAATTCATAAATAATAATAACGGATTTTTTTAGTTCCTATCAATGCAGACACAGTGGAACAAATTACGTTCCTCAAGAATAATTGTGAACCATGGTATCTTGTTGAACAAAATTGGAACGCAACTCGATTATACATAGAAAAAAAATTTGTCCGAAAAAAATACGAATATCGAAAACATATTTTCCACGTTTCCAATCATTTTAAATTCTCTTGGACACTTAGTGGCAAGTAATAATATATACAAAATTTAAATAGACTTTTTTCTCTTTTTATTTTATTGTATAGATACAGCTAGATTTCAAAGAAAAATATGTTGAATGCTTTGAACTAATCTACAATAACTTTGAAAACGTTTTTAAGTCCTTATATTCCATCAAATCCAAATTATTGAGCGCCGGTGATTCTCTGGTACATCAACAGTTAGAATCACCAAATTTAGAGCAAGGTAATTTACATTTAAAACTAAACCGAAAAAATTATTAATTCATATTTTTCAGATACAAAACATTACTTGATGGTGACTTAATGTATGTTGTATGTTGCCACCGAAACAATCTTCAGGAAAGAAGCAAAAATGCGCCTTATCAAACTTAAATAAGTCATTAAATTCAAAATAAATTTAAGTAACTTAATTGTTTTAGGTGCCAGGAGACATAAATACTGTTATCGAAGAAAGGAAGAAGAGCAAACAGCCGTATTTACCATTTATTATAATAGAGGGACCATCATATCAACAAATTAACAACGTTTACGTAAGTTTTCATACGGCTTTATTTACGACTTTAAACATTTTAAAAGCTATTGATGTATGCTTCACAATTTTTCACGTTCTGGCTCTTCAGTATCCAGTAAAATCCGAACACGTTTGGCTTTTTATACAAAGGGCGGTATACGGCTTAGAGACTGAATTTGACAATATACCAAATATTATAGACTTGGCTAATAAAGTCAATTTAAGAATGAACTCTTAATATGATATATTATACTGAATAATAGAGGTACCAATTCTGTAAGATTTGCATTGAAACTAAAATTTTAAGTTTTGAGTTTTTAATATCTAAAATAATACACCTACCATGTTTTGTAAACATTGCAATAAGACTTTTTCTTCAAAACAGGCGTTCTTAACCTATGTTTCTAGTATACATAAATTTTATAATGATTTTATTTGCGGTTACAGTGACTGCGATCGCAAATTCCATTCCATATCTTCTTTACGAAGACATGTAGTAGTTTGTTCTTGTTCTAATAATTATATAAAGTCTGTGTGTGTAAGCAAGAGTACTTCCTCGCAGAATTGTAGAGTTAATGAATCAACAGCTAGTGAAGAAACTACATTAACATCAACTGTGTCAACTGTAAATTCCAAAATTGATTCTAATTTTAAAATTGAATATTTACGTTTCCTTTTAAACTTATACCGTAACCCAGCTGTAACTAGATCACTAGTTCAGAGCTTATCACTTGATATTTCCCATTTATTATATAGTTATAGAGAAGCTATTAAAAATGAAATTAGTATTTACCTTGAACATGAAGACCCTAATACAAAATCCGCTATTTTACAATCATTTCAAACGAATAAGGATGGCGTATTTGAAAAATATTCTACCGAGTACAGAAGATTCCAGTTTTTAGTCAAAAATAATTACTTTATCAAACCTCAATCTTATGTTATTTGCGAAGTTTTAGATTATCAAAACCAAAATAATAACTGCAGGTTAAATGTAAAAAAGTGTATGGGTCTGTTTATTGAAATCCGACATGTTATTAAACAGCTGTTACAACAGCTGTTACAACTTCCTAATTTTTATAACGAAATAGAGGTACATATGAAAAAAGAACATGCAAGTGACCACTATCCATCAATATTTTGCGGTTCGTTATGGAAATCTATTATTAAAGATGTTAAATATAAAGACAAGAACGTTTTACCAATTTTCATCTATTTGGACGATTATGAGACTTGTAATCCTTTGGGAAGTCATGCCACAATTCATAAAGTAGGTGCAGTTTATTACTCGTTTTCTTGCATTTCACGTAAATTTTCAAGGCGGTTATCAAACTTTTTTTTGTTTGGAATATTTTACTCATCAGATAGAAATAAATCTAATTCGAATACATTTAGACCATTTATTGAAGAGTTGCAATATTTAAATGAACAAGGTACAACAGTCACTCTACCAGATGGTTCTCAAAAACATTTTATTATTATAGCTCCTCTACTATTACGGGATAATTTAGGAGTAAATTCTGCTTAACACAACACAACTTTCCAAACTTACATTACAAACTTAAACCAATTATATGTACGTTCATTTTCAAGTAATTTAACGCCAAAATTTCATTTTTGACACATTATCCGAATATTATAAAATCTATTGGTCCTCTTTGTCACGTTTCTTCTATTAGATTTGAAGCAGTGCACCGAATAGCAAAACAGAATGTAGGAATAATAACTTCCAGAGTTAATATACCATATCTCTACAACTATACAACCGAAACCGACATTCACTGACTGATTGGCGTGTTTTTTTTTTTACGGCTTTATTTGCGGGCGAAAAAATCGGAAAAAAATTCTATCCTACGTAACTCGACGAGATCTATCGAAATATCGACTTTTCGAAACCCGGAAAAGTTTCCTTCCGGGTGAAAAACCGGATTTTTTGTTAAAATTACGACTTTTTTGGCATTTTCGACCTATATCTTCGAAACTACATTACAGATTTTTTTCAAACTTTCACCGTATATTCTTTGATTTTTTTGCCATTTTTCCACGCAAATCGCGTTTCTTCAAAAATATATTTCACCAAGTTATAGGGAAATGAAAATTTGCCGAAATTAAATTTTTTTTTAATTACACTCCGTTTACTCGGAAACTATCGGGTTTTCGAAAAAAATGTATTCTTTCAAAATTATTAATTCAAGTTTCGTGCAACTAACAAAACAAACCCGATAACGATATCTTAACCCGTTTCGGAGTTATAGCAAAAAAACTTTGTCGATGCACCGGAGTACGGTAGAAAGGAATTCCCGGTCGGCCGCGGAAGGAGCGGGGATCGTGGTCGCTTTTCCATCGCTCGGGTAAGTTGCCGATGGATTTCGTCGGTTCGGGCCAGCGGCGGGTGTTTCGCCATGGGCGGCGTTATTTTTTTTTTTTTTGAAAAAAAAAAAAAAAAAAAATTTAAAGGGGGCGGAGCCCCCTTTACGAGCGACAGCGAGTCTCAATAACTATACAACCGAAACCGACATTCACTGACTCATTGGCGTGTTTTTTTTTTTACGGCTTTATTTGCGGGCGAAAAAATCGGAAAAAAATTCTATCCTACGTAACTCGACGAGATCTATCGAAATATCGACTTTTCGAAACCCGGAAAAGTTTCCTTCCGGGTGAAAAACCGGATTTTTTGTTAAAATTACGACTTTTTTGGCATTTTCGACCTATATCTCCGAAACTACATTACAGATTTTTTTCAAACTTTCACCGTATATTCTTTGATTTTTTTGCCATTTTTCCACGCAAATCGCGTTTCTTCAAAAATATATTTCACCAAGTTATAGGGAAATGAAAATTTGCCGAAATTAAAATTTTTTTTAATTACACTCCGTTTACTCGGAAACTATCGGGTTTTCGAAAAAAATGTATTCTTTCAAAATTATTAATTCAAGTTTCGTGCAACTAACAAAACAAACCCGATAACGATATCTTTACCCGTTTCGGAGTTATAGCAAAAAAACTTTGTCGATGCACCGGAGTACGGTAGAAAGGAATTCCCGGTCGGCCGCGGAAGGAGCGGGGATCGTGGTCGCTTTTCCATCGCTCGGGTACTTACTCGGGTGGATTTCGTCCGTTCGGGCCAGCGGCGGGTGTTTCGCCATGGGCGGCGTTATTATTTTTTTTTTTTTGAAAAAAAAAAAAAAATTTTAAAGGGGGCGGAGCCCCCTTTACGAGCGACAGCGAGTACCATAGCTATAAAACATCAGTTAATTCTAGCGCATCGAATGGTATTAAACGAAGGTTTATCGGATAATGTTTTAATAGGTCCTATTGCTTCTTCATTAATAGAATTAAAGTTAAACTTCGGTAGATTCAAGATCCTAGATGATAATATTGTTACAAATTGGGTTAAGAAAAATGGTATTTTATATAAAGAAGGCTTTTATGTTCAGATACCTCAAAGGGACGAATGTCTAGAAATCGAATTGGCAGAAATTAAATATACAGGGTGTCCCAAAATTCACACCCGTCCTTTCAGAATATGATTCAGTGGGCTAAAACAAATTAAATTTTAAGAATAAAATTTTTTCGTTTTGTCCTTGATAACCGAGTTATTGATAAAAAAACAAAAAAATTTAAATTCAACCATTAAACTTTAATTAAAACAAAGTAAGCTAAAAACAAATGACTGGCAGGTTGCTATGGTGATGGTAAAATTTTTTAATTCGTTCTGTCAACTTCTGTCATTATTGGCATAAGTAGAATTTTATTTTTTTATTATAAAAATGGATCATTATTATTCTAATCGAGAATACGTTGACATGATAAAATTATTGACAAAACGAAAAAATTTTATTCTTAAAATTTAATTTGTTTTAGCCCGCTGAATCATATTCTGAAAGGACGGGCGTGAATTTTGGGACACCCTGTATACTATACAGAAATGATAAAAACATTTTTTTGTTATATAACAAAACAGTTATTTGCGGATACGACGATCATTTCAACAGCTATCTTTTGCTCAATTACAATCAAAAAATTTCTTATCAAACTATTAATATAAAGAACTGCTGGTTACCTTGCAAACCTCACAGAAACGGTAATGGTCACTTCTATTTTTCACCTATAGCAGTACCTGTATTACATGTTACCTGAATTAATAATATGTGATACTATAGAATTGTATGTTTTGTTTAGACATTTTGTTCTATTTAGTTAAAGTTGATATTACTATGTTAGGCATATATGTAAGTACCTACCTATATTAGTATCTGTATTACCTGAATTAATAATGTGATACTATAGAATTGTATGTTTTGTTTAGACATTTTGTCCTATTTTTGTTCTATTGTTTGTTGTTTGTTTGTTTCGATTGATTAATTGAATGTTACCTCAATTAACAATTTATGTCCAATAAATATTTTTAAATACATTTATTAAGCATTTTTCATTTGCAAAAATCCTTATTTTCCCGTTTTATTTACAGGATGACTTGTATTTCTACTTTTGTAGTAGGCTATGCCTAAGTAAGGGGTTCTTGTTTGCGAAGACACGTTATATGAAAAATAGCAACAAGTTTTATTGTAGACAACGAAGTAAAGAACAAAATAGAAACGTAATTAACAATAATTAACCGACGTGAAAACAACGTGCGGTTCGTAGACGAATTTTTTAATTAGGTTAGGTTAGTCTTCTTCCCCAGAACCTTCGCCTTGAGGGGTGGCCTTTAACTAGGTACGCTACAACCTCCCCCTAAGCTCCATGAACCGTCCCGGGAATAGGAGCGGAAAACTCCAATTATGGGCAGCAGGAACAGCGAGGCTTGGTGGACGCCAGACGTCTTTTTGGGCGCCTACTGGGTGACGGAGAATTGTCACGCGACGGAGATAGTTCACGCGGCGGAAACACATCACGTGGTGGAGACAGTTCACGCGGCGGAGACACTTCACGCGGCGGAGACAGTTCACGTGGTGGAGACACTTCACGTGGTGGAGACACTTCACGCAGTGGAGACACTTCGCGTGGAGGTTGAGTTTTCTTGGAGGGTCGGCCTCTTTTTCGAATTGGAGCCACTGGTTCGGGATCCTTTCCATCTCCAGCTTCCTTGAATGGTGTGAGCGCCGAAACATGGTATTTACCAAGGGGAACCTCTGGATTTAATGGTGACGACACTTCGTATGAAGTGGGAGAGACGACTCTGGTAACAATATAGGGACCGTCCCTACGAGGAGCAAGTTTTGCACTAAACGAGTCTTTAGCCTTACTGAGGACGTGTACGTCAACTAGTACTTTGTCCCTTACTTTGAACGCGACACCGACGCGACGCGATTTATCGGCATAACTTTTTGAGCTGTCCTGTCTCTGTTCGGCGGTTTCGCGAGCCTGAAACAGGGTATTACTCAATGTCTTTAGGTACGGTGTAATTTCCGGTACAAACGTATCACTTTCTATTATCGCGCGCAAGTCTCTATTTGCATCATCCGGCGTACGAAGCTCGCGACCGAAAGTAAGAAAAGCGGCACTAAACCCGGTGGCTTGTGACCGAACCGAGTTCATCGCGAACCGTATTGCAGGCAGCTTGTCTTTCCAGGTGGTGTGATCACTACCGGTCAAAATCGCGAGTTGCGGTTTAATGTCTCTGTTTTTCCTCTCTACCGGGTTTGCAGCGGGCCAATAAACCGGGATTAACGATTGCGAGAAACCGAGGCAGAATGCGACTTGCTGCATCACAGCACCAACAAATTGAGTAGCATTGTCACTTACCACACGTCGAGGAACTCCGTAACGAAGGACAACTTCATCCACCAAGCAGCGAGCACAATTCTCCGCAGTTGCAGACTTAAGGGGAAAAATTTCCACCCACCTACTGGCAGTATCCTCAATCACGAATATCCACCTAAATCCCTCCGGGGTTTCCGGCAAAGGACCAAAAAGATCGATTGACAGCGTCTCGAAGCGACGTGCTTGGACAGGCGTTTGTAACTGTCCAGCCGGCTTCAAATTATGCGCCTTGTAGCGTTGACAATCTATGCACCTTGAAACATGCTCTGCTATGGTGCGCCGCATGCTTGGCCAGTAGTATCTACTTGCAATCCGTTGGAATGTTTTATCTATGCCGTAGTTGCCAGCCAATGGGGCATCATGGTATTCCGCAAGAATACGGGGAATCTGGCTCTTTGGAACTACCTGCTGAGCTTCTTCCGAATCTATTTCAGGAGCGAATTTGTAGAGAACACCCTGCATCAGAAAATATCCTCGTTCGGACCATCGTTTGCAGTCGTTCTCGTCGGATGGATTCTCAAAAGCTTCCATTATTTTACGTACTTCAGGGTCTTCCATCTGCTCTTCCCTAATGGTACTAGCAGCAGCTTTGGGCAAATCTACTTGTATGTAGTTAATACTCGCCTTGTCCAGCGGGGGCCGAGACAGCATATCGGCGACTACATTTAATTTACCGGGCGTATAGTCAATTTTGAGATCATAGGCCTGAAGGCTTAGCGCCCATCGAGCTAACCTTCCTGATGGTGACTTTAGCGACATCAAATATTTCAGCGGTTGGTGGTCGCTTTGGACAATTACTGGGGATCCCTCAATGTAACCACGAAATTTGTTGACTGCCCACACGACAGCTAGCGCCTCCAATTCCGTCGTACAGTAGTTTTGCTCTGCCGGTGACAGAAGTCGACTGGCGTATTCAATAGGTCTTTCCTCCGGGTACTCCCCCTGAAGTAGACACGCTCCCAGTGCGTGAGCACTTGCATCAGTTCGCAGCAAAAACGGAAGGTCAGGATCCACAGATCTAAGTACGGGACTGGAACACAAAAGAATTTTAAGTTGGTTAAAAGCTTGATTTTGGGAGTCACTCCAAATCCATTTGGTGTTCTTAAGAAGCATCGACAGCGGTCTGCTTATTTCAGCGAAGTCCTTAATGAATCGCCTAAACCACGAGCAGGTCTGCAAAAACGATGTGAGCTCCTTGGTGTTCCTAGGTGGTGGTCTATCCACTATGGCAGCTACTTTATCTGGGTCGGGCTTGATTCCAGCCGGAGTAATAACATGGCCAAGATAACGTACTGAGTCTCGACAGAACGTACACTTTGTTCTGTTTAAATGAAATTTAAAGATTCTTAATCGATCAAACACTCGTTTGAGCTCTTGAATGTGGTTCGGAAATGTAGAAGAGATGATGATAAGATCGTCCAGGTAAGCCAGTAGGTAGATATCAGCCAGGCCTGCACGAAACTTGTCGATAACGCGCTGAAAAGTCGCTGGCGCGTTGCGCAGTCCAAACGGCAAACGGGTATAACGAAATACGCCGAAAGGGCATATGAAAGCAGTTTTATCCCTATCTTCCTCACGTACCGACACTTGATGATACCCGGATTTTAGATCGAGGGTAGTCATAAATGGGTTTTCTCCCGTGGAGTACAAAAGGTCGTCCATACGTGGTAGAGGATATCTGTCTGGTATGGTGACGGAATTGAGCTTCCTGTAGTCAACCGTCAGCCTGATGCTGCCATCTTTCTTCGGAACCAGCACCACAGGGGCCGTATAGGGTGAATCGCACTCTTCGATAGTACCATCGGAGAGGAGTTTTTCCACCTCTTGACGCAATTGTTCCTTTTTGAGCGGTGACAAGCTATATGGAGGAACAGAGATAGGTTTATTATCGAATAAATTAATAGCATGTTCTGCGAATGGCGTGGGATCCTTATTAGGGCTGAACAGATCGCCGTTTTGTTCGAGGAATTCGTCCAATAAACGTCTTTCGTTTTTCGGAAGTGCTACGCCTTCATCTTCGCGGAGTTCTAATTTAGCTAAATGAACGGAATTAGTCTTCGAAGTATCCGAGGGACAGGGGTCGTCAACAAATCTGTATTGGATTTGGGGTTGATCACCATAATACCATGTATCGTGAGGAATATATAATACGATGTTGGCAGCTTTCAAGAAGTCGGAGCCAAAAAGAGTTCTACTCTGGACATGTTCGGGCACTGCCAATAATGTCGCTGTATGATTCCTGTTTTTCAGAGTTATCTGAACATTAAAAAGCTGGCATTCAACCGATGTGGATTTTCCATCCGCTAACGTCATGATCATCGTCCTAGTTGTGTATGGAACTCCCTCATCTAGAAGAATTCGTCTCAAACGGGCGCCCGCAATGCTAGATTGCGCACCGGAATCCAGGAAAGAGTGTCCATGATGACCTTCGATTGTGACAGGTGTGAGTGGTTGCCTTGGGCCAGTTGACAAGAGCGTCAGGTCGGGATGATGAGCGGTCGACGATAGGAACTCGTTTGCCTGAGCTAACGCAATCTCCGTCCGGGGCGAACACTTCGGGCAGTTTGATTTGATGTAGCCGGGGCTTTTGCAACCATAACAAACTATAGGAGGCTTCTCGGTAAGAAGTGTATTAGTGCTCGTGCCAGTAGGTAACGGAGAGTCTGAATTTCTCTTCACAGCGAGTTTCCTACATTCATCCTTATTATGACCGTAATTTTTACAGAAAGCGCACTGCGTTCTGTTTTTAAACTTCGCATTCGCAGAAATGTTTTGTAGTACATGTGAATTACTAACCTTATGTGTCGGTACTGATTGCTCAACCAATCGTGCAGCTTCGATAAGTTCTTTAAATGTCTGGACTTTGTCTCGTGATATTTTCTCTCTAATACGATTGTTCAAGAGACCGTAAACCATATCGAGTTGACAGTGTTCGGAGATGGCTGAGTCTCCTGACAGACGTGATAGAATCGAACGGCTTTTACTTACGAATATGTCGGTCTTCTCCTCCCCCTGCTCTGCAGCGAATAACTCTCTGTAGATCTGATGAGCTGGCTTGGGGTAACCGTATGCATGTCGCAAGGATTCTACAGCTTCGTCGAACGTAGAAATGGACGATTTCACTCCCTGCCACCACGTAGCAGCGTCATCGTATAGCAGCATGCTGAACCCTTTAATAGCGTGAGCATCAGTAATATTTAAACATTCTTTGTAAACAGTAATAGCGTCTATGAATGCCTCTACGCTCTC
Source organism: Phyllotreta striolata (assembly GCA_918026865.1). Classification (NCBI taxonomy): domain Eukaryota; kingdom Metazoa; phylum Arthropoda; class Insecta; order Coleoptera; family Chrysomelidae; genus Phyllotreta; species Phyllotreta striolata. Next base: position 2,083,708 of record OU900094.1, on the reverse strand, counting down.
ATTCACTTTGCCTGAGAACCGGTGTTTACAAGACGCAAAGTTAGCATTCGTACTTACATTCTGCGGTTGATTCGAAATACCTGTATTTTGCATACTTGACAGTAATTGTTGAAGCATCTCTGGTGTCATAACGACTTGGCAGATTGGATCCACGGGTGGGTCTCTAGCAGCATTTCCAGCGGCACTTCCATCGGCGTTTTGCATGTTTGTCGGCGTGGAAGATACAGTTTTACCGGAACGGAGATTCATCCACCAGGAATAAAACGAGTTGAAGTGGTTGTACTTACGTCGGGAAACTCTTGACCGGTTGTCGCACGACTAAGTAAATTATCCGAAGATGCACCAAGTTTTTTCTAACGGCTTCACACTGTTGGGCGCCAATGTAGTAGGCTATGCCTAAGTAAGGGGTTCTTGTTTGCGAAGACACGTTATATGAAAAATAGCAACAAGTTTTATTGTAGACAACGAAGTAAAGAACAAAATAGAAACGTAATTAACAATAATTAACCGACGTGAAAACAACGTGCGGTTCGTAGACGAATTTTTTAATTAGGTTAGGTTAGTCTTCTTCCCCAGAACCTTCGCCTTGAGGGGTGGCCTTTAACTAGGTACGCTACACTTTTATATTTGGGATAGTTGCACCGTACAAATTAGAACTGATTTTACTGAAAACTATTCCAAATATAAAAGTAGAAATACAAGTCATCCTGTATAAATGAACCTGATTAACATACCTTAGTTTAGATATTAATAAGCGGACTAATTGACCACAAATCTAGTATAAATTAATTATGAATCAACTTGTTTTGTCATTATAAATAAATTCATTGGCCACAAATATAATGACTTGTCCTAAAATTTAAGAATATCTAATATGTTGCCATAGTTGAGTGGATTTAAAAAATTAAAGGTAAATATAATTAAGAGTTGATTAAAAATAAATTCAGGTTAGTTTTATAATAAATATTAGTGTATTTATTATTAATCTATCATGTTCATAAAAAAGCCTAGAAAAGTTTGTTACTAACCTGGTGCGTAGTTGTGTTGATATCATTAATACTGCTAATAAATATATAAGTATTTTTATTATGAATCAATATTTTATTTTAAGGAATACATCGTATATTACTAATTTACTAGTCAATTATTGGTTATATCCTAATAAAAATTGGTTATATCGGATTCTGATTCTCTCATAGCTTAATTCTTAACCACATTGGTTACATATAACTCAATGTTTTTCTCAGTGCAGTAGAACCTAATGTAATTCTACATTAATTCAAAAAATGTAAATTCATTGATTTAATAAATGAAATTGGTTAATTCAATGTACTACGTTCGTTAATTTAAAAGCTAAAATTCCTCGATTCAATAAAATAAATTCATTAAACCAAGATCTAAATTTCATTGATTCTATGAAAGCATTTCAGCATTTTAATGGACGGCGAAATGAATTTACGAACGTAACTATACGTGTTAGTTTATTGTGAATTATTTTTAGTGGAACTTTCAAATTAGGAAGGGATGACAAATCTGTTATTTAATGTCCTATTTTGGTACTCGATAACCATTTTTTTAACTCAAAACATGCTATTGAAAATTGATTCTTGATAGACAATCGCTGAAACACGTCAATTTTTAATTCGGGGAGATATCTTTCGACGTAACAGCCATTATCATACTCGTATTATTTCTCTCTATTACTCGTATTCTATTATTTAATAGGAAATATAGGTCGTGTAATTGCACCATTAGTAAGGTTTTTTCTGAAAATAATAAAAAATATTGTTAAAATTCCTCCAGAAGTTTTGGACAAAACTTTAGATATTTTTGTTATTTTAGTGCTAACAATCCTAGTTTAATTCATGTTAAAAATCATGTAAATTTGTATTTCTAATGTTCTAACTCCATGTTTTTAAAGCCAGTTTGTCTCAAAAGATAGAAGTGATTGAATTGAATTATTAGTTTTATCGGCCGACTTTTTAATAAAGAAACAATATCCTATATAAACGATCGCATTTCAGTTCAATTCCATGTTACTATTGATTACCAAAAGTTATCAATTAACCCTAGATGCTTTATTATATTGGGTTTTGTGTACACAAGCTTACCGAAAAACCCTACTTTTCACGTAGATCGCTTTTGGTTATTAAATTATTACAAAAATTTTTACCTTCTGAAAGTGAAAGAACCCTCGGGGAAGCCAGTATTTACCAGGGCGCCTTCCAGATATCCTAAATTAATTAAAATGTTAGAGTTTCGGTGCAGATTCGTTTCGCAAATTTGACGACACACGAATTTAATAATCATAATCGTCTGAATATTATTTCGCGAAATTATCTTAACCGGAAACTTAATCGAAGGGCTCTTCCTGGGGCCTTCTTCAATTATATTCGAAAATGATAAGAACCGTAATAAAACGAGAAATTCTCAGACCTTGATAATCCGAATAATATCAGGATGTTGTTATTATTAAATACACATTACCTAAAAAAAACCGATTTTCTCAAAAAATTTAAATGCAACGATATATCTTTTTCTTCGAAGAAAAATAGTCAAATAATTGCCACACAAGCCGCATCTCGATATCCTCTTCCTAACCTAAAATATATCTAAAAATATCCGTCCACAAAATTAACCAATTTATTAGTAATATTTAAGTACGATATTTAAAAACCTAAAGCTAAGTAATATTCATTTAATAATTACTGGATTTTCCTTCTATTCGCACTGGTATTTCCGCCAGATCGGAAAATGCATGTTAGAATTAATCAATAGCTTTCAGGAAAATTATTAGAAGTAATAAAATATCAATCATACTTTCCGAGTATTACAAGAGAATAAAAAAAAATTGAGAAAACCAGCAAAAAATATTAGAAGTAGTTAATATTTACTGGAGAAAACTCTCATCTTGAAGGTGCAGGAGTTTTTTACTTTCCTGTTAATTTTAGTAGATTGAGTTTGACTTAATATTTACATTGCCTGAAATGGTACAGTAGAAAAGTTCAATAACGTCTTGAAAAGATTGCTTGTTCTTCCATAAAAATTATAGGTGTTTCCATTATTAGATCGAAACAAGCGTTTATGATCGTTATTCGTTAGTGTTTAATACAGCTCATCAAGTAATGATAAAGTAAACAAAATAATAATTTCACATTGTAGTTCCGCGTTTGAATTTAGTCGAAAAATCGATTGTATACGAAGAAAACTTTTCTATTTTATATTTCTTTTTTCCAACTTTTTTCCAACTTTTTATATCCCTTTATTCCAACGCTTGCACTTAAAATTATAAAAAAATAAAAATTGGGATATCGAGAAATTTAAAATTCAAATTTATTTGAATTTAAATCTAATTTTAAATTAAAAAATCCTAAATATTCCCAAAAATGTTTTCGTCATTACAAAAATCCCACAGGATTTCGGTTCAACAGGTATTATTATTAAATTCGTTTCGATAAAACTAACTCCCGCTTGGTCGCGCGAGAAAACATGGATCTAAAAAATCCGGTAATCCTTTATTTTTGCGAAATCCAAATCTGCAGCTGACGGTCCGGTATATGGTTAATGACGCTCGGTCAACATCCAATTTCGAGTTCATCGCGTTTAATTTGTTTGGTTCGGAAAACCGGGCAAACCGGCGCGTTCGCTCTGACGGATATTCAATCGACCGTTTCATTTAATATGGCCCAAATTGCTCAAATGCTTCACAAAAACTGACGATAGCAAAAGAAATTTCATTGATCGATTCCGATAGTGTACCGTCTACCTACTCAACAGCAAAGATGACGTCACAAAGTCTGAGTGTATATGAATGGAAAAATCCTCACACATCAACCATATTTCCCTGACATAGGCTCATTCGGTTTCCATCTGTTCCATATTCTTTCGACAGAAGCATGTAATAACATAAGAAGTGAAACAAGAAGTTATTTTTTTTAAGATAGAGTGAGACTTCTAGGAGAGGGACATTGAAAGTTCTATAAACTAATGTTGATAATGAGGAAGAAATAAATTTATTAATTATTTGTATAGTTTGCATTTGAATTTTAAATAATTATAAAAAATGGCATTATTTACGTATGATAATATAATCTACCTATTAGGTACATACCTATTAGATATTTCCCGTGTTATTAAAGTCGAAATGAATTTAAAGTGATTTGATTTTATTGTTCCTGGTCGTACTAACGATATTACTTGGAAAACACAAGCATATTTATAAACGTTTCTTTATAAACGCCTACCATCCAGTTTTGTCATCTAAGACTTCCTTTGTTCCCGCTCACATCAAGAAAAAGACTATTTTTTTATTTTCCGTTCGTTTATAATAACCCGTAGGACGGGAATATAAACGAGGGTAATTGGGATAGGGTAATATTTTGAAGGCATGTAGAAAGTAAATTTATTAATGAATTATTTAGTAAATGTTAATAATTGTTAATTTCTTAAGTACGGATTTACATAAAATCTATTCATATAAATGCTGACTCAAAGTTAATAGGTAGGTGTGTGAGTTAATTAGATAAAAACTTTAATTAATCCAAATACACCAATCGATTTAATTTTGACCTCAGAATATGTGGCGTAATTTATGACCAACCTTTTCGGTTCACACTTTATACTGTTAAAAATTTGTTTCTTTCAATGAAATTCTTCTTATATTAAGAAACAGCAACAACCTCAAACTTTTATTAATGAGTCCATAAACGACATTTTCCTTTGGGCAAGGGATTATTTGGCGAAATTGATCAAGTACGGAGAAAAAATACCGCGGAGCCTCCTGCAGTATTCCCAGCAAATTCAAAACAAAAATAACACGTTTAAATATTAACGAGAAAGTTTAAGGCGTTAAAAAGTTTTCCAAACAGCTAGCGGACAAATTGTCGACTTACTTCTTCTTTTTCCCTTCCCTTTTTACGCTAATTTTCTTATTACCTTCTCTGTATCGGTAATTTTTCTATTTTCTTAGGTAAATAGAGCGACCAACCTATTTTTCAATGGGTACATTGTTTATTTTCGACTTTGGATTGAATTCTTATTCTTATTTAGATAATTCAAAACAAACGATAAAAACTTTTGTTCATGATAAGCCAAACAAAAAAATCTGGAAAGTTCGCCTTTCGATCGATTTACGGGCATTATGCATAAAAAGCTTCCTCTACATCAAAATTCCCTAATTGTCCCGGGTATGTTGAATATTTATGCCCTTCGAGAGACTCGAGAATATTCTGCCAACATTCCTTATAATTTCATCGCAGTTTCGCCGGCAAAAGAGCCGAAGTCGCATACATTTTTGTAGCGAGCTTAATCAACGTCAGCGGAGTTTGCTTCTTGAGTCGTCATTCAATTAAACAAGGAGTAGAGGGAGTATAGATATTATTATGGTCTACGAGGATCGGGTGGTCGGGTTTTTTTTTTGTTGTTACTTAATCCGACCGTGGGAGGCAGAAGGTTGTGAACAGATAACACGAACACGTTTGAGCGTCTCTGTAATAATTAAGCTGTAGAATAAAAATAAGCTGCAGCTGTAGAACATAAATAATATTGTAACCTGATCTTTTGGTTTTCTATGAGTCCATAGGCTACCAAGAAAAGGATCTTTGCACAGCCGATACGAACAATATCTCCCTTTATTATATTTGTATAATTACTACAATTTGAAATGAGTTAAACAGAATGATGACATAAGAAATTATCAAACTGAAAACAAAGCGTAACATGAGAAGTAAAGTAAAAATAATTAATTTAATTTAAATTAAACGTAAAGGATGTTGTAATTTGTGCATTCCGCTAAAAAACAATCTAATCTAATCTTGTAAATGTTTATTTTATAATTTTTCCAGATGCAAATGGCAATTTCCCATTACAGTTTCTCGATCGGTCCATCACCCGAATGCCTGTTACAAGGATCATTAACTCCGCAGGATCGGAATCAGGATAACGAGTGATTTCGATCCGAAACGGTTGACTGATTCGTCGACGGTACAGATATACCGCACATCCGGAGAACCGGAATCGGTTGTCAAAAATTCCGGGATATCTTCTGATATCGAATAAAGATGACGCGATTATTAGTAATTCGATTTGATTTGCCGAGAGTAATTATTTTCCAACGAAAAGCTAGTCACAGATCTTTCCGCAAAACGGGATTTTACTCACAAGTCGAAACCTCCGTGCAAGCGAATAAAATCTAAGGCACGAAACGAGTCATACGAACTATACGAAAAATCGGTCCGAAGAAAGGTATCGAAAAGCTGAATTCTCCAGTCAAGTCGAACCGAACGGAGCACCATAGAATTAATAAGTAAAAATCTTTACCTTACGGTCGGTGGCTTCTGTTGATTGGTCACTACTGGTCGGTTTCTTAGGCAAGCTAGCTGGTGACAGAACTGCCAAAATTGTTGGATTCTTCCATTTTTATATTAATTTTTATTTATAAAAACTAGCCCTTTAATCTGGCTAACAGTATGAGTTGATCGGTCAATGGAAGGGATTCGAACGATTTCACGTACGGGTCTCCGGCTGACCAGCGATGAGTCAAAGTTCACGCGTAATATCGCAACGGTATTCGGAATTTAATACAAATAAATTAAATTATCGGGTCGGGCAAATTGCTTCATTACAATATATACCTATATGCACTAGAGCAAACGTTTACTTCTTCACGTATTATTCCGAAAACGTCTCGAACTGTTAATACTGTTTGCCATCAAACAGAACAATTACAGAATCAGCGGTGGACCTTTAACAACCTTTAACACCCCGTTACTCGGAAACGAAGCAAATTAGGACACAGGTTTATGACAAATTTTCTTCATAAAATCTGGCAAGGTTCACATCCTGAAATTAACGAAATCATTTAAGTGACATTCTGTACATGAAATTGAAATGCCACTGGCCATTTATTATTTGAAATGTCTTTTGTTAAATCGTTTTTATCATATTATGATTCCTCATGTATTGAAACACCTGTCTTCAAATTTTCACTTATATTTTCACTGTACCCAAAATCTTTCAAACTGCAACGAATAACCATTTTTTTTTATTTCAACTTTGACACTGTATCTTTATTATTTTCAATACTTTACTAAACCAGGTTGGGTCAGATCTTAATATTTTGTGGCCGAGAATCTTACCTTTCACTTTGGTCCCTTACTTACGGACCACCCTGTATATACACACTCAAAAATGTTTGTCATAAAAGAATAAATATTTAATGCAACAAATTATTTGTAAAATTACTCATCAAAATTAGTTTCCAAAAGACATAAAAAAACATTTAAAACTAATAAAAGACATTTTAAATAATAAATGGCCAGTGACATTTCAACTATACATATAATATGCAAAACATTTTTAAGTATGTGTAGATATACATATATGAGTACGCTACTGATATTGACGTTGTTGGAGGAGCTCGTATTTCAATCAGGAAATTAATTATCCGAGGAAATTGTCTTCAATAGTAATAGCGAATACAGGCTGTGTACGTGAATTGAGCCCCAGCTTATAAAACGCAATAAATACAATTTATCAGCGACGGTTTCGGTGAAGGTTAAGAAAATTAATTTTCTCTCCCCGCACCAACTAAAGTTGACCAAAGACTGGAGAAATCGATTGATATTTTCATTAAATGCAGCTAAAAAATTTAATAAGTGAAATAGTGGTTTCATCTGAATTAAGAGATTACTTCCTTTAATAGTAACAAGAATTACAAATTTTGCAATAATAATAAAAATATCATGACAGCTTTTTCCACCAGATAAAAGATCTAGAAAGCTGAAATCGAGTTCATAGCTAATATTAATAAACTTCTTTTTTCGGACATTAAATGTCCGCCATTTTGTAGCAGATGCAGATATTGATTTTATATTCCAGGGTTGTACAGTATTTGCCAGGAGCTTCAAAATGATGTATCACAAGACCCCCCTTTCCATTTAAATTTATTTCGCCCAGTCGCCATCTTATTTTCATTTGTCAATTTTACTCCAAAATATAGTAATCATGCATTAGTTTCTAAGTTTTCTAATTTTCTAAGTTGATCCGTTCAAAAAATTAAAGTGGGGGGGACATTAAAGAAATGCACAATTACTACGTTGTTTGCTGCGCAATTTAGTGATGTTAAAAACTCTAAATCAACGGATAGTTTTCATTTTGTAAACAACTAAAGTAAAGTATCGTTCCGCACACCGGGGAATATAATTTTGCCAAAAAAAAGTTTTATTAAATTAACATAAGAATTAATACGCACAGTGATTGCTCGAGCACTAACTCACTACCTGTAACCACCGAAGTACGTCTCTCTCGATCAAAAGCTAGCATTGTAAACTCACGAATGTAAATCGTAAACAACTAGACTCACACCCTATCCTAATTCCGTCAATTTCCTATACTAGAAACTTCCCAATAAGCCAGAACTAATTCTGTTAAATCTCCTTCCTATGCCCTATCTATGAGCATTCGACTTTGTTCATCTGCAGATGCTTCGTAGTTGTGTTTGTGCATCCTGCACCACTGATGGGTTTATTTTCTGTAATTGGGTAATGTGCAAAGGCGACTAAATTATGGGATATTTGCAAGTTTATTTGTGAACAAGTGGCAATAAATAGACACAGAAGAGAACCAAAAGAGTTTCAAGTAACATCTTGTCCATAGGTTGCTGTACATACAGATTTTAAATTGTGAAATGTAGCCATAAAGGTGGAAGAAGAAACTTAATTGTTTAACGATCCGTCGGATTGTTTATAAGAAGAAAATGCGAAATAAACGCTAAAAAAATATTATCCTCTCGTATCCTTAGAGTGAAAGTAAAAATTCTTCCAAAAGTAAAAATAATTTTCTTTTTGATAGAGAAGTATAGATTTTTTTGTTACCTCGAAATTTCTCGCCTTCTTTTGAGCAGGAGTGACGGGAGTTGCCTACTCAGGATTTTAAGGACACGTAGTGACCAGTTTTGTATAACCATACGTTTTTTATGAGTCAATTCTATTATCTTCTATCCTCGATTTCTTCCATAAATATCAGTCGGGTTACGGGTAGCGTAAATAATTCAGTGGACGGACACGAAAATATGCAGACCTTTTTTCACCAAAAATCCAGATTTTATTAACGCTTCAACTATTCATGGTGTGTTTACCATTTCCGGTATCATCCAATCGGTTTAGGACAGGCCGGAATCGTTTCGATTTGTTCTTGATATCCGATTGTTATTAATTAAGGGGCTCTTGTTCTTGACCATCGGCTCAATTTTCATGATATTTCCGCCACAGAGGATAACTTCATTCGACTAGTCAGTTCTTGTTCTTGTTTTACTTATTTTTTTTTGTAAAATACAAAAAATCCGTCTACGAAAAAACAACGAACGGCTTAATGAATCGGGACAGAAAACCGGATGTGTTTCGCAGCCGGAAACTTCCGCAATTGCGGCGAACTATTAAAAGTTTCAAATTTGTCAATTATTTTGTGTTCGAAGATGTCTAAAGACGGATTTAAGGACACAAAAGCGAAGCTGCCAAACGTGCAAAACGCTAAATGCATAAATTAAAAGTTCAGCATAATGAACCAATATACAATACCGAAAATCTACGATTGATAACCAAAGATGTAGCGTATTTAATACCGGAAGGTGTTCAGAAGATTTTTTTTGATTATCTCAATTTCATCGCGACTGTGTGATTTTTTAATTAACAAGACATCTATGTAAGCAAGTAATCGCTTTAACTTCATGTTTATATTTTGGCATTACCCGATGTGGTTTTTACTGCAAATTGGATAGCGTTTTATAATAATTACTCGCTGTCGCTCGTAAAGGGGGCTCCGCCCCCTTTAAAAATTTTTTTTAAAAAAAAAAAAAAAAAAATCACGCCGCCCATGGCGAAACACCCGCCGCTGGCCCGAACCGACGAAATCCACCGGCAACTTACCCGAGCGATGGAAAAGCGACCACGATCCCCGCTCCTTCCGCGGCCGACCGGGAATTCCTTTCTACCGTACTCCGGTGCATCGACAAAGTTTTTTTGCTATAACTCCGAAACGGGTTAAGATATCGTTATCGGGTTTGTTTTGTTAGTTGCACGAAACTTGAATTAATAATTTTGAAAGAATACATTTTTTTCGAAAACCCGATAGTTTCCGAGTAAACGGAGTGTATTTATAAAAAATTTTAATTTCGGCAAATTTTCATTTCCCTATAACTTGGTGAAATGGCGTTTTGAAGAAACGCGATTTGCGTGGAAAAATGGCAAAAAAATCAAAGAATATACGGTGAAAGTTTGAAAAACATCGTTAGTGTAGTTTCGGAGATATAGGTCGAAAATGCCAAAAAAGTCGTAATTTTAACAAAAAATCCGGTTTTTCACCCGGAAGGAAACTTTTCCGGGTTTCGAAAAGTCGATATTTCGATAGATCTCGTCGAGTTACGTAGGATAGAATTTTTTTCCGATTTTTTCGCCCGCAAATAAAGCCGTAAAAAAAAAAACACGCCAATCAGTCAGTGAATGTCGGTTTCAGTTGTATAGTTATTGAGACTTTTCCCAGCTTATCATATGTAACTCTAGGGCTCGTTTCTCATACCTCCGTACTCAATTGAGGTGAACTCGAGGCGAACGAAAAACTACGGAACTTGAACGATAACTAACGCTACCTATACCTATCTTAGTTCCAAAATAACTGACAGAGACTCATTGTTTCATTTAAAAACTAATTAAACATTTTTGCCGTTTATACGTAATTTATGGTTTCGTTGAAAGTCACACCTTTCAAGGCGAATTCTTGGAACAATACGCAATTATTTCAGTTTCAGGAGAAACAGGATATGTCAAAAACTATCCAGAGGCGGTTATATATTGGGTATTCTAGCATATGTAATAAATTACAAAAAAGTTGGACTTTATAATCGTAGTACTATGGTAATTCAATATACAGGGAATATGGACAATTTTCAAAACAATGTAGGTATCTAATTACCTAAATTACAGATTTAAAATTAAATAGTTATGTTAAATAACGAAATTAATTGCGTTAGTTTTTGGCTGATTGTGAAATAAAACTGGAAAATGAAAATAAAGTCATACCTACACAAAGTGCTTGTTAAATAATAAAAACCTTTGTATAGGCTTTTTAATTACGACCGCTTAATGTAAACGGACAAAAGATTTCAATTTATTGGGACAAAGCAATGTGAACTTCGAAATTAAAAAGAATAATTAATTTGACTTTGACTGTTTTTACATCAGAAAAAGACACAAGGAATGTTAAAAAGTTCTCTATAGTAACCAAAGCGCCGCAACTCCCATTTTTCAATTAGGAAACTAAATTTGAATTTTTTATGCAGAAAGGCGAGATAAAACCATGGAAAGAACAGTCAGGAAATAGAATTTTGAAGATAAAATTAAAGCAAAAGGTTTTCAATCCAAGAATTACAATAATTTTTATTTTTTGACATTAAGTTACATAAAGGAAGTAGGAATATTTAATACAACATTTGGGATAAATTTTGATGGAAATTTTGAATGGACATTTTTTCGCTACATCGCAAAATATTCCAGCGAGAAAAAGTCAAAAAAAGAAATATTAAGATAAGAGAGATAATAAACTTTTTTCGTAATTCAAAAATATGATATAGGTAATAAACATAAAGGAAATCTCGGCGGTTCTTTCGGTCGTTAAGTAAGTAACTAAATTAGATAAAAATAGTATATAGATGTATAGTGAAACCAGCCTCAATCCGATTTGGACCGTTGTATCGGGGACGCGAAATAAATCGCGTTATAAGCGCCGAGAATGCTACGAAACCCATACTCTCGCATTGCCAATAAGCGCGAATCGCCCCGGTATAGCCGCTGAGCCGCGCTGATGTGGCTCACTTAAGTTTTAAACATCAACTCGCCAATAGTTGATATTAATTCTACAACTGTGCGATCACGCGATTTCGGACCGGCAGCTGGCTCGCGGTCGTAAAACACCAAATATTCATCTAATTAATCTCGCTCTTCAGTTTGTTTGTCTTAGATCAGTGGCTCGCGCGGTCTGAAAATTTTTCGCGATTTCTCAAAGCCTTGGTTAAACTTTACTTGTTTTTAAAATTATTAATTTTAACTTATAAAATTTATTTGACATAAAATTTCACTGACAAAGTGAGTACATTAAATATTACCCAATTAATACTTTAATCTATTTAATTTTGATACTAAAAACGGTACATCCATGTGCACCGGTACCTTTGAAGTCGGCGCTAGGTGTTTTTTATGCCATGTCGAATTCTGGCTAGAGACACTATATAATCCACCATTTATTTCCTATTTGTTCCTATGCAATTACTTTTATTTACGACCACCTTATTCTCCGGTTATTTCTAACCGGAAATGCAAAATGCATGTCGAGTTTTTCTGGTATAAATTTTAATAAGACTGCTATTATAAAGCTACGACCGACAGTGACTGATTCACTGATTAATGATCTTTTTTAGTTATTGTAGTTACAATTCATTGGCTTTGATGTAAAACAATACTGAATCCTATGCATTTTTTGGAAAACTGTTTTGTTTAAGTTCATTGTATAAAAACTCCCGATTTTTTTAGACTTTTACACGTTTATCAAAAATGTTCCATCAATTTTTTTATTCTTTGCATGTAGCAAAGTGGTAGAGTATATTTTTCTCTCTTGATCCTAATATCGGATGTTTCTAGGATTAAGTTTTTGAGTTTACAAAACAAGAAAATTTTTAAAATTTACGAATTTGATATTAATTTTTGTAGTTAACTTTTTTAACGGATAACTTACAGTCTAATTAATATTTAAAGCCGATTAAAAGTCTTTGAATCTACTTACAATAGGAAGCATCCAAAGGTAAAAAAGGATTCTATGAAATTCACTCGAAATTAAATAGAGTGTATAAAGTACCTTCCATGCCCTTTAGAAAAAGATCTTTACAAAATCTTGGAATATGTCAACCTTAAAAGAAGAGATAAAATTTTATGCTTTACTCGAAAGCATGAAGCTGAGCTGCACCTCCACAATAACGCAGAGGCTTTTTAACTGCTGGACTATCGACATCAGGTAAGAAGATTGATGAAAAACCAGATTTAGGTATTAATTCCTAAGTACAATTTGCGTTTCACCTTGCACAAACTAATATCTAAAGGTAATAGGAAATGCCTAAAGTTAGGACAGCTCACTGGGCTTGCCCAAAAAACATTTAGGAAATACTTAACCATACTTTTCATGTGATTTCATGTGACTTTACTGCCTTTAGATGAAAATCTAAAATGAGAGGAGAGTTTTGAGAAACTGGACGAAACTGATTTTTTCGCCTTTTTTGATACTTAAAAATACGGCAATTACAAATATTAAAAAGAATTGAAGATGATTTTTAATTTGAAACACAGGAATTTTTTTGATACCAACTAGGGACAGCAGGTGTGAGTCCCAACACAAGTAGTCGAGAGTAATTAAAAGTTAAAAGGCTAACTGCAGGCTATCCTAATATTATGGGAACTATTGACCGTACACATGCATGTAAAGATCTATTGTCCTGGAGGAGAAGATGCAGAAACATTTAGAAATCGGAGAAGCTATTTTTCTATTGATGTGCAGACTACATCTTCAGCAGATTTAAAAATAACTAACAAAGTTTAATGATGGCCCGGATGATCAAAATCTCTTCTTTTCTCTCAACATATTCAATTACGATCTCTGCTTATTCGGTTTACACGTCAAAATTAGGCAATGCAGCCAATAACATTCAAAAAATAGTCGAAATCAAATTTTTACATAGGTATTTCTTAGTAAGGGATTTCTAATTCGATTTAGGTAAGTATTCAATGTAAGTAATTTCTACATTAGGAATTAAACCGAACTTAGTTAGGAAATGCCTAAGAACATGTTGGTGAAATCGGGCATAAGACCCAGGCAACCATGTTCACAAGAAAAACTCCCTCCGTCACATACCAACTATTAATGGATGACCAAACAATTAAAACTACTAACAAGTTACATCCTTTACAACTAACCAATGTTAACGCCACATTTTATGCTCAACCATCCATTTATCTGTTCATTGACCTTCTTAAACATTAATTTAACAACGTATAATACCGGTCAAGGGAGGATTTAAACTCTTAAAATAGGTTGGCTTTTGATACCTCGGAAACGTGTTCTGAGCAAACAAGCTTGCTTGCGTTGCCAATGAATCGTGAATCCTCCCGCTTTTGATTCAATCTTCGGTGAAATGTTCTTTTTCGAGATAATAATCTCGTAAAATGATTTGTTAAGTACAGACTAAACCAACCCTGTTGAAAACATTTAAGGAAATTTGACAGGAAAGAACGCCGAGAACATTTAATGGGTCATCGCATCCAGCGAATTCCCGGTAATTAAAATAGAATGCGCAGATTTAATTCCCATATGAATGAGGGAAATTAAATTAGTTCGACTTCGATTACTAAAACACCGGAATTTCTTAATAAAACCTACACGATTGATGAAGATATAAATAGTTTTAACTCCGAACTTGCCAGAAATTTTATTAATGATCCGGGCGATATGGAATCTTTTAAGTGTGTTATTTAGTAGATACAGTTTTCGGCAACGCGCGATCTAGTTTTCTAGCGAACTTTGGAAGAATATAATCTTTAAAATACTATTATATGTGAAAGTGAATAAGAGGTTTCCTTCCACGAGGAAGGTGAGTCGATGTTGCAATTAATTGCATAAGTTTTATAATATTCCAATTTTCTAAAAAAAAAAATATCTTAAAATGAGTAAGTATCACAATATGGACCAGTGGCACGTTTTAAATATGGAGTGGCTAAAAATTAATTTGTATGTTCTAGAATGGCTTCTAAAATAGAGAAGACCAGACAAGCGTGGAATAAAAAACGCAATGGTGGGGACAATTAAAAATGCACGAAAAAAGAAAATGGGCTTTTTTAATGCTTCCAAAACATACACCCAAAATCAATCACTTAATGATATTACCACCCAAAAACTTGGAAGACAACCAACATTACGTAGTGAATTGGAAGATGAATTAGTCAATTATATTCTAGAAATGGAAAAATCTGGATGTGGTCCATATGATATGATATGATTTCACTTTCTGAAAGGTCATAAAAATGATATTGTTGGACTGTATGCTTATACGGCTATGTTTTTGTTGTACTTTATGTTTAAACAAAATGCTTTGTTTTTTTGTTTTGGTTTCTAATTGATTTGAATGTCATAATTAGCGAATTTGATAGTTGTTGTTTTTGATACCAAAAATAAACTTTATTCCAAGTAATCGGCCCTTTGAATACGATAAAACCAATAGGTTATGGGCCCAGCACGCTTCCACTGCGCATGAAGCTAGTGCTGGTTGGTTGGTTTTATTAAGACAAAAAAAATGGCCGAAAAGGATCCCGTCCAAAGCCTTACTAAGTTAAACGGGAAGAATTTCTCCATGTGGAGATTCGGCGTCTCTTTCTTGTTAGAAGCGAAGGATTTAACGAAGTACTTAGACGGTACGGATATTGAGCCTATTAAAAACAATAACTTGGAAGCCTGGAGAATCTGGAAGAGGGAAAGTTCGAAGGCAGCCGTAATTTTATTAACGTCGATAGAACAAACCTTGCATCCGAACTTAATCAACTGCAGTACTCCACAAGCAATGTGGGACAAAGTTAAAGCATTGTACGGTGATGTTAGCGAAGACGCGAAACATAGTGCCTGGCAGCAATTCTATGAATTCAAAATCAGAGATGGTGAAAGTGTTGCCAGCCGAATCGAAGTTTTTGAAAGTTTATGCAAAAAGCTGGAAGACGCCGGAGAAAAACTCACCGCAGCCTCTGTAATTTTTAAATTGTTAAGCAGTTTGCCCAGTTGCTTTTCTACATTTGTCATGGCGTGGGAATGTACACCAAAAGAAGAAAGAAAGAAAGAAAATCTCATTGCCAGAATAATTCGTGAAGAGAAGAGACTGGAAATTTCCGATGATAGCGTTTCGCAGACAGCTCTCCAAATCAGCGCGATTAAATTAACAGAAAAGGGATCTGGAAAATCACGAAAAGATAAAATTAGTGCCTTAAAGAAAAAGACAAAGTGCAATTACTGCAAAGAAAAAGGCCATTGGGCTAGAGAATGTAAGAAAAGACTCGAAGATGAGAAAAATAATAAAAGAAAAGAGTCCAAAAATGTAGAATGTGAAGCAGGACCGTCAACTTACATTTGTGACGTTTCATCGTTCTACAGTTGCTCGTCAGAAATAGAAAATGATGCGTGGATTGCGGATTCGGGTGCAAGCATGCACATGACTTCTCATCGCGAGTACTTCAGCTACATCATGCCGCAGGCTGTACGGTCGGTAAAAATTGCGGACAATAAACTGTTAGAAGCTACGGGGATTGGCAAAATTGACGTTCAAGTTCATGTAAGAGGGAGAACTTACGATAGGCAATTAAGTGATGTCCTGTACGTACCACACTTAAAGCGAAATTTGTTCTCTGTAGGGGCCGTATGCGACAAGAAATTTTCGTTCCACTGTTTCGAGAAAAACTGCGAAGTAAGAGACTTCAACGGAGTGGTTTCTGCGCTGGGAACAAGAATTGGAAATTTGTTTTGCATGGACTTCAACGTCAAAATGCCAGAGTGCAACGTGGTTCAGAACAATTCATTGCAAAGATGGCACGAGCGTCTTGGGCACGTGAACGTCCAGTCCATACAGAATTTGAGGAAAGTAGCGGGAGCTGAAGGATTGCAAATAGAAAACTCGAATAATGACTTTGTATGTGAAGCATGCATTCTGGCCAAGCAAAGTTGTAAGCCCCATCCGTCACGAAGCAATCAAAAACCATTCAAGCCTGGTGAGATGATTCATAGCGACGTATGTGGCCCAACAGATGTCATTTCGCCGAGCGGGACGAAATATTTCCTGCTTTTCAAGGACGAGTGCAGTGAATTTCGAACCATATTTTTCTTGAAGGAAAAATCTGAGGTATTTTCGAGATTCAAAGAGTTTGAGGCCCTGGTAGTTAGACAGACAGGTAACAACATCAAAGTTCTAAGATCTGACAATGGTACAGAATATTTGTCAGGACAGTTCCAGAATTTCCTCAAGGAAAAGGGGATAATTCATGAAAAATCGTCTCCTTATATTCACCAGCAAAATGGAGTTGCAGAGCGTGAGATACGCACGCTGGTGAATAGTGCTAGATCCATGATTCTAGCCAAGAATGTTCCGAAGTATCTGTGGCCAGAAGCCGTTAAAACTGCTGGTTACGTCTTAAATAGAACTTTGTCGAAGAGAAACAACGATATTACTGCTTACGAAAAATGGTTTAATAGAAAACCAGAAGTAAAACACATACGTGTTTTCGGTTGCGATGCTTACATGCATATTCCTAAGGAGAAGCGGACTTCAAAATTTGACCAAAGAAGTAAAAAGTTACTGTTCGTTGGATATGACGGAGAGTCCAGCAATTATCGGCTGTATGATAAATCGACCAAGAAGCTGAGCGTGAGTAGTGATGTTACTTTTATTGAAGATTCTAATTCTGTTGCAGATGAAGAGGTTCATGCGGAGCCGCTGGATCTAGGTTTTGTTCTTGAGGACCTAAATAACATCGATGATGGCGTGGAAGATTGTTTGGGTCCACTAGAAGAGCAGGATGAGCAGCAACAGAGCACACAGATAGAACATGAAAGTCGAGTACTACGTGATCGAAGCACATTGAGAAGGCCAGACTATTATGATGAATACGCATTGTTTACCGAGGCTGTTCCAATTACTTATGAAGAAGCAATGGCTAGTTCAGAGGCGCAGAACTGGAAATGTGCCATGAATAGTGAAATAGCAGCCTTGTCAGATAACCAGACTTGGGTTTTATCAGATCTTCCAAGAAACAGGCGGCCGATTGGATGCAAATGGGTATTCAGTTTGAAAACGGATGCAGATGGTAATATCAACAGATATAAGGCCCGTTTGGTTGCGAAGGGGTTCACTCAGAGAGAGGGAATTGATTTCTTCGAAACTTTCGCACCAGTGGTAAGATACGAGTCCATTAGAGTATTATTGGCTTTGGCAGCAGAAAACGATTTGGAAATGGCCAAGTTTGACGTACGGACTGCATTCTTAAACGGAGATCTTCAGGAGGAGTTATACATGCTTCAGCCTCCTGGTTATTCGATTGGAGATACTACAAGTCGTGTTTGTAAGCTACAGCGTAGCTTATATGGTTTGAAGCAGAGTCCAAGATGCTGGAATTTGAAATTTGTAACATTTCTGAAGAGTTTCAACTTTTCTCCAACACAAAGTGATAGCTGTGTGTTCACCGGAATGTACGAAAATAATGCAATATTTCTGGCCTTGTACGTTGATGATGGTCTGTTGCTGTCAAAGTCTCAAACAGCAATAATTGAGGTTCTGAATTATCTGAAGGGAGCTTTTCAGATAACAATAGAATCAGCTGATCAGTTTGTAGGTCTAGAAATCCGAAGAAATCGTACAATAAAAGAAATTAAGATTACACAGAAGACCTATGCGAAGAAAATTATGAAAAAATTCTTTATGGAGGATGCCAAAATCTCGGCTGTTCCTGCCGATCCAAGTTTGACCTTGCCAAAAGGTCAAACCAGTCCTGGAGATGATAAATTGCAACGCATACCATATAGAGAAGCTTTGGGTTCACTACTTTTTCTGGCTCGCCTGACGCGTCCAGACATAGAGTATGCAGTAAATAAGGCAAGTCATTTCCTCAATAACTTTAGTGATAGTCATTGGCCAGCTGTTAAGAGGATTATACGATATGTAAAGGGGACTGTGGATTATGGAATTGTTTACGGAAGCAGTGGGAGTAGTACATCAGGTGGTCTGTTGGGATACACAGATGCAGACTATGCTGGATGCATAGATACCCGAAGATCTACGAGTGGCTTCATTTTCTTGTACAATGGAGGACCGATCACATGGTCAAGTAAGCGTCAGAGTGTGGTCTCATTGTCAACGACTGAGGCTGAATACGTCGCATTGGCGCATGGTGTGAGAGATGCTCTATGGTTGAAAACAATTTTCTATGAACTAAGCGTGAATGTTGGCTGTGTAAAAGTTCGTGTAGACAACCAATCTGCAATTCGTTTAGTAAACAATCCCGAACACCATCAGAGAACGAAACATATTGATGTGCAATTCCACTTCACCAGGGAGGTGCAAGAACGGGGAGACATCGATGTGGAATATGTCCAATCATCCGAGCAATTGGCGGACATTTTCACCAAAGCGCTAGGAAAGAAAGAGTTCTCATATTTGAGAGACAAGTTGTGCGTACCCGCATAAGCATAAGTGGGAGTGTTGGACTGTATGCTTATACGGCTATGTTTTTGTTGTACTTTATGTTTAAACAAAATGCTTTGTTTTTTTGTTTTGGGTTCTAATTGATTTGAATGTCATAATTAGCGAATTTGATAGTTGTTGTTTTTGATACCAAAAATAAACTTTATTCCAAGTAATCGGCCCTTTGAATACGATAAAACCAATAGATATACTTTGGAAGATGTCATTTTTATTTTAATGATTTTGTTTTTTTGGAGAATTTTATTATGAGTTTTTCTTAACTAAATGGTTAAGGAATTGTTTAAAATAAATAAAGCTAATTAAAATTTAAACTTCGACTTTTTATTTAAAAAAGTGCTAATGGTTCTCCATATATGGCGCACTTCCTCTACCCATCTTTCGACTCTCTGATATTCTCCATCTTTTGCGGAATTATTCGCTTCAGGATCGAAATTGTTCGCTGATGAAAATATAGAAGAAGCAAAGTTGGAGCGACATGAACGTAGTACGATTTGTACAACAGAAACCGGATTTAATTAGACCTATATTAAATGAGAAATTTAATTAACTAATTGATCAAAATTAATTAAACGGGCGAATCACAAATTCAACAATTAATATGTAGTGTGTACTCCTAGAATTAATTATATTAAATGAATATTAATTCAAACTCGTACCCTAAGACTAAATGAAGTTATGACAATTTGTATTTTATTCGTTTGAATTGAAAGTGAAAAATCCCTTTAAGCATTTATGGACGGTAAGAAGGATTCGAAGCGAAGTGTTCGAAAACAGATTTCAATTGCGATTTCTCGCTGAGCACGATATCAGTCCGGGCTTTTTTTACATCACTTTCTGATACCCTTTTGGTAGAATTTATACGACTGTAAGAGAAATTAAATTTATTAGAATTTATCGCAAAGTTCTATTGAAATGTACACTGGTAGACTGAATTTCAGCCGGCTAAGAATTTAACATTGATTTCCCTATTACGCGCAAATAATTTTCCAACGGTGTATATAGGTATAAGATGAAGAAACTTTTTTCTATAACTGTGCAAGCATTAAATTTTTATTAATAATCGTTGACATACCAGTATTTGTTAATTAATTAATGAGATATTTCTCTTTTTGGCATCGCCGCCTCCGAAAAAATTAAAATTAAAAAATAAGACTCAACCTATTTAGCTCTAAATTAATCCGATTTAATCCCACTTAAATATCAATTGTCAGCTCTCTGTTTACTTGGAGTAAACAAATGGAATATAAATTAGTATGCTTATGCGTTGATATACTGAGTGAAAGTTTAAGTGCATTTTCTTAAACTACCGCTGAATTGTAAGTAAGATTTTTTTCATTATTTTCGATAGTGGATAATTTGAAAATCATTTTTATTAGAATAATTAGTTATGAATAGTAATTGCCGTGTTAAAAATGTAGGTATAAAAATTTTAAAAAGAGTATATTTAACATAACGCGTTATTATCAAAAATTACAAGGGCAGTTAAGGGGACCGTCAGATCGTAATTATGTTATAAAATAACATGCTCTCTGATAACCTTATCAATTTATAAAAGGGGTTTCTGTCCGGAATTTTAAGCTATTTACTAAAATTGTGTACAAAGAAATAAATGAAAATATGGGTATTTAAAGTGGTTTTTATAGCTAATTTTTAATTTTACTTATTACTTTTTAATTTTTCTTATTATTTATTTATTTATTTCGTGAGCTCCGCCTTCACAAATTTCCTTCTTAATTCTCTTTATGTAATAAAATTTTTGATTAGGTTCCAAAAATTACAATACAATCAAGTATGCGGATTAGTGAATTCTACTCTACTACATACTATAGTGCAAGACGGCATTAATAAAAATTCCATACAATAAGATAGAAGTAGACAGAAAAATAATAAAGAAAAATAATAAAATGCGGTATCGCGCGTTAAGCGCTTTCTAATAGGTTTTTCTTTGGATGTCTAATAACTAGTTAGTAATTCTTGGAAGTTTTCCCGCCGATATCTCAGTTAAATGGGAAACTTTAGAGTAAAATTCCTGTTCGCCGTGAAAATTTGAAATAGCGATAATGGAATTAGCGTCCCGGCGCGCCGAGTAATAAACTTTCCTCGGCCGGAAAATCGACCAAAATGCTTCTATTTTAATTCCACTCAGAAAATTTTGCATTTTGGTGTATTGTAAATACGAATTTTCAATAAACGGTAAGAAAACTTTGAACTAGAAATCATCCAGTGCAGTAAGTCATGCCTAATAAACTAAAACGATTAAATCGAGTCACAAAGGGCGCGGGAAAAAGGAAAATCCATCCCATTTCTGATCAGAATTTCAAGTGGTTGCCGGCTTGATTCCTTTTATTTAAGCAGAAATTAATTTTCATTGGTAAATTATTTCGGCTCCACTGTTTATGAAGTAAAATACTTGATTTACACACAATGGCTGATTACATCCTTGCCTTTTCGTTTAGTATTATATCATTTGGGGTGCGAATAAAGGGGAAATTTCGTGTTTCTATTGTAACGAATTGTAACGAATTGTAACGAATAGCAGTTATATCCCCTAGCGGTCAAATTACGAAAATAATTTCCAACCATTTGTTTTGTCCATTTTAGTCATCAATATTTTTTTCTAAAACATTTAGGCCTTTCCATTGTCGAGATACAGCCGCTCCATACCCTTAACCGGACACCCTGTATAATATTTATTTATTGTTGGTGTAAAATTTGAAAAAAAAATCTATTCTGTAAATTTGCCGTAATTTACGTAAATTAAAAAAACGAATATTTAATTACAAATAATTTATCCATTAATATCAATTTAATTAATTTAATAATTATAAATTTTAGAATTACGCACATAAATTTTCACGAATGTCTTTATCTTTTGAAACCGAACTTATTGAGACGAATGAACATACAACCATAACGCAGACTTTATCTCATCATTTTCAGTGGGCGTGCGCGTTCATCCTGTGTATTTTCCGGGAATCTCCGGATTCTCCAGCATCGGTTCAGGCGGCAAGCAGTCTTCATTAGTCTAGTGCTGGACTAGTCGAGAAACTCGCGCGCTTTCGGGAACACCGGCTTTTCCAGTTACGCCCACAATTAAGAGAATCGTGCGAAAAGTGTATTTTTCCGGATGTTTCGGAGTGATCAGTGCAGTTTTTACCAGTTTGTTTAGTGTAACCTGTTTTTAATTTGTTGTTTAATGAGCGTTGGATATACTTACGCAATTTAGCAGGTACGTAATTTTTGGGAAAAATTGTCATTATTGTAAAGAAATCAAAGGCAAACTGATTCACTACACGAAACACAGACCAATCTAGAAAATACTTTCTAGAAACATTCATCACATTCAGAAAATTTCATGTAATAATCTTGCCCACCTTACAACTTGGCGAGTTTGTTTTATTTTCAGGACAAAACGTTCGAATAGGCCTCTGCTCTATTTACATCCTGTAGATTTATTTTGTATATAAAACCGTTAATAAGGATAGGAGTTTGAAAAATTCGTTTGTAGGTTTTGAGTAATTATTTTGACCTAACAATTTATTTATTTGGGGCTTAGCGCAAATACGATTCCTGCTGTACGACTCGCTTAAACTTTGGCCTTTTACATTTTTATTAGCCAGACATTTCAATCCCAAGACACAGAAGATGAATAATTTGATTTCTAAATTTTCCATAAGAATGTGCACTAATTCGAAAAGATGTTGCTCAGAAAATGATAAAAATCCTCCTCATATTTGATAGATTAGTGTATAACGTTATACGTTAAGAAAATACATTAAAGGTCATAATGAACTGTAGCCCAGTAATATTTGATTAATTTTCAACCATAAATTTTTAAATGTGATTAAAAAAATGGGCATTAATCGCCTATAATTTATAATTATTAATTATATTTGTACTTATTTATGAGTTAATTAACTAATTATTATTCTTGTAAATTTTTTAACCTTATTCATAACCATATTATTAAATAATTTCAATGATACATTGATTTTATAATTTTTTAAATCCGGTTTTATTAAATTGAATCTGTACTAATTTAATTACTCGGAATTGGCCGGATTACGACTCATTAAAAGTTCCCGGGAATTTTCCCGTCGAATTTTCCAAGACATTAACACACTTTGCGAATGTTAGTGGATTTTTTTTTCTGTAAAAAAATGTTCTGAAGATCTTATCGATCTTATCTTCGCTATCCCAATTAATCAGAAGCGCAAGCACGATTTTCAGCTATGTACGAGTTTTTAAGGCTTCAAATTGTCTACAAGCTTCAACCAGTTTAAATCTACCCTCCACCTTTTATTCATTATTATAAGTAGGTGAATTAGTATTTGAATAGGTCGATGAATTGTAAAATATTGTAAAATAATGTTATTATATACATATGAAGAGGGCAGGTTAGTAAACCGCGTTTACTAAAAACTAAAGTGCGTTTACTAAAGTGCGTTAAAAAGTTAGAAATGATTTATCAAACTGATAAAATAAGTAGGTGTTTAACTGGCACAATGTAGCCTACTCAGTGGCTTTATAATCAATCAAATTGTTAAATATATTTGCCTCAGTATAGTAATAACTGTGAAAAATAAAAATAAATTTATCTTCTAGATCTAAATAGGATGTTTACCGTTTAAATTGTTTTGTCAGTTTCACAGAAACCTTTTTTCTTTGATAGTTTTCAATTCCAGATAGATTTTAGAAGGTCCTTTAATCTCCATTGAACTGTAACTTATCCGATAAAAAAGGGCGAAATAAACTACTGTAATTTCAAATATTCGTTCCTTTTAATACGGTTTTAATATATTTCTTTCATCCGCTGTGTAATACAAATAATCTGAAAAAGATTAAATTGATTTAAATAATTATTCGAAATTCTTGAGTCGGTTTTCATTCCAACTGGCTAATTGGCTAATTTTAATTTTAGTTATAACAATATGCTTTTTAACTTGAATATCTTTTAATATATCTCCGAATATTTTTCTACTCCTATTTTCACAAGGGTAGAATTTTTATTAAACTGTTAAAAAATATAGCAATAATTGAAGTTAAAAATAAGCAATAATTAGCAATATTTTAAACCATAAAAAATTTCCTCAAAAAAATTAATAAAAAAACAATCAGTGAAACACTCAATGCCGGTTCCAGCTTTATAATAGTTAATAAGTAATATCGCTTTAATTTAATTTTTGCCTTTAAGGAAGTGATATTTATTTCTCACCTTATAGAAATTTTCGAATAGTGGAAATGCGCTTTGCTCGTTCGGTTAAAAATAACTCGGATGGTCGTAAATCGTCGGTGTAAAGTAATTGCCTAGAAACAAATAGGTAATATCAAGCGGATACGAAGAGTCGTACATTTTTTCTCGAATGTTTTCAGAATTCGTTTCTTAACAACCGAATAAATGAGACTTATATGAAACTAAAAGTCTATTTCTTTCATTTTTTTATTACAATAGAATGTTATGTTTGACATACATAATTGGTAAAGTGTGGTAAATTTAATATTTTTTGGAGCAGTTGTTTATTATAAATACTTATAGTAGATATTTATAACTTTAGATTAAAAGCCTTATAGTTATATACTATACAGGGTCCTTCAACGAAAACTTGAACCACCCTACTCTAGAGAACCGATTTTTTTTTCGGAATTCGGTGAGACCCGTAAATTTATCCCCCCCCCCCCCGTTTCATTAATTAGGATTTTATTTCGAAATAAATATATTTATTTAGGAATAAATTTATTTCTAATTACCAAGAGTTGCGAGATATTCGGTCGACCACCGTTTCCAAAATTGTTGAGCGCATTGTTGAATGGCTTCGTATTGATTCAATCGGTTTGTTGGCAACGAGGTGAGATCGGGTTGAGGAAGAGATGTAATAGGGTTACCAATTAGAAAATGACCGGGGATCAATGCAGATAAGTCATCGGGATCATCTGAGATCGGATTAGCTCCGCGAGAAAGTATGTCGGTAGTATTTTCTGCAGATGAGACATGAAACCCCTGCTCGACACAAGTGTGCTGCTGGATAGTAGATATTCGATTGGACACGAATATTTTTAGTGAATTGGCTGGCAATCGCAGCCAAGACAGGACAATAGAACTGTCCGTCGAAAAATAGGACCCATGTATGGGTACCGAAAGCGAATCTGCAAATACTGTGATGAATCGTTTTTGAAAATCGGTTAAAATTTGACAAATTTGATAATATTTGATAAAAGTTATTAAATAAAACCGAAAAGTCGAGATGTATTTAAATATGTACATATCTATTCAATTTCTTTATTGTATTAAAATGTCGAAAAATAAAAAATATTTATCGATGTTTTAAAACAGTGGAAAATGTAAAAACCATTTCCTTTGCTTTTTAATTATCGCAAT